>CM046445.1:53915427-55138079 GCA_025506515.1 Flaveria trinervia | reverse complement strand
GCATGGGGATGGGTAAAAGCAGTGTGCACCTGGGGAGAATGGTGATCTTCAATGGCAATCTCCTCAAATGAGGAAGATCCCAGATTTGTGTACCCCTTCTGTGGTTGCTGCAGGCTCTTTTTGAGAGGAATCCTGAGCGGCTGTGGCTGGGAGAGTCTCTGATACTGCTGGGGGTTTAAGCCAGCAAGTATATCCTGCCTGGTGGTACAGGAGCATCTTCAGGGGACTCATCTCCTGAATAGCTTTTCGGGGCGTTTTGTTTTTGTTTGGTGGGGACTCTGGATTTTGAGGTGGTGGCTGTGGGTTCCAGCTGCGTGGGTTTTCACAGCTTGGCAGCCATTTTCAGTGATTGGTCAGAGTTGTGCCGGGAGTATACTTCAGGCAATACAGCCGTAGCAGGGACTCCCAGGCCAACAAGTCCCTCACTTGAAGCTGGTTTTCAATATGGCCATTATGAACAGATATAATATCCAACGGTTAGCAAGTTGTTTTTGGGCCATATCCTTGAGCTCTAAAAATAGTATTTCAGAAAATTAAAGGTTGTTGCTCAAGGATGGAGTACATTACCTGTTGCCACCTTGTGGACATTTGATCCCATGATGAAGTCTTGGAGGCAAGGCATACATTTACCATATGAAATATGAGACGTTCAACATCCGGGAAATGTTTCTTTAGTATGGTAGATGCACTCAGGTTACCCTGGTATCCATGGTGGGCAATGATTGATCTGTTGTGCCCTTGGATAACCAGTTGGGAAAGTGGCATCATCCAGATTAAGGGTTTGGCGAAGAGTGTCTGGAGTAATGACCACTTTTTGGCCATGGACAAATGATTGAAGAGACTCTGTGTCATTCTCCTCAGAGACCAGAGTGACGTTTGTCCAGAATTGGTTAAGGGATTCGGCATATATGGTGGGATTTACCAGAAAAGCCGTTTTGTAGGGTGACTGAACCATTAAATCAATGGCGTTGTGAAACTTGGTCCAGTATGGCGATTTGGTGAGATGTGAGACACAGTTGTGTCGTGGTTTTAGTTGCATGGTCGCCATTGATGAAGAGAGGGTAGGGAGTTTTTGAACGTTAGGTTTGAGAAGAGAAGATAAAAACTCTGAAGGTGGGATACGGTATTTAAAGGGTCGGTTAGAAAACGACTGAAGGTTTTGGTGTGAGTCATCAGTTGTTGAAACTACTGATGACGTATTAGCTTTCAGAGGTTTGAAAAGGCTGCCGTATTGGTGTGATCAGTAGTTGTTATAAAAACTGAAGACTTGGTTTTAACCGTCAGACATTGAAACAGCTGAAGTCTCTGATTTAGTCATCAGTAGTTATAAAACTACTGAAATAGTTTTGACTTCAGGTGATGAAACAACTGAAGACTTGGTATTAGTCATCATAGTTGTGAAACTACTGAAGACTGGTTTTGTCAGTAGTTTTGTAAACAATGAAGACTTGGTGTTAGTCTTCAGTAGTTGTAAACTACTGAAGACATAGTTTTGGCTTCAGTTGTTTTAATGAAACAACAGTTGTAGAAACAACTGAAGAGTAATTACTCATCAGCTGTTTTCGTCAATTCATAGCTTTTCAGCTGTTTTCACACTGTCCTCAACACTTACTCATCAGACTTTTCATCTGCTTTTCAGGTGTTTCATAGGACATCAGTACTTATCTGCATTTCTGACATCAGTAGTTGTAGCTGCATCAACTGTTGACTACATCAGCTGTTGTAGCTACATCACTATTTTAACAGATAAAGTACTTCAGTACTGGTGAGGTATGTAGCCTTCAGTAGTTTAAAAACTACTGAGGGTAAAAAAAAAACTCATCAGTACTTATATGTGACAATAATGAACTAATGATCATCGGTACTTGTGAGCTGAGATCATCAGTAGTTGTCACTTATTCTAGCTGCAGCATACCAAGCCTTAACACCAGGTGTGGAAAGTTGAACTATCCAAAGGCTTAGTAAAAATGTCTGCAAGCTCATCAGCACTAGGAACAATTTTGGATCAATCAGACCTTTTTCAAAACAATCTCTAATAAAATGGTGTCTGATTTCAATATGTTTAGTCCTAGAGTGCTGGACAGGATTCTTGACAATACAATGAGCTGAAGAGCTGTCCATTAACAATGGGGTCTTAGTCTCTGTTATGCCATAATCCAATAATTGGTTTTGAAGCCAGAGTACCTGAGATGTACAGCTTGCAGCGGCAATGTACTCTGCTTTAGCAGTTGATGTAGCAACTGACCAGAAGTTGATTTCCTGGTCAACTTACACCCTGCATAGTCACTGTCAGAAAAAGCAACTAATTTACCAGAATGTCTAGTAGAATACCATAAACCTAGAAATGAAGTGCCTTGCAGATATCTAAAGATCCTCTTGACTGCAATCAAATGAGACTCCTTAGGTGCAGCCTGAAATCTAGCACAAACACATGTAGCAAACATAATATCTGGTCTAGAAGCTGTTAAATACATCAAGGACCCAATCATACATCTGTAAAGTGTTTCATCAACCACTTTACCTTTCTGATCTGTATCCAGTTGTGTGGTGCTACACATGGGGGTAGAACAGGCTTACAGTTTTGTAAATCAAACTTTTCCAAAGATCTTTTGTGTATTTGGACTGATGAATGAAAATTCCATCAGCCTTTTGTTTGATTTGCAAACCCAGAAAGAACTGTAATTCTCCCATGGCACTATTTCAAACTTCTATTGCATCAACTTTGTAAAGGCATCACACAACTGTGGATCAGAGGATGCAAAAATAATATCATCTACGTCAATTTGAACAAGTAGATTATGCTGCCCAGCTTTCTTAATGAATAAAAACTTATCTATGGAGCCTCTAGTGAAATTATTTTCCAGAAGAAAGTTTGATAATGTCTCATACCAGGCTCTAGGAGATTGTTTCAACCCATAAAGAGCCTTATCAAGCTTATACACCCAATGGATGTTTATTGTCCTCAAAGCCTGGTGGTTGACATACATAAACCTCTTCTTTAATTTTCCCATACAAAAAGCACTTTTGACATCCATTTGAAAAACTTAAGGTTTTGATAAGCACATAAGCTAAAAACAATCGAATTGCTTCCAGTCTGGCTACAGGGGCAAAGGTTTCATCATAATCAATACCTTCTTCTTGTGCAAACCCCTGAACAACCAGTCTGGCCTTGTTCTTAACAATAAGCCCATTTTCATTAGTTTTGTTCCTAAACACCCATTTAGTGCCTATTGCACACTTACCTGGAGGTAGAGGAACCAGTTCCCACACTTGCTGTTTCTTGAACTGAAGAAGCTCAAGCTGCATGGCATCAACCCATCCATTGTCCTTTAAAGCTATGTGATAATTCTTTGGCTCTTGCTTACTGATGAAGAGAGCATAGAAGCAGAAATTTGACAATTGACTTCTTGTTGATACGCCAGCAGTGATATCACCAATGATTTGAGACATAGGGATTCTTCAGATCTTGATACACAATGAGATCTGTGCAAGTGTTTGTAGCAGGCTCAGCAGCAACAGATGGTGATGGTGAATCATTTCCTTGAAACCAATCAGTGGATGGTAATTCAAAGAAGTTGAATTTGAAGAAATCTCATCAGCATTTGTTGTGGATGGTGCTACTGGAGCTACAGGACCATCAGGTCTAGCTAATCAGGCAGTTGATCACTAAACCTGAAGAGGTGAGTACTGCTATCATCATCATCAGCAGCACCAGCAGAACCACCAGGTGGTGAACTGTTGACAGGAGCAACAGCAGGAGTTTGATAAAGAACATATTGCAGTATGTCCAAATCAAATATCTCCACAGGGCTTTGTGGAATCTTGTCCTTTGGAGATTCATTAAACTTTACATGTAAAGTCTCTTCAACCATCTTTTTTCTACACTTGAAGACTCTGTATGCTTTGCAAGTTGATGAATAACCAACAAAGTACCCTGCATCCACCTTAGGATCAAATTTTTGGAGTTGATCCCGTGTGTTGAGAATGAAACAAGGACACCCAAATGCTCTGAAGAATGAAATTAGAGGGGCCAAATGATGAAGAACTTCATATGGAGTCTTCATCAACCTCTGATTTACTAGAACTCTATTCTGTACATAGCAAGCTGTATTGACAGCTTTAGCCCAAAAAGTCATTGGCAGTCCAGAATCAGCCAACATAGACCTTGCAGCTTCAATAAGGGTCCTTTCTTTCTCTCCACTACTATATTTTGCTCAGGAGTTCTTGGATGCTATACTGCCTTTTGATTCCCTTTGATAAGTAAAACTCATCAAGTGTGTGGTTTCTGAATTCAGTACCATTGTCACTCCTCACACACTTAACTGGTAGGGAATACTGCTTCTCAACGTGTAACACAAAGTTCATAATGGACTGCGCAGCCTCATCCTTTGAATGCAAGAAGAAAGTCCATACAAATCTGGAGTAATCATCCACATTACCAGACAGTATTTCTTCTTAGCCATACTCATCACTCTCACAGGACCAAAGAGATCCATGTGAAGAAGCTGTAAGCAGGCAGTGGACTTAGGTTCTTCTACGGAGGGAATGAAGCTTTATGCTGTTTTCCTTTTAAACAAGCAGTGCAGTTATCTTCACACTTGAACTCCTTCATAGGCAGTCCCCTTACTAAACCATGGTTTGTCAGCTGTTTATGTTTTTGAGATTAACATGACCCAGCCTTCTATGCCATAGAATAGATTCTTGGGAAGCCTTGGAAAATAGGCAAGGATGGCCTTTGAGATCTATTTTCTTGGAAAGATCTAAGGCATACACTCTTCCTGTCCTGTTGGCCTTTAGGAGAGTGTGTTCATCCAACACCTTATCAATCAAACTTAGAACTTTGGATGAAAGAATCCGACAGTTCTGACTGGTGAAAAGAGCAACATGGCCTTTGTCACACATTTGACTGACACTCAAGAGGTTGTACTTGAGATTTTCCACATGGTTAACATCATCAAACTTTATTCCCCATTGGAAACAAAGCCTTTGCCGATGATGTAACCCTTTGCATCATTGCCAAATGACACAAACCCCTTCCTTCCTTGAGAGTAGTCATTAAGAAGTGATCTGTTTCCTGTCATATGCATGGATCCTCCACTGTCTACATACCAGATGCCTCTGAGGTATGTTGAAGAACCCTGCAAAATACAACAAATTAGTTAGATTTTGAGACCCAAACCTTTTTGGTTTTGGGCCTGTTCTCATCAACAGATGGTAAACTAACATGTTTGTTGGAAACAACAGTCTGAGAGGAAGAAACTGGTGAAGAAAAGGAATCCTTTGGCTTGGACCTCCTTTTCTGTGGTTTCAACATAGGAACATCTAATTGGTTAACTCTTCCCAATAGATGTTGAACCAGCTGTTGAACATCTAATTGGAGTTTGATAAGTTCCTATGTTGCACCTTCTTCTTTTGAGCAATCTCAGTTGTTACCTGTTTAACCCCTTCCTTTTTGGATTTCTTTTGGACTTAAGGTTACAGGATTTGATGTTGCTGGTACAAATGTGGCTTCAAACTCAGTTTTCATTTTAACCTTTTTCTCTTTACTTATTCCTCTTTATGTTTGAGTTTGGATCCCCTTTTGTACCAACAATCATCTGTAAGATGATTGAACAAACCACATACTTCACATGATTTCTTCTTCATCTTATGTTGATCATCAACTAAAAAGAATGAAACTACTGAAGACTAGCTCTTCAGTACTTTGGAAGCATTATTTGCTTTCTTGACTTCCCCTTTAGTAGTTTTCAAACTCTTTCTACTGACAGTTTTCTTCTCTTCAGTGCTGACAGTAGTTGGAGTTTGAACTTCAGGTGTTAAATCTTGCTCTCTAGTCCTTTCAGGACTTCTAGAAATAGCTCCTGAGTTGATCATCTCTTTGATCATGTGAGTGTCAGCAGTGGAACCATCAACATCAGCTGATGGGTCCTGAGAGGGCTTAGTGCTGACTTCAACTTTTGATGATGATCTATCAAAAAGTGAATCACATGATGAGGTGGATTGGTTATTGCTTCCTCCATCAGATTTCACTTCTGCTCTTGAAGCAAAATCTGTAGGAGGAGCAGTGTGATTATAACCAATACCAAACTTCACATTGGAAGCAGATTGCTTACTAAGAAGCATTTCAAAACCTTTGCATGATTGTACCCATCGATCACACTCTACCTGGGTGACTGCAAGGGTTTCTTTGAGACTTCTCTGGTCTTCCAGAATAACCTCTAGCTTGGCCTTTTCATCATTTAATTGGCATTTAAGCTTATAAATCTCATCATTTTTACTATTAAGAGCAGACTCAAACTCAGCTTTTCTTTTGGAAATGGTTTTCTCAAACTCAAGTTTTGATTTATTAATGCTACATTTGCCTCTCTAATGGAGACAAAGGCAGCAATGCATGATTCAGAACATAACTTGGTTTTAGCCTTTGAAGATACCTGAGTTACCTGTGAAGATGATGCATTTGAGCAGGAACCCTTAGTAGACTCCAGGGCCATGAGAGCCAGATTCCCAAAAGGACTATCACCACTATGTTGACCAGCACCTGTGAACAGTTGTTCATGACCAGACATGTCATCCGGTAAACTGCTCCAGCCAACAACTCCAGGGGTGAAGAAGCTATGTTGTTGAGGTTGAGGAGGTTGATGAGATTGAGATGGTTGAGGTTCTGGTAGTGCATGAGGTTGTGGTACTATAGGAACTTGAACTTGATTTGACTGTGGCATGTAATAACAAGGGTAAGGATAGGCATTTGACCTTGAGGAACAAAATATGTAGGAGATTGTGGTTGAGAATGATGACTACAATTGACAGGATGTTGCCCTCTGTGTTGTTTACTATTGCCAGGGAAAGTCACAAAAGGTGCAGAGGAATTAGATCCAGATGATCTGCATTCTCTAGCAAAGTGTCCAAGCCTGTGGCATTTGTGACACTTCAACTTACTCTTGTCAAAACCAACTTTGGTTTTGCCAGAGAGTCCTGGGAACTTTCTTCCAGTTCTTTTGTAGAACTTCTAAGATCTGATATTTATCAAGGCCATTTGGCTCAAAATATCCATCTCTTCTAAGTCATCATCAGCAATCCCATTGAGATCATCCATGATGAAGCATAGATTGTCATTATTACACCCAGTAAACTGACTATCAACACTTACAAACGCAGAATCAGAAGTGTTTGAGGAGAAATCAATATGCTCATCATACTGGCATTTAGATGAAGCATATTCTAACTCATGACCAACCAAGGCAGTGTTGCCTGGTACAAAGTCTTCAGTGAGCTTTCCAGATGAAGACAGTTTTCGTTTCTGTTCTATCTCTTTCTCAAATGTGCGCAATTTCCCATGGAGTTGGGTGAGAGATAGTTTGTCCAAATTTGCACTAGAGCATAGGACAATAGTATATGTGTCCCATCTCTTAGGCAGTGATCTGAGAAATCTGTTATTCATCTGGATATTGGTGTACTCAACTTTGACCATTTTTAATTCAGAGATCAAACAGAGAAACCGCTCAAGCTGTTGAGTCAGTGTCTCACCCTTTCTATGAGAGAATGTCTCGTATTGTTGGGCAAGGATTTCTCTATTATTTGCCAAGACCTCATCTGTTCCTCCAAATTGTTCTTTCAAGGCATTCCAGAGGTCATGGGCAGTTTCATGATGCATTAGCCCAGAATAGATTTCATTGGGCAGTGCCATGGCCAGAATTCCATGGGCTTTTGCATCAATCTCAAACAATTTCTTATCCTCATCTGAGTATTGCTCCCTCCTCTTCGGAACCATTTGATTGGTTTCCGGGTTATTCACCATAGGCTTGTGTGGACCATGTACCACTGATGTCCAACAACCTGCGCTGTTAACAAACAGGTGATGGAGCATTCGTCGTTGCCATATGTTATACTCATTCCTAACCAACATTGGAGGCTTGGTTGAGGAACCAGTATTGTGAGGATCATTGGAAGGAGTAGTCATTTTCAGTCCAAATACAATTTAATTCAAGCTTTTAAACGTTTTTACATAGACCACTACAGACTCAATGAAAACCAAGAGAAAATCTCAGGATGAATGACCAGAAACATAGAAAATTCAATCTCTATAACCGTTTCTTGCAAAAAAAATGCTAATTCAATCAAACTTGGATCTTGAATAGCAGTTTCAATGATCAATTATTAGATCGATCAATGATTAACCTACTCTGATACCATTTGTCAGGATCAGTGATCACAAGTTTGATGTATTAGAGCGTAACGCAGCGGAATAAGAACAAGAATTAGACAACTTGTAGCAAGAATTTGATACTCGTATGCATTAAGAACAAATACGGTTATAACGAGAGAATATATTTCTGTAACGAGGAATGTTTCTATAATATTGAATATTTCTGATCAAATCATTCTACTTATTACAATAGGTTGACACTCCTTATATAGAGTGCAATCGCTGCTGTTATCACGGGAAAGTGACAACTGGCATATCTATTACAAAAATAACTAACTCTTAACAAACTACTAAAATGTTCACAACTACTGAGAACATATCAGAGTGTTAAGTACAAAATATGAAACTACTGAAACTACAACGACTGAAGAACAAGCTCTTCAGTCGTTTACAAAACTACTGAAAAACATAAAACTACTGATGAGCACAACAACTGAAGAAGTATTCTTCAGCTGTTGTGTCAAACTACTGAACAGATAAAACATAAAACTACTGAAAGGTAAACCGTCACAACTACTGAAGAAGACCTCTTTAGCTGTTGTGACAACGTCTGATACTTTGGTCTTCAGCACTTGTGTCTTCAGACTTTGTCTTCAGCACTTGTCTTCAGACTTTGTCTTCAGCACTTGTCTTCAGACTTTGTCTTCAGCACTTGTCTTCAGACTTTGTCTTCAGCACTTGTCTTCAGACTTTGTCTTCAGCACTTGTCTTCAGACTTTGTCTTCAGCACTTGTCTTCAGACTTTGTCTTCAGCACTTGTCTTCAGCACTTGTGTTCAGACTTTGTAATCAGCTGTTGTCTTCAGCTATTGTCGTCTTCAGTAGTTGTTGTGACGTCTGTGGGACTTAAAGGTTTTTCTGATCCGGCTCATTGGTTCTTTTGGTCCAACAATATGAAAAGTAACTAAGAACACAGAAAGATATATTTCAAGATACTTTTATATATTGATTCCCAACTCAAGATACAAAGACTCTTACAAGCAGATGATTATTTTTTTATGAGTTCCAAGGAGAACCTATATATAATACTATCTACAGCTGGAATACTTTGATACCAGCTAGGATCCTTTAGCTAAACCCTATACTACAAGATGATAGTTAAGGTATCTCAGATAAAGTCTTATCTGAGATTTGGTAGTCAGGACATGTCCCTGACTTACCTTTTGTCACCAACTAAAGGTGGCAATTGTACTATCATGAAAAGGTAAACAATGGAATAAAGTATGGTCAACAACATGGTTCTTTAGGAAGAAGCCATGCTGTATCAGAAGTCTACAGCGAAATGTCAGAGACCATACTTGTGTCCACTGGTTATAGTAGTGTCTTCCGAAGGTTAAATGTCTTCGGAAGAGTAAGTACTTCCAAAGCCACTTTATACTTCGGAAGAGGCTGCTTCTTCCAAGGCTTGGAGACTTCTTCTGTTCATCATACTTCAGAAGTGGTCTTTACTTTATGCTTCTAAGTCTTGAACTTCCGAAGTATGCATTTGTCTTCGGAAGTAGAGTTCTGTCTTCGGAAGTTGGAATTTTCCTTTGTCTTAGGAAGAACTCTACAACCTTCAAAAGTTCCATGAGAAGCTTCGGAAGCCTTTGCATGCAGCACCAAAATAACTTAAGTGATCTAGTTTTCGTTGCATTAGCCTTCTTCTTGATCCAACAGTTTTATACTTAAAAGTTATTGCTATGCTCGTGTACGTTTAATTTTGATTGATGGTGTGACATCTAGTTTAGGGTTTGCATGTTAAAATTAATTACTTTGTGTTTTTAATTTTAAATTTTGATTAGAGATATTCTTAGGAGCATTGGTTGTGATTTGATAATATTTTTCAATGTGCTACCTTATCTAAAACCTAGGGGTGCTAGATATTGCTTAAAACCTCCTACCCGTTTTCGCGAGAGCATGTTTTGCCTTTCATTTGTGGTGTTAGTGTTTTAGGGTATTTAATTAGATTTAATTAAGTTGTCCTTTATCTTAGGGTTAAAAAATATAATCTTAAAGATAACGTGGTAGAAAACCTAGGGACGATCTTCCATTAGACATTTTAATAAACCTATCTTGTGCTTCACACGTGTTTTTGATTTTATTGGAGAGTAGCAACATACCTAGTTAAACCTAGATCCATATTTTTAGAGATATCCATACGAATCATTACCTTTAGGTCATCACATGTTAGTTGGATTCCTACCTAGGTAGTTATTTCACATATTTAATCATATTCAAGTTCCAAGTTTGAATTCTTAATTTGTTTATTTCATCCATCATGTTTAGATTAATTAATTTGAGTATAGTTGTTTATTTTGTTTATTGTTAATTACTTAAAATAGTTAAATCAATCAGGTTAGAAATCAATAGAGGTTTAGTAACGAAAGCCGCCAAACGTGTCTCTAGGGTTCGATATCCGGACTTACCTAAACTTTACTATATCATGACCGCTACATTTGCCGTTTGTGTGAGGTTTAGTTAGGAGTTTTCAAATTTTAAAACTAATTTGTGAAAAACATTTTCAAAATAAAATAATATATCTCCATGAACCACCTTTTCGGCTCTAGGCCTTCCTCTTGTAGCCCGCGGTTCAGTATCACGTCCACCGCGACCTCCACCACGTGAAGCCGTCGATGATCTACCATCAACCATCCTCTAAACACACTATAAGATTCAAACACCAACATGGTCATTAAATGGCATAGCTCGATTTATGTCAAATATTAGTAAGTCCCTAATTATAGTGGCCAGTTGTGATTAGCCACTTACTTCACTCTCTATACCTCAAGCGTTACCTGACTACATTAGTATCTAAATATACTATCAGCACACAGAACAAATCACATAACATGTGCATGTAATACCGGTTAACATTAAGAAAATACTTGATGCACACAGCTACTCGGACTGGCATCCCTTCCCCTTCCATCCCATTCTCAGTTTAAATTTAGGTTTCTTTTGAAAATTTACCCGTTTCACTTAAACTTTGGCTCTGATACCAACTTCTAGGGCCCGTTCCCGGGATGCTTACAGTTGGTCAATCATAGCACATAAAACATACAATTACATTAACTTAAAGAAAACATTGCAGTGAAAACATTAAAATAACTTTTTCTCATTTCACTATAAAAGCTTTTGCAAAATAATACATCGTTATCAAATTACAAAATACGTATTGCATTACATCACAAGAACGTTATAACAATGGATGCCATCCAAAAAAAGACTCCGTGCCATCCTCAGCAACCTTTACCTGCCAACTAGAAACACATAGAAGTCAGCATTGTTGAGTGAGTTCTAGTTTTAAAATAAAACATACTTTACTTTCATTTAAAACCGTTCGTTACTCTTTATCAAATCATACCATACTTTCGTACATGATCACACATCGTACGTACACATAGATAATATCATTATTATCTTCCTTTACTATTCATCACTTTATTTCTGTAACCCTTTCTTTCTTTATCACATTCTTTATCACTATCTGAATCAGTGTCATCAGCTATGCCCCAAACAAATGAGGTACTGGGCCGAAGATCATAATTGACTTCCATAACACACATAGCCTGGCGCCAGTATCGGGGTAAATGACAAGATCCCAATTGTATACCACACCTCCAACATTATCCATCACTCGGGTACTGGGCCAAATATCATAAATGACTTCCATACCGCACATAGACTGGCACGAGCACCGAGGTGAGTAATCACTATAAACCCGACTGTATACTACACCTCAAACATTATGCATAACTCGGGTACTGGGCCGAATATCATAAATGACTTCCATACCGCACATAGCCTAGCACCAGCATCGAGGTGAGTATCCACTATAAACCCATGTACTATATCATTGGTCAGTCACAAAGACTGGACCCCTGTGTGTATAGTTAAGGGTTAGCTAAACCACACACAGTTGAGCTTACGACATTTTAGAGTCATGCACCTCCGTACATTTTTCTTGCAAGCCTTTCTTTACTTTCTCTTTTGTTAATGCATGCACTCTATCATTTTGTTCCTCTTTTCATTATCTTTCACTTTACGTTACATAATACTTTATTATTTCATTCACAACTATAACACGTTAAGCCACGGGAAAGATAAACATACATAACATGGAACATAAACATAATCATACAAAACATCTCCATATAAGGCACCATCACACATGCATAACATACATGCAACATACCAACATGCATAAGCATACATCATACATCATCATACAATGCCCATCATATCATCTATGACTTCAAAAGGTCAACTTAAATAGCCCCCGGGAACCTCCCAAGTCAAAGCCTACCTTTCACTTTTTCCTCGAAAAGTCAGAAAAGTATCTAAGTCTTTAGGCGCATGAGCACTATGCAGGCGCATGAGCACTATGCAGGCGCATTGGCACTATTGGGGCATAAGAGCAGCACTTAATATATTCCGAACAATTCTAGGTGCATGGGCACTATGAAGGCGCATGGGCACTATGTAGGCGCATGAGTGCCTAAGCGCATGAGCTATCTGGGCGTATGAACACTTAGTCAATTTCAGTCTAACATCTAGGTGCATGAGTACTATTTGGGTGCATGAAGTCTTGGGCGGATGGGACACTTAGGCAGTTATTTCGATTGGGCGCATGAGCTACTGTTTAGGCGCATGAGCAGCCTAATTCACACTTATCAGCAAAGGGGACGGCAGATGAAAAAAAAAAGAGACGAAAAACATTGAAGAAAACAAAAAAAGGTTTTAATTCTTGAGCTTCAATTTGGAGTTTTGAGCACGAGTAAAGAGCAATTTTAAAGCGGAGAACAAGATTGAAGACACATGATTGATTCAAGCATTCATTTGTATATGTTTCTAAAGTTTAAAACTTTATTATTGTTTATGATGTTTTTGAACATTATGAGTAGCTAACTTTTTAGTACTATCTAGGTTGGGTTGAAAATTAATATGTTTTGACTAAATATTTGGTTTTGATTTCGTATATTCATTTATTAATCTTAGAGATTGATTATTTTATCAATTAAATGTGGACTCGTGTATTGTTTTATACTTAAAAGTTATTGCTCTGCTCGTGTACGTTTGATCATAATTGATTGTGTGACATCTAGTTAGGGTTTGCACGTTAAAATTAATTACCTTGTGTTTTTAATTTTAAACTTTTATTAGAGATAATCTTAGGAGCATTGATTGTGATTTGATAGTAATTTTCAATGTGCTACCTTATCTAAAACCTAGGGGTGATATATATTGCTTAAAACCTCCTACCCGTTGTTTGTTAGGTTTATATTTCGCTAGAGCATGTTTTGCCTTTCATTCGTGGTGTTAGTGTTTTAGGGTATTTAATTAGATTTAATTAAGTTGTCCTTTATCTTAGGGTTAAAAAATATATTTTTAAAGATAATGTGGTAGAAAACCTAGGGACGATCTTCCATTAGACATTTTAATAAACCTATCTTGTGATTTACACGTGTATTTGGTTTTCTTAGGGAGTAGCAACATACCTAGTTAACCCTAGATCCGTATTTTTAGAGATATCCATACGAATCATTACCTTTAGGTCATCACATGTTAGTTGCATTCCTACCTATGTAGTTATTTCACATATTTAATCCTATTCAAGTTCCAAGTTTGAATTCTTAATTTGTTTATTTCATCCATCGTGTTTGGATTAATTAATTTGAGTATAGTTGTTTATTTTGTTTATTTTTAATTACTTAAAATAATTAAATTAACTAGGTTAGAAATCGATAGAGGTTTAGTAACGAAAGCTGCCAAACGTGTCTCTAGGGTTCGATATTTGGACTTAACTAAACTTTACTATATCACGACCGGTACACTTGCCGTTTGTTTGAAGTTTAGTTTGGAATTTCCAAATTTTAAAACTAATTTGTGAAAAACATTTTCAAAATTAAATAATATATTTTCACACATCAATTATATTTGTTGATTCATATGTACCTAGTTTACGATCTTAATGTAATATGTCTGTCATGTCCTAAATGTAATGAAACGAATGAGTTGATTGAAACATATTATGTGGTTGTTGATCTTAATGTTTAATGTTTCAGTGTATGTTTTAATGGTCATCATTTATTAACGCATATTGAACAAACTATATAGGTTGAGGTAGTTTGAATAGATCTTAGTCAAATAATGAGTGAGAAACATATTCAAACTTAGTGGTATGAAGTTTTCATGCGAATGGACCATGCTAATGGACCATATGCATGACTACTTCATGCTAATGGACCAGTCACATGACTGAACCAATAGACTGGATCAGTCACACGACTGAGACACACGGATGACTCAATCGCACGACTGAACCCTCAGTCGTGTGATTGACTCAGTCGCATGCTTTAGTCGCATGACTGAACCATGCTTGTGGTCCAGTCGTACGATTGACTAACCCTAACCTATAAATACCACTTAATTCGTCGAAAAATGTAACACTTTGAAGAATTCGGCTGCTACTCGTACCCTAGCCGTCCAGAATGTCCAAGAAAGCCAGTCCAAGTTCATAGATTGTTTTTGATCGATTCCTATTTGTTCTTAACATTTAGTTTACTCTTGTATCGATCAGGTTAACGTTCTCACTGATTGGATCACCAATCAAATAGGATTTCTCACTATTTGAGTTGGTATACTCATAGATCATTAGTACTCCGTCCGGTACACGGTCCCTAACAAGTGGTATCAGAGCTTTGGCTCTTGATTTACGTGTGATTCAATCGATTTTGATATAAAACTTTTGTATTTCACGCAAAAACGCAATCTTTTTGTGTCAAATAGTGTTTTGGACGTCTCAAGGTCAAAAAGTTAACGTTTTCTGGCATACAACAATTAGGGTTAGTGAGAAATTCGTGTTTTTGCGTCAAAATACCTTAAACTTTCGAATTCTCAAGATTCAGCAGCTTTAGTCGCATGATTGACTCAATCGACGACTGAATCCATACACATCTCTTATACGCACGATTGGACTCAATTGTTCATCCATACGTATGACTAAATTGCCTAGTCGCATTGTTCATTCGCACCTGTCCATTCGCATGAGTGAGCCATCCTTATTGGTTCATTCGCACGTCTGAGCCTTCCGCATTGGTCAATCGCACGAATTGTCTAATCACACACCTTCATTCGCACAAGTAAAACAGTTTTGTTCTAAAGACCAAAGTCAAAAGTAATGGAGGATCAATATTCAGCATTCAACGCAGGTTGGGATTCTAGGATTCAAAATTTGTTGCTTCTAGAAAATGAAGTTGGAAATCATAACAAGCCCCCAAAGCTAATAACGTTAGATGATTATCCACAATGGAAGAAAAGGTTTGAGATTTACTTAAATGGAGTAGATCCCAATCTGTGGGAGCCGATAGAGACATAATATAGCATGCCTGTAGGTGCAGATGGAGTCAAACTTACCTTAGGCGGTATGACTGGCGGCCAAAAGATAAAGTACAATGCAGAGAAGAAAGTATATGCATTGCTAACTTAGTCAATTCCTAAGGACATCTTCCATCAATTTTCTGAGAACAAGCAAGCTAAGAAGCTGTGGGATGCATTGGAAAAGAGGTATGAAGGAAATGCATCGTTAAAAGCTCTAAAGGCTAAAGCGTTGAAGAAGGAGTTTGACAACTTCTCGTCAATGGGAAAGGAGAGCTTGGACGACGTTATTGATCGGTTCTACCACTTGATGAGTGAGCTGCACACTCATGGAGTCACCACATCTATAGAAGACAAAGTTTCAAACTTTGCAGATGGACTGCTAGAGAAGTGGGTTTCTTTTGTTTCCAACTTAAGATAGAATGATATGCTGGCAAAGTTAGATATCAACGAATTCATTCTGAAACTGGGAGAGAAAGAGTTGAGGATGAAGTACAGGGCCCAAAAGTCATCATATGATCAGAATCCGACACTGTACAACTCAACTCCACAAGCCAAAACGTTTGGAGCGCCACATCAAATGGCGTTTGTGTCAAGTTCAGCTGGTCCATCTCAAGCTATCACTTCAGGATCTGACACGTCAGGGTCGTCTTTTACCCAATACATAGCACCTCAAGTCAATGCTACAAAACTGAATACCGAGAATCTCAAGAATGTGACAGTGGAGGTAGCAAAGGAACACATGGATCTCTTAGCTGCAGTCATTCACTCTTATGACGGCCTAGTTGCTGGGAAGATTGGGAATTGCCATCTAGAAGATGAGGACTACGAGCAGGTAGACGAGACAGAGCTAGAGAGAATGGACATCATGTGGGCCTTAGCAAGTGCGGTTCGAAGAGCTAAGAAGTTTGTCAAGAAGACCGGACAGAACTTGATTGCTACTAAGGATACAACTTTTGGTTTTGACAAGACCAAAGTTACCTGCTTCAACTGTGGGGAAAAGGGGCACTTCAAATGTGAATGTGTGAAGCCCAAGAAGACAGGAAATGGGAATCCATTCTCATCTTTCACTTGTCAGGATAAACCCACAAACAGTCTTACTTTGTCGATCAAGGATCCTAAAGCCTTGACTACTCACGATGACGAAGGACAAGATTGGAGCTTTCGGTTTGTGTTTTTAGGAGAATCCAACATTGCTAGAGTTGAGGATCTAGATGATGACTCAGCAAGCAAAGGTGATATACAATAGAACTTGTGATGTCAAATATTGAAGAAACTGCAACTGTGGTTGATCACAAACCTGAGGAAAGGACAAGTTCAACAAGTTCAGAATCACTAGAACCAGAAAATTCAGACTTTGCTTTGATGGTTGATTCAACCGCACCCTCTTAGGTAAGTTCCACTACTCAACTTTTCAATAATCATGCTTGTTCTAATTGTAATAAATTTAGGGAAAGTACTGATTTGAAATTTGCTAGGTTATTAGATCATAATGATAGCTTGGTAAAGGACTTGCAACTATGCATAGAAGCAAATAGAGTTTTAAAAAAAACGAGCACGGTTATAAAGAAAAGATAGAACTTTGTGTAAAGAACTTAGGGAAACTGAAGTTGTAGCTTTTAACCAAGATAATGACATTAAGTTCTATCTAAACTCCCTAGAAGACACTAAAAACAAAAAGCAGTTTTGGAAGTAGAAGTAAACTCATTAAAACAAAAACTACATAGTTGGATAAGTTCTTCTCATATTGTCCAACACTTAGTGAGAGAACGCAACAATGGGGAGGGTTTGGGATATAAAGTGGTTCCACTACCACATGAGACCTTGATGAATGCCAAAAGTAAACCATAAATGATAACCCAATCAAGGATCATGTGGTGTCCACTCCTCTTGTAAGTGATCCAGATTCCACATGTAAACTAAATGAATCCGGCACTAAACAAAAGGATGCCACTTCAAAATCAAAAGGTAAAATTCCTTGTGTTAATCTGGATGAACAATTTGAAAAGGTCAATATAAAGTCTGGTTCAACCTACTTTAATTCTAAACCTAAACAGACTAAACATGTTAACCAATCACGCGTATCATGTCTAAGTCTAGGTAAACAAAAGAGTAAAGATGTTAATAACGTTCAAACAATTAATTTTGTTAAACAAGTTAAACCATTAAAACAGGAAGTGACTAAGCCCAAACTGAATAAAGTCACAGGTGTGTCACACACTTCTCCACAAAAACAGTTACACCAACATATCAATAGTAGATCTTGCTACAACTGTGGAAAGTATGGTCGCATCGCGTCTTACTGTCCTTATTCTCAGACACCAAAGAAAAAGGTTGAACTTTATGACACTAAAGCGAGCTCTTCCAAAAGAAGCTCCATGACTCCACCAAAAAGAGTCAGTGAACCTAAAGTTCAACCCATCAACCAGTCATTTGTTTATCACAAACAGGCCGTACATAAAACTAGTTTATGGAAAGAAAAGTCCATCCCTGGATCTGAAAATGAGAACAAGATGATGTAGGATCTTCCCTCACCCTCTAATGGACAATAGGTGGAATTTATGATGTGTGATGCCTCTGGGACACCCAATCCGGTCAAGGCTTGAGTCCCTAACCTTAACTAATGTTTTCAATTGAATGTGCAGGTGTTCGCTATAGTGCTGAAACAAACACTTGGATTGTAGATAGCGGAGCATCCAGGCACATGACTGGGAACTAGGCACTCCTGTCAAACGTCAAACAAATCAAAGGAGGTCATCTTTCATTTGCTGGAAACAAAGGAGGGTACATCATAGTGCAAAGGGAGGTAGGGAATCCGAAAGTGAATTTTGACAAGGTAAACTATGTTCAACAACTTCAAAATAACTTGCTTTCGGTTTCCCAAAATATGTGACAAGGGATTTAAGGTAGTCTTTGACAATAAGAAGTGCTATGTCTTGAAAAAGGATTATTTGATTCTGGAGGACCAAGTCTTAATGTCAACCTCAAGATATAATGACCTTTACGCCTTGGATCTATGAAAGGCCTCTACAACTGATCATCAAGTTCAGTGCTTCTTGTCAAAAGCTACTGAGAAGGATTCTATCTCCTGGGAAGGTAATTCCATAGAATTGCCTCTTGAGCTTCTTCACATGGAACTATTTGGTCCAGTCAGTACAAGAAGCATCGCAAGCAACTTGTACTGCTATGTAGTTACAGATGACTACTCAAGATTCTCTTGGGTGATGTTTTTGAAATCAAAATCAGAAACATTTGAGTCATTCAAAGAGTCAGTAACTACACTTGAATCTCTCTACAAGCTAAAGGTTAGACCGGTCTGCTCAAACAACAGAACAGAGTTCAAGAACCAATGGATGGAGGCATTCTGCAAAGAAAAGGGAATTTTACATCAGTTCACATCTGCCTACACTCCACAGATGAATGGGGTTGCTGAAAGGAAAAATAGAAGCTTGATAGAGACTGCCAGGATGATGTTAGCAGACTCGAAACTGCCTATCCAATTCTAGAACGAGGTAGTGGCAAATGCGTGTTACACCTTGAATCGAGTCTTGGTGGTTAAACAAAATGGAAAAATGTGTTACGAGCTACTACAACGATGTAAACCTAATCTTGAGTACCTCGAACCGTTTGGAGCACCATGTATATTATTGAAGAAAACTCAGGAAGGTAAGTTCAGCGAGAAGGCTGAAGAGGGAATTTTTCTAGGATACAACATACCGAATAAGAGAGTTTACAACAACTCAACGGGTCAGGTAGAAGTTTGGCGTAATGTGGACGTTCAGAGATACACCACCCCTCCTGCTGGAAAAGGACCCGCATTCTTTTTTGACTATGATGGACTCTTTAAGTCCTTCAACATTCCTCTCTCCACTTCTGATGATGAGTTAGCAGCCAAAATGATGTATGATGTCTTAAACACACTAGCACAAGACTCAACATCATCTGGCTTACAAGATGAATCACGTAATCATTCAGGGGGAGCACTCGAGGTTAGTGACTCCTCCTTACAACTCACTCAAAATGGCCCTCAACAAGTCTGAAGTAGAGATAGGAATATGACTAAAGCTCCTATCATTACTCCTGAAAACTTCAGGTCTTGGAGCAGATGCATAGAAGGCTTCATCAGATACCAAGATAGCAGAATGTGGTATTCTATCGTCAATGGCCCATATAAACCCAAGGTGGTAGCACCTGGTGGAAATGGTGCCATGATAGAGAAGGCTGTTGAAGATATCTCTAATGAGGACCGGAAGAAGATGGACATTGACAACAATGCAATGACTATTCTTATGACTGCAAAACCCAACTCCATCATGGTGGGGTTTGAGCATTGTAAGTCTGCCAAAGAACTGTTTGATGCACTTGCTTAAATGCACTTGAGCTCTAATGACTCCAAGAAGGACTCACTGAAGTAGCAATTCGAGAACTTCACCTATATCGCTGAAGAGTCTCTTAGCTAGCAGTCTTTCAAGTACATGGATCTTATTTCTTCCCTTCAGTCTGCGGGAATCACTCCTGAACTTAGAGACCTCACAAGAAAGTTCATGAGTGCTCTTCCAAATGAGTGGACATTCTACTGTGTCTCTATCAAGAGGACATAGAATCTGAATACCCTCACCATGACCAAACTCTATGGTATCCTTGATGGATACCTTCTGGAGATGGAGAGCAAGAGGGGCCATTAGACAAGCAGATCCCAGTGTCTTCCTGCTAGCAATGCTTTGATGGTTGCTGAACGCTCAGGACCCACACAACCTCAGCACTACCTGACTTACAACCAGCAGCCATCCTGCTCATCTGGACCATACATTACCTTCCCTAAGACTCCAAGGTCATAACAGACTTAGCATAGTTCCTTTCAGGACAACTGTGCCTTTGTCTTAGGAAGTGGACACTCTAGTGATTTTCAATACTGCTTTGATGATCTAGAGTGCTTCAGTCCAGATGATGCAGAGTATGTGGACATTGTCCAATAGATGGATCTTTTAACCTATAGAGCAAAGAAGTTCTTCAAAAGAACTAGAAGGCAATTCCCTCAGAACCCAACCAACACCAAGTTTGGGTTTGACAAAACTAAGGCCAAATGTTACAACTGTAACCAACTTGGTCATTTTGCAAGGGAATGTAAGGCTCCCAAGACAAATCCGGGAACCCCACAGGCCTCCACACATCCCTCTACATCAAAGTCCACTGGAAAGTCAAGTGAAACAACTACAATGGCTGAAGAAGTTGACTGGAGCTTCATGGTACAGGATGTAACTCCTGCTCAAGCACTCATGGCTGGAACAGATGATAACAAGGTATATGAACATCTCTGTACTCCTGCTTGTATTGCTAAGGTTAAACTATATCAAGACTACAATATGGAAATTAAATATGATATTAAGTCTTTAAATATCTTGAAATCTGATTTTAAAAGGGCTAAATTTGACTATCAAATAAAAATTGAAGAGTTGGAGAAAACTATGTCTTTATTAAAACATGAACACATAAACTACAAGACTCATATAAAGGATTTAATATTCAAATTGTCCAAGGCTTAAGCCCAGCTTGTCACTGCTGAGGCTCAAGCTAGGAAGTATGCTATCTCTGAGCAAAACTTCCAAGCTATTATTGCATCATCCTCCCACTCCAAAATTTGTTATCAAAAAAAAGGAGGGTTGGGGACCAATGAAATTGCTCCACCACACTCTTATGATTCTATTAGACAATCTAGATGTGGTACTGAAGAGCAAGAGGTCCCAACTATTGACCCATCTTCACATGAGTTGAAGAATGATGTAATAATAGTGGCCACCACAGGGAAGGAATAGGTAAAATGACCTACGTCTCCCAGTGAAGATCAAATCCTTACCACCAAAGCCAGAAGAAGCAGAGCAAAAGCTGTAAGAAGAACTACAACGAAAGTGGTTGAGTCTAAGCTGATGATTGACCCAAAACAAAAGGGTGTATTCATCTCAGCTGGATTCCAAGTGCAAGGTACTTCTGATTCAGGAAAGAAGTGTAGTACTAACACTCCTGTCTTACCAAAGGATCAGAAGTTAAAGAGAAAGGTTGCTGATGAAGAGAAAAAGCACAAGAAACAGCAATCCTCACATTCCTAAAAGACTAACACTGCATGCATAATGTGTGGTCTGCAAAACCACATGGCTAAAGATTGTTACTACACTCCTGCTAGCACACATGATGCAAAAATGTTAGAAAAGAAGGAGTCAGGGAAGGTTTCACATTTGGACCTTATCAAACGGTTCGAGTGATGAAAAAGGAAAAGCTGGTTACCGAAACAAGGTTGCTTTCGGAAGAAAATCCTTCTTTCAAAGGGAAAATAGTGTCGGAAGCTAAAGCTGTTAATTTAAGAAGAACAAGAAAGCTCCCTTGAAACCATCCTAGAAGAAGACTGCTTCGGAAGAAAAGGTGGTGAAGGCTTCTTCCGAAAAGAAAGAAGCTTCGGAAGAATGGCATGCCGCAAAAGCTTCAACAAGCACATCTTCTATGATTGACCAAAGGATGGACTGGAAGATCAAGAAGGATGCTGCAGCCCAAACCTCTTCTTCAAAGACATCCATTGAACCCCCATGCTTAACCTTTGGTTTAATTATGTCACTATCATTGGAAGAACCCAAGACCAACAAGGCTTGGGTCTCCAATCAAAACTAATCATCTCATCTTATGTGCAGGGACATCTATATGACAAGAACAACAATATTTTGATTATGGACAGTGGATGCTCCAAGCACATGTGAGGGAACAGATCTCTTTTTCAAAAATTTCAAAATTATGATGGAGGTCCTGTCCAGTTTGGAGGTGAGGCTGGATGATATATTTCTGGCAAAGGAAGTATATCCAATGGAAAATTAAAAGTTGACAAAGTTCACTTTGTCAAACAGCTTGAACACAATCTGTTAAGTGTTTCTCAGTTTTGTGATCAAAAGCACCAAATACTTTTCACAGAACATGAGTGCATTATCCTCAAACCAGGGATGACAATTCCTCCAGAATTGGTGCTTTTTAGATCTCCCAGGAAAGGGGATATGTACAAGCTTGATATGAACAATGCTTCCCCAATGGGTGAAGTATCATGCTTTCTTTTCAAAGCTGAATGTGATGAGTCAACACTATGGCATAAATGTAAAACCCATCTATTTTTAGACAAGAAAGAAAAGAAATAAAACCCTAAGTCTAGGGGTAAAAAGTGTCCAAAAAGACAAAATGTTTGAAAAGTTGGTGATAAAGGTGGCATGGCCGCCCATCACCTTTTCTACACAACAAAATTGTCGGATTGTAGAGAGAGAAGAAAAGAGAGCAGAAGAACTCTCGGTTTTGAAGGAAGAACAAGAAAGAATTTGAATTCAAGGTAAGAATTCATGTTCTTATGGTGTTCTTACCGGTTGTCTCCTCGGGTTTATGCTTATGTGTGTTTGTATGTGTTCGGGTATGTTTTAGTGGGTTTCTAGGCGGTTGAATTCAATTTGCAAACGAGTTTGGAAGAAGCGATACTCAAGAGCTGCAAATGTGAGTTCTAGAACCCGTCTTTTTTACTGATTTTTAACCGTTTTGGGGCTGGAAATGCATGAATGTATGTTTTTATTAAACTAGATTTTGGACCCGTATGCTTAAATATGTGTATGATGAGGTTATGATATGATGTGTGACCCTATTCATGATTGATGATGTATGTTGGTGTTTCTAAGGCTTAGAAGGTAAGATTCAAGTTTAGAAAATGATTGATGATGTTTGGGATTTGAAATCTGATGTTTGGGTATGAATGGGTCGAGAATAATTGCTTAAGGGAGTTAATGCGGATGAGGTCAATGCGGATGAACATTGACTAAGTACGGAAATGCGGATGAAGTCAATGCGGATGAACATTGACTAAGTATGGAAATGCGGATGAAGTCAATACGGATGAACATTGACTAAGTATGGAAATGCGGATGAGGTCAATGCGGATGAACATTGACTAAGTATGGAAATGCGGATGAAGTCAATGCAGATGAACATTGACTAAGTATGGAAATGCGGATGAAGTCAATGCGGATGAACATGGCTAAGTATAGAAATGCAGATGGAAAGTTTATGCGGATGACCAATGCGGATGAGCATCGGCTAAGAATGTAGAATGCGGATGAGTAGGACAATGCGGATGAGAAAGTGACTAAATGCGGATGAAGGAAGTCAATGCGGATGAAGCAAATCAAATGTGGATGAACACTTAGAAATTTTTTTTGACTCTTTGTAGAAAAAAAAGGGTGATGTAGGCTTTGACTTAGGAGATTCCCAGGGGTTAGTAAGTTGACTTTTGAGGTCATAGCTGTTATGATGGGCATGTTATGATGTGTGATTGATGCATATGCATGATGACGATGTATGATGTTGTATGATTATACATGATGTATGTTATGAATACATGATAATGCCCTGTATGATGATGATGACTGAATGTTATGTTCCTTGTGATGTATGTATATCTTTCCTGTGGATTTACAGTGAATGAATGAAATGAAAGTAGTATGTAATGTAAAGTGAAAGATATGAAAGTGGAATATGAAGTAAGAATGCATGCATAAATAAATGAGGAAGTAATGAAAGTCTTGCAAGCACTGTATAACGGGACATGCCATTAAAAGGTGTTAGCCCAACGGTGTGCGGGTTCACTACCCCGGGAGGATGCACATCGGGGGTTTTCTTGTGATTGACCATTTGTATAGCCCCATTACTGCGTACCCTAGGTACTGTGACCAAAGGTGCGATGCGCCATTATAGCTGGTCTATGATAGACCTATGTCCAGTACCATGAATAGCTGGGTATTGCATGCAGCAGTGGTACACCTAAACTCTACCCTAGGTACTGTGATCAGAGGTGCGATGCACCATTATAGCTGGTCTATGATAGACCTAGGTCCAGTACCAGGAAATAGCTAGGTAAAGTTTATGGTGGATGGAAAAGAAAGAGGTAATGATGAAAGAATGAAAGCATGAAAGATTAAAGAAGATAATAATGATATTATCTATGTGTACGTATGGTGTATGATCACATGAAAGTAAAGAATGGTTTTAACGAAAGTATGTTCACCATTTTTGGCAAGCTTTGGTGGGAGAGTTACTCTGCAGAACTCTCTTAGGAATCAAGACTTCAAGATCATTTGGAGGCTTGGGAGGTGCATACAACACTTGGAAGAAGCTCGGAATCGTCTAAACACCATCCGTTGTGGATTATCGGTTTGATTGTTCCATTTCACCGATGATTACATATCTATCTTCTTTGTTATATGTTGTTATGTTCAAGCTCATTATGAGCTAAACTCTTTTTATCATCCTAATCGGATGAAACTTATATAATTTGTGATGAACTAATGGTGTGATATATATTATGTTAATGTTATGGTGGTCTTGGGAAAACTATTGATGGGTAGCATCTACATTTGAATGAGAAGTTATATATTTATGGTTTGTGAATGTGATCGTCATACAAAGTTGAAAAACCGTATGATTAACTTTCATTCACGAAACCGGTCTTCATTATAAATCCATGGCTAATGAACTAGAAATGGTTATTAGAAATCATATCACTTTAACTTTCTGATCATTTGCGGGTTCCCTTTTATGTGTTCGGAAACTTCAGTAATTGTTACGGTTTTCTAAAATTAATGGTATGTTAGGAAGGAAACTGATCAACTCTCTTTTTGAGATTAAGTTATGTTTTCAGAATCGTATGTCAAATAGGTCACAAAAGATTTACCTACATTACTAGGGCTTTGATCTGAGCAGTAAAACTCAGCCCGACAGGATCAAGTCACTATGGCAGCATGATAGACGACAAATCACGCCATCTTATCTTTATAAACATTAACATAATTACATTAATTCATATCTTTAAATCACACCACCAATTCATCACGGTTGCATAAGTGGAATCTAATTAGGATGATAACTTTTATTCCCTGGTTTTAAATCCAAACGCTTCAAATCTTAGTTTACTTTCTTTCTATTATTGTTTATTTTTAAATCCTAAAAATATTTCTATACAAATGATCATTTTCTTTAACAAAAACCAAATTTGATAGTCAAACATCAACTTGTTGAGTAGGCTAGGTGTGTTCACGGATTGATACTCGGTTCTTACCAAAACTATATTACCACACGACAGGTACACTGCCTTTTGTGTGTGTGATTTAGTATTAGTAATAACCAACTAAAACTGAATCTGTGCAATAAATCTATATCAAAATATATACTATCCGCACCCATCGAGTTTTTGGCGCCGTTTCGGGGACACACGGCAGTTTGAAAGACAAACTAAATTTTTGACTATCTTGTATATAACTTGTTATAATTTTTGTTAAACTTATTTTTATTTTTAGGTAGTTTGCCCTAGTTTTTAGTTACTTTTTCTGATTCATTTTAAGCCTTACTTAGTTTATGCTTCATTAGTTAGTGTATGTCCGACTCGTCTAGTTCTGAACTTGTTCCGCCTCTTCCGGAACCCGAACGACTTTTCCATCAAATATTGCGCAAAAGATCACAACAAACACCAGTCATTGAAGAAGACATTTTGGAAGAGATCACACATCCAAAGTAGACATGGCTAACCAAGACGAGGAAATGAAGATGACACACTATGCCACACCGTCAATAGATGGTTATGAGTTTAGTGTTGTCCAATTGTCCAACAGCAATAGCGGCCAACAATTTTGAGATTAAGTCTAGTATTATCCAACTCATAAAAAACTCTGTTCAGTTCCATAGGTTACAAGACGAAGATCCTAATGCTCACATATCACGATTCCTTTGTATATGTGCAACCTTCAAAATCAATAACTGTTCAGACGACGCCATTCGACTAAGACTTTTTCCATTTTCACTTCGAGGCCGAGCCATCGATTGGCTTGATTCACTTCCGCCTGGTTCCATCACCACATGGGCGGAAATGGCTGAACAATTCTTTTTGAAATACTTTCCACTCGATCGCACTGCCAAACTAAGAAGTAGCATCACAAGTTTTCGCCAGGACAAAGATGAATCATTACACGCAGCATGGGAGAGATATAAAAGTCTCCTTCGGAGATGCCCACATCACGGACTTGATCTGTGGCTGCAGTGTCAAACCTTCTACGATGCAATCAACGGAGCCCACAAGCAAGCGGTAGACCAAAGTGCGGGAGGATATTTTGGAAGTGTCACGCCAACAGAAGCATACAAAGCCTTAGAAAGAGCAGCTAAGAAGAGCTTTGCTTACAATCCTTAAGAACGAAACCTAGTTCTAAGGTATTCATCAAGTAGACTCTGAAACCCTAATTGCAGCCCAATTAGAAGCTCTAACCAAAAAATTCAAGCAGTTGCAACTGAGCTAAGAAAAACTCAACACGATGCAACACATGTGGAAATTCACACAAGACCAACGAATGCCCACAGGCATTATGATGGTTGAAGATGTTGACTACGTAGGAGGCCCAAACCACTCATACAACACAACTCAATTGGAGAAGCACTCAAATTACAGAGATGCTAGTAATAACCAACAATCATCTGGATTCAACCGAAGGCCACCTTACCAACAACAGAAACCACCATACCAAGGTCCAAGTAGTAGTAACCAAGACCGTGGAGCATCATCAATGGAAGACTTATTGCAGCAGTTGTTGTAACACACAAACCACAAACGAGTACATCCGGAAATCTGATCGAAGAAATGAGGAGAGGTTCCAAAGGAACGAAGCTGACATCAAAAGCAATAAAGCATCATTGCAAACCATAGAGCACCAAGTAGGTCAAATAGCACAATAGCTATCTGAAAGACCTCAAGGAGCTTTGCCCAGCAACACTGTAACAAACCCTAATGCTCAAGTCAGAGCCATCACCACCAGGAGTGGCAAAACCACTCAAGGTGATGCACTCGCATGACAACCCATCCTTGAAGAGGTAGAAACTGAAACTCCAAGTAATGCGAATGATAAGCAAAAGCAACCTGTTGTTATTGAAGAACCAGCAAGAAATACGTTCCACCACCTCCATATCTAGGATTTTTGAGACAACAAAGAATGGAGGCACAATATGGCAAATTCCTTGGGTTTTGTTCAAGCAACTCCACATCAATCTGCCCTTGGTGGAGGCCTTAGCACAAATGCCAAACTACGCTAAGTTTCTAAAAGGTGTCTTGTCAAACAAAAAGAAACTAGAAGAGTTATCACACGTAGTTTTAAATGAGGAATGCTCCGCAATTCCTCAAAACAAACTACCTCAAAAGATGACTGATCCAGGAAGTTTCACCATACCTTTCCTAATAGGAGATCTTTCTGTCAGTAACACGTTAGCTGATTTAGGTGCAAGCATTAACCTTATGCCTTATGCGGTTTTCGAGAAATTAAACTTAGGTGAACCTAGACCTACCCGTATGAGCATCCAGTTAGCTGACCGTTCTGTCAAATATCCGAGGGGCATCATTGAATTTCTTAGTTAAAATTGACAAATTCGTATTTCTCGTTGATTTTTGTGATCTTGACATGGATGAAGACAAAAAGGTTCCACTTATCCTAGGTCGACTTTCTTAGCGACTGCTCGAGCCTTATTGATGTTTGTATAGGCAAACTCACGCTTAGAGTAGATGAGGAGGAAGTAACTTTCAATATAGGCCAATCCATGAAAACACCTCAACATCATGAAGACTCATTCTATTACTTGATGCTTGCGATTCGATCACAAGTGTCATTTGGAGAAAACTCTTCAAAATGAAACTTGCAACACTCAACTAATAGAAGTCCAAATCACCGAACCCGTTTGTGAGAACCAAATCATTCAAGAACTTGAAGTTGATGAAACAACACTTCATCAAGAAGCATTTGAGATCATTGAGAAAGACTTAGAACCAAAAGCCAAACCTTCTATAGAAGACCCTCCAGTTTTAGAGCTCAAAGAACTTCCATCTCATCTCGAATACGCTTTCCTTGAAAACACAACTCAACTTCCTGTCATAATCTCATCCGCTTTATCAATTGATGAGAAGAACAAGTTGCTCAATGTACTCAAGGCATACAAACGAGCAATTGCATGGAAAATCATGGACATCAAGGGAATCAATCCATCCTTTTGCACTCATAAAATATTGATGGATGAGAACTTGAAATCCGTCATTCAACCTCAAAGACGTTTAAACCCGAGCATGCAAGAGGTGGTGAAAAAAGAAGTAATCAAACTGCTAGATGGCGGTTTGATTTACCCTATTTTTGATTCACCTTGGGTCAGTCCCGTCCAAGTTGTTCCAAAGAAAGGAGGAATGATTGTAGTAACTAACGAGAAGAACGAGCTTATTCCCACTCGTACGGTTACTGGATGGAGAGTTTGCATAGACTATCGCAAACTCAATGACGCACAAGGAAAGATCACTTCCTCTTCCTTTCATTGACCAAATGCTTGAGCGATTATATGGAAAAATGTTCTATTGTTTCCGGGATGGTTTCTCAGGATATTTTCAAATCCCTATTGCTCCCGAAGATCAAGAGAAGACAACATTCACCTGTCCATATGGCACATTTGCTTATCGGCGAATGCCCTTTGGATTGTGTAATGCTCCTGCTACATTTCAAAGTGCATGGTAGCAATTTTCATGACATGATTGAACACTCAATGGAAGTTTTATGGATGATTTCTCCATCTTTGGAAACTCATTTGAGCAAGTTTGAAAATCTGGAAAAGATGCCGGCAGATGAAGATTCTAACCTTGTTTTAAACTGGAAAAGTGCCACTTCATGGTTACGGAAGGAATAGTGTTAGGACACAAAATCTCTCGAGCAGGGCTTGAAGTCGATCAAGCCAAAGTCGACACTATTTCTAAACTTCCACACTCCACACCATGAAAGATATCAGAAGTTTCTAGGTCATGCGGGATTTTACCGTCGTTTCATCAAAGATTTCTCAAAAATCGCTCGACAATGACTCAATTCTCGAGAAAGACACTCAATTCGTATTTTCGACGAATGCATTAATGCATTCAAATTGCTTAAAGAGAGGTTGGTAACCGCTCCAATCATGGTTTCCCCAGATTGAACACTACCTTTGAACTCATGTGCGACGCAAGCGATTTCGCGGTAGGAGCCGTATTAGGACAAATGAAAGACAAGCACTTTCAACCAATTCATTATGCGAGCAAAACCCTAAACGACGCACAAGAAAACTACACCACCACCGAAAAAGAACTTCTTGCGGTAGTTTTCGCATTTGACAAATTCCGCTCGTATCTCATCCTTCGAAAACAATTGTTTACATCGATCATGCAACCCTTCATTATTTGTTCAACAAACAAGATGCAAAGCTGAGATTGATTCGTTGGATCCTTCTACTTCAAGAATTTGACATCAAAATTCATGATAAGAAGGGAGCAGAAAATCTAGCAGCTGATCATCTCTCGCATCTTGAGGATCAAGTCCTTCACAAACTGAGGAAGCCATAATAAACGACAACTTTCCTCATGAATTCCTTATGTACATTCAATCCTCAATCGATGAACATCCTTGGTTTGCCGATTTTGCAAATTACTTAGCAAGCGGAATCCTTCTCAAAGGAATGAATCATCAGCAAAAGAAGAAATTCTTTACTGATATCAAACATTACTATTGGGAAGATCCGTATATATTCAGAATCAGTGCAGACCAACTCATTCAAAGATGCGTATAAGGAAGAGAAGCAGAACAAATTCTAAGGCACTGTCATGAAGGACCCACCGGAGGACACCATGGAGCAACCTTAACAACTAAGAAAGTGTTTGACTCTGGATTTTACTGGCCCACGATCTTCAAAGATGCTCACAACATGGTACGCACCGTGATGCATGTCAAAGAGCAACCAATATCTCAACACGGGATGAGATGCCTTAGAAACCAGTTCAAGTATGCGAGATATTTGATGTATGGAGTATTGACTTCATGGGGCCATTCCCGGTGTCATTTGACAGTCGTTACATCTTGGTAGCAGTTGATTACGTTTCAAAATTGGCTGAAGCTCAAGCCCTTCCTACTAATGATGCCAGAAACGTTGTCAAATTCCTTAAAAAACAGTTTTCTCATTTCGGTGCCCCCAAAGCTCTAATTAGTGATCGAGGAACTCATTTCTGTAAACACCAGCTCGAACGAGCAATGGCGCGTTATGGAGTTCACCATCGCTTTACAATGCTTACCATCCACAAGCGAATGGGCAAGCTGAAGTCACTAACCGAGGCATCAAACGAATCCTTGAGAAAAAGTAGGTCAAAATCACAAGGACTGGTCTATCAAGTTAGATGATGCATTATGGGCTTTTCGAGAAGCCTATAAGACTCCCATCGGCACAACATCGTTTAAACTAGTTTATGGAAATCATGTCATCTACCTGTGGAATTAGAGCACAAGGATTTTTGGGCACTTAAAGTAACAAACCTGGACCAAGACCTTGCAGGAAAGAATCGATTCCTACAAATCCACGAATTAGAGGAATTGAGAGAACAAGCGTACGAAACGCTAGGGTTTAAAAAGAAAAGACAAGGAAATTCCACAACGCTCGATTAAAGAACACAAAACGATTTTATGTGGGAGAACGTGTTATTGTATAACTCTTGTTTACGTTTGTTTCCGGGAAAACTAAAGTCACGTTGGTCTGGACCGTACACAATAAAAAACGTGTTTCTGAATGGTGCCATTGTAATTTATAACCACGAAGGTTTAACTTTCAAAGTAAATGGTCATCGTTTGAAACCGTATAACGATGGACCAACCAAAATTCCCTCGGAGGAATTACACCTCCGCCCCGACGAAAACTAAGTGTGGGAAAGGGTTGTGCCGAAGACCAGAAACTAAACATGACACCTTGTACATAAAATTTTCTTGTTTTTTAGGTTCCCACAAGCACAAGCACGGGGCCGTGCCTCATCAAGCACGCCCCCGTGTCTCTGACAAATTTCTTTTCACGATCTCTGCTGACGACTCTAGAACGTTGCAGGTCAAACTTAAGACGAATTCTGACAAGCACGGGGCCGTGCCTAGCCTAGCACGCCCCCGTGTTCACTTTCCACGACCTGTATATGAATACCACACTTGTTCCATTCTTTCATCACACTCACTTCTCTTGTAAACATCTGAAAAATGAAAGAATCAAGTCACGGAAGTTCAAACTGGAACCCTGTGAAGAAACCACGTTCTGAAACATGAGAACCAACAACTCAAGAATATTTCTTCAAGCTGCATGAACTAATCAAACAACTGACTGAAATGAACCTCACTGTATCCCAACGCTTAGCTCAACTTATCCAAAAAGTTCAACAGATGAGTGAGGAACTCATTTCCATTAACCGGTAGCTTGTGGAATTGAGCAACCGCACCTCTACTATCCCATCCCGAAACTTCCACACAAAATGTGTGGAGGTTTCTTTTAGAAGCATTTCTTGATGTGCTAAGTGCGCTATTGCGCTTTAAATAGTCTGGTTTTGCTGTTTCAGATTCTCGGCTTTTAACATATTATGTAACCTTAGGACCTTAGGAAATGTAATTTTCATTTTGGCTTGTGTTTATTTACTCTAGGACTAATTTTGTATCTTTTCTGATGATTTGAAAGTGGTAAAACTTAACCGGGAAAATTACACAACACGTGAAACTAAAAAACGAAACAACAAAAGACTGAGAAACATCTAACAACACTGAACACGACCCCGTGCTCAAGTAGGCACGCCCCCGTGTTCGACAAAAAATGACACAAGCTGACATATTTCAGCCTTTTGTCTTGTTACTCTTCAATTTGCATGTTAAATACGGACCTCAATTGCCTGAAAAGTCGTATCCACTCTCATTTTCATCTTTTTTTTCCATTTTCTTTCATCTTTTCAAGAGTTCTTTCAAGAGTGTTTGAACAAAAGGTTAGTGCACTAATTCCTTTGATTATGAAAGTCATTTACATGTAGTTAGGTGATTAGGTCTCTAAACAACCGAAATCCTAGCAATTATATGTAAAGACTTGTTCTTAAACGTTTTATGGAATGATGAATACTTTCAACCTACTTGTTCATGTTTATTCTTGTAAGTAGATTAGTGTTAATTTGTTTGTTTCGTTAGTTTTTAGTTTGTTAGCTAATTAGTTTGTTTTCTTTTATCATTATCAAGACTATCTTCATAATTCATGGTGAAATATTTGTTAATCATGTTCAAGAGTTCCCAAGTGGTATTAAACGTAAAATATATTTTTGGGTATCTTGAATTATTAACAAATAATTAAAATGTTAAACGTACAATATTTGATTTTTTAAGCAAGAAAACGTTAAACCCATGCTTAATCAACGATTTACAAACATAACCACACGTGCTCGAGTCAAGATTCCATGCCTTACCATGTTTACCGCACCCCCACGTTTCACAAAATGCACCCCCATGTTCAAAAATTTTTCCTTGGATGATAAACTTTTAAACCATTTTTGATCATGAGTTGAACCACTATGATGTTATGTCTTGAAAAACACATGATTTTCACTAACATCATGAAACTGCTCAAGAAATCGGCTTTGTATAGATTAACATATTTTTGAAATTTCAAGATCATGAATCATCCTTACTTACGTTTCGAAGCAAGCCGTGAGAGATGGTGCCGTGAAAGACTTCAAAGGCTGCTACAAAGGGTCGAAAGACCCTTACAAGCAGATGAAGAAACACTAGTGGTAGTCGGACAGCTAGAAAGATACAATACATTATTGAGTGTCTAATAGAAGCGTTTATTCTCACAAAATAGACCTTCCGTTTATGAACTAACTTTTGAATTTTTAGCATCTTTCAAATTTAGCATGAAAGACTCTGATCCTTGAGATAATAATGTAGTTTCATTCAGACTTGCTGGGCATTGGCACAAAACATCCATTGCCTTGTTTGGTGTCTATCTCGGGATCTACACGGAACAGGAAATGGAGGAGTAAGAAATATCTGGAATGCTGGCATACCATACTTTCCCAGACGAGGTAAGTAAAGACGCGGAAAGTGGTGCAATGAGGAAAGCATTTTGGGAGCGAATTGGAACTCGAGAGTTCAACTTGAGTAAAACAAAAAGCAGTCAGATGCGAGACCCGCTGCTGCGATACATTCATCGGTTACTTAGTCATTCCATAACAGCTCGTGGTCAAAGCGAGGGAGTTGTTAACTTGAGGGACTTCTTCATTTTATATTGTATGGTTAATCAGTTGCCATGTAATCTTGGGTATTTTTTTTGTAATCTTTTTTCTAGGAATGCGATTGCAGGTGCTCCAACACCTATGTTTGGAGGAAGCTGGATTTTGAACTTATATGAAAGCTATGGTTATAACACTGAGGGAACTGAAGGAGTGATGCCGGGACTGTTAGACTTGAGCATTTGCACAAGTATGTACATGGTGACAAGCCTACCAAATGGGCAGCCAAGATTCATGGATAAGAAGGGACAAATCTGGGATCCGGCGGACCCCAAAGAAATAGTTATGGATCTGACATTCCAATATAGCCGGAAGGAGCCGGAGCTGGATCTTCAAGTTCACGTACAAGGGAATTCCCGACCATGTTAGACCTTTACGAGTCAATACAAACAACCAGCGACCATGCAAGGCGATCATTTGAATATGCCCAACAATCCTTCAACCGAGTCGAAAGTCTGCACTCCCGAGTCGATGACCTCAGTAACGATGTCACATACATCAGGAACCGAATGTACCATGAGTGGGGAGATATTCTCCTACAAAGTCCTTGAATACCGTATCATTTTCGGGGACCCGACACAGTTGTTTTGTGCCAATCTATCTTTTAATTTATGTCGTTTTGTTTTTTGTTTTGTGTTTAGGACTTTAACGCTTTTAATAAATTGGTGACATTTTAGGTGATACCGAGGATTCTAACAAACGAGGCCAACCAAACACAACTGAAAATTTCATCATTTTTAGGGGAGTTATTTCCTTACCCTTTCTCGATCTTGATTATATTAATCACATTGAGGACAATGTGAATTTTAAGTGTGGGGATAGGAGTAAGGCATTTGACTTTGTTAAAAAGGTCCAAATTTAAAACTTTTAAGAGAAGATCACTTACCAAGTAATTTTTGTGACAAGAAACCAAAAATAAATTTTTTGATAAACCAAATTATAAATATACGTTTTCGGGAAATAAATAAGTAAACTCATGACGTCCAAATAAAATTGAAAATGTATTTGTGATATCCTTAAAAGCAATAATCTAATCTAATAAAATATTTAATCATGTAAAATGAAGCACTATTACCCAATCCATCCATATGCGAGTTTATTTTTGAGCCTTAAATAGCTTTTGCAAAATTTCAATTCTACTTTCATTCTGGATTTAATTAAGGGTGCAATATGATACGTGTAATTAGAACTTGCTTTGGGTATGCATTTCAAGACCTTAATTAGTATTTGTTGCATAAAAATGAGTTAGGCACTAGGAAACCATAACCATTCGAGCCCCAACCATTGTCTTTAATTTTCCTTACCCGAACGTCAACCATAGTGAGCCCCGTTGAGCTTAAACGTTTTTATCTTTCAATCACCCGAGCCACCAAGTCACTTAAGCAAAAGCCTTCTACAAAACCCGTTTTCGTTAAAGACACGTTTTTGGCTTAAAAAAATATATATTTGGTCTTTTACCGGCAGACCTTAAAGAACTGGAATGCATTCTTTTGATTTCAAGTTGCTTTGTTGCCTTCATCACGCAAAACCGGGACTTCCCCGGAAATCCGCAAACAAATTTTCAATCTCACGTTTGACGCAAGAAAGAAATGGTGAAAAAAGGAACAAGTTCCTTCATTTTGTGGAATTTCAAAAAGTGCTATAAAGAGACGGGCAAAAAGATATGAAAGATGCCCGAATTGTGGAAATTGGTCTCATAATGGAAAATGCAAAACGAATCAAACTGAATCTCAATACGCATACAAAAAACTAATCCGATGGGTGCGATTAGGCTTCAAGCCGAACGATCCTTGAGAAAGGAAAGTTTTGTGTATCTTCGGGTAAAAGATAAAGTACGATTCTTGAAAACAAAATACGGTCTTGACAATCTGACCTTAAACGAGTCCTCAAGCTAGCATATCCCTTCTAGCTTGAATAGTATAGGGAACGTTTATTGTTTTCCTTGTAGTTTATGTTAGAAAAATAAGCCAAGACCGTCATCTTTAGCAATTAGCCAACTTTTCAAAATATTCCATGCCCGAGCCCGAGCCAAATTACAACCCATCAAAGACCTAATGATTTATGCAAGTAAATATCTAAGTAGGTGGAGATTTGACCCCTTAACAAGCTTATGATTTCACACGTATTCATACTAGGCAATTGAGTGTATTAGTCATACTTAATCTTGATTATGACTCCATATATTGAGCCGAGTGTGAGTGCACCTTGTGAGAAGTGTGGATTTTTGCATGATTATAATCTTTACTAACCTATTGCTTGCTAGGATATCATTTTACATGTGCTTAGAATATTTATATTTGGATGAAAATAATGTTTACTTGCGTATTTCTCGAAAGACATGTTTATAATTTGTTTTATTTGGTTTTTGGTGGACTTGTCATTTTAAGTGATTTTTGCTTGAGGACAAGCAAAGTTCAAGTGTGGGGATGTTTGATGTGCTCCAAATTATACATAAAAATCCTATCAAAAGCACATCAATTATTCCTTAATATCTTCCTTAAAATGATGAAAATGTGCTTAAAAGTCTTAAATTGTGTTTTCAGGTGTTTAAAAGGGCAAGTTGGACAAAAGAAGCATATTTAGCAAGAAATTGAAGTAATCTGAGCTTTGGAGTCCAAGCATGGGGCCGTGCCTCTTTAAGCACGCTCCCATGCTTTGCCAGAAACACACCCCCATGCTAAATTAACACACCCCGTGTTTGGACATCTGACAGGCCAAAAAGTATTGTTCCCAAAAAGTAGACACGGGGTCGTGCCTTTTAGGCACGGGGCCGTGCCCTACCACCAACACGAGGCCATGCCCCATTTAGCACGGGGCCGTGCCCGACACAACCGGCATGTACGAGTTGACCAACTTTCGTAAGCATTATACTAGCACGGGGCCGTGCTTAAACACTCCGGAAAGCCTATAAATAGAAGCCTAAGTTCAACATTTTTGGCAAGCTTTGGTGGGAGAGTTACTTTGCAGAACTCTCTCAAGAATCAAGACTTCAGGATCATTTGGAGGCTCGGGAGGTGCATACAACATTGGAAGAAGCTCAGAATCGTCTAAACGCCATCCATTGTGGATTATCAGTTTGATTGTTCCATTTCACCGATGATTACATATCTATCTTCTTTGTTATATGTTGTTATGTTCAAGCTCATTATGATCTAAACTCATTTTATCATCCTAATTGGATGAAACTTATATAATTTATGATGAACTAATGGTGTGATAAATATTATCTTAATGTTATGGTGGTCTTGGGAAAACTATTGATGGGTAGCATCTACATTTGAACGGGAAGTTATATATTTATGGTTTGTGAATGTGATCATCATACAAAGTTGAAAAAACCATATGATTAACTTTCATTCGCGAAACCGGTATTCATTATAAATCCATGGCTAATGAACTAGAAATGGTTATTAGAAATCATATCACTTTACCTTCTGATCATTTGCGGGTTCCCTTTTATTTGTTCGAAAACTTAAGTAATTGTTACGGTTTTCTAAAATTAATGGTATGTTAGGAAGGAACCTGATCAACTCTCTTTTTGACATAAGGTATGTTTTCAGAAATCGTATGTCAAATAGGTCACAAAAGATTTACCTACTCTGAGCAGTAAAACTCAGCCTGACAGGATCAAGTCACTACGGCAGCAGGATAGACGAGAAATCACGCCAGCTCATCTTTATAAACATTAACATAAATACATTAATCCATATCTTAAATCACACCACTAATTCATCACGGTTACATAAGTGGAATCTAATTAGGATGATAACTTTTATTCCCTGGTTTTAAATCCAAACGCTTCAAATCTTAGTTTACTTTCTTTCTATTATTGTTTATTTTTAAATCCTAAAAATATTTCTATACAAATTATCATTTTCTTTAACAAAAACCAAATTTGATAGTCAAACATCAAGTTTGTTGAGTAGGCTAGGTGTGTCCATGGCTTGATACTCGGTTCTTACCAAAACTATATTACTACATGACAGGTACACTGCCTTTTGTGTGTGTGATTTAGTATTAGTAATAACCAATTAAAACTGAATTTGTGCAATAAATCTATATCAAAATATATATACTATCCGCACCCATCAAAGGCCTAGGGCCGGAAAGGTGGTTCATGAAGAACTAGAAACCCCTCATCCGGAAGGCAGAGATGAGAGTGCTAACCAAAGAGCCTCAGTGAAGGAGGCAGTTGTGAAGGAAGTGCATCAAGTCATGCAGACGATCCTACCGTCTGTAGTGACCGAAGTGATAAAGGCTGTTAGAGAGGGGGAGAGAAGGGAAAGGAGTAGACCTACGGGTGAAAGAACTTAGTTAATAAACTGAAAGGAGTAGATTAACAGTAATGTTAGAAGATGAAGTCCAAGTTTAAGCTATTAAACTTTCTGAAAAACGCAACGGAAACATGCATAATAACTTAGTTAATAAACTGAAATTTTCAATTTTCATCTTGTTTTAACAAAGTTATATTCAAACCCATGAACATAGTATCTTATATGTGAATAGAAGCTAGCTGTGTTAACATAAAGCAAACAATATGGACAACCATGTTGAGGCTGCCTAAGACTACCTTCCAGGAGTCAAATACGAAAATGGAGGATGATATAGATCAAATCGAATGACCAAGGCACCAAGAGAGGTCCTCTCAAGCTTGTATACCCAAAGCTTGATTGCACAACACTTTCTTGTTAGGAAGAAACACCACCAAAAAACCGAAAACCCTTCTTTTCAGCTGCTTATGCCGAGAGCTATTGAGAGAGAGAGAGAAGAGTTCTTGTTTTCATTTTTTTTGCATGTATTGTGAGAGGTGAACCTTGAGTGTAAGACTTTCTTTATTGTGTGTGTGTTTTCTATTGGATCTTATATGCCCAAGACACATATAAGATTGATGTGGTTAGTGCGTTATGATCCAAGTCAGGTCATACCCAATAACAAGTTAGACAAACACCATCAAATATTTGTTTAATGATAGGATCATGCAACAAATATAGACACCTAATTTAGAAAATTGGTTTTCTAAATATTACTTTTGTGTTAGAACAAAATTATATGGATGATTTTGTTCAAGAGAGATTTATTTGTTTCATTATTTAAAATGGTTAGATAATGACTTATAAAAGAGTATTGTGTTATAAAATTACAACTTGGTTTTAATTTTACAACATGATTAATAAAAGGGTGCAACTTATACAAAATAAAAGTGTGGGAAACTTGTTTTGTTTTAAAACTTTCGGCCGCCCAAGTTCATTGGGAAAACCCTTTTTGGTCTTGGTTCTTGCATAACTTAACTTATGCAACACACCACCATTACTCTCCTAAGACTCTCTCTCTCACACACACTAAAACTCTCTCAACTTGGCTGCCTGATTTCGAGTTTGAAGCAGAAAGTTTGGGGCTGAAGTTTCGAGTTCTAGTGAAGCAAAAGAAGAAGTTCTTTTGGGTGTAGCAACCTAACAAGCAAGGTGTTTGAAGGGCTTGGGGTATCACGGATTTGAGGCCTTCTCTTTTGAAGATTAGTCACTCAAAAGCATCATCATCTTCATCTATTTCGATCTTGTTTTGCTGCTGCAAGGTAGTTTATGGCAGCTTCTTTATGGCTGTCCATAATGCTCGTTTCATGTCTTCTTTGCTTGTCTATTCACATAAATGATCCTTGTTAAATGGGTTTGTTTTATTCACTAATATGGTCACCTTAAGAACATATATTTCAGTTTTGAAAATCATTAAAAAACTAAGATTATCCGCTGCGTTTTCTGAAAGTTTAAATGGTTAAACTACGTTTTATGTTCTTGCAAACCTGACATTTTCAAGGGAGAAAAGGGCCAATCCCCTTTCTTTGGGGCGGCCAAAAATGATGTTCAAAAGGGGGTTCCCTCTTAAACAAACACACACATAATACTAAACAAGTCACATAATAAGTTATACAATTAACCATTTAGTTGTATAAGTTATACACCCTTTTTATTATTTGATGTTATCTAACCTACTTAAATAACATCACAAATAATATTTTTGAACAAAATATCCTTATAAGTTGTTCCATCTCATATGCAACTTATTTAGAAAACCCATTTTCTAAATTTGGTGTGATTATTTAATTGCATGATCATATCGTCAATTAAATAATTGTTTGTGTTTGCAAAGCTTGTTATTGGGTATAACCCGACTTGGATCATAACGTACTAACCACATCAATATTCTACGTGTCTTGGGCATAATAGAATCATGCAATCTCCCACTTGCACAAGATTCATAGAAGATTGATGCAAGTAGTAAATACCGCCTAACAATGGTTTACTACCCTTAATACGCATGACTTGTAGCCATTCAATAACATCATCCCATTCAAGTATCCTACTTGAAATGATTTAGGTGAATTAATCATTTATCCTTTTGTTTCAGATGTCATATCAAATCCAAGGACACAGAGTGATCATTCCTTGTTGATTTAACTTATCCAGGCCTTAGACATCTAACTCTCAACGAATAAGAGGAACAAATCCCATCTTGACTACATACGTTTCTCACAATCACCTTGTGTCATATCTGAACATAGTCTCATGTACTGTCCATTATTTCAGAACAACGATAACCAGATCAAGGTATGACACTTAGTGAATATCAAAACCCAATATGTATCTCAGGTCTGAGGATACCAAATGATATTCGCCTTTACTCAAATTTACTTATGATCAATCAATAAGATTCCATGTAGTAAAATTTGAGATGCAGGTTAGTCCAATATTTGTATCCCATAAATATCTATGAACCTTGGTAGCAACCCATTGCTCTATATTCATCCTTATGAATATCAACCAATCCAAGTTCATAATAATCTTACCCTCACACTTGTTCCCACAAGTCTGAACGACTATGGGCATTTAGAGTAAACAATTTACTCATGGATTAAACATGCTAAATTGGAATATTAATTGAAACATTATAACCAAATAATTTATTCAAATAATAAAGAGTTCCACATATCCAAATACAAAATTTACAAATCAAATCCAATCACTAGAATATCGAAGTCCCATGGCACAAGTATGACTTTCATGCTTTGCCTTTTCAAGGAGCTTCGTGAGAGGATCTGCAATGTTTTGATCCGTGTGAAATTTGCGAACACATATCTTTCCCGTTTCAACTTCATCTCGTATGTAGTTGAATCTCCGCTCAATGTGCCTAGTCTTTTGATGAGCACGAGGTTCTTTGATTTGAGCAATCGCACCCTCGTTATCACAAAAGATCTCTAGGGGGTCCTAAATGGAAGGGACAACCCCTAGATCGGCAATGAATTTCTTCAACCATGCAGCTTCTTGAGCTGCCAATGAGGCGGTGACGTATTCTGATTATGTAGTTGATAGAGCCACCACATCCTATTTGGAGCTCTTCCAAGAGACCGCTCCTCCATTCAGAATGAAAATATATCCGACTGTGACCGTGATGAAGGAATACATCTGCCCAAGATACATATTAAATTCATGTGGCTAGTGTGATATGATCCAAGTCGGGTCATACCCAATAACAAGTCAAACAAACACCGATAAATATTTATTCGCTGATAAGATCACACAAATAAATATTAGCACCAATTTAGAAACTGGGTTTTCTAAATCATTGCTTTTGTAAATGAACAATATTATATGGATAATTTGTTCATGAGATGTTAGTTGTTTTATTATTTAAATTGGTTAAGTAATATAAAACAAAAGTGTGTTATATTTTATAAAATTAAAATTGGTTTTAATTTTATAAAACAAGAGTGTTTTTACAAAATTAATTCAAATGGGAGGGAAACAAAAGGATCCCAATTTCGGCCACCCCTTGGCCTTGGGAATCCCCTTTTGTTTCTTGTAACATGCAAGCCATTTGATCACTCTAACTCTCTTCCATCTCTAACACTTTCTCTCTCACACACAAGAGCAAAAAATCCTCTCTACTCTCTCTCTCAAAAACGGGTTTTGGAGCTGAAACTAGGGTGATTTTCAGCTTGGAATCAAGTGTTCTTGGCTGGGAAAAACGGTTGTAGAGAGGGCTTTCAAGTTGGTGTTTCACAACCTAGCAAGTGGGTGTTTGAAGGAGCTTGTGGGTATCATCTCTTGAGGTCTTCTTGCTTGAAGATTCAGCCACAAAGATCATCTCTAACATCTCCCCAAACTCGTTTTCTTGAAGCTTGAAAGGTTGTCTTCTAAACATCCTATGTTTATCTTTATTGTATGCATTTCGTATATGGATCCATGGTTTGGGTTTAGCTTTTCAAATGGGTTTGATAATCTACATTTTAACAAGATTTTAAACTCTTAATCCGCTGTGTTTTTCATATATATTGGCTTATAGGACTTTGATAATCTTGTTAAATCCCATCAATGGCATCAAGAGCCACTTATACGAATGCATACATATATTTGTCACTCTTGTTCACGGTTTTGTGGTGTATAACACCATATGGCCGTGAGTTTTGTGGGCTGTTTTGGTCCCCTTTTCAGGTTTTAAAGATGCTATTTTATATGCTTGATTAGGATCTTTAAAATTTGGAAATGGTTGTTTGTTTGTTTGAACCAAACCCATTTGTTCTGGTTTATGTTGGCCAAGAATATTGGTTGAAAAGGGGCTGCCAAAATCGATTGTTATGTGCATATTTGGATGTGTATATAGATGTTCATAACCTAGCCAATACCTTGCATATGGATGTGTTTTGTGTTGTGATTTGTATGATTATTTATTTGGGTTTGTAATCAATTTATTTTATGATGGTTTGTAATAATAAAGTAGATTAGTTGTATCTCTTTTACTAGTAAAAAATGTATTAGGATATATTTTGTAAAAGGAGTTCAAGAAGACTTTGGTTTTTGGTTTGGCCATTTTAGGCCCAAATGGGCCTCATAGCCCAATATTGGTTTTAAGCCCAATAACCAAAGCCCAAAGCATGAAGGCCCAAGGAAGCTAGGAGCTGAAGTTGGAGCCCAAGAGAAAGCCCAAATAAAGCAAAATGGTGACAACACAATATGGACACTTGATGCATTAGGATGCGGGATCAAGTGGGAGCACACCATCTCAATGCCTTGTGTCATTTTTATGCTTTATAATTGACCCCTTGGCACACTTGTTTTGGCCAACAAGTGTTGCCAAATCCATTGGCTATGGTTATGAACTTGTGGTTGTTTTATTATGCATGTATGGTGATTTACGTTCATCTTATCTTATTATGGAATTGGATAGTTAACAACTCGAAATCAACAACTCGCATAAAATGGTTCCTTAGAAATCAGTAAGTAATAAAATGGGTTTTACCAAATGAAAATTGTTTTCCAAACTAGAATTTTGTGAAACATAAATCCCTTTCAATCGTTGACCACCTTATTAATTTAAATCGTGGGATAAAGGTCACCTAACCACAATTTGAATATAATGTTGGGTTCTAGATTTTAATAGTAAAATGGCCTTAAAAGGCATAAATTATTAAAATTGGCTATATCGAAAATACTAAAATAAAACTTTGTTAAATTTTGTAGATGGCCTCACATAATGATAATTCCGATAACTCATCCGCGTCCAACCAATCTCTACGAGCGATCCTCCAAAAGGAACGTCTAAATCATAACAACTTTATCGACTGGTATCGAAACTTGAGAATCGTTCTCAAGCAAGAGAGAAGATCGTATGTTTTAGACGACCCTATCCCCGATCAACCTAGCGAGGATGATGAGGAGGCCTACAACGATTGGCTGAAATACACTGAGGACTCCGTCCAAGTGTCTTGTCTCATGCTTGCAAGCATGACTCCGGATCTCCAAAAGGAGTATGAACACCACGGAGCTTACGACATGATAACCCAGCTGAAGGAAACGTTCCAACAACAAGCAAGGGTTGAGCGCTTCGAAACGGTTCGAGCACTCCATGCATGTCGTATGGACGACAACCAATCTGTTTCATCTTATGTACTTAAGATGAAAAGTCACATTGACCGCCTCGAGAGGCTTAATTGTCCGTCTCGAAGGAATTGGCCACGGATTTGATCCTGAATGGCCTTACCAAGAGGTTCGAGACATTCGTGATGAATTACAACATGAATGCTTGGGACAAAAGCATTGGTGAGCTTCACTCAATGCTCAAAACTGCCGAGGCGGCCATGGGTAAAAGGGTTTTACCCGTTCTCACTATCAATGAAGGTGGGAAAAATAAAAGGCCTCGTCCCACACCTAAGGCAAAAGTTGCCAAGGGCAAGGGACCCGCTTGGGGAAAAGGGAAAGGGGTGGCAAGGGTGCCACCCAAACCACAAGAGAAAAAGCAAAAGGTTGCTACTAACGACCCATGCTTCAAGTGTGGGGAGATTGGACATTGGGCAAGGAATTGTCCTGTCCATCTCCAAGAGTTGAAAGCAAAGAGGGATGCCGGGCAGACCTCAGGTACAATATACATGATCCATATTGATTTAAACATGATATCCTCTAACACATGGGTATTAGATACCGGATGTGGAACTCACATTTGCAATTTGTTGCAGGGGTTCAAAAGAAGTAGTGACTTCAAGAAAGGGGATGTAAGCCTCTACATGGGCAATGGGGCTAAAGTTCAAGTTAAAGCCCGTGGTGACTACATCTTGAAACTTCCAAATGGTTTGGAAGTGATTTTGAACGATGTTTTGTATGCTCCTAGTTTGACTAGGAATATTATCTCTGTAGCCCTGTTAAAACAATTTGGATATGTATTATCCTTTATTGAAAATGATATTCATGTTTCTTTAAATGGTATGTTCTATTTTAAAGCCATTCCCATTAACGGTATTTATGAATTGGCTCATGAAAATACTCTAAATAGCTCATTGTACCATACTAACACCAAGAAACTCAAGTTGGACTTGAGTGATACCTATCTTTGGCATTGTCGTCTTGGTCATATAAACAAGAAACGCATACAAACACTTCAAAAGAATGGTCTTTTAAAAACAAATGAATATAATTCATTTGATGTGTGTGAATCTTGTTTACAAGGTAAGATGACTAAGGCACCCTTTAGTGGAACTAATGAAAGGGCAAAAGATTTATTAGGAATCATAAATTCGGATGTATGTGGTCCTTTTAAGCCAATGACTAGGAATGGTGAAAAATACTTCATTACCTTTACCGACGATTATAGTCGCTATGGGTATGTGTACTTATTAAGGCACAAAGATGAAGCCTTTGAAATGTTCAAAATCTTCAAGAATGAAGTAGAAAATCAACTTAACAAGTCAATTAAAGTTCTCCGTACCGATAGAGGAGGTGAATACCTGAGTGATGTTTTTCAAGATCATCTTAGGAGTTGTGGGATTGTCTCACAACTCACTCCACCTGGAACACCACAACATAATGGTGTGTCTGAGAGGAGGAATCGAACCTTATTGGATATGGTTCGATCTATGATGGCTAGGAGCACATTACCTCTATCATTTTGGGGTTTCGCTCTGCTCTCCGCGGCCCGTATTCTAAATATGGCCCCAACCAAAAAGGTGGAAATGACACCTTTTGAGATATGGCATGGAAGGGTTCCATCTCTATCATATAAGGGTCTGGGGTGTGAGGCTTATGTTAAGACTCCCACCCCAAACAAGTTAGAAGTCAGATCCACCAAGTGCATCTTTGTTGGATATCCTAGAGATTCTATGGGATATTATTTCTATGACCCACTGGAACAAAAGGTGTTTGTTGCCAGAAAGGGTGAGTTCTTAGAAGCAAAGTTTCTTATGGAAGGAACTAGTAGTAGAACAGTGGATCTTGAGGAGGATCAAGAACCACAACCCGATGCACATTTGGTTGAAACTAGCACTCAACATGAGGATGTTGAAGATGATCATATGGTTGATCAATACACACAAAACGTTCGCATAAGTGGTAGAACTAGTAATCCACCAGAAAGATACGGATTTTTCATGGATGGATGCTATGTGGTAGATTCAGATGAACCAACCACATATCATGATGCAGTGTCCAATTCGGATTGTGACAAATGGCTCGAGGCCATGAGCGTTGAGATGCAATCCATGCATGACAATCAAGTATGGGACTTGGTTGTTCCACCTCCTAACTCAAAAGTAGTTGGAAGCAAATGGGTTTTCAAGAAGAAAACCGATATGCATGGAAACTTGGATACTTATAAAGCTAGACTTGTAGCAAAGGGTTTCACTCAAACTCAAGGGGTTGATTATGATGAAACCTTCTCACCTGTTGCGATGCTAAAGTCTATAAGAATATTGTTTGCCATAGCTGCTCATTATGATTATGAGATTTGGCAAATGGATGTCAAAACCGCTTTCCTAAATGGATATCTTGAGGAAGATGTCTATATGGTTCAGCCTGAAGGTTTTGTCAATCCAAAACATCCTAATAAAGTATGCAAGTTAAAGAAATCCATCTATGGATTGAAACAAGCATCGAGAAGCTGGAATCACCGCTTTGATGAGGAAGTAAAGAAATTTGGCTTCATCAAAAACGCTGATGAGGCTTGTGTGTATAAGAAGGCTAGTGGGAGCACGATAACTTTCCTAGTATTGTATGTTGATGACATACTACTATTTGGAAATGACATTCCAACCTTGGAAGGTGTAAAAACCTGGCTTGGAAGTTGTTTTTCCATTAAGGATCTTGGTGAAGCCGCCTATATTCTAGGAATAAAGATCTATAGGGATAGATCAAGGCGGTTGATTGGTTTGAATCAAAGTGCGTACATTGATAAGATCTTGAAAAGGTTCAAGATGGAAAACTCTAAGAAAGGTACCGTACCTATTCAAAGAGGAACAATATTGAGTACGACTCAATGTCCTAGCTCAAAGGATGAGCAAGGTAAAATGAAGGCAATCCCATACGCATCTGCTATTGGATCCATCATGTATGCGATGATATGCACTCGACCAGACGTGTCATGCGCCTTAAGCATGACAAGCCGTTACCAGCAAAATCCTGGAAGCAGTCATTGGATGGCTGTTAAGAACATACTTAAGTACCTAAGGAGGACTAGAGACATGTTCTTAATCTATGGATCTGGTGATGAGGAACTCGTTGTAAAGGGTTACACGGATGCGAGTTCCAAACCGATCGTGATGATTCTCGGTCGCAATCGGGATATATTTTCATTCTGAATGGAGGAGCAATCTCTTGGAAAAGCTCCAAACAGGATGTGGTGGCTCTATAAACTACGGAATCAGAATACGTCGCCGCCTCATTGGCAGCTCAAGAAGCTGCATGGTTAAAGAAATTCATTGCCGATCTGGGGGTTGTCCCTTCCATTCAGGACCCCCTAGAGATCTTTTGTGACAACGAGGGTGCGATTGCTCAAATCAAGGAACCTCGTGCTCATCAAAAGACTAGGCACATTGAGCGGAGATTCAACTACATACGAGATGAAGTTGAGAAGGGAAAGATATGTATTCGCAAAGTTCATACAGATCAAAACATTGCGGATCCTCTCACGAAGCTCCTTGAAAAGGCAAAGCATGAAGGTCATACTTGTGCCATGGGACTTCGATATTCTAGTGATTGGATTTGATATGTAAATTTTGTATTTAGATATGTGGAACTCTTTATTTGAATAAAATTACTTGGTTATAATGTTTCAATTAATGTTCCAATTTTAGCATGTTTAATCCATGAGTAAAATATTCACTCTAAACGTCCGTAGTCGTTCAAACTTGTGGGAACAAGTGTGAGGGTAAGACTATTATGAACTTGGATTGGTTGATATACATAAGGATGAATATAGAGCAATGGGTTGCTACCAAGGTTCATGGATATTTGTGGGATGCAAATATTGGACAGACCTGCATCTCAAATATTACTACATGGGATCTTTTGATTGATCATAAGTAAATTTGAGTAAAGGCGAATATCATTTGGTATCCTCAGACCTGAGATACATATTGGGTTTTGACATTCACCAAGTGTTATACCTTGAGCTTATTCTTCACTGTCCTGAAATAGTGGACAGTGCATAAGGGTATGTTCAGGCATGACACGAGGTGTTTGTGAGAAACGTATGTTATCAAGATGGAATTTGTTCCTCTTATTGGTGAGAGTTAGATGTCTAAGGCCTGATTAAGTTAAATCAACAAGGAATGATCATTCTGTGTCCTTGGATTTAACATGACATCTGAGACAAAAGGATAGATGATTAATTCACCTAAAAACATTTCAAGTATGGTACTTGAAGAGGATGATGTTATTGAATGGCACTTAGTCATACGTATTAAGGGTAGTAAACCGTTGTTAGGCGGTATTTACTACTTACATCAATCTTCTATGAATCTTGTGCAAGTGGGAGATTATTGGATCTTATATGCCCAAGACACATATAAGATTGATGTGGTTAGTGCGTTATGATCCAAGTCAGGTCATACCCAATAACAAGTTAGACAAACACCATCAAATATTTGTTTAATGATAGGATCATGCAACAAATATAGACACCTAATTTAGAAAATTGGTTTTCTAAATATTACTTTTGTGTTAGAACAAAATTATATGGATGATTTTGTTCAAGAGAGATTTATTTGTTTCATTATTTAAAATGGTTAGATAATGACTTATAAAAGAGTATTGTGTTATAAAATTACAACTTGGTTTTAATTTTACAACATGATTAATAAAAGGGTGCAACTTATACAAAATAAAAGTGTGGGAAACTTGTTTTGTTTTAAAACTTTCGGCCGCCCAAGTTCATTGGGAAAACCCTTTTTGGTCTTGGTTCTTGCATAACTTAACTTATGCAACACACCACCATTACTCTCCTAAGACTCTCTCTCTCACACACACTAAAACTCTCTCAACTTGGCTGCCTGATTTCGAGTTTGAAGCAGAAAGTTTGGGGCTGAAGTTTCGAGTTCTAGTGAAGCAAAAGAAGAAGTTCTTTTGGGTGTAGCAACCTAACAAGCAAGGTGTTTGAAGGGCTTGGGGTATCACGGATTTGAGGCCTTCTCTTTTGAAGATTAGTCACTCAAAAGCATCATCATCTTCATCTATTTCGATCTTGTTTTGCTGCTGCAAGGTAGTTTATGGCAGCTTCTTTATGGCTGTCCATAATGCTCGTTTCATGTCTTCTTTGCTTGTCTATTCACATAAATGATCCTTGTTAAATGGGTTTGTTTTATTCACTAATATGGTCACCTTAAGAACATATATTTCAGTTTTGAAATCATTCAAAAACTAAGATTATCCGCTGCGTTTTCTGAAAGTTTAAATGGTTAAACTACGTTTTATGTTCTTGCAAACCCGACATTTTCAAGGGAGAAAAGGGCCAATCCCCTTTCTTTGGGGCGGCCAAAAATGATGTTCAAAAGGGGGTTTCCCTCTTAAACAAACACACACATAATACTAAACAAGTCACATAATAAGTTATACAATTAACCATTTAGTTGTATAAGTTATACACCCTTTTTATTATTTGATGTTATCTAACCTACTTAAATAACATCACAAATAATATTTTTGAACAAAATATCCTAATAAGTTGTTCCATCTCATATGCAACTTATTTAGAAAACCCATTTTCTAAATTTGGTGTGATTATTTAATTGCATGATCATATCGTCAATTAAATAATTGTTTGTGTTTGCAAAGCTTGTTATTGGGTATAACCCGACTTGGATCATAACGTACTAACCACATCAATATTCTACGTGTCTTGGGCATAATAGAATCATGCAATCTCCCACTTGCACAAGATTCATAGAAGATTGATGCAAGTAGTAAATACCGCCTAACAATGGTTTACTACCCTTAATACGCATGACTTGTAGCCATTCAATAACATCATCCCATTCAAGTATCCTACTTGAAATGATTTAGGTGAATTAATCATTTATCCTTTTGTTTGAGATGTCATGTCAAATCCAAGGACACAGAGTGATCATTCCTTGTTGATTTAACTTATCCAGGCCTTAGACATCTAACTCTCAACGAATAAGAGGAACAAATCCCATCTTGACTACATACGTTTCTCACAATCACCTTGTGTCATATCTGAACATAGTCTCATGTACTGTCCATTATTTCAGAACAACGATAACCAGATCAAGGTATGACACTTAGTGAATATCAAAAACCAATATGTATCTCAGGTCTGAGGATACCAAATGATATTCGCCTTTACTCAATTTACTTATGATCAATCAATAAGATTCCATGTAGTAAAATTTGAGATGCAGGTTAGTCCAATATTTGTATCCCATAAATATCTATGAACCTTGGTAGCAACCCATTGCTCTATATTCATCCTTATGAATATCAACCAATCCAAGTTCATAATAATCTTACCCTCACACTTGTTCCCACAAGTCTGAACGACTATGGGCATTTAGAGTAAACAATTTACTCATGGATTAAACATGCTAAATTGGAATATTAATTGAAACATTATAACCAAATAATTTTATTCAAATAATAAAGAGTTCCACATATCCAAATACAAAATTTACAAATCAAATCCAATCACTAGAATATCGAAGTCCCATGGCACAAGTATGACTTTCATGCTTTGCCTTTTCAAGGAGCTTCGTGAGAGGATCTGCAATGTTTTGATCCGTGTGAAATTTGCGAACACATATCTTTCCCGTTTCAACTCATCTCGTATGTAGTTGAATCTCCGCTCAATGTGCCTAGTCTTTTGATGAGCACGAGGTTCTTTGATTTGAGCAATCGCACCCGTTATCACAAAAGATCTCTAGGGGGTCCTAAATGGAAGGGACACCCCTAGATCGGCAATGAATTTCTTCAACCATGCAGCTTCTTGAGCTGCCAATGAGGCGGTGACGTATTCTGATTATGTAGTTGATAGAGCCACCACATCCTATTTGGAGCTCTTCCAAGAGACCGCTCCTCCATTCAGAATGAAAATATATCCCGACTGTGACCGTGATGAAGGAATACATCTGCCCAAGATACATATTAAATTCATGTGGCTAGTGTGATATGATCCAAGTCGGGTCATACCCAATAACAAGTCAAACAAACACCGATAAATATTTATTCGCTGATAAGATCACACAAATAAATATTAGCACCAATTTAGAAACCGGGTTTTCTAAATCATTGCTTTTGTAAATGAACAATATTATATGGATAATTTGTTCATGAGATGTTAGTTGTTTTATTATTTAAATTGGTTAAGTAATATAAAACAAAAGTGTGTTATATTTTATAAAATTAAAATTGGTTTTAATTTTATAAAACAAGAGTGTTTTTACAAAATTAATTCAAATGGGAGAGAAACAAAAGGATCCCAATTTCGGCCGCCCCTTGGCCTTGGGAATCCCCTTTTGTTTCTTGTAACATGCAAGCCATTTGATCACTCTAACTCTCTTCCATCTCTAACACTTTCTCTCTCACACACAAGAGCAAAAAATCCTCTCTACTCTCTCTCTCAAAAACGGGTTTTGGAGCTGAAACTAGGGTGATTTTCAGCTTGGAATCAAGTGTTCTTGGCTGGGAAAAACGGTTGTAGAGAGGGCTTTCAAGTTGGTGTTTCACAACCTAGCAAGTGGGTGTTTGAAGGAGCTTGTGGGTATCATCTCTTGAGGTCTTCTTGCTTGAAGATTCAGCCACAAAGATCATCTCTAACATCTCCCCAAACTCGTTTTCTTGAAGCTTGAAAGGTTGTCTTCTAAACATCCTATGTTTATCTTTATTGTATGCATTTCGTATATGGATCCATGGTTTGGGTTTAGCTTTTCAAATGGTTTGATAATCTACATTTTAACAAGATTTTAAACTCTTAATCCGCTGTGTTTTTCATATATATTGGCTTATATGGACTTTGATAATCTTGTTAAATCCCATCAATGGCATCAAGAGCCACTTATACGAATGCATACATATATTTGTCACTCTTGTTCACGGTTTTGTGGTGTATAACACCATATGGCCGTGAGTTTTGTGGGCTGTTTTGGTCCCCTTTTCAGGTTTTAAAGATGCTATTTTATATGCTTGATTAGGATCTTTAAAATTTGGAAATGGTTGTTTGTTTGTTTGAACCAAACCCATTTGTTCTTGGTTTATGTTGGCCAAGAATATTGGTTGAAAAGGGGCTGCCAAAATCGATTGTTATGTGCATATTTGGATGTGTATATAGATGTTCATAACCTAGCCAATACCTTGCATATGGATGTGTTTTGTGTTGTGATTTGTATGATTATTTATTTGGGTTTGTAATCAATTTATTTTATGATGGTTTGTAATAATAAAGTAGATTAGTTGTATCTCTTTTACTAGTAAAAAATGTATTAGGATATATTTTGTAAAAGGAGTTCAAGAAGACTTTGGTTTTTGGTTTGGGCCATTTTAGGCCCAAATGGGCCTCATAGCCCAATATTGGTTTTAAGCCCAATAACCAAAGCCCAAAGCATGAAGGCCCAAGGAAGCTAGGAGCTGAAGTTGGAGCCCAAGAGAAAGCCCAAATAAAGCAAAATGGTGACAACACAATATGGACACTTGATGCATTAGGATGCGGGATCAAGTGGGAGCACACCATCTCAATGCCTTGTGTCATGTTTATGCTTTATAATTGACCCCTTGGCACACTTGTTTTGGCCAACAAGTGTTGCCAAATCCATTGGCTATGGTTATGAACTTGTGGTTGTTTTATTATGCATGTATGGTTGATTTACGTTCATCTTATCTTATTATGGAATTGGATAGTTAACAACTCGAAATCAACAACTCGCATAAAATTGGTTCCTTAGAAATCAATAAGTAATAAAATGGGTTTTACCAAATGAAAATTGTTTTCCAAACTAGAATTTTGTGAAACATAAATCCCTTTTTAACAAGTCAAACACCATCCTATTATACAACACTCGAATCATTTGAGAATTTAATGTGGGATAAAGGTCACCTAACCACATTAAGGGAACTTATGGTTTTGAGGTGGGTTTGCCACATTTACGGGATAAGGTCACCTAACCACTAATATTAGCAAATCCACACGTGTGTCTAAGTAGGACGACTTAATTTGGAAATCATGCATTAGGATCACCGAAGCATGACGTACAAAGGGTGTTGATGGGATAAACATGCCAAACAAACATAAGATGTTTAACCGATCCCATACACTAGAAATTGTAATAGGTTACAATTGTCAAACGTTGACTACCTTGTTAATTTAAATAAAGGGATAAAGGTCACCTAACCGATATTTAAATGTAACGTTGGATTCTAAATTTTGACTATTAATTGTCTATGAGATGAAAGGGTATTAATAATCAAAATATATTGATATTAAAAGTACTAAAATTGAATTTTGTAAAATTGTAGATGGCTAACAACAACAATGCAATCCCGACCGTCCATAACCAATCACTAAGAACCTTCCTTGAAAAGGAACGTCTAAACCATGGGAACTTCATGGATTGGTACCGAAATTTGAGAATTGTTCTCAAACAGGAAAAGAAGTCCTATGTGTTAGACGATCCCATTCCCGATCAACCCGATGAAAATGACGTTGAGGCCTTTGCCGATTGGGTCAAGTACACCGAAGACTCTGTGCAAGTCTCATGTCTCATGCTAGCGAGTATGATTCCTGATTTGCAAAAGGACTTTGAGAACCACAATGCCTATGACATGATCACCCAGTTGAAGGAAATGTTCCAACAACAATCAAGGGTGGAGCGCTTCGAAACAGTTCGAGCACTCCATGCATGTCGAATGGACGAGACCCAGACGGTATCATCTTACGTTCTCAAGATGAAGAGCCACATTGATCGCCTTGAAAGGCTTAACTGTCGTGTGTCCAATGAGTTGGCAACGGATTTGATCCTCAACTCCTTATCCAAGAAGTTTGATAGCTTCGTTATGAACTATAACATGAATGGATGGGACAAGAGCATTGGTGAGCTTCATTCAATGCTCAAAATGGCCGAGGCAGGCATGGGTAGAAAGGTTCTACCAGTCCTTACGATCAATGAAGGTGGTAATAGGAAAAGGCACCTCCACGACCTAGGGCAAATGTTGCCAAAGGGAAGGGGCACGTCAAAGGGAAGGGTAAGGGTAAAGCAAAAATGGAACCGCCCAAACCGAAAGAAAAGAAGCAAAAGGTTGCTCATGATGACCCGTGTTTTGAGTGTGGTGAAGTAGGCCATTGGAAACGCAATTGTCCGGTCTATCTCAAAGCGTTGAGATCGAAGAGGGACGTGGGGCAAACTTCAGGTACAACATTTATGATACATGTTGAGCTAAATGTTATTTCTTCTAACACATGGGTATTAGATACTGGATGTGGAACTCATATTTGCAATTTGTTGCAGGGGTTCAAAAGAAGTGAACATTATGCAAAAGGGGAAATAAGTCTCTTCATGGGCAATGGTGCAAAGGTTCATGTGGAAGCCCAAGGAGACTACATTTTGAAGCTTCCAAGTGGTTTGGAAGTTATTTTAAAAAATGTTTTGTATGCTCCTAGTTTAACTAGGAACATTATTTCCGTTTCCTGTTTAAGACAATATGATTATGATTTCAAGTTCGTTGACAATGATATTCATGTTTCTTTAAATCATGTGTTTTGTTTTAAGGCTATACCTTGTAATGGTATTTATGAATTGGTTCGTAATAACACAACATATGATAGCTCAATGTACCAAGCAACCACCAAAAGGCTCAAATTAGATTTAAATGATTCCTATCTTTGGCATTGTCGCCTTGGTCATATAAACAAGAATCGTATGCAAAAACTCTAAAAGGATGGTCTTTTAAAAACTAATGAAAATGTTTCATTTGATATATGCGAGTCTTGTTTGCAAGGTAAAATGACAAAGGTCCCTTTTAGTGGGACTAATGAAAGGGCAAAGGATTTATTAGGGATTATACATTCGGATGTATGTGGACCTTTTAAACCAACAACTAGGAATGGTGAAAAATACTTCATTACTTTTACCGATGACTATAGTCGTTATGGGTATGTGTACTTGTTAAGACACAAACATGAATCTTTTGAAATGTTCAAAATCTTCAAGAATGAAGTTGAAAATCAACTCAACAAAAGGGTCAAGATTCTTCGTACAGATAGAGGAGGTGAATACCTGAATAGTGAATTTCAAGAGTATCTTAGAAGTTGTGGGATTGTCTCACAACTTACTCCACCTGGAACACCACAACATAATGGTGTGTCTGAAAGGAGGAATCGAACTCTATTGGATATGGTTCGATCTATGATGGCTAGAAGTTCACTACCTCTATCATTTTGGGGTTTCGCACTGCTCTCCGCGGCCCGTGTTTTAAATATGGCCCCAACCAAGAAAGTGGAAAGGACACCTTTTGAAGTATGGCATGGAAGGGTTCCATCATTATCATATTTAAAAGTTTGGGGGTGTGAGGCTTATCCTAAGCAATACGCTCAAAACAACTAGAAGCCCGATCCACAAAGTGTATCTTCATTGGATACCCTAGAAATTGCATTGGATACTATTTCTATGATCCATCAGAGCAGAAAGTATTTATTGCTCGAAAGGCAGAGTTCTTAGAAACTAAGTTTCTTTCGGAAGAAACTAGTGGAAGAACAGTGGAACTTGAAGAGATTCAAGATTCACAAGACGATACACAATTGGTTGAAACTAGCAATCAACATGAGGATGTTGAGAATTATCATATGGATGATCAAAATACACAAAACGTTCGCAGATCTGGTAGAACTAGTATTCCTCCTGAGAGATATGGATTTTTCATGGATGGATGCTATGTGGTAGATTCGGATGAACCAACCACATACCATGATGCAATGTCAAAACCTAATTTTGACAAATGGCAAGAAGCCATGAACGTCGAGATGCAATCCATGTATGATAACCAAGTTTGGGAATTGGTTACACCACCTCTTAAGTCCAAATAGTTGGGAGTAAGTGGGTTTTCAAGAAGAAAACCGATATGCATGGAAACTTGGATACTTATAAAGCTAGACTTGTAGCGAAAGGTTTTACTCAAACTCAAGGGGTTGATTATGATGAAACTTTCTCGCCTGTGGCAATGCTAAAGTCTATTAGGATATTGTTTGCCATAGCAGCATATTATGACTATGAGATTTGGCAAATGGATGTCAAAACCACTTTCCTTAATGGATATCTTGAGGAAGATGTCCATATGAAACAACCTGAAGGTTTTGTCGATCCAAAACATCCTAACAAGGTATGCAAGTTAAAGAAATCAATCTATGGATTGAAACAAGTGTCAAGAAGTTGGAATCACCGTTTTGATGATGAAGTAAAGAAATTTTCCTTCATCAAAAACGCTGATGAAGCTTGTGTGTATAAGAAAGCTAGTGGGAGCATTATTACTTTCCTGGTATTATATGTCGATGACATTCTGCTATTTGGAAATGACATTCCAACCTTGGAAGGTGTAAAAACCTGGCTTGGAAGCTGCTTTTCCATTAAAGATCTTGGTGAAGCCACCTATATTTTGGGAATAAAAATCTATAGAGATAGATCAAGGCGGTTGATAGGTTTAAACCAAAGTGCATACATTGAAAAGATCTTGAAAAGGTTCAAGATGGAGAATTCTAAGAAAGGTTTGGTACCTATTCAAAAAGGGACTATATTGAGCTCATCTCAATGTCCTAGTTCAAAGGATGAACAAGAAAGAATGAATGGAGTCCCATATGCATCTGCTATAGGATCCATCATGTATGCAATGATATGTACCAGGCCGGACGTGTCATGTGCTCTGAGCATGACAAGTAGATATCAGCAGAACCCTGGTAACAGTCATTGGATGGCTGTTAAGAGTATTTTGAAATATCTTAGGAATACTAAGGATATGTTCTTAATATATGGATCTGGTGAGGAGGAGCTCGTTGTAAAGGGTTACACGGATGCGAGTTTCCAAACTGATCGAGATGATTCTCGATCACAGTCGGGATATGTCTTCATTATGAATGGAGGAGCAGTCTCTTGGAAGAGCTCAAAGCAAGATGTGGTGGCACTGTCTACAACAGAACAGAATACATCGCCGCTTCATTGGTAGCTCAAGAAGCTGCGTGGCTTAGGAAATTCATTGCTGATCTAGGGGTTGTTGCTACCATTCAAGACCCCCTAGAGATCTTTTGTGACAACGAGGGTGCGATTGCTCAAATCAAAGAACCTCGTGCTCATCAAAAGACTCGGCACATTGAACGGAGATTCAACTACATAAGGGATGAAGTTGAAAAGGGAAAGATATGTATTCGCGAAGTTCACACCGATCAAAACATTGCGGATCCACTCACGAAGCTCCTAGATAGGTCAAAACATGAAAGTCATACTTGTGCCTTAGGACTTCGATATTCTAGTGATTGGACTTGATCAAATTTTGTATTTGGATATTGGAACTTATGTTATTAAACTTAATTATATGTTTATAATTTTCATTTTTTCATTCTTTTAGCATGTTTAAATCCGTGAATAAGCAAGTTATTCTAAACGTCCGTGGTCGATCATACTTGTGGGAACAACTATGAATGTAAGAATATAATGAACTTGGATTGGTTGATATTCATAGGGTATGAATATAAAGCAAGTTGTTGCTACCAAAGTTCATTGATATCTATGGGATATAGATATTGGACTGACCCGCTCTCAATTGTCTCTGCATGGAATCTTAGTGATTAGTCATAAGAGACATTGAGTAAAGGCGAATATCATTTTATCCTTAGACCTGAGATACATATAGGGTCTTGATATTCACCAAGTATTATATTTTGACTTAGTTCTTTGCTGTTACGTAAAATTAACAGTACATAAGGCTAGGTTCAGTATGATATAAGGCGATTGTGAGAGACATATGTAGTCAAGATGGAATTTGTTCCTGTTATTCGTTGAGAGTTAGATGACTAAGGCCTGTTAAAGTTATCATCGGAGAATGGCAATTCTGTGTCTCTGGGATTTAACATGACATCTGTAACAAAAGGATGGATGATTGATTCACCTAAGACATTTCAAGTATGGTACTTGAAGGAGATGATGTTATTGAATGGCAGTTAATCATATACATTAGGGGTAGCAAACCGTTGCTAGGCCTTATTTGCTACTTACATTAATTTTCTATGAATCTTGTGCAAGTGGGAGATTGAAGGAATACATCTGCGCAAGATACATATTAAATTCATGTGGCTAGTGTGATATGATCCAAGTCGGGTCATACCCAATAACAAGTCAAACAAACACCGATAAATATTTATTCGCTGATAAGACCACAAAAATAAATATTAGCACCATTTAGAAACCGGGTTTTTAAATCATTGCTTTTGTAAATGAACAATATTATATGGATAATTTGTTCATGAGATGTTAGTTGTTTTATTATTTAAATTGGTTAAGTAATATAAAACAAAAGTGTGTTATATTTTATAAAATTAAAATTGGTTTTAATTTTATAAAACAAGAGTGTTTTTACAAAATTAATTCAAATGGGAGGGAAACAAAAGGATCCCAATTTCGGCCGCCCCTTGGCCTTGGAATCCCCTTTTGTTTCTTGTAACATGCAAGCCATTTGATCACTCTAACTCTCTTCCATCTCTAACACTTTCTCTCTCACACACAAGAGCAAAAAATCCTCTCTACTCTCTCTCTCAAAAACGGGTTTTGGAGCTGAAACTAGGGTGATTTTCAGCTTGGAATCAAGTGTTCTTGGCTGGGAAAAACGGTTGTAGAGAGGGCTTTCAAGTTGGTGTTTCACAACCTAGCAAGTGGGTGTTTGAAGGAGCTTGTGGGTATCATCTCTTGAGGTCTTCTTGCTTGAAGATTCAGCCACAAAGATCATCTCTAACATCTCCCCAAACTCGTTTTCTTGAAGCTTGAAAGGTTGTCTTCTAAACATCCTATGTTTATCTTTATTGTATGCATTTCGTATATGGATCCATGGTTTGGGTTTAGCTTTTCAAATGGGTTTGATAATCTACATTTTAACAAGATTTTAACTCTTAATCCGCTGCGTTTTCATATATATTGGCTTATATGGACTTTGATAATCTTGTTAAATCCCATCACGTGAATCATCACGATCTGTTTGGAAACTTGCATCCGTGTAACCTTTTACATCAGTTCCTTATCACCAGATCCATAGATTAGGAACATATCTTTTGTCCTTCTTAGGTACTTAAGTATGTTCTTAATAGCCATCCAATGACTATTTCTAGGATTTTGCTGGTATCGGCTTGTCATGCTTAAGGCGCATGACACGTCCGGTCTAGTGCATATCATTGCATACATGATGGATCCAATAGCAGATGCGTATGGGATTGCCTTCATTTTATCTTGCTCATCCTTTGAGCTAGGACATTGAGTCGTGCTTAATATCGTTCGTCTTTGAATAGGTAGCATACCTTTCTTAGAGTTCTCCATCTTGAACCTTTTCAAGATTTTATCAATGTATGTAATTTGATTTAAACCAATCAACCGCCTTGATCTATCCCTACAGATCTTTATTCCCAGAATATAGGCGGCCTCACCAAGATCCTTGATGGAAAAACAACTTCCAATCCAGGTTTTTACATCTTCCAAGGTTGGAATGTCATTTCCAAATAGTAGTATGTCATCAACATATAATACTAGGAAAGTGATGATGCTCCCACTAGCTTTCTTATATACACAAGCTTCGTCAGCGTTCTTGATGAATCCGAATTTAATTATTTCTTCATTAAAATGGTGATTCCAACTTCTCGATGCTTGTTTCAATCCATAGATTGATTTCTTTAACTTGCATACTTTATCAGGATGTTTTGGATCGACAAAACCTTCAGGCTGAACCATATAGAAATCTTCCTTAAGATATCCATTTAGGAAAGTGGTTTTGACATCCATTTGCCAAATCTCATAATCATAATGAGCAGCTATGGCAAACAATATCCTTATAGACTTTAGCATCGCAACAGGTGAAAAGGTTTCATCATAATCAACCCCTCGAGTTTGAGTGAAACCCTTTGCTACAAGTCTAGCCTTATAAGTATCCAAGTTTCCATGCATATCGGTTTTCTTCTTGAAAACCCACTTGCTTCCAACTGCTTTGGAGTTAAGAGGTGGTACAACCAAGTCCCATACTTGATTGTCATACATGGATTGCATCTCAACGCTCATGGCCTCGAGCCATTTGTCACAATCCGAATTGGACACTGCATCATGGTATGTGGTTGGTTCATCTGAATCCACCACATAGCATCCATCCATGAAAAATCCGTATCTTTCAGGTGGATTACTAGTTCTACCACTTCCGCGAACGTTTTGTGTGTATTGATCATCCATTTGATCATCTTCAACATCCACATGTTGAGTGCTAGTTTCAACCAAACGTGCATCGGGTTGTGGTTCTTGATCCTCCTCAAGATCCACTGTTCTACTGCTAGTTCCTTCCATAAGGAACTTTGCTTCTAAGAACTCACCCTTTCTGGCAACAAACACCTTTTGTTCTAGTAGATCATAGAAATAATATCCCATAGAATCTCTAGGGTATCCAACAAAGATACACTTGGTGGATCGGACTTCCAATTTGTTTGGGGTGGGAGTCTTAACATAAGCCTCACAACCCCAGACCCTTAAGTATGATAGGGATGGAACTCTTCCATGCCATATCTTAAAAGGTGTCCTTTCCACCTTTTTTGTTGGGGCCATATTTAAAATACGAGCTGCGGAGAGCAAAGCGAAACCCCAAAATGACAGAGGTAATGTGCTTCTAGCCATCATAGATCGGACCATATCCAATAAGGTTCGATTCCTCCTCTCAGACACACCATTATGTTGTGGTGTTCCAGGTGGAGTGAGTTGTGAGACAATCCCCCAACTCCTAAGATGATCTTAAAAAGCATCACTTAGGTATTCACCTCCTCTATCGGTGCGGAGAACTTTAATCGACTTGTTGAGTTGATTTTGTACTTCATTTTGAAAGATCTTGAACATTTCAAAACCTTCATCTTTGTGTCTTAACAGATACACATACCCATAGCGACTATAATCGTCGGTAAAGGTAATGAAGTATCTTTCACCATTCCTAGTTGTCAGGATCAGTGATCACAAGTTTGATGTATTAGAGCGTAACGCAGCGGAATAAGAACAAGAATTAGACAAATTGTAGCAAGAATTTGATACTCGTATGCATTAAGAACAAATACGGTTATAACGAGAGAATATATATCTGTAACAAGGAATGTTTCTATGATATCGAATATTTCTGATCAAATCATTCTACTTATTACAATAGGTTGACACTCCTTATACAGAGTGCAATCGCTGCTGTTATCACGGGAAAGTGACAACTGGCAGATCTATTACAAAAATAACTAACTCTTAACAAACTACTGAAATGTTCACAACTACTGAGAACATATCAGAGTGTTAAGTTCAAAATATGAAACTACTGATAAGAACTACTGAAACTACAATGACTGAAGAACAAGCTCTTCAGTCGTTTTACAAAACTACTGAAAAACATAAAACTACTGATGAGCACAATAACTGAAGAAGTATTCTTCAGCTGTTGTGTCAAACTACTAAACAAATAAAACATAAAACTACTGAAAGGTAACCGTCACAACTACTGAAGAAGACCTCTTCAGCTGTTGTGACAACGTCTGATACTTTGGTCTTCAGCACTTGTGTCTTCAGACTTTGTCTTCAGCACTTGTCTTCAGACTTTGTCTTCAGACTTTGTCTTCAGCACTTGTCTTCAGACTTTGTCTTCAGCACTTGTCTTCAGACTTTGTCTTCAGCACTTGTCTTCAGACTTTGTCTTCAGCACTTGTTTTCAGACTTTGTCTTCAGCACTTGTCTTCAGACTTGGTCTTCAGCACTTGTGTTCAGACTTTGTAATCAGCTGTTGTCTTCAGCTGTTGTGGTCTTCAGTAGTTGTTGTGACGTCTGTGGGACTTAAAGGTTTTCCTGATCCGGCTCATTGGTTCTTTTGGTCCAACAATATGAAAAGTAACTAAGAACACAGAAAGATATATTTCAAGATACTTTTCCTTCACCCTTCCTCTTCTTATATGTGACATGAAAGTCTTTGTGACTTTCACCCACTTGATCATTTTTGGTTCCCTTCACAGACTCCTCTTCCTTCTCAGTTTCCTTTTCTTTCAGTTTTCTCTTCCTCTTTGCTTTCACTGACTGACTCTCCCCCTTTTTGGTTGCATTGGTTGCAAGGGTTTGAGTAGCAGAAAGCCTTGTGCTCACAATCTCCTCCACCAGGGGTTGTATGATTGAGGGAAGCATCTCATCCATGGTTTTGATCATAATGTCTGTGATCATTAGGGTGATGAGAGGTAGGGATTGCTGAAAGATAGCAGCTGTTTGCTCAGAGGGGTTCTGTCCCTGAGAAGCAGTGCCAGAAACAAAAGCTGGTGGCTTGGGAGTTTTGAGTGGCTGAGTGTGTGGGAGACCTTCAGGTGAAGGTGCCATCTGTGGGTTTATGTTGGTGGCAGATGGACTTGCTTCTTGAGAGAATTGGTCAAGTAGTCTTTGTAGTCTACTGACTTCTTCCTCAAGAATTGTGTTCTGGGCCAGAACATCATAAAAGAAGCCCAGGTCATCATCAGCAGATGCTGAATCACTTGACCTCCTGCTTGTAGCAGGATGTACATGCACTGGGTGTAGACCAGTTTTAGCACGTGCCCCTTTTTCTTGGAACTGGGGACTTCCAGCCTCAGGACTATGTCCTTCATCAGCTGTTGCCTCTAGTGAGGTCGTAGCTATGTTACCAGCCTCATTCTGATCATGTGCTGATTCAGAAGAGGTTGCAGCCTCATTAGATATTCTAATCTCCATATCCACACCAGGAGATAGAACGTATAAACCCTGGTGCTATGGGTTGTCAGAAGCATGGTGAACCTCATCCTCAATAGCTGTGGTTCTCCCCTTTGTTGGTGGTTGTTGGGGAGGAGGAGAGGCATGCAACTGAGTCAGCACGTTTGCAATGATAATGGTTGGACTTTGGGGGGCGGTTGCATGGGGAGATGGGGTAAAAGCAGTGTGCACCTGGGCAGAATGGTGCTCTTTAATGGCAATCTCCTCAAATGAGGAAGATCCCAGATTTGTGGGTACCCCTTCTGTGGTTGCTGCAGGCTCCTTTTGAGAGGAATCCTGAGCGGCTGTGGCTGGGAGAGTCTCTGATACTGCTGGGGGGTTTAAGCCAGCAAGTATATCCTGCCTTGGTGGTACAGGAGCATCTTCAGGGGACTCATCTCCCTGAATAGCTGTTTCGGGGCGTTTTGTTTTTGGTTTGGTGGGGACTCTGGATTTTGAGTTGGTGGCTGTGGGTTCCAGCTGCGTGGGTTTTCGCAGCTTGGCAGCCATTTTCAGTGATTGGTCAGAGTTGTGCCGGGAGTATACTTCAGGCAATACAGCCGTAGCAGGGACTCCCAGGCCAACAAGTCCCTCAGCTTGAAGCTGGTTTTCAATTATGGCCATTATGAACCGAGGATATAATATCCAACGGTTAGCAAGTTGTTTTTGGGCCATATCCTTGAGCTCTAAAAATAGTATTTCAGAAAAATTTAAAGGTTGTTGCTCAAGGATGGAGTACATTACCTGTTGCCACCTTGTGGACATTTGATCCCATGATGAAGTCTTGGAGGCAAGGCAGACATTTACCATATGAAATATGAGACGTTCGGCATCCGGGAAGTGTTTCTTCAGTATGGTAGATGCACTCAGGTTACCCTGGTATCCATGGTGGGCAAATGATTGATCTGTTGTGCCCTTTGGATAACCAGTTGGGAAAGTGGCATCATCCAGATTAAGGTTTGGCGAAGAGTGTCTGGAGTAATGACCACTTTTGGCCATGGACAAACGATTGAAGAGACTCTGTGTCATTCTCCTCAGAGACCAGAGTGACGTTTGTCCAGAATTGGTTAAGGGATTCGGCATATATGGTGGGATTTACTAGAAAAGCCGTTTTGTAGGGTGACTGAACCATTAAATCAATGGTGTTGTGAAACTTGGTCCAGTATGGCGATTTGGTGAGATGTGCGACACAGTTGTGTCGTGGTTTTAGTTGCATGGTAGCCATTGATGAAGAAAGGGTAGAGAGTTTTTGAACGTTAGGTTTGAGAAGAGAAGATAAAAACTCTGAAGGTGGGATAAGGTATTTAAAGGGCCGGGTTAGAAAACGACTGAAGGTTTTGGTGTGAGTCATCAGTTGTTGAAACTACTGATGACATGGTATTAACTTTCAGAGGTTTGAAAAGGCTGACCGTATTGGTGTGATCAGCAGTTGTTATAAACAACTGAAGACTTGGTTTTAACCGTCAGACGTTGAAACAGCTGAAGTCTCTGATTTAGTCATCAGTAGTTATAAAACTACTGAAGACAGTTTTGACTTCAGGCGATGAAACAACTGAAGACTTGGTATTAGTCATCAGTAGTTGTGAAACTACTGAAGACAGTGGTTTTGTCAGCAGTTGTTGTAAACAGCTGAAGACTTGGTGTTAGTCTTCAGTAGTTGTAAACTACTGAAGACATAGTTTTGGCTTCAGTTGTTTTAATGAAACAGCAGTTGTAGAAACAACTGAAGAGTAATTACTCATCAGCTGTTTTCGTTAATTCATAGCTTTTCAGCTGTTTCACACTGTCCTCAACACTTACTCATCAGACTTTTCATCTGCTTTTCAGGTGTTTCATAGGACATCAGTACTTATCTGCATTTCTGACATCAGTAGTGTGGCTACAACAGCTGTTGTGACTACATCAGCTGTTGTAACTACATCAGCTGTTTCAACAAATAAAGTACTTCAGTACTGGTGAGGTATGTAGCCTTAGTAGTTATAAAAACTACTGAGGGTAAAAAAAACTTATCAGTACTTATATGTGACAATAATGAACTAATGATCATCGGTACTTGTGAGCTGAGATCATCAGTAGTTGTCACTTATTCTAGCTGCAACATACCAAGCCTTAACACCAGGTTATGGAAAGTTGAACTATCCAAAGGCTTAGTACAAATGTCTGCAAGCTCATCAGCACTAGGAACAAATTTTGGATCAATCAGACCTTTTTCAAAACAATCTCTAATAAAATGGTGTCTCATTTCAATATGTTTAGTCCTAGAGTGCTGGACAGGATTCTTGACAATACAAAGAGCTGAAGAGCTGTCCATTAACAATGGGGTCTTAGTCTCTGTTATGCCATAATCCAATAATTGGTTTTGAAGCCAGAGTACCTGAGATGTACAGCTTGCAGCGGCAATGTACTCTGCTTCAGCAGTTGATGTAGCAACTAAGGTCTGTTTCTTGCTCTGCCAAGAAATCAAGCAGTTGCCTAGGAATTGACATCCACCAGAAGTTGATTTCCTGGTCAACTTACACCCTGCATAGTCACTATCAAAAAAGCAACTAATTTACCAGAATGTCTAGTAGAATACCATAAACCTAGAAATGGAGTGCCTTGCAGATATCTAAAGATCCTCTTGACTGCAATCAAATGAGACTCCTTAGGTGCAGCCTGAAATCTAGCACAAACACATGTAGCAAACATAATATCTAGTCTAGAAGCTGTTAAATACATCAAGGACCCAATCATACATCTGTAAAGTGTTTCATCAACCACTTTACCTTTCTGATCTGTATCCAGTTGTGTGGTGCTGCACATGGGGGTAGAACAGGGCTTACAGTTTTGTAAATCAAACTTTTCCAAAAGATCTTTGTGTATTTGGACTGATGAATGAAATTTCCATCAGCCTTTTGTTTGATTTGCAAACCCAGAAAGAACTGTAATTCTCCCATGGCACTCATTTCAAACTTCTGTTGCATCAACTTTGTAAAGGCATCACACAACTGTGGATCAGAGGATGCAAAAATAATATCATCTACATAAATTTGAACAAGTAGATTATGCTGCCCAGCTTTCTTAATGAATAAAGTCTTATCTATGGAGCCTCTATTGAAATTATTTTCCAGAAGAAAGTTTGATAATGTCTCATACCAGGCTCTAGGAGCTTGTTTCAAGCCATAAAGAGCCTTATCAAGCTTATACACCCAATTAGGATGTTTATTGTCCTCAAAGCCTGGTGGTTGACATACATAAACCTCTTCTTTAATTTTCCCATACAAAAATGCACTTTTGACATCCATTTGAAAAACTTTAAGGTTTTGATAAGCAGCATAAGCTAAAAACAATCGAATTGCTTCCAGTCTAGCTACAGGGGCAAATGTTTCATCATAATCAATACCTTCTTCTTGTGCAAACCCCTGAACAACTAGTCTGGCCTTGTTCTTAACAATAAGCCCATTTTCATCAGTTTTGTTCCTAAACACCATTTAGTGCCTATTGCACACTTACCTGGAGGTAGAGGACCAGTTCCCACACTTGCTGTTTCTTGAACTGAAGAAGCTCAAGCTGCATGGCATCAACCCATCCATTGTCCTTTAAAGCAATGTGATAATTCTTTGGCTCTTGCTGACTGATGAAGAGAGCATAGAAGCAGAAATTTGACAATTGACTTCTTGTTGATACGCCAGCAGTGATATCACCAATGATTTGAGACATAGGGTGATTCTTCAGATCTTGATACACAATGAGATCTGTGCAAGTGTTTGTAGCAGGCTCAGCAGCAACAGATGGTGATGGTGAATCATTTCCTTGAAACCAATCAGTGGATGGTAATTCAAAGGAAGTTGATTTGAAGAAATCTCATCAGCATTTGTTGTGGATGGTGCTACTGGAGCTACAGGACCATCAGGTCTAGCTGAATCAGACAGTTGATCACTAAACTTGAAGAGGTGAGTACTGCTATCATCATCATCATCAGCATCAGAAGAACCACCAGGTGGTGAACTGTTGACAGGAGCAACAGCAGGAGTTTGGTAGGAACATATTGCAGTATGTCCAAATCAAATATCTCCACAGGGCTTTGTGGAATCTTGTCCTTTGGAGATTCATTAAACTTAACATGTAGAGTCTCTTCAACCATCTTGTTTCTACAGTTGAAGACTCTGCATGCTTTGCAAGTTGATGAATAACCAACAAAGTACCCTGCATCCACCTTAGGATCAAATTTTTGGAGTTGATCCCGTGTGTTGAGAATGAAACAAGGACACCCAAATGCTCTGAAGAATGAAATTAGAGGGGCCAAATGATGAAGAACTTCATATGGAGTCTTCATCAACCTCTGATTTACTAGAACTCTATTCTGTACATAGCAAGCTGTATTGACAGCTTCAGCCCAAAAAGTCATTGGCAGTCCAGATCAGCCAACATGGACCTTGCAGCTTCAATAAGGGTCATGTTCTTTCTCTCCACTACTCCATTTTGCTCAGGAGTTCTTGGGATGCTATATTGCCTCTTGATTCCCTTTGATAAGTAAAACTCATCAAGTGTGTGGTTTCCGAATTCCATATCATTGTCACTCCTCACACACTTAACTGGTATGGAATACTGCTTCTCAACGTGTAACACAAAGTTCGTAATGGACTGCGCAGCCTCATCCTTTGAATGCAAGAAGAAAGTCCATACAAATTTGGAGTAATCATCCATAATTACCAGACAGTATTTCTTCTTAGCCATACTCATCACACTCACAGGACCAAAGAGATCCATGTGAAGAAGCTGTAAGCAGGCAGTAGACTTAGGTTCTTCTATGGAGGGAAATGAAGCTTTGTGCTGTTTTCCTTTTAAACAAGCAGTGAAGTTATCTTCACACTTGAACTCCTTCATAGGCAGTCCCCTTACTAAATCATGGTTTATCAGCTGATTTATGTTTTTGAGATTAACATGACCCAGCCTTCTATGCCATAGAATAGATTCTTGAGGGGAAGCCTTGGAAAATAGGCAAGGATGGCCTTTAAGATCTATTTTCTTGGAAAGATCTAAGGCATACACTCTTCCTATCATGTTGGCCTTTAGGTGAGTGTGTTCATCCAACACCTTATCAATCAAACTTAGAACTTTGGATGAAGAATCCGACAGTTCTGACTGGTGAAAAGAGCAACATGGCCTTTGTCACACATTTGACTGACACTCAAGAGGTTGTACTGAGATTTTCCACATGGTTAACATCATCAAAATTATTATTTCCCCATTGGAAACAAAGCCTTTGCCGATGATGTAACCCTTTGCATCATTGCCAAATGACACAAACCCCTTCCTTCCTTGAGAGTAGTCATTAAGAAGTGATCTGTTTCCTGTCATATGCATGGATCCTCCACTGTCTACATACTAGATGCCTCTGAGGTATGTTGAAGAACCCTGCAAAATACAACAAATTAGTTAGATTTTGACCCAAACCTTTTTGGTCTTGGGCCTGTTCTCATCAACAGATGGTAAACTAACATGTTTGTTGGAAACACAGCCTGAGAGGAAGAAACTGGTGAAGAAAAGGAATCCTTTGGCTTGGACCTCCTTTTCTGTGGTTTCAACATAGGAACATCTAATTGGTTAACTCTTCCCAATAGATGTTGTAACCATCATAACCAGCTGTGTCTGATTTTGTGATAAGGCTTTCAGCTCTTCAGACACATTGGCATTGGAGTTTGATAAGTTCTTATGTTGCACCTTCTTCTTTTGAGCAATCTCAGTTGTTACCTGTTTAACCCCTTCCTTTTTGGATTTCTTTTTGGACTTAAGGGTTAAGGATTTGATGTTGCTGGTACAAATGTGGCTTCAAACTCAGTTTTCATTTTAACCATTTTCTCTTTACTTTCCTCTTTATGTTTGAGTTTGGATCCCCTTTTGTACCAACAATCATTGTAAGATGATTGAACAAACCACATACTTCACATGGTCTCTTCTTCATCTTATGTTGATCATCAACTAAAGAGAATGAAACTACTGAAGACTTGCTCTTCAGTACTTTGGAAGCATTATTTGCTTTCTTGACTTCCTCTTTAGTAGTCTTCAAACTCTTTCTACTGACAGTTTTCTTCTCTTCAGTGCTGACAGTAGTTGGAGTTTGAACTTCAGGTGTTAAATCTTGCTCTCCAGTCCTTTCAGGACTTCCAGAAATAGCTCCTGAGTTGATCATCTCTTTGATCATGTGAGTGTCAGCAGTGGAACCATCAACATCAGCTGATGGGTTCTGAGAGGGCTTAGTGCTGACTTCAACTTTTGATGATGCTCTATCAAAAAGTGAATCACATGATGAGGTGGATTGGTTATTGTTTTCTCCATCAGATTTCACTTCTGCTCTTGAAGCAAAATCTGTAGGAGGAGCAGTGTGATTATAACCAATACCAAACTTCACATTGGAAGCAGATTGCTTACTAAGAAGCATTTCAAAACCTTTGCATGATTGTACCCATCGATCACACTCTACCTGGGTGACTGCAAGGGTTTCTTTGAGACTTCTCTGGTCTTCCAAAATAACCTCTAGCTTGGCCTTTTCATCATTTAATTGGCGTTTAAGCTTATAAATCTCATCATTTTTACTATTACGAGCAGACTCAAACTCAGCTTTTCTTTTGGAAATGGTTTTCTCAAACTCAAGTTTTTGATTTATTAATGCTACATTTGCCTCTCTAATGGAGACAAAGGCAGCAATGCATGATTCAGAACATAACTTGGCTTTAGCCTCTGAAGATACCTGAGTTACCTGTGAAGATGATGCTACATTTGAGCAGGAACCCTCAGTAGACTCCAGGGCCATGAGAGCCAGAATCCCAAAAGGACTGTCACCACTATATTGACCAGCACCTGTGAACAGTTGTTCATGACCAGACATGTCATCCGGTAAACTGCTCCAGTCAAGAACTCCAGGGGTGAAAAAGCTGTGTTGTTGAGGTTGAGGAGGTTGATGAGATTGAGATGGTTGAGGTTCTGGTAGTGCATGAGGTTGTGGTACTATAGGAACTTGAACTTGATTTGACTGTGGCATGTAATAACAAGGGTAAGGATATGGCATTTGACCCTGAGGAACAAAATATGCAGGAGATTGTGGTTGAGAATGATGACTAGAATTGACAGGATGTTGCCCTCTATGTTGTTGACTATTGCGAGGGAAAGTCACAAAAGGTACAGAGGAATTAGATCCAGATGATCTGCATTCTCTAGCAAAGTGTCCAAGCCTGTGGCATTTGTGACACTTCAACTTACTCTTGTCAAAACCAACTTTGGTTTTGCCAGAGAGTCCTGGGAACTTTCTTCCATTCTTTTGTAGAACTTCTGAGATGTGATATTTATCAAGGCCATTTGGCTCAAAATATCCATCTCTTCTAAGTCATCATCAACAATCCCCTTGAGATCATCCCTGATGAAGCATAGATTGTCATTATTACACCCAGTAAACTGACTATCAACACTCACAAACGCAGAATCAGAAGTGTTTGAGGAGAAATCAATATGCTCATCATACTGGCATTCAGATGAAGCATATTCTAACTCATGACCAACCAAGGCAGTGTTGCCTGGTACAAAGTCTCAGTGAGCTTTCCAGATGAAGACAGTTTTCGTTTCTGTTCTATCTCTCTCTCAAATGTGAGCAATTTCCCATGGAGTTGGGTGAGAGATAGTTTGTCCAAATTTGCACTAGAGCGTAGGACAATAGTATATGTGTCCCATCTCTCAGGCAGTGATCTGAGGAATCTGTTATTCATGGGATATTGGTGTACTCAAGTTTGACCATTTTTAATTCAGAGAGAACAAACAAGAGAACCGCTCAAACTGTTGAGTCAGTGTCTCACCCTTTCTATGAGAGAATGTCTCGTATTGTTGGGCAAGGATTTCTCTATTATTTGCCAAGACCTCATCTGTTCCTCCAAATTGTTCTTTCAAGGCATTCAGAGGTCATGGGTAGTTTCATGATGCATTAGCCCAGAATAGATTTCATTGGGCAGTGCCATGGCCAGAATCCATGGGCTTTTGCATCAATCTCAAACAATTTCTTATCCTCAACTGAGTATTGCTCCTTCCTCTTCGGAACCATTGATTGTTGGTTCCGGGTTATTCACCATAGGCTTGTGTGGACCATGTACCACTAATGTCCAACAACCTGCGCTGTTAACAGACATGTGATGAGCATTCGTCGTTGCCATATGTTATACTCATTCCTAACCAGCATTGGAGGCTGGTTGAGGACCAGTATTGTGAGGATCATTGGAATGAGTAGTCATTTTCAGTCCAAATACAATTTAATTCAAGCTTTTAAATGTTTTTACATAGACCACAACAGACTCAATGAAAACCAAGAGAAAATCTCAGGATGAATGACCAGAAACATAGAAAATTCAATCTCTATAACTGTTTCTTGCAAAAAAAATGCTAATTCAATCAAATTTGGATCTTGAATGGCAGTTTCAATGATCAATATTAGATCGATCAATGATTAACCTGCTCTGATACCATTTGTCAGGATCAGTGATCACAAGTTTGATGTATTAGAGCGTAACGCAGCGGAATAGAACAAGAATTAGACAAATTGTAGCAAGAATTTGATACTCATATGCATTAAGAACAATACGGTTATAACGAGAGATATATTTCTATAACAAGGAATGTTTTTATGATATCGAATATTTCTGATCAAATCATTCTACTTATTACAAGAGGTTGACACTCCTTATATAGAGTGCAATCGCTGTTGTTATCACGGGAAAGTGACAACTGGAAGATCTATTACAAAAACAACTAACTCTTAACAAACTACTGAAATGTTCACAACTACTGAGAACATATCAGAGTGTTAAGTTCAAAATATGAAACTACTGATAAGAAACTACTGAAACTACAACGACTGAAGAACAAGCTCTTCAGTCGTTTTACAAAACTACTGAAAAACATAAAACTACTGATGAGCACAACAACTGAAGAAGTATTCTTCAGCTGTTGTGTCAAACTACTGAACAAATAAAACATAAAACTACTGAAAGGTAAACCGTCACAACTACTGAAGAAGACCTCTCAGCTGTTGTGACAACGTCTGATACTTTGGTCTTCAGTACTTGTCTTCAGACTTTGTCTTCAGCACTTGTCTTTAGACTGTCTTCAGCACTTGTCTTTAGACTTTGTCTTCAGCACTTGTCTTCAGACTTTGTCTTCAGCACTTGTCTTCAGACTTTGTCTTCAGCACTTGTCTTCAGACTTTGTCTTCAGCACTTGTCTTCAGACTTTGTCTTCAGCACTTGTCTTCAGACTTTGTAATCAGCTATTTTCATCAGCTGTTGTGGTCTTCAGTAGTTGTTGTGACGTCTGTGGGACTTAAAGGTTTTTCTGATCCGGCTCATTGGTTCTTTTGGTCCAACACTAGTCATTGGCTTAAAAGGACCACATACATCCGAATGTATGATTCCTAATAAATCTTTTGCCCTTTCGTTAGTTCCACTAAAGGGTGCCTTAGTCATTTTTCCTTGTAAGCAGACTCACACACATCAAATGAATCACATTCACTTTTTTTTAAGAGACCATTCTTGTGTAGTGTTTGAATTCTTTTCTTGTTTATATGACCAAGACGACAATGCCAAAGATAGGTATCACTGAAATCCAACTTGAGTTTCTTGGTGCTAGTTTGGTACAATGAACTATTTAAAGAATTTTCATGAACCAAATCATAAATACCATTAATGGGAATAGCTTTAAAGTAGACATATCATTCAAAGAAACATGAATATCCTTTTCAACAAATGATAATACATATTGAAATTGTTTTAATAGGGCTACAGAAATAATATTCCTAGTCAAACTAGGAGCATACAAAACATTATTTAAAATTACTTCCAAACCATTTGGAAGTTCCCAGATGTAGTCACCACAGGCTTCAACTTGAACTTTAGCCCCATTGCCCATGTAGAGGCTAACATCCCATTTCTTGAAGTCACTACTTCTTTTGAACCCCTGCAACAAATTGCAAATGTGAGTTCCACATCGGTGTCTAATACCCATGTGTTAGAGGATATCATGTTTAAGTCAATATGGATCATGTATATTGTACCTGAGGTTTGCCCAGCATCCCTCTTTGCTTTCAACTCTTGGAGATGGACAGGACAATTTCTTGCCCAATGTCCAACCTCCCCACAATTGAAGCATGGGTCATTAGTAGCAACCTTTTGCTTCTTCTCTTGTGGTTTGGGGGGCACCCTTACCACCCCTTTCCCTTTTCCCCATACGGGTCCCTTGCCTTTGGCAACCTTTGCATTGGGTGGGGATGAGGCCTTTTCTTGTTCCCACCTTCATTGATGGTGAGAACGGGTAAAACCCTTTTACCCATGGCCGCCTTGGCCGTTTTGCGCATTGAGTGAAGCTCAACAATGCTTTTGTCCCAAGCATTCATGTTGTAGTTCAATACGAATGTCTCGAACTTCTTGGTAAGGCCGTTGAGGATCAACCCGTGGCAATTCCTTCGAGACAGGATAATTAAGCCTTTTGAGGCGGTCAATGTGACTTTTCATCTTAAGTACATAAGATGATACCGATTGGTTATCGTCCATACGACATGCATGGAGTGCTCGAACCGTTTCGAAGCGCTCAACCCTTTCTTGCTGTTGGAACGTTTCCTTTAGCTGGGTTATCATGTCATAAGGTCCGTGATGTTCATACTCCTTTTGGAGATCCGAAGTCATGCTCGCCAGCATGAGACAAGACACTTGGATGGAGTCCTCAGTGTACTTCAGCCAATCATTATAGGCCTCCTCATCATCCTCAGTAGGTTGATCGGGGATAGGGTCGTCTAAAATATATGATCATCTCTCTTGCTTGAGAACGATTCTCAAGTTTCGATACCAATCAATGAAATTATTATGATTTAGACGTTCCTTTTAGTGAATCGCTCGCAATGATTGGGCAGACGCGGATGAATATCATGATTATCATTATTGGTGGCCATCTACAAAATTTAACAAAGATCTATTTTAGTATTTTTGATATCATTGTTTTAATAATTAATACCTTTTAAGGTGGTTAGCATATTAAAATCTAGAACCCAACATTACATTTAAATAGTGGTTAGGTGACCTTTATCCCACGATTTAATTAATAAGGTGGTCAACATTTGACGATTGCAACCATTTGCAACTTCTAGAGGTATGGGATCGACTTGAAACATCATATGTAAAGTCGGCATGTTAATCCTATCAACACCATTTGGAAACCATATTGTAGGTGATCCATTTAACATTGTTTGCAAATCAAGTTACCTTACTTGCACACACATGTGAGTTTACCAACATAAGTGGTTAGGTGATCTTTATCCCACAAATGTGGTATCCCCACCTTAAGTCACAAGTTCCCTCTAAATGGTTAGGTGACCTTTATCTCATTAAGAGTTTTCAAATGACTCAAGTGTTGTGCAAAAGGACGGTGTTAAACTTGTTGGATAATATTTAGAGATTTCATAATTCTAGTTTAGAAAACTCTATGAACTTGTACTTGCATGCTTTCAAATACAAGATACCCTATGATCCTTTGATTAAATCCCATTTTAATCTTTAAAATCATTAAATCATTTTAATAACCTTTTATTTCCTTTTAATGATTAAGAATCTTTTAATTAGTTTGTTTTGATCATGGATAGGATTGATAAAACAAATATCACATACATGCCATCAATCACAATAATATAAACAAAACAACATAGCATATGTGCATAACCATAGCATCTAAAGTGGTCCACACTTATTTGCCATCACAAGTGTGGTCCATAGGGCATTCCTAAGGTCATAACAAAACACATCACAAAATATCCAAGAACCTCCCACTTGAAACCGCATCCAAATGCTCCATGTTTCTTGTGTCTTCCCTTGTGCTTCTATCACGTACATCTTCATATTATAGACATGATGTCCTAATACAAGATTTCTAGAAATATGAAAAGTACCTAATCTATTTATTACAGCCCAATAATAAATAAATTACACTTGAAACAAAGCACAAACAATAGATTATACAACCCAATTGAATGAATGAATATAACCATTACAAACATCCAACAACACAAGGTCAATGGCTAGGTTATGCACTAAAAGAACAATGAACATATCAACCAAACCAACAATGAAACCCCACTAAAAAACCACGAAATTCAGACAACATAAACTGAAATTTCAGGTTATATCATGCCCAAACAAACAACAAATATAACATACATGTCTTTCAAAGTTTAATCACAAGCATGTGTGATATAACTTTGAAAGTAGGGGATTCATAAAACATAAACATAGCAGCCCCTAAAGGGGTTTCAAAGTCCCAAAATAAATCGAAATAACAAAGACAAAACAAGCTAGCTATCCACATAACCAGCTCTAGATGCCAATGTTAGGGTTTGTTAGAAGATGAAATCCAAGTTTAACCTATTAAACATTCTGAAAAACGTAGTGGAAACATGCATAATAACTTAGTTAATAAACTGAAATATTCAATTTTCATCTTGTTTTAACAAAGTTATAATCAAACCCATGAACATAGTATCTTTATATGTGAATAGAAGCTAGCTATGTTAACATAAAGCAAACAATATGGACAGCCATGTTGAGGCTGCCTAAGACTACTTTGAGGAGTTAAATACGAAAATGGAGGATGATATGGATCAAATCGAATGACCAAGGCACCAAGAGGTCCTCTCAAGCTTGTATACCCAAAGCTTGATTGCACAACACTTCTTGTTAGGAAGAAACACCACCAAAAATCAAAAACCCTTTCTTTTCAGCTGCTTATGCCGAGAGCTATTGAGAGAGAGAGAGAAGAGTTCTTGTTTTGATTTTTTTTGCATGTATTGTGAGAGGTGAACCTTGAGTGTAAGACTTTCTTTATTGTGTGTGTGTTTTCAAGGGAGAAAAGGGCCAATCCCCTTTCTTTGGGGTGGCCGAAAATGATGTTCAAAAGGGGGTTTCCCTCTTAAACAAACACACACATACTAAAGCAAGTCACATAATAAGTTATACAATTAACCATTTAGTGTATAAGTTATACACCCTTTTTATTATTTGATGTTATCTAACCTACTTAAATAACATCACAAATAATATTTTTGAACAAAATATCCTAATAAGTTGTTCCATCTCATATGCAACTTATTTAGAAAACCCATTTTCTAAATTTGGTGTGATTATTTAATTGCATGATTATATCGTCAATTAAATATTGTTTGTGTTTGCAAAGCTTGTTATGGGGTATAACCCGACTTGGATCATAACGTACTAACCACATCAATATTCTACGTGTCTTGGGCATATAGAATCCTGCAGGTAATGGCACTGCTGCTGCTGCTCACCGATGGGTGAGAGAAATGGAAGTTGTTTTAAATATCAGCGAGTGTTGGAGGATCAGAAGGTGAAGTTTGCTGCCTACTCTTTTGTGGACTCGGCTCTATGCTGTGGGACAATATAGTCCATGCCGAGGGTAGTCGGCTCTATGCTAGTGGGACAATGGTCTGAACTGAAAAAGTTGGTGATTGAGGAGTTTTGTCCTTACCGGGAAATGGACAAGGTCGAAAGGGAGTTCTTGCAACTAGAGGCGGGAACCATGACACACCAACTGTACACCACAAAATTCAACGAGATAGCACGTCTGGTGCCGGATCAGGTGACACCTCTGTCTCAAAAGATCAAGAGGTATATTCAGGGTTTGCCAGTGGATATTCACAAGCATATGATCGCCGCCTGACCGAGCACGTTTAGGTCAGCGGTGGACTTGGCAGGGAGATTATATGATGAAAGGGTTGTGGTGGTGGTGGCTGAAGGTGGTAAGAAGAGTGGTGGTGATCGAAACTGGAATGGGAACAGGTTTGGTCGGGGTAATGCTTCGACAGTTAACAAGAAGGCACGGGTGGATGACCGTCGTGTGGCCACATCGAGTGCGGGGTCAAAAAGGTATGGCAAGTGTGGAAGGGAGCATGCGGGAGAATGTAGGTTGGGGTTTAACGGGTGCTTCAAATGTGGGAAGACGGGGCATATAGCCAAGGACTATCATACGGTCCGGTGCTTTAACTGTTGTGAAGAAGGCCACATAAGTATAGATTGCAAGAAGCCGAGGGCGGAGGGTTCCGGGGCGAAGAAGATGGAGGGAGAAGGACCAAGGGCGGGTGCCAAGGCATTCACAATGACACAGGAGGAAGCTAGGATGGACCCTGATGTCGTGTCAGGTATGTTTCTGGTGAACCAAACTTTAGCTTCTGTGTTATTTGATTTTGGTGCCAGTAAAAGTTTTATTTCTGCTGCTTTCTGCGCTAAACTATCTATTATTAGTAGATGTGTTGATGCGCCCTTTGATGTATAAACTGCCATAGGTAAGTCTACTAGGATTTCTGAGATGATAGAGAACTGTGATGTGGAACTTGAGGGTCATAAGTTTCCTGTTAGACCATTCGTAACGACCTTAGGTGGTTTCAATTTGGTTCTTGGGATGGATTGGTTGGCGGACTCCGAGGCGAACATTGTGTGTCGCAAGAAGATGATTTGTTTGGCAGCGCCTGACGGAGTTCGGTAACTATTTATGGGGATCGGGTCACGACGATCCCGAAAGTGATCTCAATGGTGGTGGCGGGAAGTGTATGAGGCATGGATGTAGCGCCTACTTGGCTTATGTAAAGGATATGGATACACCAACACCATAACTATCTGATGTACCGGTGGTGTGTGATTTTCCGGACGTGTTCCCAGAAGATTTACCAGGAGTGCCACCTGATCGAGAGATCAAGTTTCAGATTGATCTGATACCGGTGCCCAACCTATTGCCAAGGCACCGTATCGGTTGGCTTCGACTGAGATGAAGGAGTTGATGGAGCATTGCAAGAGCTGCTCGATAAGGGGTTCATTCGACCGAGTATCTCTACTTGGGGTGCTCCGATCCTGTTCGTGAAGAAGAAAGACGGTAGTATGAGGTGTGCATTGACTACCGTGAGCTGAACAAGTTGACGGTCAAGAACCAATACCCCTTACCGAAAATCGATGATTTGTTTGATCAGCTTCAAGGTTCCAGTTGGTTCTCAAGAATAGACCTTCGATCTAGCTATCATCAACTGAGGTGAAGGAGCAAGACATTCCTAAAATAGCTTTCCGCACACGTTATGGTCACTACAAGTTTCTTGTAATGTCTTTTGGTTTGACCAATGCGCCAGCTGCTTTTATGGATTTGATGAATCGAGTGTGTCGGACGATGTTGGATAAATCAGTGATTGTGTTTATTGATGATATCCTGATTTATTCAAAGAATGAAGAGGAGCATGCCAGTCATATTCGGGAGGTTCTAGAAACGCTAAGAAAAGAGAAGTTGTACGCCAAGTTCTCCAAGTGTACATTTTGGTTGCGCAAAGTTCAGTTCTTGGGTCATGTGGTGAATCCCGATGGGATTATGGTGGACCTGGCAAAGGTGGAGGCAGTGGTGCAATGGAAGTCCCCAAAGACGCCATCCGAGACTCGTAGCTTCTTGGGTTTGGCGGGCTACTACAGGAGATTCATCCAAGAATTTTCCAAGATCGCTTCTCAACTAAGCAAGTTGACCCGAAAAGATGTGAAGTTCGTATGGAGTCAAGCTCAAGAGAAGGCGTTCGGAGAATTGAAGGCGAGGTTGACTCAAGCTCCTGTTCTGTCATTACCTGATGGGAGTGAAGATCTGGTGGTTTATTCTGATGCTTCCTACTCGGGGTTGGGGTGTGTGTTAATGCAAAGAGGGAAGGTTATAGCTTACGCATCCCGACAGTTGAAGGTTCATGAGGTCAATTATCCTACTCATGACCTGGAGCTAGTAGTCGTGGTCTTCCCGTTAAAGATTTGGAGGCACTAACTTTAAGGGACGAAGTGCACCATTTTCACTGACCACAAGAGCTTGAAGTACTTCTTCGAGCATAAGGATCTGAACATGAGGCAGAGACGGTGGTTGGAACTTATAAAGGATTATAATTGTGAGATCCACTACCATCCGGGCAAAGCCAATGTAGTGGTTGATGCCCTTAGCCGAAAAGAGAGGCCCGAGCCGATTCGGGTGAAAGCATATCAACTAATCATGACCTCTGATGTGATGAAGCAAGTCAAAGAGTATCAAGATGAGGCATTGAAATAAGATTATCTTAACTCGGAAAGGATGAGAGGTCTAGTTGGGGAATTGGGTGAAAACATACTTGGTGTTAAAACCCGATTTGAACGGGTGTGGATTCCTCGTTTTGGGGATCTACGAGTGAAGATTTTGGATGAGGCTCACAAGATTCGATACTCCATTCATCCAGGTGCCACAAAGATGTATCAAGACATGAAGAAGGATTATTGGTGGCCGGGTATGAAGCGTGATGTGGTAGAGTATGTGTGTAAGTGCCTTACTTGCTTACAAGTGAAGGCCGGGCATCAAAATCCGTATGGAAAGATTCAACCTTTGGATATACAAGAATGGAAGTGGGAGCACATCACCATGGATTTCATCACAAAGCTGTCGCGTACTTTGAAAGGGTATGATGCTATATGGGGTATTGTGGACCGTCTGACGAAGAGTGCTCACTTCCTACCGATCAATGAGACATACTCATCTGAGAGGTTGGCTGACCTATTCGTCAAGGAGATTGTAACTCGTCACGGTGTACCGGTGTCTATGGTGTCTGATCATGACACCCGGTTTACATCCAAGTTCTGGAAGAAATTCCACGATGCCATGTGGATGAGGTTACATATTAGCATGACTTATCATCCCTAGATTGATGGTCAGCCAGAAAGGACCGTTCAGACATTAGAGGACATGCTCCGGGCATGTGTGATTGATTTTGGGGGAAGTTGGGATGACCACTTACATTAGCTGAATTCTCTTACAACAACAGTTATCATGCCAACATTGGTATGCCACCTTATGAGATGCTATATGGTAGGAGATGCAAGCACCCTTCTATTGGGGTGATATTGGTCAGAAGGAGTTAGGGAGCGTCGAGGTGATCGAGGCTACGACTGGAAAGCTTGAAAGGACCAAAGCCTTCATGAAGGCTACGACAGAAGTCGTATGCTGATAAACGATGCAGGCTGATCAAAGTCCCGGTGGGTGACCGGGTTATGTTGAAGGTCTCACCTTGGATAGGTATTATTCGATTTAGGAAGAGGGGCAATTTGAGCCAAGGTATATAGGGCCGTTCCAAATCATCGTAGGAGAGGTGGCCTACAGACTGGAGTTACCGGATGAGTAAGTGGAATCCACCCAACATTCCACGTATCTCATCTAAGGAAGTGCTTAGCAGATGAAGATATGATTGTTCCACTGGAAGATATCGAAGTAGACGAACGGCTCAATTATGTGGAGCAACCGATAGCAATCATCGATCGAAAAGAGAAAAGGCTAAGGAATAAAGTGGTTCCTCTTGTGCGTGTACAGTGGAAGCACAGGAAGGAACCGAGTCAACGTGGGAGACCAAGGAAGAAATAAGACAGCATTACCCACGTTTGTTCGAGGAATAACAGGTTTCGGGGATGAAACCTATATAAGGGGGTAGACTTGTAACACCCGACTATTTTTAGACAAGAAAGAAAAGAAATAAAACCCAAGTATAGGGGTAAAAAGTGTCCAAAAGGACAAAATGTTTGAAAAGTTGGTGAGAAAGGTGGCATGGCCGCCCATCATCTTTTCTACACAACAAAATTGTCGGATTGTAGAGAGAGAAGAAAAGAGAGTAGAAGAACTCTCGGTCTTGAAGGAAGAACAAGAAAGAATTCGAATTCAAGGTAAGAATTCATGTTCTTATGGTGTTCTTAACCGGTTATGTCCTTGAGTTTATGCTTATTTGTGTTTGTATGTGTTTGGGTATGTTTTAGTGGGTTTCTAGGCGGTTGAATTTATTTTGCAAACGAGTTTGGAAGAAGCCATACTCAAGAGCTGCAAATGTGAGTTCTAGAACCCTTCTTTTTTTTTACTGATTTTTAACTGTTTTGTGGCTAGAAATGCATGAATGTATGTTTTCATTAACTGGGTTTCGAACCCGTATGCTTAAATGTGTGTATGATGATGTTATGATATGATGTGTGACCCTATTCATGCTTGATAATGTATGTTGGGGTTTCTAAGGCTTAGAAGGTAAGATTTAAGTTTAGAAAATGATTGATGATGTTGGGATTTGAAATCTGATGATCAGGTATGAATGGGTCGAGAATAATTGCCTAAGGGAGTTAATGCGGATGAGGTCAATGCGGATGAACATTGACTAAGTATGGAAATGCGGATGAAGACAATGCGGATGAACATTGACTAAGTATGGAAATGCCGATGAAGTCAATACGGATGAACATTGGCTAAGTATGGAAATGCGGATGAGGTCAATGCAGATGAACATTGACTAAGTATGGAAATGCGGATGAAGTCAATGTGGATGAACATTGACTAAGTATGGAAATGTGGATGAAGTCAATGCGGATGAACATTGACTAGATATGGAAATGCGGATGGAAAGTTTACGCGGATGGGCATCGGCTAAGAATGTGGAATGCGGATGAGTAGGACCAATGCGGATTAGAAAGTGAATAAATGCGGATGAACACTTAGAAAAAAATTGACTTTTGGAGAAAAAAAGGGGTGATGTAGGCTTTGACTTAGGAGATTCCTGGGGGTTACGTAAGTTGACTTTTGAGGTCATAGCTGTTATGATAGGCATTTTATGATGTGTGATTGATGAATATGCATGATGATGATGTATGATATTGTATGATTATACATGATGTATGGTATGAATGCATGATGATGCCCTGCATGATGATGATGACCGAATGTTATGTTCCTTGTGATGTATGTATATCTTTCTAGTGGATTTACAGTGAATGAATGAAATGAAAGTAGTATGTAACGTAAAGCGAAAGATAATGAAAGAGGAATATGAAGTAAAAATGCATGCATAAATAAATGAGGAAGTAATGAAAGTCTTGCAAGCACTGTATGACGGGACACGCCATTAAAAGGTTTTAGCCCAACGGTGTGCGGGTTCGCTACCCCGGGAGGATGCACATCGGGGTCTTTCTTTGTGATTGACCATTTGTATAGCCCCATTGCTGCGTACCCTAGGTACTGTGACAAGAGGTGCGATGTGCCATTATAGCTGGTCTATGATAGACCTAGGTCCAGTACCAGGAATAGCCGGGTATTGCATGTAGCAGTGGTACACCTAAACTCTATCCTAGGTACTGTGATCAGAGGTGCGATGCATCATTATAGCTGGTCTATGATAGACCTAGGTCCAGTACCAGGAAATAGCTGGGTAAAGTTTATGGTGGAAGGTAAAGAAAGAGGTAATGATGAAAGAATGAAATTATGTAAGATTAAATAAGATAATAATGATATTATCTATGTGTACGTATGATGTATGATCGCATGAAAGTAAAGAATGGTTTTAACTAAAGAAAAGTATGTTTTATTGTAAAACTAGAACTCAAAAAAAGTATGTTTTATTATAAAACTAGAACTCACTCAGTAACGCTGACTTTGATGTGTTTCTAGTTGGCAGGTAATGAGTGCTGAGGATGGCACGAGTGGCTACTCAGCTCTTTTGGATGGCATCCATTATATAGGGCTTTTGTGATGTAATGAAATAATGTATTTTGTAACGGATTAACGATGTATTATTTTGATGATGAAATGAGATGTCATTTTTAATGTTTCCGCTGCAATATTTTTGTAAGAAAAATGAAAATGTATGTTTTAGGCGCGATGATTCACCAGATGTAAGCGTCCTGGGAACGGGGCCTTACAATAAATGTATGTGTCATGTAAATTTTAAGACAATGAATAAATTGGCAAAAAAAACTTGGTACATGATTGCCTAAAAAGGAACTTTTCTGTAAAGATAACTGTGTTGCATGCCTGAAAGGGTAGCACATAGGGTATCTCATAAATCCAAAGTTGTTAACTCCATCACCACTCCATTACACTTATTGCACATGGATCTATTGGTCCAACAAGTATAATGAGCATTGGAAGGAAATCATACTGCCTTGTGATAGTTGATGATTTTACAAGATTTACATGTGTATTCTTTTTAAGAACTAAAGATGAAACTGCTGAAACATTAAAATCTTTTATTCTTAAGATAGAAAAAAATTGATTACATGGTTAAGATAATTAGAAGTGATCAAAGGACTGAGTTTAAGAACATTGTTCTTGACTCATTCTGTAACTCATAAGGGATTACCAGTCAATATAGTGCTCCGAGAACTCCTCAACAAAATGGTGTTGCTGAGAGGAGGAACATGACACTTATTGAGGCTGCTCAAACTACGTTAGCTGATTCCAAACTACCTCTAACATTCTGGGCAGAGGCAGTCAGCACTGCATGCTATGTGCAGAATAGAGTTCTTGTAGTTAAGCACATGGAAAAACCCTTTATGAGTTATGGGACAAGAGGCCACCATTCATTGGCTTTCTAAGGTCCTTGGCAACAAGTGTACCATACTTAACACAAAGGACAACTTGGAAAAATTTGCTTAAAAGTCGAATGATGCTATCTTTGTTGGATACTCTTCTATATCTAAAGGTTATAGCGTATACAACATCAAGAATCAACAATTTGAGGAATCATCCAATATTGTTGTTAATGAGCACATTCCTTGTGTTAGGGGGAATGGACCTGATCATATTTTGACTTAGAATTGTTTCCAAACTATTCTAAACCATCTTGTGAGAATGTTTCAGCTGAAATAGGTACTCAAGGAAATTCTGAAGCTGTTAGAGGACCGTGTACTGGATGGAGTACTAACTGATTCATGTGTATACTAAATCAAATAGTGAGGAATCCTATTTGATTGGCGATTCAATCAGTGAAAACGTTAACCCAGTTGATATAAGATTAATCTAAATGTTACTACGAATAGGAATCAATCAAGAACGATTATGAACTTGGACTGGCTTTCTTGGATGTTCTGGATAGCTAGGGTACGTGTAGGAGTCAAATTCTTCAAAGTGTTATGTTTTTCCATGAAATAAGTGGTATTTATAGGTTAGGGTTACTCATTCGTGTGACTGAACTATTAGCATGGTTCAGTCGTGCGACTGAGTCATGCGGTTGATCTATTCGCATGACTGAGTATTTAGTCGTGCGACTGAGTCAATCACATGTCACAATTGTGCGACTCATCCAGTCTCTTGGTTTAGTCATGCGACTGGTTCATTAGCATGGGCCATTCGCATGAGAACTTCATATGACTAAGTTTGAATATGTTTCACAATCATTACTTGACTTAGATCTATTCAAACAACCACAAACCTATATAGTTGGTTCAATATGTGTTAATAAATGATAAACATTAAATCATACACTAAAACATTAAACATTAAGATCAATAACAACATAATACGTTTCATTCAACTCATATACTTCATTTACATTAAGGACATGACAGACATATTACATTAAGACGGTAAACTAGGTACATATGGATCAGCAAACTCCCCCTTGGACCTAGTTTCTATCATTGTCTAGCATCCTTCATTAGATCGTCGAACTTCTTACCCCTTTCCTCGACTATGACTCCAGCGTGTATCTCAAATGCAAAGCCGAGTCTTATCACATTCTAAAATTGGAGGGCCTGTATAATATCCTACGGATCATAGAAAAGTGGCCACCTGTATAAAGTATAAACATCATTTGCTGACAGGTTGGTTAACCACATTAGGTCAAATACCCGAATGGTCTCCATTTGGCTCTCTTTCTACAATACTATTATCGCTTCTCATGTATGCCAGTCATAATACCACCACTTGAAGTGGGGAGTGAAGTCTTGTGGCATTTCCCTCAATGGGATTTTAGACATAGTACGCGGAGGACTCCACTTCAACACTACTTTGGGTTTCCCAGTCCTTGGGTCCACCTCTGACCTTCGAATATACCTCGTCGTTGTTGAATCTTGAAATTAACCCCTCATGTGTGGTATTCTCTCTTCAACTCAGCTTCAAACCAGCCTGACATCTTCTTGGGGGTCAGCATACAACAGGTTCAGGCCTGCCAACTGGTTGAGCTCAAAACCAGGAAGAGTCTTCAGATCATGTGGAAATCTGAAGTAATCGATTCCCTTCTCTCTTTTCACTGCATATACATTCACATCCTCAAAGTTAGCCCACACGATTATCTTTCCAAACACCTTAAGATGCTTCTTGACTTTGTAGAGCTTGGCGTAGGCACTCGGCTTTGGCGCTGTGCGTTAGGTACGGATCTCTGCAAACAAGCCACCCATTCAACCTTTTTGTTTTCAACATCGTCCGTGGCTTGGGCTTGGCTTTCAGATTTCTCGGTCTCCCTCTCCATCGTATCCAATTTAACATGCATATCCCTGTTGAGTGTATCTCCAAAATCAAGGACCACATTTCCCTCTCGATGAGTATATTCTGGATTGTGCTGTGATGTGATGTCTTCAATCTCTATCTCATCAACATCATTGAGCTCGTCATCACTAGCAACATTAACGGTAGGGGCATCCTTAACCAATTCATCCGGGTTTAACCGGCACATTTCTGCGAGTTGCTCATCAGTGAGGTTGTGAATAAATTCTCCTTCTTTAGGAGTATAGCTTATAGACCTCCTGACATCCCTTGCAGATCAAGTATCATTGTGAGATGAGACTTGATCTGCTAAAGGGGAGCAACATCATAGTCATCTCGCTGATAATATGGATCTGCTTGATTTAAACATTTAACACATCATGCATTAGTAAATAATCAAGACATTAAACATTAAATATATATACATCAACATTCAAGCACATAAGTTTAGTACAATATTCAAATTACACATGATTTAAATTACACAAAACTCTATGCATTACTTTTGTCTTGGATCATGTGTTCTTCTGCTATCGGGGTTGATGTCAAGGCACCTGGATCTTGAGTCTTTATGGTCCACCTCTCACTAGCTTCCTGTGCACTCGAAGCAGATGACTCTCGTCCTCCTTCAGTGTCTCCTCCATCCTCATCATCACCTTCATCATCACTATCATCATCATCACTATCATCACCTTCATCACCATCACCTTCACCATTATCACCGTCTCTCCTCTCTGATCTTCAAAGGCTCATCCTTTGTGCCCTTAAGTTTGAGCAGGATGGTCCTCTTAGCATCCTCCAACTCTTCAATCTTCTTAGTAGATAACATGTTTTGCTCCTTGAGTTAGGAAATCTCTAGACTCTGAGCAGCCATTTGCTGAGCCTGCTCCTCAATCTGCTACGCTTGCTGAAATATCTGCTGTGATTGTGTAGCGGTAAGCTCCACTAACTGTCGGAGCTGAGCAGTCTTCTTGTCATCGGCTACTAATAGTTTTAGCATCATACGCTTTAGTGCTGAAAGCTGTTCCTCTACCCCACTAGGAGGTAGAGATGATCCTGATGGAAAGGATGTGTATGATGGTCCTGCCTGGTGGCTAGTGGTGGTGGTGGTGGCAGTGGTTTATGGGAGGTGGTATGTGTGTGGGTGGTGATGGGTAAGCTAAAGTGGTGGTGGATGTGATGTGGGGAAGTGGTGGAGTGTTTGAGGTAGTGGTGGTGTATGTGGTGCCAGTAGTGGTGACATGTGGAATGGTGGCAGTGATGGTGACAGGTGGAATGGTGGCAATGGTGATGGGGGAAGAGGTAGATAGTGGGGGTGTGTAGATGTGGTGGCTGTGGTGATGGTGGTGATAAAGGTCATCCTTCTCTTCTTCATCTTCATCCCACGGGGCTAAGCCATCCTTTTCCTCCTCATGCCCCTGGAGGTGGATGCTCCCCTTGGGATGTTGCTGGGCGGACCTGGTGAGTAGCTGGGGCCCAGACTCGCCAGGGCATCCTCCAACCACCCGAATGTCTCGGTCGGTGGCAACCACCGCACTGCCCACTGTCCTAGTTAGGGGCTCCTCATCACTCTCTTCCTCCTCGTCAGGAGGACAAAAATCCTGATGGAAACTGGCGGTGGTGGCATCTGCATAAGTGGGTGGTGGAGGTATAGTATGTGTAGTGCTGGCCCTAGAAACAACGAGGCCAGAATCTCCACCAGTGTCTCCGTCATCATCATCGGAGTCATCAGATGGAAGAGCAATCTGCTCAACATCTGAATCACTCTCCTTGTGGCGCCACTTACACCTTGCAGGCACCACGTACTCCTCCTGGGCTAGATGCCCGAACAGTCTCTTTATAGGGGGTTTGACCTGCTTTCCCCTATAACCTTCATGCGGCCCAGTGTCGTGTCATCCATCACCTCAAGTGATACCGCATCATGGCTCTCCGTAGGTAGAGAGGGCAACTTCTCGTCGATAATCATCTAAAGAAACCTTATGTACATGCAAAATCCCTCTGTGCCTTTCGCCTCAAGATTCTCGATCAGGTATGAGAATATCATGCTGGAGAAGCTGAAGGGGTGGTTCAGCACCAGTGCCATGTAGGCATTCATAATCTGGTCTGATAGGTCATCAAAGCCACCCTTCCTTGAAGCTATGCACTTCAGTATCACGTGTGCTAAGTACTTGTACTGGGGACACAGGTTGCTTTTGTTTAGCACACCTGCATTTATGTCCCCAGAGTACTTCATCCTGAGAAGCATCCCCTTATTGTTAGAGGATGTAGTCTGGTTGGGTGATCAACATCCTCACCGAGATCCAGTACCTGTCTAATATCTGCAGCAGTCACCTCTATGTCTTGCCCAAATATAGTACTCCTGATGCAGTAGGGCTCATAAGATCGATGAACTAATGCACCATCCCAAAAGGCCTGCTAGATAGACCTGTAGGGAGTGCATGGTGTAGATATGGCTCGGTGTATCCTTCATCTCTTCAGGAGATGCCATCAAACTCGGCTACGTTCCGAGTGGTGGCGTCCAGATGAGCACAAATATTGTGCTTTGTGTTGATGATCCACGGTCAGCCATCAATTTGTAACACAAGAAGCATACAAGTTAGATCATCACACAACAGAAACCATTTCAAACTAACCTATTTGAGATCAGTCCGGTTCAATCGTGCGATTAAACCATACGACTGGGTTCAATCGTTTGACCTAACATGCAACTGAATACAATCGGGTGACTTATCTTGCGACTAAGTTCAATCGGGCGATTAAGCCTGCGACTGGTTCAGTCGGCCGACTGAGCTCATACGCATTGTTCATTCGGCCGACTGAGTCATTTGTCCAGCTCAGTCGTGCGATTATAGTTCATTAGACATCGTGGTGTCCAGTCGCATGACCTACTGTCTGTTCGATTCAGATTCAAATTTTGAGCAAATCTTAACATTAGACATCGTGATTTGGCTCATTAGACTAGCAATAACCCTACTTAACATCTAATAGCCTTGATTTTAGCATTTTACTTAGTTTTATTAGTTAATTCGTTCAACTAAGTATGGTTCTTGGTTAGGGCTGAATTCAATGATTTAGGGCACGAAACAACTAAGATTTATGTAGGTTGCACCACATTGTACCTGTATAACAACTAGCAATCGTTAGAATCTCGAAATTAGAAATCAAGTAAGGTCAGAAGAAATTCTGGCAGAGTAACGGCTCAATGTGCGATTTTAGGGCGATTGAGGGGTGGTGAGTATGTGCGATCGACTATGGCCCTATTTATATTGACTCTGGTTTCAATCGGGTGACTGGATCCATTCTCTTCTTTCATTCGGGCGATTGGAACCTAGTCGGGCGATTGGTTCAGTCGATCACTTTCAGTCGGCCGACTGGGTTTCAGTCGGGCGACTGACTCATTCAGACAACTCCATTCAGGCGACTAGCTCAATCTTGTAAGCCATTCGTGTGAATGGTTCATACTCATGCTCCATTCGGTTATCTAGTGCATAATTATGGTCCAATCGGATGACTGGTCCATACTCATGGTACAGTCGTGCGAATGGATCATACTTATGGTATTGACTTTATGACCATTTGACATTTACCCCATTCAATATTGATTAAACATTTTGAGCATACGATCATCTCAGACATGATCATTTTAACTTTGAAAACTTTTGATCACCTCAGTCATGATCCTTTAAGCAAAAACCATTTTGTTCCTCAGACGTGACCCATTTAACATTGAACACATGTTGGTCACCTCAGACGTGACCCTTTTAAGTAATATAATCCCATATTGAATTCCATGACATAGTCCGACTTATAACTCTAAATTGACTAAATGTTAGAACGAAACAAAAGAACTAACATCAAAAGACAAAACTAAAGATGCTTTTGTGATTTTGTGTGAGGTGGAAATCCTAAGATAGAAATCTAACAGATTTACTTCTTGAACATTCAGCTTCAAGTTATTTTAACTATAGGAGGAAACGATTCATTTTGGAATCATATAGATAATGAAATCATTCAGGACGTGTTACCAAAATCATTTGATGCTAGATTCTTGTTTTCATCGAGAGTCATTTTCAAATTAAGGAAATCATACTAGTACTATAAGACGCACACATTGATTTTGACTTTCAAGAATTGCAGCCATGATGATTGTCAGTATACTTGTCCACTTAAATCCATACACAACTTTTGACATAGATTGGTGATGGTTTGAGGTTTAATTATTTCAACAAGCATTTGTGGATCCCACGCTTATATGGTAATCAACATTCTCAAGAGATTTTTGAGCGGTCTACGGGTATTTTTGACAAGAAGACACTATTCTTAGAGCTTTCAAAGAGAAGCCAAGCCTCAGGTTAGTGCCACCGCACATAAGAGAAGCGGCAAACACCAATGAATTCTAGAATATATAGGTTATGCTTATCCTCAGTTCAGTGCCACCGCACAACAGAAAGGCACATAACCTATCTTCTTGTTTGAGCAATTTATTCTTGTTGCACAGATCACACCAACAACATAGGTCATCAGTTTGATTGTTTTTTGCATTTTTCATCATGTGCTTTGCTCATATTTTGGTCATCCGCACATATTTGTGGCATTTATTTTGCTCGTCACCCCTTATTGGAACTCTGTTGATTGTGTTAACCAGGGATAAGATGATGACACATAGCTTGTTGAACAACTTAGTTTGATCTTGAGATCACCAAGAAGGTCTATTTATCTATTGTGTTAAATCTACCAACACATCATCTAATGGTCTAGCAACCTCTAGGTCTACTTTCTCCGAGTTACCTTAGTAGTAGCTAGTTTTACTATCATTTTTCCTTTTATTTTTTATTAGACTTCTTAGACTTATACTTTGAATTTCGCATCTACTTCAATTTAAATCTTTTAAAGTCCCAAATGCTTTGTTCCTGTGTACTATCATTTTCCATAGTCGTTGAATCGATTTCATAGATCTGATCTCATTTCTATCAGATTGCCTGTCCTCCTCCCCGTTTTTTTTTGTTTTTTTTCTTTCTTTTTTAATAACTTAACCTATTCTCCCCCTTAAATTTTAAAACGTAAACGATTTGCGTTTTTAGGATTTTAATAGGCGAAGAAATGAAATCAATAAAATATATTAAATAGAATAAACTAGAATAAAAGAAAATAAAAGAAAATAAAAAAAAATGGACTTGACGCATCGGACTAGACCTGTTCATCGTCTGGGATTACATCACTTTTATTTTTAACGCTGTTGACCTCTAACAAATATAGAAAACATGGTTTATCAAAGGCTTTTGTGTAGAGGTCAGTGCATTGAAAATCCGTATTTATTTTAACAACATCGATTAGATTCTTTTCAAACCAATCACGTATAAAGTGATATTAATTATGATGTGTTTGTTCTTAGGATGTTGGATAGGATTTTTAGTAACGGCTATTGCAGCAGAGTTATCAACAAATATAGGGATGTTAGAAAATTTCAAACCGTAGTCCCGCATCTGCTGTTGAATCCAGGTGATTTGAGAACAGCAGCTTGCCTTAACAACATATTCAGCTTCACAAGTTGACAACACAATTGATGTCTGCTTCTTACAGTGTCATGTGACTAATCTTCTCCCAAAGAATTAACAACATGCTGAGGTGGATGTGTAGTTCATCTTGCAGCCGCCATAATCCGAGTCACTATACGCGGTAAGCTTGAAATCATCGTCATGAGGATATCAAAACCTAAGTGTGGGTGTACCCTTCAGATAACGAAATATCCTTTTGACCCCTATAAGATGGTTTACTTTTGGTTTTGCCTGATATCTTGAACAAAGACATTTTGCATACATAATATCAGGTCTTGAGGTAGTGAGGTACACGAGAAATCCAATCATTCCTCGGTACATGGTGGCATCAACCACGTCACCATTCTCGTCGGGTGCTACATCATGATTTGTAGCAAGTGGAGTCCCTACTGCGGAAGCATTCTCCATGTCAAACCGACTAGGAATATCCCCTACATACTTGGTCTAATGTAGAAATATTCCCTTTGGCGTTTGATCCACCTGTAACCCGAGAAAGAACTTCATCTCTCCCATGGAACTCATTTCAAATTCTGCCTTCATCACTGCTTCAAATTCTTTACATAATTCTTTGTTCTTGGAACCAAAGATTATGTCAACAACATAAATCTGAACAAGCAGCAGATCACCATCCTTTTCTTTGATGAACAGTGTACAGTCAATTACACCTCTGTGAAATCCGTGTTTCACAAGGTGATTTGAGAGTTTTTCATACCATGCTCTTGGGGCTTGGTGAAGCCCGTAGAGAGCCTTATCCAGTTTGTAAACTCTGTCCCGATGATATGGATCCTCAAATCCTTCGGGTTGACTGACATACACTGTTTCCCAGATTTCACCATGATGAAATGCACTCTTTACATCCAATTGACAGACTTTAATCTTCATGTAAGAGGCATAGGCTAGGAAGATACGGATGGCTTCCATTCTCAGCATAGGTGCATATACTTCATTGTAATCAATTCCCTCAACTTGTCGAAATCCTTGAACTACAAGTCGAGCCTTGCTCTGATGATGACACCTTGGTCATCTTTCTTACATTTCAAGACCTACTTGGTGCCAATGACCTTAGCACCTTTAGGTCTATCTATTAGTGTCCATACACCTAACTTCTTCAACTGAAGAAGTTCTTCTTGCATGGCACTCACCCATGCCTCATCATTTAGGGTTTCATTGATGTATTTTGGCTCGAACTGAGACACAAAACATCGGTATGTACCATCGTGAAGATACCCTTTTTCCATTACCGAGGCATAATCAGCTGAATACAGTTGATTTCTTGTCTGAACTCCTGATCTGACATCCCAATGACATTGTCCAGAGGATGATAGACATTTAGGCGTGATCCAGGAGTGATGGGAACAACTACATCAGAATCAAGATTATGAACGTTAGGTTCTGTATTTGAGGCAGTAAGAGTGTGAGGTTTTGAAGACTCAGAGGCGTCAATGTTAGATGCTTGTGGACTTGTTATAGTAGGAACCTGTTGCTCCTGAGTGTCCTGGTCATTCTCCACGACTTCATCGTCAGAGGAAGAGTCACTTACCTCGAGTGCTCCCCCTAAGTGGGTATGTGATTCACCTTGTGAGCCAGATGATGTAGATTCATGTGATGGTGTGTTTAGGACATCATACATCATTTTGGCTGCTAACTCATCATTAGACGTGGAGAGAGGGATGTTGAAACTTAAAGAATCCATCATAGTCGAAAAAGAAGGCGGGTCCTTTTCTAGCAGGAGGGGTGGTGTATCTCTGAACATCGACATTACACCACATCTCTACTTGACCCATTGAGTTGGTGTAAACTCTCTTATTGGTATGTTGTATCCTAGAAAGATACCCTCTTTAGCCTTCTCGCTAAACTTTCCTTCCTGAGTTTTCTTCAGCAACATACATGGTGCTCCAAATGGTTCGAGATACTCCAGATTTGGTTTACATCGTTGAAATAACTCCTAACACGTTTTGCCATGACATTTTACCACCAAAACTCAATTTAACGTGTAATACGCATTGGCCACTGCCTCATTCCAAAATTGGATAGGCAGTTTTGAGTCTGCTAGCATTGTGCGTGCTGTCTCTATTAAGCTACGATCTTTCTCTCAACAACTCCATTTATCTGAGGAGTGTAGTCGGAAGTGAACTGGTGCACAATTCCTTTTTCTTTGGAGAAAACCTCATCCATTGGTTCTTGAACTCGGTTCCATTGTTTGAGCGTACTTGTCTTACCTTCAGCTTGTAGAGAGACTCTAGTGTAGTTACCAATTCTTTGAATGACTCAAATGTTTTGATTTTGATTTCAGAAACATCACCCAAGAGAATCTCGAGTAGTCATGTGTAACTACATAGCAGTACAAGTCGCCTACGATGCTTCTTGTACTGACTGGACCAAACAGATCCATGTGAAGAAGCTTAAGAGGCAGTTCTATAGAATTAACTTTCTTTGGCTTATGAGACTTCTTTGTCTGTTTGCCTTTCTTGCAGGCGACACAAAAATCTAGGAGTGGAAGTTCTTGGTATTGAGTCCTCGCACTAGATCATTCTGGATCAAGCGGTTCATCTTTCGTGGATTGATGCGCCCCATTCTCCTATGCCAGGAGATAGAGTCCTTCTTAGTAGCTTTTGACAAGAAGCACTAAACTTGATGATCCGTTGTGGAGGCCTTCGATAGATCCAGGACGTAAAGGTCATTATATCTTTAGGCTAATATTAATACTTGTTCCTCCGGAATCACATAGTCCTTTTTCAAGACATAGCACTTCTTATTGTCGAAGACTACCTTAAATCCCTTGTCACATATTAGGAAACAGAAAGCAGATTATTCTGAAGTTGTTGAACATAATTTACTTGTCAAACTTAACTTTCTGGTTCCCTACTTCCCCTTGAGCTGTGATGTACCCTCCTTTGTTTCCAGCAAAAGAAACATGCCCCCTTTGATTTTTTGACGTTTGATAGGAGTGCCCAGTTTGTAGTCATGTGCCTTGATGTTCACTATCTACTATCCAAGTGTTTGTTTCAGCACTACAGCAAACACCCTGCACATTAAATTGAAAAAACATTAGTTAAGGTTAGGGACCCAAGCCTTAACCGGCTTGGGTGTCCCAGAGGCATCACACATCATAAATTCTACCCATTGTCCATTAAAGGGTGAGAGAAGATCATTTGTCTTCTTGTTCTCATTACTAGACATAGACTTTTCTTTCCATAAGCCAGCTTTGTGTAAGGCCTGTTTGTGATAAACAAACGACTGGCTGATAGGTTGAACTTTAGGTTCACTGACTCCTTTTGTTGGAGTCATGGAGCTTCTTTTGGAAGAGCTTGCTTTGGTGTCATAAAGTTCAATCTTTTTCTTTGGCGTCTGATAATAAGGACAATAAGATGCTATGTGCCCATACTTTCCATAGTTGTAGCATGATCTGCTTTCAACTGACGATTTAACTGTTTCTATGGAGAAATATGTGACACACGAGTGACTTTATTCAGTTTGGGTATTAACACTTCTTGTTTAGATGTTTTATCTTGTTGACAAAATTAATTGTTTCAACATTGTTATCCCTTTTGTGTAATTGGACTTAGACATGCAGCATGTGATAGGTTAATTTGTTTGGTATTTCTTGGTTCAGAAATAGACTTTGTTAACGGACTTTATTTTAACCTTTTCAAATTGTTCGTCCAGATTAACACAAGGCATTTTACCTTTTGATTTTGAAGTGACATCCTTTTGTTTAGTGACAGATTCATTTGGTTTATATGGGAATCTGGATCACTTACAAGAGGAGTGGACACAACATGATCCTTGATTGGGTTATTGTTTATTGGTATACTTTTGGCATTCATCAAGGTCTCATGTGGTGGTGGTACCACTTTGTATCCCAACCCCTCCCCATTGTTGCGCTCTCTCACTAAGTGTTGGACAATGTGAGAAGAGCTTGTCCAACTATGCAGTTTTTGTTTTAATGAATTTACTTCTACTTCCAAAACTGCTTTTTTGTTTCTTAGCGTCTTCTAGGGAGTTTAGATAGAACTTAATGTCATTAGCTTGGTTAAAAGCTACAACTTTAGTTTCCCTAAGTTGTTTATTCAAGAGTTCTATCTTTTCTTTATAGTTGTGCTCATTTTGTTTTAAGACTCTATTGGCTTCAGTGCATAGTTGTAAGTCCTTTACTAAGTTATCATTATGGTCTAATAACCTAGCAAATTTCATATCAATGCTTTTCCTAAATTTATTACAATCAGAACAAGCATGATTATTGAAAAGTTGAGTAATGGTACTTACCTGAGAGGGTGTGGTTGAATCAACCATTAGAGTAGTGTCTGACTTTTCTGGTTATGGTGATTCTGGACTTGTTGAACTTGTCCCTTCTTCAGGCAGGTGATGAACTACTGTTGCAGATTCTTCAACATCTAACATCGCGAGCTCCACTGCAATATCACCTTCACTTCTGAGTCGTCATCTAGATCCTTGACACTAGCAATGTTAGATTCTCCCGGAGACACAAACCGGAAGCTCCAATCTTGTCCTTTGTCATCATGAGCGGTCAAGGCTTTAGGATCCTTGCTCAATGAAGTAGGGCTACTTGTGGGTTTATCCTGACGAGTGAAAGATGAGAATGGATTCCCATTTCCTGTCTTCTTGGGCTTCACACATTCACGTTTGAAGTGCCCCTTTTCCCCACAGTTGAAGCAGGTAACTTTGGTCTAGTCAAAACCAAAAGTTGTGTCTTTAGTGGCAATCAGATTCTATCCCGTCTTCTTGACAAACTTCTTAGCTCTCCGAACAGCACTTGCTAAGGCCCACATGATGTCCATTCTTTCTAACTCTGTCTCGTCTACCTGCTCGTAGTCCTCATCTGCCAGATGGTAGTTCCTAATCTTCCCAGCAACTAGCCCATCATAGGAGTGGACAACAGCTGCTAAGAGATCCATGTGCTCTTTTGCTACCTCTACTGTCACATTCCCGAGATTCTCGGTCTTCAGTTTTGTAGCATTTGCTTCAGGTGCTATGTATTGGGTACCAAACGACCCTGACATGTCAGATCCTGAAGTACTAGCTTGTGATGGACCAGCTGAACTCGACACAAACGCCATTTGAAGTGGTGCTCTAGACGTTTTGGCTTGTGGAGTTGAGTTGTACAGTGCCGGATTCTGATTTTATGAAGAATTTTGGGCCCTGTACTTCATCCTTAACTCTTCCTCTCACAGTTTCAGAATGAAGTCGTTGATATCTAACTTCGCTAGCATATCATTCTGTCTAAGGTTGGAAACAAACGAACTCCACTTCTCAAGCAACCCATCTGCAAAGTTTGAAACTTTGTCTTCCATAGAAATAATGACTCCATGAGTGTGCAGCTCACTTATTAAGTGGTAGAATTGGCCAATGACGTCGTCCAAGCTCTCCTTTCCCATTGATGAGAAGTTGTCAAACTCCTTTTCAATGCTTTAGCCTTTAGAGCTTTTAACGATGCATTTCCCTCATACCTCTTTTCAATGCATCCCACAGCTTCTTAGCTTGCTTGTTCTCAAAAAATTGATGGAAGATGTCCTTAGGAATTGACTGAGTCAGCAAAGCATATACTTTCTTCTCTGCATCGTACTTTACCTTTTGGCCGTCAGTCATACCGCTTAAGGTAAGTTTAACTCCATCTGCACCTACAGGCATCCTATACTGTCTCTATCAACTAATCTACTCCATTTAAGTAAGTCTCAAATCTTTGCTTCCATTGTGGGTAATCATCTAACGTTATAAGCTTAGGGGTCTTGTTATGATTTCCCACTTCATTTTCTAGAAGCAACAGATTTTGAATCCTAGAATCCCTTCCTGCGGTAAATGCCGAATATTGATCCTCCACTAATATCAACTTTAACTTTTAGAACAAACTGTTTTACTTGTGCGACTGAAGGAATGCGATTGAACACTTCATGCGATTGAACAATGCGGTTGACTCAGACGTGCGAATGAGCAAATACGGATGGCTCAATCGTGCGAATGGACAGGTGCGCATGAACAATGCGAATGGGCAATTCAATCGTACGAATGGATGAACGACTGAGTCCAATCGTGCGTATGAGGGATGCGTATGGATTCAGTCGTGTGATTGAGTCAATCGTGCGACTGAAGCTGTGAACTTTGAGAATTCGAGGGTTTATGGTATTTTGATGCAAAACCACGAATTTCTCACTAACCCTAACTGCCGTATGCTGGAAAACGTTAACTTTTTGACCTGGAGACGTCCAAAACAACGTTTGACACAAAAGATTGCGTTTTTGCGTGAAAAAAAGATTTTTATATCAAAATCAATTGAATCACACGTAAATCAAGAGCCAAAGCTCTAATACCACTTGTTAGAGGACCGTGTACTGGACGGAGTACTAACTGATTCACGTGTATACCGAATCAAATAGTGCGGAATCCTATTTGATTGACGATCCAATCAGTGAGAACGTTAACCCGATCGATATAAGATTAATCTAAACGTTAAGAACGAATAGGAATCGATCAAGAACGATCTATGAACTTGGACTGGCTTTCTTGGACGTTCTAGATGGCTAGGGTAGGTGTAGGAGTCGAATTCTTCAAAGTGTTACGTTTTTCCACGAATTAAGTGGTATTTATAGGTTAGGTTACTCCTTCGTGTGACTAAACCATTAGCATGGTTCAGTCGTGCGACTGAGTCATGCGGTTGATCCATTCGCATGACTGAGTATTCAGTCGTGCGACTGGGTCAATCTAATGTCACAATTATGCGACTGATCTAGTCTCCTAGTTCAGTCGTGTGACTGGTTCATTAGCATGAAGTTGTTCATGCGTATGGTCCATTAGCATGGGCCATTCGCATGAGAACTTCATATGACTAAGTTTGAATATGTTTCACAATCATTACTTGACTTAGATCTATTCAAACAACCACAAACCTAAATAGTAGGTTCAATATGTGTTAATAATGATAAACATTAAATCATACACTGAAACATTAAACATTAAGATCAATAACCACATAATACGTTTCATTCAACTCATATACTTCATCTACATTAAGGACATGACATACATATTACATTAAGACCGTAAACTAGGTACATATGGATCAACAGAAGATAATCAAATGTTTGTTACCCAGACCTATTTCAAGTTCTCCAAGAGCTATAACAAACCAAGCTTCCACTATTGGTAGATCTAATAGCATAACCATCTCACAAGATAGTGGAGCTTCAACCAATAACTCACTCAGTAATCTTGATAGTTCATCAGGTGAACCTGTACAACGCCAAGCTGATGGAAGTAGCATCTTGAAGGAACATTCAACTGTTAATGCTGCTTAACAACCAACAATTGATGATGTCTCTCTTTTGTTGAATCAGTCCTTATTGAATGAACTTGAAACAACAGCTAGACAAAGTGTTCTGGCTCCTAAGCAAAATATGTCAACCTGGATCTATCTTTGCAGCTAGAAGTGATTCCTCGTCTAAGGATACATAACACTCATCCAGCTGAGAACATCATAGGGGATGTCTCTAAAGGTGTGAGAACAAGAGGACAGACTCATCATGGGAATATCTTTTTGTACTGATGCTTCTTATCACAGATGGAACCCAAGAAGGTGGAAGATGCCTTGAAAGATAGTAGCTGGGTTGAATCGATGCAAGAGGAGCTACATCAATTCAAAAGACAAAAGGTTTGGAACCTATGTCCGTTACCATCTAGTCAAGTAACTATAGGCACCAAATGGGTTTTCAGAAATAAGAGATATGATAGAGGCTTGATTATCAAGAACAAGGCAAGACTGGTGGTTCAAGGATACACCTAAGAGGAAGGAATCGATTATACTGATGTCTTTGTACCTGTTGCAAGTTAGGATCTTCCTTGCTTTTGCTGCATCCAACAATTTCATTGTCTACCAACTTGATGTCAAGTGTGCCTTTCTATAAGAAGATATAGATAGGGAAGTCTACGTGTGCCAGCCTCTAGGATTGAAGATCCACAGCACCCCAACTATGTGTGAAAATTGGATAAAGCTCTATATGGGCTGCACCAAGCACCAAGGCTGTGGTATGAGACTTTGTCTCAGTTTCTTCTGAAGAATGGTTACACTAGAGGTACCATTGACAAGACTCTCTTCATTAGAAAGTCTAGAAAGGACATTTTGCTTGTTCAAGTCTATGTTGATAACATCATACTTGGTTCTTCAAATGCCCAAATGTGTAAATACTTTTAAAGCATTATGAAGAAGAACTTTGAGATGAGTTCCATCGAAAAAATGACTTTTTTCTTGGAATTAAGGTAAATTAATTGAAGGAAGGGTTCTTCATCAATCAATCCTAGTATGTCAATGACATCTTAGAGAGATTTGAGATGAAAGACTGTAAGCCAACCAAGACACCCATACCCAGAAACCATAATCTTTGTCCTGACCTTAAGGGGGAGGATACTGATCAACATCAATATAGGGCAATTATTGGTTCTCTGATGTATCTCATAGCTAGTAGACCTGATATCATGTTTGCCACTTACATCTGTGCAACATATCAGGCTACTTCAAAGGTGTCTCACCTAGCTGCTGCCAAGAAAATCCTCAGATAGCCCAAAGGAGCACCCAAACTAGATCTTTGGTATCCAAGGAATAGTGATTTTAATCTCTATGGATACTCTGACAGTGACTATAGTGGCTACAACATTGACAAGAAATCAACATCAGGAGGATGTCAATTTCTTGGTGGAAGGATCATCTCATGGCAATGCAAGAAACAATCCTGTGTCTCTACATCAACTGCTGAAGCTGAATACATTGTTGCTGCTAGCTGCTATGCTCAACTGTTATGGATTGAGAACCAGATGTTAGACTATGGGTTCAACTATATAAGCATTCCTATCCATATTGACAACAACAGTGTTATGTCAATCACTGAAAATCCAGTGAAGCACTCCAAGACAAAGCATATTGATATCATGTATCATTTCATTAGAGATATTCATGAGAAAAATCCGATTAAGCTAATTAAAGTTTGTTGGATCAAGAAGAAGGCTGGTGCAACCAAAACAAATCACTTAGACAAATTTTGGTGCTACTTACAAAGGCTTTCGAAGCTAAGTGTGGATCTTCCGAAGGAAGTAGAGTTCTTCCAAAGGCAAAGTAAAAGATCAAATTCTGAAGAAAAACTCTACTTCCGAAGTCAAAGAACTTACTTCCGAAGAATCAATTCTAAGAAGAAAAAATCAGAACATTGCTTCCGAAGTATGAAGAAAGAAGAAGTCCTCAAGCCTTGGAAAAAGTAGCCTCTTCCGAAGTGTAAGTGGCTTCGGAAGTACTTGTTCTTCCGAAGCCATTTAACCTTCGGAAGACACTACTTTGAACCAGTGGACATAAGTATGGTCTCTGACACTCCGCTGCAGACCTCTGATACTGCATGGTGTTTTCTGAAAGAGCAATGTAGTTGACCATACTTTATTCCACTGTTCACCTTTTATAATATTACAAGTTACCAACTTTAGTTGGTAACAAAAGGTAAGTCAGGGACATGTCCTGACTACCCTATCTCAGATAAGACTTTATCTGAGATACCTTAAACTATAGGTTTGTCGTATTTGCTTTAGTTATAGGATTTCAACTGGTATCAAAGTATATTTGGCTGTAGGTAGTATTATATATAGTTTCTCATTTTAACTTATAACAACATGCTTGTAAGAGTCTTGTAACGTTTGAGTTCAGAAGAAATATATGCAAGTACCTTGAAAATTACTTCTTGTGTTTGTTTATTAGTTATTATATTGTTATCAACTCTTAGAGACTCTGCCCTCGTCAGATTGTAGTTCAAGTGAGTTTGAGAGAAAAACAAAGTGTTAAGTGACATAAACCGATCCTGCAATTGGTATCAGAGCTACTGGCTCTAGATTATGAGATCTTACCATCCAAATCAACCTGTTTTTCACTCTCCCTACAACTCACTCAAAATGGCCCTTAACAATCCAAAGTAAAGATAGGAACTATAACCAAAGCTCCAATTATTACTCCTAAAAACTTCAGGTCTTGGAGCAGAAGAATGGAAGCCTTCATCAGATACTGACGGCAGAATGTGGAACTCCATTGTCAACAGCCCATATAAACCCAAGGTAGCAGCAGCTGGTGGAAACAGTGCCATGATAGAAAAGGATGTTGAAGATTATTCTGACGAGGATCGAAAGAAGATAGACATTAACAGCAATGCAATGACTATTCTTATGATTGCAATACCCAACTCCATCATGGTGGGGTTGAGCATTGTAAGTCTGCCAAAGAATTGTTTGATGCACTTGCTCAGATGTATTCAAGCTCCAATGACTCCAAGAAGGACTCACTGAAGCAGCAGTTCGAGAACTCACTTATATTGCTGGAGAGACCCTCAGCCAGCAGTATTTCAGGTACATGGATCTTATTTCTTTTCTTCAGTTTGTGAAGATCACTCCTGAACTTAGAGATCTCACAAGAAAGTTCATGAGTGCTCTTCCAAGTGAGTGGACATTCTGATGTGTCTCTATCAAGAGGACAAAGAACTTGAACACTCTTACTATGACTGAACTCTATGGCATCCTTGATGTATACCATTTAGAGATGGAGAGTAAGAAGGGCCACCAAACAAGCCAACCTCTGAGTCTTCCTGGTAGCAACGCTTTAATGGCCCAACCAATGTCAGATGCAAAGCCCCGCACCTCATTAAGATCATATTGGTATACTCTCCCAAAAGATAAAGAGCAGACCCCATTGAAGACAAGAGTGTGGTACAACAAGGCCATTTCTGTCCACCGCTCTTCTCACGGTGCTGAAGGCTTAGTACCCCCACAACCTCAGCATTACTTGACATACCACAAGCAGCCATCATGCTCCTCTAGATGATACATGACTTTCCCTTAGACTCCAAGGTCTCAACAAGCTCAGCACAGTTCCTTTAAGAACAGTTGTGCCTTTGTCTCAAAAAGTGGACACTCTGGTGATTTTCAATACTATTTTGATGATCTAGAGTGATTCAGTCCAGAAGATGTAGAGTATGTGGACATCGTAACAGATGGCTCTTTTTACCTATAGAGCGAAGAAGTTCTTTAAGAGAACTGGAAGGCATTTCCCTCAAAACCCAACTACCAGCAAGTTTGGGTTTGACAAAGCCAAGGCCAATGTTACAACTGTAACCAACTTGGTCACTTTGCAAGGGAATCCAAGGCTCCCAAGACAAATCCAGGAATCCCACAGGCCTCCACACATCCCTCTACATCAAAGCCCATTGGAAAGTTAACTGAAACAGCTGCAATAGCTCAAGAAGTTGACTGGAGCTTTATGGTACAGGATATGACCCTTGCTCAAGCTCTTATGGCCGAAACAGATGATAACCAGGTATATGAACATCTCTGTACTCCTGCCTGTATAGCTAAGGTTAAATTATATCAGGACTACAATATGGAAATTAAATCTGATATTGGGTCTTTAAATGTCCTGAAATCTGATTTTAAAAGGGCTAAATCTGACTACCAAAAGAAAATTGAAGAGTTAGAGAAAACCGCGTCCTTATTAAAACATGAACACACCAACCACAAGACTCAAATAAAGGATTTAATATCCAAATTTTCTGAGGCTCAAGCCGAGCTTGTCACTGCTAAGGCTCAAGCCAGGAATTATGCTATTTCTAAGCAGAACTTCCAAGCTATTATTTCATCATCCTCCCACTGCAAAATCTGTTATCAGAAGAAAGGAGGGTTGGGGACCAATGAAATTGCTCCACTACACTCTTATCAGTCTATTAGACAACCTAGAGTGTAGTACCAACACTCCTGTCCTACCAAACGATCAAAAGTTAAAAGGAAAGATTTCTGATAAAGAGAAAACGCACAAGAAACAGCAATCCTCACATTCCCAAAAGACTAACATTGCATGCATAATGTGTGGTCTACAAAACCACATGGCTAAAGATTGTTACTACAATCCTGCTAGCACACATTATGCAAATAATGTTAGAAAAAATGAGTCAGGGAAAGTTTCACATTTGGACCTTATCAAATGGTTCAAGTGATGAAAAAGGGAAAGCTGGTTTCCAAGCAAGGCTGCTTTCGGAAGAAAACTCTTCTTCTCAAGGGAAAATGGCCTCGAAAGCAAAAGCTATTAAAGTTCGGAAGAACAAGAAAGTCCCCTTGAAACCATCCCAGAAGAAGACTGCTTCGGGAAAAAAGGTGGTGAAGGCTTCTTCCAAAAAGAAAGAAGCTTCAGAAGAATGCCATGCTGCAAAAGCTTCAACAAGTTCATCCACAATGATCAACTAAAGGATGGATTGGAAGATCAAGAAAGATGTTGCAGCCCAAACCTCTTCTTCAAAGACATTCATTGAACCTCCATGCCAAACTTTTGGTTCAATTATGTCACTATCATTGGAAGAACCCAAGACCAACAAGGCTTAGGTCTCTAATCAAAACTAACAATCTCATCCTGTGTGCAGGGACATCCATATGACAAGAACAACAATGTCTTGATTATGGATAGTGGATGCTCAAGGCACATGACAGGGAACAAATCTCTCCTTCAACAGTTTCAAAACTATGATGGAGGTCCTGTCCAGTTTGGAGGTGAGACAGGAGGATATATTTCTGGCAGAGGGAGTATATCCAACGTGAAGTTAAAAGTTGACAAAGTTCACTTTGTCAAACAGCTTGAACATAATATGTTAAGTGTTTCTCATTTTGTGATCAAAAGCACCAAATGCTTTTCACAAAACATGAGTGCATTATCCTCAAACCAGGGATGACAATTCCTCCAGAATTGGTGATTCTTAGATCTCCCGGGAAAAGAGATATGAACAAGCTTGATATGAATAATGCTTCCCCAACGGGTGAAGTAACATGCTTTCTTTCCAAAGCTGATAGTGATGAGTCAACACTTTGGCATAAACGTATGTGTCATGTAAATTTTAAGACAATGAATAAATTGGCTAAAAATAACTTGGTACATGGTTTGCCAAAAAAGGAATTTTTCTGCAAAGATAACTGTGTTACATGCCTAAAAGGGAAGCAATATAGGGTATCTCATAAATCCAAAGTTGTTAACTCCATCACCACTCCATTACACTTATTGCACATGGATCTATTTGGTCCCACAACTATAATGAGCATTGGAAGAAAATCATACTGACATGTGATAGTTGATGATTTTACAAGATATACATGGGTATTCTTTTCAAGAACTAAAGATGAAACTGCTGAAACATTAAAATATTTTATTCTTAAGATAGAAAATCAAATTGATCACAAGGTTAAGTTAATTAGAAGTGATGAATGGACTGAGTTTAAGAACTTCGTTCTTGACTCATTCTGTAACTCAAAAGGGATTACTAGTCAATATAGTGCTCCCAGAACTCCTCAACAAAATGGTGTTGCTGAGAGGATCAACAGGACACTTATTGAGGCTGCTCGAACTATGTTAGCTGATTCAAAACTACCTCTAACATTCTGGGCAGAGGCAGTCAACACTGCATGCTATGTGCAGAACAGAGTTCTTGTAGTTAAGCCACATGGAAAAACCCCTTATGAACTATGGAACAAGAGGCCACCGTTCATTGGCTTTCTATGGTCCTTTGGTATCAGGTGTACCATACTTAACACAAAAGACAATTTGGCAAAGTTTGTTGAAAAGTCAGATGATGCTATCTTTGTTGGATACTCTTCTAGCTCTAAAGCTTATAGAGTATACAACATCAAGAATCAACAATTTAAGGAGTCATCCAATATAGTTGTTAATGAGCACACTCCTTGTGTTAGGAGGAATGGCCCTGATCATATCTTTGATTTAGAATTGTTTCCAAACTATTCTAAACCTTCTTGTGAGAATGTTTCAGTAGTAACAGGCACTCAAAATGATGCTGATGTTGTTGCTGTTGCTGATCAACCGTTTGAGCTACCCAGATCTCTTCTAAGTTCTCCAAGAGCTGCAACAGATCAAGCTTCCATTATTTACAGATTTTATAGTATAACTATATCAAGGAATAGTGAAGCTTCAACCAGTGAATCACCTGTTGATTCTCAAACCTCATCAGGTGATCCAACATAACACCAGGCTGAAGGAAGTAGCATTTTGAAGGAACAAGCAACTGTTAATGCTGCTTCACAGCCAACAATTGATGATGTTTCTCATTCATTAAATCAGTCCTTATTGAATAACTTTGAAACAACAGCTCGACAACGTGTTCAAATTCCTGAGCTGAATATGTCCAATTTGGATCTTCTCTACAACTGGAAGTGATTCCTCGTCTTAGGATTCATAACACTCATCCAACTGAGAACATCATAGGGGATATCTCTGAAGGTGTGAGACCAAGAGGGCAGACTCATCATGGGAATGTCTGCTTGTACTCATGCTTTTTTATCCCAGATGGAACCCAATAAGATGGAAGATGACTTGAAAGATAGCAGTTGGGTTGAATCGATGCAAGAGGAGCTGCTTTAATTTAAGAGACAGAAGGTTTGGAACCTATGTCCGCTACCATCTGGTCAAGTACCTATAGGCACTAAATGGGTTTTCAGAAACAAGAGAGATGATAAAGCTTGGCTATCAAGAACAAGGCAAGATTGGTGCTTCAAGGATACACCCAAGAGGAAGGAATCGATTATACTGATGCCTTTGCACCTGTTGCAAGACTTGAGGCAGTTAGGATCTGCCTTGATTATGCTGCATCCTAGAATTTCACTGTCTACCAACTTGATGTCAAGTGTGCCTTTCTATATGGGGATATAGATAGGGAAGTCTACGTGTGCCAACCTCCAGGATTTGAAGACCCACAACACCCCAACTATGTGTGCAAATTGGATAAAGCTCTATATGGGCTGCACCAAGCACCTAGGCTGTGGTATGTGACTCTGTCTCATTTTCTTCTGAAGAATGATTACATTAGAGGTACCATTGACAAGACTCTCTTCATTAGGAAGTCTGGAAAGGACATTTTGCTTGTTTAAGTCTATGTTGATGACATCATATTTGGTTTTTCAAATGACCAAATGTGTAAGGACTTTGAAAGCATTATGAAGAAGAAGTTTGAGATGAGTTCCATAGGAAAAATGGACTTTTTCCTTGGAATTAGGTGAAGCAACTGAAGGAAGGGCTTTTCATTAATCAATCCAAGTATGTCAATGACATCTTAGAGAGATATGAGTTGAAAGATTATAAGCCAGCCAAGACACCCATACCCAGAAACCATAATCTTTGTCTTGAACTTGAGGGGGAGGGTACTGATCAACATTGATATAGGGCAATTATTGGTTCTCTGATGTATCTCATAGCAGTAGACTTGATATCATGTTTGCCACTTGCATCTGTGCAAGATATCAGGCTGTTCCAAAGGTGTCTCACCTAGCTGCTGCCAAGAGAATCCTCAAATACCTTAAAGAAGAACCTAAACTAGGTCTTTGGGATCCTAGGAACACTGATTTTAATCTCTATAGATACTCTAATAGTGACTATGGTGGTTGCAACGTTGACAAGAAATCAATATCTGGAGGATGTCAATTTCCTGGAGGAAGGATAATCTCATAGCAATGCAAGAAGCAATCTGCGTCTCTACATCTACTGCTGAAGCTGAATACATTGCCACTGCAAGTTGCTGTGCTCAGCTGCTATGGATTTAGAATCAGATGTTAGACTATGGATTCAATTTTATGAGTACTCCTATCCATATTAACAACAACAGTGCTATCTCCATCACTAAAAATCCGGTGAAGCACTCCAAGACAAAGCATATTGATATCAGGTATCACTTCATTAAAGATATTCATGAGAAAAATCTAATTAAGCTAATCAAAGTTGATTCAAATTAACAATATGCTGATTTGTTCACCAAAGCTTTTGATAAACAAAGATTTAAGTATCTCATAAGAGCTCTTGGGATGATAAACATTGATTAGATTACCTCTTTTGAAAACCTTTTAATGTGTAATGTCTTATGTCAATACAATCTAAGCCCTGTTACAAAAGATCTCTATGAAATTTTCTAAGTATAAATTTCTTTCGAAGAGAAACTAACCCTCGGAAGACATTTTACATATCTTCCGAAGCAAAATTCCTCCAAGGATAATTTTCCTTCTCGGAAGAGTTTTTAGTCTCAGAAGAAGCGATTGATTTAATATCATATCTACTTCCGAAGCATACAAAACCTCTCCATTCAAAAAGCAATCTTTACCTTCGGAAGCAAAGCTTTAGCTTCGGAAGTAAGAATTGCCTTCTGAAGACAAACTACCTTCGAAAATGTTTTATACTTGGGAGTGAGATTTTACTGTGTAACGGAAATCTCTTGGGCCCCACAATGTAAAAAGCAAAGATTTTGTTAATGATCTCGGATTGTTTAACTGAATTAAACCTTACCGCTACTGTCATTTCATCCACTAAAACAACACATCACCTTATCCTAACCCCCATTACCACCATTTCACCCTCTTTTAAATAATCCCGACTATTCACTTTCATCTTCTTACTTCAATTTTACTGCCCTAAAAGTTTCCTTCACTCTAACTTTACCCAAGCTCAATTCATCCACATTCACCTTTCTCAAATGGCACTCAACCCTTAGCACAACCAAGTCACACTTTTTGATTCTTCAAGAGATGCTGACTTCCCTAAAACCATCTCCTTTCTAACCCAATCATCCTATTACACAACCCTAACTATTAATCCCACTATTTACTCCAATCAAATGGCTAAATTTTGGGATAATAGTCAGGTTAAAACCCTAAATGGGGTTCGTGTGATACGATCCTGCATTTGTGGCTAAGAGTTGGTCATTACTGAACAACTTATTAGGGAGCATCTCGAGCTTCATGATGAGGGTGCACTCACAGAGTTCCCAAAAGCAGATTTAGACAGCACCAACATCCTCATAGGATATGGTGGAGACATGAGCATATCGACTGTCTACAAATTCAACTTCTCCTACAACAGGAAGTTCCTCCCTCATGTCGTCCTTCACTGTCTATCAAATAAATCTAGGGGATGGGATCAAATTCCTTATGAACTAGGGTGTTTGGTTCATGGATTGGTGAGAGGCCTCCGCTTTAACTACTCAAGATTTGTGCTGACCGATCTCATTAGAAATCTCCAGAGGGAAACATTCTTTATGTATCCCAGATTTCTTCAACACATCATCAACTGTGAGCTGGACAAGAGTCAGCTTGTCTGTGCAACTGCTCTGACTGTCCCTTAAATGAGGCCTACCATCTTCAAAACATTGAAGAAGGTATCCACCAACTTCACTGGAAGGTACACTTCTTTACTTCCAGGTATGACCGAGCAATAGCTCCTGGTGACATCCCTGTTCACCCCACAGGTGATGAACCCACACCAGCAACTGCCCACACAATGCCAATTTACCTTCTCCTCCCATCACCATCACATAACAAAGACGCCCCAAACAAACCCTTGTTCAATGTACTCTGATTGAACAAGCTCCTCCAGTTCAATCCAAAACGACTAGAGTGGAACAATGGGATCCCACTCAGTCTGAGGTCTCACCATCCTTCTCATTTGACCTCAATTTGGTTTTTAGTCTCCTTAGTCTCAAACCAATGAGCCCGAAACCCAAGCCAGAAGCCCTCTGGATGAGTATTTATACTCTTTTGAGCAGCCAACAAGTGACAACCCCACCAGAGGCTTAATGCCTGTAGACATGACCAAGGTCCCGGGTCAGTAGGCTTAACCTCCTTATCCTTCACTGACCTTATCTTCAAAAATGATGAAGAGATAACGTCCCTCCATGGCATGAAGTTGATCTACAACATCCTCTCCAAGATCAACAGAGCCTAGATAGACCTCTTATCTCTAGCCCCCATTAGCAACCCATTACTAAGTTTAGTCCCACTAATGTGGAGGGGACTCATGCAGATTTAGCTGCCACTACAGAGGGTGCCTCAATGGACCTTATGGATAGTGGTAACATGTCTGAGACTGAATCTGTAGCAACCATGCCTCTTGATGACTCTAAAAGAGACATCATTAAGCACGGTTAACCAGGGTGCCAAGAAACCACATCTGGTGGTGAGGCTGAACATACTAGGTATGTTACCTCATCTCCCCGTGATTCTTCAAAAGAAGATGAGGGAAGCATGCAACTCCTCATACAGGACCTACTATCTAAAGTCTCAAACCTTGAATCCAATGTTAGGACTTTAGAAGAAAGTTCAGCTACTCAGCAACTTTAGATTGACAATCTCAAGGCTCAACTAGCTGAGATATAGATTGAGAGATATGTTAGGCATGTACCTATTCAGGTCTCCTTGACCTCTTCCTTCAGCTCATCTAGCTCTCAAGATGATGCTACCAATAAGGGGGAGAGTGTTCAAAGACAAACATCTGAGGATCCACAGAGCCAAACATCAACTTCAAAACTTTCGGCTCCCTTTATAACTTTATCTGAGCCTTCCCAAGTTGTACTTCAAATCGACCCAAGGATGCTCAGAGATCTCTACAGACTCTTTTCCAAGTTTTTGTTGAGATCCTCTCTTGATCAGCCAGGCCCTGATGTTGCCATGATGTACTTTGGAGCAGAAGAGCTTTAGAGGCTAAGTGCACCTTCTACCACTATGGAAGAAGTTGGTCAACCTAAGGTCCAAATAGAACCTGAGATTCAATTCTAAGGGGACATGAGGATTGATGGCCCAGCAACTGAAATAGTTAGGACAGAATCTGCACCTTCTCAAACTTCCAAAGCTGAAGTCAAAGCCTTGGAAGAACAACCTAAATCTTCCGAAGCTGAAATGGAAGCCGCGGAAGGACTGTTCTCTCTGTTCAAGGATCTAATCACCACAGATGCAATTCTAGAACTAGCATCTGAGGTCAATAGTGAGGACTTTCTGGATCAACCTCTTGTTCAGACACCCTCTCTGCCTCTCTCACAATCAGAATCCACTCTCCAAGAACCACCAAAGTCAAGCTCTTCAAAGGATAACAAAGGGAAGAGGAAATGACTGCGGAAGAGCTTCAGCAAGAGGAGAAGATTGAAAAGCTAAAGAGAAAAGGAAGACTTCCAACTGGGAAACTGTTAGCTGCTAGTACAAAAGCAGCTGCAGCCAACCAGGAGGCTATCAACAACAAAATAAGAGAAGAGATCATTAACCAGCTCATTAAGTTTGAACTGCCAATAAATAAACACTCTTGCTATCATTAGAGGAGTTGGTGGAATTGGAAAAGGCAACCAGATTGCAGAAGGAAGCAGCAAGGTTGGCCTTAGAGGAAGAAAAAGAAAAGGAACAGAGGAAGCTGACATGCGGCTTAAGAGGGAAAGGATAGACTTCCTAACCTTCGGAGGTTTCTCTCTTCAAGAGCTGTCTCCCACAACAATGAAACGATCCTTTGGCTCTACAACAACAAAGAGCTAGATCAAATAGAGAAAGAGAGAAAAAGAGCTGCAAAAGAAAAGTTAAAGGAGAAGAAGAAGAAGAAGGAAGAAGAAGCAAGGGTCACTAGAACCAAGAAGATTGGTGTGAAAGCCTGGATGAAAGACTATCTCAGGCTCACGGCTTCTCTGGAAGGTAGGTGGGTCCCATGTCTGAAAGGACATTGCAACAAATTATTAGTGAAATCAAGGCTGATAGTTGTTTGGGCAAAAGGAGGGATATGTATAGAAGGGTATAGGGGATGACCTTCACACCAACCACTCAACCCCAACCTAAACCAATTCCCTCTCCATTCACCATCAAAATTGAGCCTTAAACTCTTGAACCATACCTTTACCCTCATCCACTACCTCTCCTCAACCACCCAAACTACCCATCATTCAACCCAAAACATTATCAGAACCACTACACCACATCCTACCCAACAACCTTCCAAACCATCCCCTTATCCTTCCAAACATCTCTCTCTCGAGGAGTTCAAGGCAATCAAGACTAAGCTCACCAACTGCACAACTTTGAGCGACATCTCCTATGAGGAAGACTCTGTCAACCTAACCTACGTTTATAGATCTTCACGTTCCCTCACAAGAGATCAATTTCTTGATTTGCCCAGAGGAACACTGGACCATGCTGCAAGACTTCTAGGCCTCAATTTAGACTCATTGAATGATGAAGAGAAGAGACTAAGAAGGAAGCTGGTGACTTTGCTGGATATAAAGAAAGAGGACAATATTCCTAGTCAGCCTATTGTGCCTAGAAAGAAAATAATCTAGTGGAGGTTCGATGAAGCTACTCACAACCTTGTTGTGGAAAGAGAGAATGGTGAGTCAACAGGCTGAATGCCACCTCTCTGTTACACTCTAGCAGGTTTGATATTGCTGAGTAGTAGAGAAACCATTCTTCAACCCCTCCAACTCTGAAACTGCTGCTCTCATCAGAAATCATCTCAGTAGTCTTCATCTTGCTGAGTTAACTTCAAAAGCTAAGTTTGAAGAAGAGTTGAAGTTGAGAAGAAAGGAAGATAAGGATAGACCTCCCACCAAGGGCACAACCTTTCTACAGATGGTGGAGGATCCTGAATTGGAACCTATAGTTAGATGGGAATATGATTATAGCTCCCATCAACTAACTCTTTTCAGAGGGCCACAACAAAGGGTACATATCATTCAGGATGATAGACTGGAGTTCCTATGTTGGACCAAAAGAACAATGAGCCTGATCAGAAAAACCTCTAAGTCCCACAGACATTACAACTGCTGAAGAAGATCACATCAACTGAAGACATCAGCTAATTACAAGGTCTGAAGACAAAGTCTAAAGACAAGACTGAAGACTACTACTAAAGACAAGTCTGAAAGTAAAGAACTGAAGACAAAGTCTGAAGCTATCACTGAAGACAAAGTCTGAAAGTAAAGTACTGAAGACAAAGTCTGAAGCTATCAGCTGAAGACAAGTCTGAAAGTAAAAGTCTGAAGAACAAAGACTGAAGACCAAAGTGATCAGTAGTTGTCACAACAGCTGAAGTTATCAACTTCAATAGTGTGATGGTTTCTTTCAATACTTGTAATTTTTTTCAGTAGTTATAGTTTCAGTAGTTTAGTTTCAATAGTTTTATGTTTCTTGTACTTAGCATTCTCTGAGATGTAATCAGTAGTTGAGAACTTTCTTAGTAGTTTGCATAGTTTCAGTAGTTTGAATAATTCTGTTAGATGTCACTATCAAGTGACATCAGCAGACGTCCCATATCCTATATAAGGAATGTTACCTAATTGTATGTGTGACATTGAGCCACCACGAAAGCATATGAATGAAATATCTCTTTTGCAGAATTCTCTTTTTTCTATAACCATTTACTGTTACATTGAATATCAATTATGTTCTTGTGAATTGTTTAATTCGTTGTTCGAATTCTGCTGCAATACTCTCTAATCAATCAAACTTAGATCACTGATCCTAACAAATGGTATCAGAGCAAGGTTAATCATTGATCGATCTAACAATTGATCATTGAAACTGCTATTCGATATCTAAGTTTGATTGAATTAGCATATTTGGAAGAATTGGTTTTAGATCATTGAATTTCTGCTGCTTTCGTTTATCTGCTTTGAGTTTCTCTTGGTTCATATTGAGTTTGTTGTGTTTTGCACTAAATCAGTTAAAACTTAATTGAATTTGGTTGAACCTGAGAATGACTACTCCTTCTAATGACCCTCACAATACCGGTTCCTCAACCAAGCCTCGATGCTGGTTAGGACTGAGTATAACATATGGCAACGAAGAATGCTTCATCACCTGTCTATTAACAGTTCAGGTTGTTGGACATCTGTGGTACATGGTCCACACAAGCCTATGGTGAACAATCGGGAAACCAACCAAATGGTTCCGAAGAAGAAGGAACAATACTCAGATAAGGATCGAAAACTGTTTGAGATTGATGCTAAAGCGCATGGAATTCTGGCCATGGCACTGCCGAATGAAATCTATTCTGGGCTTATGCATCATGAAACTGCTCATGACCTCTGGAATGCATTGAAGGAACAATTGGTGGAACAGATGAGGTCTTAGCAAACAACAGAGAAATCCTTGCCCAACAATATGAGACATTCTCTCATAGGAAGGGTGAGTCACTGACTCAACAGTTTGAGCGTTTTTCCTGTTTGATCTTGAGCTAAAAATGGTCAAACATGAATACACTAATAGTCAGATGAATAACAGATTCCTCAGATCACTGCCTGAGAGATGGGACACATATACCATTGTCCTACGCTCCAGTGTAAATCTGGATAGTCTATCTCTCACCCAACTCCATGGGAAACTGCTTACATTTGAAAGAGAGATAGAGCAGAAAAGGAAACTGGCATCATCAGGAAAGCTCACTGATGAATTTGTACCAGGGAACACTGCCTTGGTTGGTATGAGTCAGAATATGCTGCATCAGAAAGCAATTATGATGAGCATATAGATTTCTCCTCAAACGGTTCAGATCATGCATTTGTTAGTGTTGACAGTCAGTCAGGCTGTAATAGTGACAATTTGTGTTTCATTATGGATGATTTAAAGGGTATTGCTGATGATGACTTGAAGAGATGGATATTCTGAGCCAAATGGCCTTGATTAATATCAGATCTCAAAAGTTCTACAAGAGAACTGGTAGGAAATTTCCAGGACTCTCTGGCAAAACCAAAGTTGGTTTTGACACTAGTAAGTTGAGGTGTCACAAATGCCACAGGCTTGGACACTTTGCAAGAGAGTGTAGATCATCTGGATCTAATCCTCTGCACCCTTTGTGACTTTTCCAAGCAATAGTCCACGAAACAGAGGGCAACATCCTGCTAGTTCGGGTCATCATTCACAACCTATATCTCCTGCATATTTTGTCCCTTAGGGTCCAATGTCATATCCATATCCCTGCTATTACATGCCACACCCAAATCCGTTCAAGTTCCTAATGCACAACAACCTCAAGCTTACCTGAGCCTCTACCATCTCAATCATCTCAATCACAACCTCATCACAGCTTCTTCACCCCTGGTATTGTTGACTGGAGCAGTTTACCAGATGATCTCTCTGGTAATGAGCAATTATTTGCTGGTGATGGTCAACATGGTGGTGAACATCCTTTTGGGAATCTAGCTCTCATGGCCCTGGAATCTACTGATAGTTCATGCTCCAATGCATCTTCATCACAGGTAACCCAGGTATCCTCTGAGGCTAAGGCCAAGCTATGTTCTGAATCTTGCATAGCTGCATTTATCTCTATTAGAGAGGCAAATGTAGCTTTAATAAATCAAAATCTAGAGCTTGAGCAAACCCTTTCCAAAAGAAAAGCTGAATATGAGTCTGTCCTTAAGGATAAAGATGATGAGATTTATAAGCTTAAATGCCAATTAAATGATGAAAAAGCTAAGCTAGAGGTCATTCTTGAGAACCATAGAGATCTCAAAGAAAAACTTGCAGTTATCCAAGTTGAGCGTGACCGCTAGGTATCATCCTGCAAGGGATTTGAAATGCTGCTCAGCAAGCAATCTGCTTCGAATATGAAGTTTGGAATAGGTTACAACCACATTGCACCACCTACAGATTTTACTCCAAAACCAATAGTAAAATCTGAAGGTGAAAGTAATTTCCAAACCACATCATCATGTGCATCATTCTCAAGTGATCACCCAAAATCACAAGATGAAATCAGTGTTGATACCTCAGCAAATCAATTGGCTGATAGGTTAACTACTGATAAGCACATGAAGCTGAGTACTTCAGATGTTGTCCCTCAAAGTACCTCAAGTACTGAAGGGCAAGTCACAATATCTGAAAAGCATTTCAAATCAGCTGAAATAAAAGGATTAACAACTGCTAATAGAGAATAGCTGAAGAACAAGTCTTCAGTTGTTACAGATCCTTCAGTACTAAACAAAAGTACTGAAAGGAGAAAAGTAGTGAAGAGCACACCTTCAGTAGTTTCCACATCAGCAGTTGATCAATTCAAGATGACGAATAAGCTATGTGAAATATGTGGTAAATTCAATCATCTTTCTGATGAATGTTGGTACAGAAAGGGTTCCAAACTCAACAGGGATAAGCTCATTAAAATCCAGATGGATGAAATGAAAAATGAGTTTGAGACTATGTTTGTACCAGTCATCCCAATGTGATAAACCTAAGCCTTCAACCAAATCCAAAAAGAAAGATAGGGTTTATCATAAAACAGCTGATAGTGCTCCTCATGATAAACATCAGACTAAGTCTGTGAATTTTAAGGAGGAATGGTGGGTCACAGGAACTCATCAAACACAAGTACTGATATGTCACAAGAGCTAAAAGCTTTAGCTACAAATCAGACACAACTTGTTATGATGGTTCAGCATTTGTTGGGGAGAGTTAACCAACTAGATGCACCTGTGATCAAACCACTGAAAAGGCATTCCAAGCCCAAATCCAAGGAATCAGCACCATCTCCTTCTTCATCAGCTGTTAATCATAAGAAACAAGTTATGGTTAAATCTGTTGATGAAAACAGACCCAAAACAAAAAGGTTTGGGTCTCAAAACCTAACTAGTTCTTTATGATGAATGCAGGGTTCTTCAGCATGCCAAAGGAGCATCTGGTATGTAGACAGTGGAGGATCTATGCATATGACTGGGAGCAGTTCTCTTCTTAATGACTACTCTCAAGGAAAGAAGGGATTTGTTTCATTTGGTAATGATGCCAAGGGTTACATCATCGGGAAAGGATATGTGTCTAATGGACAAATCAGGTTGATGATGTAATCATGTGGAGAATCTCAAGTATAATCTGTTGAGTGTCAGTCAGATGTGTGATAAGGGCATGTTGCACTTTTCACAAGCCAGAACTGCAGGATTCTGTTCCCAAGTTCTGAGGCTGATTGACAAGGTATTGGATGAACATACTCTCCTGAAGGCCAACAGGATTGGAAGAGTGTATGCCTTGGATTTGTCAAAGAAGATTGATTTGAAGGGTCATCCTTGCCTGTTCTCCAAAGCCTCTCCTTAGGAATCTAAACTGTGGCATAGAAGGCTGGGTCATGTTAATCTCAAAAACATGAATCAGCTGATCCACAATAGTTTAGTGAGAGGTCTACCAATAAAGGAGTTCCACTGTGATGAAACCTGCACTGCTTGTTTGAAAGGAAAACAACACAAAGTCTCATTCCCTCCTATTGAAGAACCTAAGTCCACTGCCTGCTTGCAGTTACTGCACATGGATCTATTTGGTCCTGTGAGAGTGATGAGCTTGGCAAAGAAGAAATACTGTCTGGTATTGTGGATGATTACTCCAGATTTGTATGGACTTTCTTCTTGCATTCAAAGGATGAGGTTGCTCAGACGATTATAAACTTTGTGTTGTATGTTGAGAAGCAGTATTCCCTATCAGTCCAGTGTATAAGGAGTGATAATGGAACTGAATTCAGAAACCATACACTTGATGATTTTTATCTATCAAAAGGAATCAAGAGGCAGTTTAGCATCCCAAGGACTCCAGAACAAAATGGAGTAGTGGAGAGAAAGAACAGGACCCTAATTGAAGCTGCAAGGTCTATGTTGGCTGACTCTGGTTTGCCATTGACCTTTTGGGCTGAAGCTGTTAACACAGCTTGCTATGTGCAGAATAGAGTGTTAGTAAATCAGAGGTTGATGAAGACTCCATATGAACTTTACATCATTTGGCTCCTCTAATTTCATTCTTCAAAGCCTTTGGGTGTCCTTGTTTCATTCTCAACACAAAGGATCAACTCCACAAATTTGATCCTAAGGTGGATGCAGGGTATTTTGTAGGTATTCATCCACATGCAAGGCTTACAGAGTCTTCAACTGCAGAACAAAGTTAGTTGAAGAAACCTTGCATGTGAAATTCATGAATCTCCTAAGGATAAAATTCCACAAAACCCTGTGGAGTGTTTGATCTGGACATACTGCAATATGTTCCTTATCAATCTCCAGCTGTTGCAGATCATGTGGAAGCTAAATATGTTCTGCAATATGTTCCTTTGACCTAAGGTACTGAAGATGATGATGATATCAGTACTCACCTTTTCAAGTTTAGTGACCAACTGCCTGAGTCTGCTAAACTTGATGTTCCTGTAGCTTCTGTAGCTCCATCCACAACAAATGCTGATGAGATTTCTGACTCCTCTACATCATTTGACTTGCCATCTAATACTTGGTTTCAAGAATCTAGATCACCATCTGCTGCTGCTGAACCGGCTACAAACACTTGCACTGATCTTATAGTATACCAAGAGCTGAAGAATCACCCCATGTCTCAAATCATTGGTGATATCAATGCTGGTGTCTCAACCAGAAGTCAATTGTCTAACTTTGCTTCTATGCTCTCTTCATCAGTCAGCTAGAGCCAAAGAACTATCATGTTGCTTTGAGAGACAATGGATGGGTTGAAGCCATGCAGCTTGAGCTACTTCAGTTCAAAAAGCAGCAAGTGTGGGAACTGGTTCCTCTACCCCAGGTAAGTGTGCAATAGGCACTAAATGGGTGTTTAGGAATAAAACTGATGAAAATGGGCTTATTGTCAAGAACAAGGCTAGACTGGTTGTACAAGGGTTTCACAAGAAGAAGGTATTGATTATGATGAAACCTTTGCCCCTGTAGCCAGACTAGAGGCAATTAGATTGTTCTTAGCCTATGCTGCATTTCCACATCTTAAGTTTTTCAAATGGATGTCAAAAGTGCATTTTTATATGGTAAAATAAAAGAAGAGGTTTATGTGTGTCAACCACCAGGTTTTGAGGACAATAAACATCCTGATTGGGTGTATCAACTTGATAAGGCTCTTTATGGGTTGAAGCAAGCTCCTAGAGCCTGGTATGAAACACTTTCAAATTTCTTCTTAAAATAATTTCACTAGAGGCTCCATAGATAAAACTTTGTTTAAGAAAGTGGATCAGCATAAGCTACTTGTTCAAATTTATGTTGATGATATTATTTTTGCATCCTCTGATCCCCAGTTGTGTGATGATTTTACAAGTCTAATGAAACAAAAGTTTGAAATGAGTGCAATGGGAGAATTACAGTTCTTTCTAGGCTTGCAAATCAAACAAAAGGCTGATGGAACCTTTATTCATCAATCAAAATATACAAAAGAACTTTTGAATAAGTTTGATTTACAAAATTGTAAGCCCTGTTCTACCCATGTGCAACACCACACAACTGGATGCAGATCAGAAAGGTAAAGCTGTTGATGAAACACTTACAGATGTATGATTGGGTCCTTGATGTACTTAACAGCTTCTAGACCAGATATCATGTTTGCAACTTGTGTTTGTGCTAGATTTCAGGCTGCTCCTAAAGAGTCTCATTTGATTGCAGTCAAGAGGATCTTTAGATATTGCAAGGTACACAATCTCTAGGTCTTTGGTATTCCACTGGACACTCATGCAAATTAGTTGCTTTTTCTGATAGTGACTATGCAGGGTGTAAGTTAACCAGAAAGTCAACTTCTGGTGGATGTCAATTCCTAGGCAACTGTTTGATTTCTTGGCAGAGTAAGAAACAAACATCTGTTGCTACATCCACTGCTGAAGCAGAGTACATTGCTGCTGCAAGTTGTACATCTCAGGTACTCTGGCTTCAAAACCAACTATTGGATTATGGCATTACAGAGACTAAGACTCCATATTAATGGATAGTGCTTCAGCTCTGTGCATTGTCAAGAATCCGTCCAGCACTCTAGGACCAAACGTATAGAGATCAGACACCATTTTATTAGGGATTGTTTTGAAAAGGTCTGATTGATCCAAAGTTTGTGCCTAGTGCTGATGAGCTTGCAGATGTATTTACTAAGCCTTTGGATAGTTCAACTTTCCAAAACCTTGTGTTAAGGCTTGGTATGCTGCAGCTAGAATAAGTGATAACTACTGATGATCTCAGTAAACAGTACTGATGATCATTAGTAAACATGTCACAAATATGTACTAATTTTGTTAAAGAAACTGATGCAGTTACAACTACTGATGTAGTTATAACTCCTGATGCTAGTAAAAAAGATAGTACTGATGTCCTATGAAACAACTGAAATCAGCTAAAAAGTCTAATGAGTAAGTGTTGAGGACAGTATGAAACAGCTGAAAAGCTAAGATTGACGAAAACTACTGATGAGAATTTTCACTTCAGTCGTTTCCACAAACTGTTGTTTCACTCTAAACAGCTGAAGAAAAACCATGTCTTCAGTAGTTTCACAACTACTGATGACTAATACCAAGTCCTCAGTGTTTACAACAGCTGAAGACAAAACCAAGGTTTTCAGTAGTTCACAACTACTGATGACTAAAACCAAGTCTTAGTTGTTTTCAAACGTCTGATAGTTAAAACCACGTCTTCAGTTGTTTTCATAACAACTGATGCCAACACCAACACTTCAGTCGTTTTCTTTTAGCCTTTTCTTAACCTATAAATACCTGCACTTATAGACAAACGTTTCATTAGCCGTTTTCAAACCTTTCTCTCTCAACAATGGCGACCATGAAACTCAAACACCGACACAACTGTGTTGCCTACCTTTCGAAATCGACCTTCTGGAACAAGTTTGACACTGCCATCGATCTTATGGTGGATTCCCCATACAGAACAGCCTTTCTTCTGAATCCTACCATATATCCTGACTCCTTATCCCAGTTCTAGACCAACGTCTCTGTAATAACTGGTGAGAATGATAGACAAATCACTCTCCAGTCGTTGGTGAACCAAACAGGTGCTCATCACCCCCGACATCATTCACAAAACCCTAAATTTGCATGATGGCACCTATCCTAAAGAATACCCGAAAGGCACCACTGATATGTCTTTTATTCAAACGGGTATGAAGGCGACTTAAGTGCTACAACCATACTTAAAAAGCACTTCCATGATGCTGAACGACTTATCTTTCATATGGTGAATGTTTGCCTTGCATCAAAGACATCTTCTTGGGATCAGATGTCTTCCCGATGGCAACAGGTATTGTTCTCTATCCTTGAACGCCAAAATCTAAATTTTTCTGAGATAGTGTTCATGGAACTAAAGGATCTGGCTCAGAAACCTGTGGCAATAGATGGATACTTTATCCCAGGTTTCTGATGACCATAATTTAATCAATTACAATCTGATGGCCTTGTTGGTCTTGGAGTCCCTGCTCCAGCTGTTTTAGCTGAATTATACTCCCGACATAACTCAGACCCTAGTCTTAAAGAGGCTGCCCGGATGCTAAAACCCAAGCAGAGGGAACCCACAGCCTCCACTTCCAGATCCAAAGTCCCACCAAACCCAAATCCAAAAAGCCCAAAAAGGCTACTCAGGGAGACGAGTCCCCTGAGGAGGCCCCTGTACCATAAACACAAAATACATACTGGTTATAACCCCCCAGTTATGTCCAAGACTCAACCTGCTTAAGCCGCACAGGTATCCTCTCAACAGGATCCTGTTGCAACCACAATTGGGGATTCCACATTTCTGGAACCTATCTCAATTGAGGGGTTTCCATTGAAGAGCACCTCTCACCCCGGGTGCAATCTGCTTCAGACCAATCTCCACATGCAACCGCCCCTTAAAGCCCAACACTGATAGTTGCTAAAGTGCTGAGAGTTGCATTCCTCACCCCCTCCCCAGAACCACTTACCACTGGAATACCTCAACTATGAGGGGGAGGACCCAAATGCTTCTGATAACCCACACACAGGGGTTACAATGTTCACTCTCCAAGTGTAGAAACAGAGAATAGAACATCTGGTAAGGCTGCCACTTCTACTGATTCAGCAAATGATCAGGATGCAGTTGGTAACATCCATAAGACCTTACCAGAGGCAACTGCCAATAAAAGACACAGTCCTGAGGCAGGAAGTTCCCAGTACCAAGAACAAGGGGCACATGCTTCTACTGATCTACACTCAGAGCATGTACATCCTGATTCAATCAGGAGGTCAGGTGATTCATCACAAACTGATGATGACCTGGGCTTTTTCTATGATGTATTAGCCCATAATACCATCCTGAGACTGAGCTGAGAAGACTCGAAGAGTTGTTAGCCAATATGTCTCAGGATCAAAGTCCATCTACGTCACAAACCCCATAGATGGCACCTTCCATTGAAGGTCCCCAAACACTAAGCCTACACACGTAACTGAGCCACCAGCCACTACTTTTGGCACCACCTCTCAGGGACAGAACCCCTCTGAGCAGATGGTTGCTATCTTTCAAAACTCCTTACCTCCCATCACTCCCATCATCACTGACATAGTGCATAAAGCCATTGATGAAAGGATATCCTCAAATCTACAAATCCTCATTGATGATGTTGTTCACAAATCTCTTTCTGCCTTTCAAGCCCCTGATCCCAATGCAACCAAAAAAGGGGAGACTTCAAAGTCTAAGGCAGTGAAAGAAAAGAAAAGAAAAAGAGTTGATGATGAGAAAGAACCTGCAAAAGAGAAGGAGGTGGAGAAAGAACTGATTTTCAGAACAGCTGATCACATATAAAAGAAAGAAAAGTGCTGAGTCAAAAGCTGATGAAGATAAATCCTTAGAAGATCTTGTCAAAGATGCTGATGAAGCTCACAGCAGATCCATGGATAAAATTATAAATCAGCTCTTTCGACAAGGTCATGACACAGCTACACTAGACACTGATATCATAAGGTTGGAAATAAAAGAGATTCAAGCTAGATGGGCCGGTTATAGTGTGTTGGAAAGGGAAAGATTGGAGATAATGATCAGATTCATTGCCAAATACCTTGGAAGATCATTGATAGAGATAAAGTCCTAGTCCAGAGACAGTATCCTGGAGATAACCAAGAAGATCTGCTCTGCTGGAGGCTATAATAAGGGGTTGATAATTGAAGCACTGGATGAAGCAGGTGCAGGGAAGAGAACTGAATGGCAAAACTGTCCAAATCCAAACTCACCACCAAAATGCTAAGTCAGTCTTCTCACACTCCCACTCAAACACAACCCTTATCTCTAAAATCTCCCAAATCTCCCAAATCTCCCAATCTATCCATAAACCAAAGCCACCCATAACTCAACCCATAAAACCAATCCCTTTACCCCAAAAACCACCTCAAACCTTACCCAGTGATACACCCAGAAGGAGGAGAAGGGTGTTGAGGGTAGAAGAAGATGAAGAAGAGGATGATGATGATAATAGTCTGCCAATCTCTGCTGTTCTCAAACCCAAATCACCTGAGCACAGAAGTCAACAAGTGATTACTCCTGACTTGCAAATGCAGATGGTGAAGGTAAAGATTGAAGAAGCAGAACAGCAGAAACAGCAGGATGAGAAGTTTCTCAAGATGGTTGATAAGGATTTCCCTCAGTCCTCATCCATTCAAGAAATGAAGAAACAGTTTTGAGGCTGTACACTCTTAGACATACTTTTCAACATCAAAAAGAAAGAGTGCGGATCTGGCCAGACCCCAGGGTAAGTTCTAGAATTCATAAGAAGAATATACCAAGTAGATATCATGGCCAAGTGAAGAAGACTTTGAATGCTGCAATTACATTGGCCATGGTAGTCTCACCCTGGGAAGTCATTGAAGAATTCAAGAGAGCTCACAAATCTAAAACAACCCCTCAATCTATTCTTGAGAACAAAATGATCAAGAATGGGTTGTTATACAAAAGACTTGAAGATCTTCAGAAGAGTGAACTCCAGTTGTTGCTTGAAGGCTCTCACCCTGATGAATTTGCTTATAGAGAGATAACAACTGTGGAGTTGAAAAATGGAAAGACAGTGAGATACCTGTCTGAGTATTATGGCCCAGAGTTCTTCTTCGAGGGAGAAGCAGAAGAACTCACCAAGGAGGAACAAGTTGTTCTCCTTGAGGCCTATGCTAGTGAGTCTTATAGACTCATTCATGGGAATTAGGTTTTATGGTTCGGATAAGACTCAGTGTTCAGTTTCCCCAAAATAGAGTTCCCTTCCATACTTAGCCAATCAAAAGATTAGAAACCTTTTCACGGCCTATGCTTAACTGATTACCTCTGAAGCTGATCAAGAGGGTGTTTCTACCAAGAATAACTGGGATCATCAATAAGTTTAGAGGTTTTGGCTGCATTGGTTCAGGGGGAGTTTGTTGGACCAAAAGAACCAATGAGCCTGATTAGAAAAACCTCTAAGTCCCACAGACATTACAACTGCTGAAGAAGATCACATCAGCTGAAGACATTAGCTGATTACAAGGTCTGAAGACAAAGTCTGAAGACAAGAACTGAAGACTCTATTGAAGACAAAGTCTGAAAGTAAAGAACTGAAGACAAAGTCTGAAGCTATCAGCTGAAGACAAAGTCTGAAAGTAAAGTACTGAAGACAAAGTCTGAAGCTATCAGCTGAAGACAAAGTCTGAAAGTAAAAGTCTGAAGAACAAAGTCTAAAGAACAAAGACTGAAGACCAAAGTGATCAATAGTTGTCACAACAGCTGAAGTTATCAACTTCAATAGTTGTGATGGTTTCCTTTCAGTACTTGTAATTTACTTTTCAGTAGTTATAGTTTCAGTAGTTTTATGTTTCTTGTACTTAGCATTCTCTGAGATGTAATCAGTAGTTGAGAACTTTCTCAGTAGTTTGCATAGTTTCAGTAGTTTGAATAATTCTGTTAGACGTCACTATCAAGTGACATCAGTAGACGTCACATATCCTATATAAGGAATGTTGACCTAATTGTAATGTGTGACATTGAGCCACCACGAAAGCATATTAATGAAATATCGCTTTTGCAGAATTCTCTGTTTTCTATAACCATTTACTGTAACATTGAATATCAATTGTGTACTTGTGAATTGTTTAATTCGTTGTTCGAATTCCGCTGCAATACTCTCTAATAAATAAAACTTAGATCACTGATCCTAACATCCTGTCACCTAAAGATTTGTACAAACTTCTCAGCACCACATCAGGGAAAAACAAGGAAAGTGACAAGTATCTACTCCCTGGTGCTGAAGGTTTTAAGGAGCAGAAAAAAGTGAGGTTTTGGTAGCATCAGCCTAGGGGGAGTTTGTTGGATCAAGAGAAGGCTGGTGCTACCAAAACCAAATCACTTAGACAAATTTTGGTGCTACTTACAAAGGCTTCTGAAGCTAAGTGTGGATCTTCCGAAGGAAGTAGAATTCCTTCAAAGACAAAGTAAAAGATCAACTTCTGAAGACAAACTCTACTACCGAAGTCAAAGAACTTACTTCTGAAGAATCAAGTCTAAGAAGAAGAAATCAGAAGATTGCTTCCAAAGTATGAAGAAAGAAGTAGTCCTCAAGCCTCGGAAGAAGTAGCCTCTTCCGAAGTGTAAGTGGCTGCGGAAGTACTTGTTCTTCCAAAGCCATTTAACCTTTGGAAGACACTACTTTGAACTAGTGGACATAAGTATGGTCTCTGACACTTCGCTGTAGACCTCTGATACTACATGGCATTTTCTCAAAAAGCCATGTAGTTTACCATACTTTATTCCACTGTTCACCTTTTATAATAGTACAAGTTACCAACTTTAGTTGGTAATAAAAGGTAAGTCAGGGACATGTCCTGACTACCATATCTCAGATAAGATTTTATATAAGATACCTTAAAATATAGCTTTGTAGTATTTGCTTTAGTTATAGGATTCCAGTTGGTATCAAAGTGTATCCGGCTGTAGGTAGTATTATATATAGTTTCTCATTGTAACTTATAACAACATGCTTGTAATACTCTTGTAACATTTGAGTTGAGAAGCAATATATGCAAATACCTTGAAAATTACTTCTTGTGTTTGTTTATTACTTATTATATTGTTATCAACTCTTAGAAACTCAGCCCTCATCAGAGTGTAGAAACAGCCCTGGTCCCAAAAATATTAGAGCTCATTGCTTAAGGTGACAACCTAGCATCACCAGCTAGTGTTGAACCCACACCTACTACTTCCTAACCACCTACACAGCCACAAATCACCATCACCTACCAAAGAAAATCCAAATGAACCCCTGCTCAAACTATTTAGTCTGTCGAGGCCCCCATACACTCAACCATACAAGAGGAAGTGGAAACTAGAGCTCCCACTTCTCTTTAGGAGCAGACCACTCCCATCTCTTCAAGGATCAGTGCTGAGGTTCCTCATGCTTAGCCTGATGAGCTCATAAGCCAAACTACCTTAAGCCATCACTCTGAGTCTCAAGACTCAAGGAACTGTTACCATCCCTAACCTTTTGATCTCAACCAACCAATCCCCAACCTTGATTTCTACACTGATGAAGATCTAGGTTTCAGTGAGTACCATGATTCTCTCTTATTTTCCCCTACTCAAAGAGAGATGAGTGCTTCTGAGGCTCCTACTTCTAGCCCCCATCAGTCACTTATTACTGAGGTGGACACTTCTGAACCTGTTCAGGATGTCCATATGGAAGAGGCTCTCATTTTTGAAAGTGATTACATCATTAAGACCTCAACCATGGCAACTCAGCCCACTGTTATCTCAACTGAGACTACTAGTGAGCAAACGAAATCTAGCAGCCAAGAACCTAAAGCTGGTGGTGAGAGAGAGGACTTTGGTCCAATCATCTCATCCCCCAATGATTCTTCTGATGAAGATGAGGGGAATTCAAGACTAAAGGTGCACAAACTGTCTAAAACATGCACCTATTTAGTCTCCAAGGTTAGTCACCTTGAATCTCAAGTGACTACCTTGCAGAACAGGGTCAATGATCAGCAACTTGAGATTTCATATCTTAAGGAAAAACTAGCTGGGAGACCTTTAAGAAGAGCTCAACCAGGAACACAAGAACCTATGGATGTGATTGACCTAACTCCTGGCTCACCTATGCAAGTGGGTGATGATACTAAAAAGGGGGAGAAAGTCATTACAATTATAAAACCTGGGAGTTCTCCAGAGAGAATGGACACTTAGGACTCACCATCCTCACTTGCAATTGTGCATTCTCAGCAACCTCCTCAAGTTCACATTTATGTGGACTACATAGAATCCTTTATACAGAGTCTGTTTGAGGAAGGGATAGCAAGGGCTTCGTCATCTCCACCATCTTCCAATCACATCATTGGGTGGAGGTATGACAGCAACAGGAAAGCCCTAATGATCATAAGAGTTCAAAGGTAGCAGGAGATTTTCAACTTTCAGACCTTGAACTTCTATGAAGGTCTAGATTTAGTCAACATGCCACTTGTCAATCCAAGCCAATCAAAACAAGCTAACAAATTGGCACAAAGAGTCCAAGACAGGATCACAGCAAAGTTCAGCCTAAGAAGAAGACTATGGCAATCAAGCAATGTCATCGGTCAACTAGATGTTGAGGCAAACCCTAAGATTAGCTTCATAGGGGAAACCTTGACTGAAGGCCTAGTGACAGAACCTGAGAGCCCAATCTTATCACCAACAACTTCTACAGAGATCAATGCCCTTTTTGAGACACCTATTGATGAAGGTGTTTCTCAACCTCTCTCTGGCTAGAGCTCAGAAGCTGCATCAAGCAATAAAGGCCAAAGCTCTCTCCACCCTAAGTCACAAAGGTCTGTGAGTGAAAAAGGGAAAAAGAAGATAACATCTGAGGAGATTGAGGAGGAGAAGAGAGAGAGGAAAAGGAAGCTAAGGGAAGAAAGTTCCTCTTCTGAGTCTACAAGACTCATGGAGTCTGCTATCAGGGCTGCCCCCAGACCAGATACTCAAAATGATGAGTTAAGGGCAGTCAGGATAAATTATCTACAGATAAGGAACTATGATATAGACAATGTCATCTCTCTCCCCTTAGAAGAGTTAAATGAACTGGTTGACCTGGAAAGGTCAAAGGAAAAGAAGGAGAGTGAAGATGCAGAGCTGTTAGTACAAATCAAAGAAGAGAGAAGAAAGAAAAGATTGTAAAAGCATGTGCCTACCCTCTCCCCAGATCAAGAAAGTCCTGCACAAGAGGATGTGGTTCAATAAGAACCTCAGGTAGATAAAGAAGAAGAAAGGATCAAGATGATTAACTACCTGGATGCTCCATCATCTCCCATTCCAGTAACTCCTCTTGCATCAAAAAGACCCATCTTGTCCTGGACATACACTACAAATCCAGAAAGGTGGAATGTTATCAGAGATCATGGCATTGAGAATGTCTACACTTGTCAAGACATGTTTCAGTTGCCTCTGCATGATCTCTTTGACATGAGAAAACATTTTGATAGTCTGAAGGATCTTGGTCATATCATGAAGAAAGGGTTGGTTATCATCCTGATGAGGACTGTTGATATCTGAAGTCTTTAGAAGTGTTGGTAGCATTAGCCTAGGGGGAATTTGTAGAGAATATGCATAGAGGCTGAAGCAACCAAAGACTTTCTGCATGCATGCTGCACAAGTACTGAAGAAGAATGCTTCGGAAGTTTCACACATGCAACAAGGATATTCTAAGTGTGAAATCTTCCGAAGCCAAGACCAATATCTTCTGAAGCCAAAGATGAAGTCTTCTGAAGCTTCAGAGACAATGTCTTTCGAAGCCTCAACTCTTGAAGACAAATTTCTTCCGAAGACTTTTAGTAACATGTTTTATCTGATGTACTATTCAATAAAGCCGGACACCTTTCCACTGCAACTCTGTAAAGTCACCAACTTTCGTGAGTTGGTGAAAAGGTCCATGCTTTTGGTAACTGTACATTGAGGTCTTGAGTCTGTAAACTTTCTACTTCATGTATTTTATCTTTTTTTGTAATAGATAAGTATGTGAACTATGGCATGTCATAGTCACAAAGTCAAAAAGGCAATCCACCTTTTTGACTCTACAATTGATTTTGTTTTGAGTCTAGTCAATTGTATCCAGCTGGCTTTCATAGTATGGCCGGCTGTAGGATATAGTATAAGTATCTCATGCTCTTGTAACTTTATGGATATGCTTTGTAACACTTGTAATAGAACATAAAGAAAGCAATATACTTCATTCTTGAAAACCATATACTTGTGTTCTGTCTTTTACATTACTTGTGTTCTTAGTGTCATTATTGTGGTTAATCCAGTTTACTGTTTGTTTGAGTTTAGTTAATCTCCACTTTGTGTTATTGTGTTGTAAGTGAACCCCCTTCACCGATCCTGCAAGTTGCAAATGAGAGTTGCTAAGGCTGACCCGTTTAATATACCGGGCGTTCCTGGGATCTTAAACTCGTCAAACACATAACTTGCGAGGTCTACTAAGTCCATAACTCATATCCATCTTATTTACCTTAATAATCCCGTCTAAGCCCATTATTATTACTAGCTTTAGTAACCCCGTGTATTACACGGGTTGAATAAATAAAATATTAAATAAAATAAAGATTATTAGTTATAAAATAATAGACTAAGACATGATATGATTAAAATTATGTATGATTAACGACTATAAGTAATAAAATAATAATATGAAAATTTTATTTTATTTTTTGTTTTTTCTCAAAGATAAGTTAAACATTTTGTTCTAAAATAACGTTTTAAAAATGTTTTACTTTTAAAAATTTTCTCAAATAACGTTCTAAAATCAATTTTAAAATATTACATAAAAACAATTTTATTTATTTATTTTTGAAAAAAATCATTTTATAAAGAACTATCTCTATAGACATAGCATTAATAAAAAATTCTCTTTCTTGTTTTTATTAAAAAACTAATTATAATGTAAAAATAAATAAATAATATTATTAATAATTAATACGATTATTTAATAGGAGAGAGAAACGAGAAAAGTTTAATGAGAATAAATATGGTGGTGACAAGTGTCACACACATTTACCCTTTTATTAGAGTAAGATGATTTGGCTCACTTAGACTTTATTTCGGGCGCTACACCTTGTGTTAACACTTTAGTATGTTTCTTTCAGGTTCTAATTGAGCACAACGAGGATCATCACATCATGTCATTCATGGGTCAATAAAGAACAATTGCATTTTTCTACATATTATATTTATCTGCTTTTGCGCGTGTTTGCGTCTTTTGAATTATGAATTTATACGCTTTCATATTACTTTCATGTTTTCGTATTTAACTCTAATTTTGGGAAACTTTATATTAAGTTAGAAATTATGTTTTATAATTGTTGCGTCGTTTTATGTAATTAATGGCTAACATCCTGGTATGTCACGCGCCTAACGATATTATCCCGTTTGGTGGAATTGAGAATGTGACACTAACATACTATATAAAAGTAAACTATGTACCATTAATTTTATTTATAACTAATTAATTCTGTTTATAACTACCATTAATTCTATTTATAACTAATTAATTCTGTTTATAATTGCCAGATAACATAGATAAAGCTGCTTAGGGCTTTAGCTTACATTACTTGGAGGCCAAAATACGATTAGGTAAATTTTGTATGTAATCAGATGTATTAGTGGATGATATATTAAGTAATTATTATAACCTATTAGACGACTATGTGGTGGTTAATAATCAATGTGTTTAGAGTAATAATTAAATTTCAGACTCTTAAAGTTTTCATCAGGATGTAATATTAGATGTATGATCATAGCCAGTGACAAAATCAGAATTTTTAAATGAAAGAGTTGAGATATGTTGATAATTTTAGTGTTATCAATATTATTTTAGTGTTATTAGATTAACTAGATGATCTAATAAACGTTACTATTTATAAACGAGTTAGGAGATGCGTGAGTGTAATTGGGCCTTGTTATTACGTAATTGGGTTTCAGTTATTAATATATATAGCACTTGGGCTTAAATATATACTTGGTTTTTATTTTGATCCAATTAGTAATAGTGTAGGGGTGAGCAAAAACCAAAATAACCGAACCGTAACCAAAATAACCGATGTAACCGAACCGATAAAACCGAAACCGCTAGAAAACTGACGGTTTGGTTTGATGATTTTTTAAAAATTGATTTTTTCGGTTTGGTTTTGGTTTTGCTTGTAACAAAAACTAAAAAAACCGAACCGAAACCATATAATCAAACATGTAAATTTAGAGGTGTAATCATATACTTATAAAGATTAGTAGCCTATTAGTTACTTATTTAACTTGTGTTATCTAAAAATAGATTAATATTAAGGTTTCAAGAATAATATTTAATTTTTTATTCGAATTGATAGATTAAAATGTTTTATTGAATATATTGTTCTTATATTTTGTAAATTACATTTAATTTTAACGTCAACTATATTATAAAAATATATAGATTATATTTAGAAATCAACAAAATAATGTAATGCCAAAGTTTTTTGCTTAAATTCATTACTTTAAAACATTTTTTTCTAAAACTTGAAGCACAAATGGTAAAACCGAAAAAAACAAAAACCAACCGAAACCAAAGTTAAAACTGAAAACCAGAAACCTAAAAAATCGAAACCGAACGGTTTTAAAAACCTAGAAACCGAAATATCGGTTTTTGGTTTCGGTTAAAGGTCAAAACCGATCCAAACCGACCATGCACACCCCTAAGTAATAGATCCATATTGATCTGATGCCTTGAACGGTTTTAATAGTTTGTCAACAAAAGGTAAACAAGTTAGGTCTATCGCAAAACATATGAAGAAGGTAGAATATCGCTGGTACAAGTTCTCTCTAATGATTCCAAAATTCAGTGACTCTTCTTCTTTTCTAGGTTTTTCTAAGTGTGAAAACGGTATATTTTTCATTTCAAATGAATTGGATCCGCCTCAATTCGATCAATAATGGGATTCTTGCCGGAGAAAGGTTCTATGACATGGACGCACAGTCTAACTTGGTCTTGATTTGATCAAATTTGAAAAAGTCTTTCTTACTATTCAGAACAGTGGAGCTTTAGATGAAGATGTTCTTGCCTCCCCCGTTTGGGCTCTTGCTCGAATCGGAACAAAGTTTTCATAAATCTTAGTCTAATCCGATTAAACATTGGGTGTACCCTCATTTGGTTTAATATGATAGTATTATATCATGATTCTAAGATTCATCCGAGTTACAAATTGGTTCGTGGTTTGCTGTGCTCGGTTTTGACCGTTGGGTGATCGGTGTTCGTTTGATCTTAATTTCTCGGTTTAAATTATTTTCTGCAAAGGAGACTAAGGTTTGTTGCAAGATTCTAAAAAGTTTATTGTGGTTCTTGTTTACGCACGGGTTTGATTATGTTCTCAAAGCAAAGGGTTGAAAGATTGATTATATTCTTGTTTCTCAACATTGAAATTTAAAATTGCTTTGTTCTAAATTAGTCACAAACTAGTATTAAGATCCTCGCGTTGTGGTGGTGTCATAAAATCATATCAAATAGCATAAATTTCACACACTGTCAGCAACCATCAACACTAAAAACTCTTATTAAAATTGTAAAAACGAAAAATAAAACTAAACTAAAAGTATACGGGAAAACGTTAAACCACACACGTGACATGTAAAATATTAAAAAAATAAGTAATTTAATCTAGCACCTACACATTACTACGGTATGTTATATGGTTGCGATGAGGGAAGGAGAAAGGAAGGAAAGGAGTAGGCCTACGTGCAAAAGAAGACAGCCTGAGACTAAAACGGTTCTCTCTGAGGAAGAAGAAGAAGAGGAAGAAGAAGAGCCTAGTCCGGAGGCAGCACCAGCGGCAACTATGGGGCATTTCAAAGATGCAAGCCCCCAACCTTCGATGGTAATGGCACTGTTGTTGTTGCTCACCGGTGGGTGAGAGAGATGGAAGTTGTTCTGAATATCAGCGAGTGCCGAGAGGACCAAAAGGTGAAGTTAGCTGCCCACTTATTTGTGGACTTGGCTTTGTGCCGGTGGGATAATATCGTTCAAGCCGAGGGTAGTCGAGCGATTGGAAGGATGAAGTGGGCAGAGCTGAAGAGGTCGGTGATTGAGGAGTTCTGTCCTCACCAAGAGATGGACAAAGTTAAGAGGGAGTTCCTGCAGTTGGAGGTGGGGACTATGACCCATCAACAATACGCCACTAAGTTCAATGAGATGGAACGGCTGGTGCCAGATCAAGTGACACCTCCGTCACTAAAGATCAAGAGATACATCCAAGGGCTGCCGACGGATATCCGTAGGCACATGATCGCTGCCCGACCGAGCACGTTTAGATCGACGGTTGACTTGGTGGGGAGATTGTACGATGAAAGAACTATGGTGGTGACAAAAGCTAGCAAGAAAGGTGATGGTGACTGGAATTGGAACAGGAAGTGATTTGGACGTGGCGGAGCCACTCCAAGCAACAAAGGTGCACGAGTGGATGACCGACGTGTGGTCACATCCGATACGGGGTCGAGGAGGTGTGTTAAGTGTGGACGAGAGCACACCAGGGAATGTAGAGTGGGATCCAATGTATGTTTATGTTGTGTAAGGACCGGACATGTGGCGAAGAACTTCAGAGTAAGGAGATGTTATACCTGTGGCGAGGAGGGCCACATGAGTAGGGACTACAAGAAACCAAGGGCTGAAGGTTCGGGAGTGAAGAAAGCTGGAGGAGAAGGGCAGAGGGCGAGTGCCAGAGCGTTCACGATAACGCAGGAGGAGGCTAGGACGAACCCCGATGTTATGTCAGGTACGTTTCTAGTAAACCAAACTTTAGCCTCTGTGTTATTTGATTCTGGTGCTAGTATTTTATTTCTGGTACTTTTTGTGCTCAATGCTCGTTTGTTGTAAGAATATAGATACGCTCTTTGATGTAGAGACTGCCATAGGTAATTCTACCCGGATTTCTGAGATGATAGAAGGTTGTGACGTAGAATTAGAAGGTCACAAGTTTCCTGTTAGACTATTTGCGGTGACCTTAGGTGGGTTTGACGTAGTCCTTGGGATGGACTACGAAGCGAACATTATGTGTTCCAAGAAGATGATTCGATTGACAGTGCCTGACGGGAGTTCAATGATGGTATACGGTGATCGAGTCACGACGATTCCAAAAGTGATTTCGATGGCGGTGGCAGGAAAGTGCATGAGGCGTGGATGTAGTGCCTACATGGCATATGTGAAGGATGTGGATACGCTAACTACAACTGTCCGATGTATTGGTTGTGTGTGACTTTCCGGACGTGTTTCCAGAAGATTTACCTTGTGTGCCACCGAACCGCAAGATTGAGTTCTAGATTGATTTGATAACGGGCACCCAACCTATTGCTAAGGCACTGTATCGGTTGGCTCCGACTGAGATGAAAGAGTTGATGGAGAAACTACAGGAGTTGCTGGATAAGGAGTTCATTAGACCGAGTATCTCGCCTTGGGGTGCTCTAGTCTTATTTGTAAAGAAGAAAGACGGTGGTAGCATGAGAATGTGTATTGACTATTGTGAGCTGAATAAGCTGACAGTGAAGAATCGGTACCCCTTACTGAGGATTGATGACCTGTTTTGATCAGCTCCAAGGTGCCAGTTGGTTCTCGAGGATAGATCTTCGACCTCGCTACCATCAGCTAAAGGTTAAGGAACAAGATATTCCTAAAACAGCTTTTCGCACGCGTTATGGACACTACGAGTTTTTCGTTATGTCTTTTGGTTTGACCAACGCGCCAGCTGCTTTTATGGACTTGATGAATCGAGTGTGTCGGCCGATGTTGGATAATTAGTGATTGTTTTTATTGATGATATCCTAGTTTACTCGAAGAGCGAGAATGAGCATGCCGGTCACATTTGAGAGGTGTTGGAGACGTTGAAAAGGGAGAAGTTGTATGCCAAGTTCTCTAAGTGCGCATTCTAGTTGCGTGAGGTTTAGTTTTTGGGTCATGTAATGAATCCTGATGGAATTATGATAGACCCGACAAAGGTGGAGGCAGTAATGCGATGGAAGTCTCCAAAGACGCCATCCGAGATTCATAGTTTCTTGGGTTTGACAGGCTATTACAAGAGATTCATTCAAGACTTCTCTAAGATTGCTTCTCCACTAACCAAGTTGACCCGGAAAGATGTAAAGTTTGTATGGGGTCAAGCTCGAGAGAATGTGTTTGAGGAGTTAAAGGCGAGGTTGACTCAAGCTCCTGTCTTGTCATTACCCGATGGAAGCAAAGATTTGGTGGTTTACTCAGATGCTTCCTACTCGGGGTTGGGATGCGTGTTGATGCAAAGAGGAAAGGTTATATCCTATGCATCTCGACAGTTGAAAGTTCATGAGGTTAATTATCTTACTCATGACTTGGAGCTAGCAGCTGTGGTCTTCGCGTTAAAGATATTCGCGTTAAAGATATGGAGGCACTACATATACGGGACGAAGTGCACCATATTCACGGACCACAAGAGCTTGAAGTACTTCTTCAAGCAGAAAGATTTGAACATGAGGTAGAGGTGATGGTTGGAGCTCATAAAAGACTACGATTATGAGATCTATTACCATCCGGGTAAAGCCAACATGGTGGTGGACGCCCTTAGCCGAAAGGAGAGACCCGAGCCGATTCGGGTGAAGGCTTACCAGTTGGTCATGACCTCTGATCTAATGAAGTAGGTCAAGGAGTTTCAAGATGAGGCATTGAAGGTAGATCATCTTAACTCTGAAAGAATAAGAGGTCTGGTCGTGGAGTTGTGTGAAAACACACTTGGTGTTTGAACCTGATCCAGACGAATGTGGATTCCTCATTTTGGGGATCTACGCAGAAAGATTATGGATGAAGCTCATAAAACTTGGTACTACATTCATCCCGGTGCTAGGAAGATGTATCAAGATAGGAAGAAAGATTATTGGTGGCCAGGTATGAAGCGTGATGTAGTGGAGTACATGAGTAAGTGCCTTGCTTGCAGGTGAAGGCGGAGCATCAAAAGCCGTATGGGAAGATCCAAAATTTGGATATACCGAAGTGGAAATAGGAGCATATCACCATGGACTTTATTACAAAGCTACCGCGTATCGCATGAGGGCATGACGCTATATGGTTGATAGTGGATCGTTTGACGAAGACTGCTCACTTCCTGCTGATCCGCGAGACATATTCATCCGAGTGGTTGGTGGATATGTTCATTAAAGAGATTGTAACTCGTCATGGTGTGTTGGTGTCTATTGTGTCTGATCGTGACACCCGGTTTACATCTAAATTTGGAAGAAATTCCATGATGTGATGGGATGAGGTTACATATTAGCATGACTTATCATCTTTAGAAGGATGGTCAGTTGGAAAGGATGATTCAGACACTTGAAGACATGTTACAGGCATGTATCATTGATTTTGGAGGAAGTTGGGATGACCACTTACCGTTAGCTGAATTCTCGTATAACAATAGCTATCATGCCAGCATTAGTATGCCCCCTTACGAGATGTTATACGGTAGGAGAAGTAGAACGCCCGTGTGTTGGGGAGATATTGTCCATAAAGATGTAGAACACCCATTTGTTGGGGTGATGTTGGTCAAAAAGAGTTGGGGAGTATAGAGGCGATCGAGGCTACGACTGAGAAGCTTGAAAAGATCAAAGCCTTTATGAAGGCAGCCAAATATATGCAAAAGTCATACGCCGATAAACGACTTAGACCGATTGAGTTCCAAGTGGGTGATAGAGTTATTTTGAAAGTCTCACCTTGGAAGGGTATCATTCGGTTCAGAAAGTGGGGCAAGTTGAGCCCAAGGTACATGGGCCTTTTTGAATAATTGCTCGAGTAGGAGAGGTGGCCTAAAGATTGGAGTTACGGGATGAGTTTGTAACGCCCGGAATAAAGTCTAAACGAGTCAATTAATAATAATGGGCTTAGCCGAGATTATTTAAAGAAAATAAGCGGGTAATAGAGTATTGACCGAGTAAACTTTTCGAGTTATGTGGCTGGTGAGTTAAAGGTCCTGAGAATATCCGGTATATATAAACATATCAGCTTGAGCAACTCTCATTTGCAACTCAACACCCAATTCTAGAGAGAGAGAGTATAGAGAGGGAAAGTGGAGAGAATTTAAGATTTAAGACTCGGTTGATCACGGGATTGAAGATCGGTGTTCGTGGGCATCCAAACAACAAGAAAACACCAAGAATCCACGAAAAAAACATAATTTAATCTTTCATTTTGATGTAAACTCGGATTCTAGGGCTTGCGTTTTTGAAAGTGGCAAAGATTCGCCCAAAATTTACGTTTTTGTGTAAGAAAACATGTAAGAAGCTTAGATATAGCTTATTGGGTGACAAACCAAGGTTTTGGGTGTAGAAGATTGAAGTTTTGGGTAAAAAATGGGTTGGTTCGTAATATTCAGCCCGTTCTGGGAAATTAAAGGTTCATCCAGTGAAATTGCGTCGTCATCCAGCGAAACTATATGTAACACCGGGTTATTTTAAAAATCAAAGGAAGAAAGAATAAAGTGAAGGAAAAAGAAAGAAAAAGGTATATTACCCACCTTAAGAGGTAAAAAGTGTAAAATGGACAAAATCTTTAAAAGTTGGTGTAAAAGGTGGCATGGCCGCCCACACTCTCTTCACACATCCTATCATTCGGATATTATTAGAGAGAGAAAGTGAAGAAGAGCTGAATTTTTCAGGTCTTTGAAAAACAAGAGCATAAGTTCAAATTCAAGGTAAGAATTCATGTGTTTATGATGTTCTTAACTGGCCTTAGCCTCGGTTATATGCTTATGTGTGTTTGTGTGTGGTCGGGTATGTCTTTGGTGGGTTTCTAGGCGGTTGAACTCAATTGCAAGCGGGTTTTGAAGAAGTCATAACCAAAGGCAGCTAAGATGAGTTCTAGAACCCCTTTCTCACTTGTTTTAAACTGTTTTGGGGCTAGAAATACATGTATGAACATTTTTATAAAGTTGGGTTTTATACCCGTGTGTGTGTATGTTGTGGGTGGGTTTTGATTTTGGGCAATGTATGTGTATGATGATGTTATGGTTGTGTTTCTAAGGCTTAGGATGTATGATTTAAGCTTAGAACAGGATAGGTGATGATTGCAAACTAAATTATGATGTTTTAGTGTGTCATAGTCTGCCCATGCGCATAAACAGTGTTCCCATGCGCCCAAAACGTCATGCGCCCAAATAGTACTCATGTGCCTAGAATTAGACTGAAATTGACTAAGTGTTCGTACGCCCAGACAGTTCATGCGCCCAGCCACTCATGCGCTTGCATAGTGCCCATGCTCCTAGAGTTGCCCAGAAATGATAAGTGTTGCCCATGTGCCCCAATAGTGCCCATGCGGTTGAAAGGCCATGCGCCTGCATAGTGCCCATGCGCCTAAAGACTTAGTCTATTTTTCTGATTTTTGGGTAAAAGTGTTATGTAGGCTTTGACTTGGGAGGTTCTCGGGGGCTATGTAAGTTGACTTTTTGAAGTCATAGATGATGTGATAGGTGATTTATAAGTGATGTATGATTGATGTTTATGCATAATGGTACGTATAATGTATGTATGATGGTGCCTTGTATGGTGATGTTTTGTATGATTATGTTTATGTTCCATGTTATGTATGTTTATCCTTCCTGTGGCTTTACGTGTTATAGTTGTGAAAGAAATGGTAAAGTATTATGTAACGTAAAGTGAAAGATAATGAAAAGAGGAACATAATGATAGAGTGCATGCATAAATGAAAGAGAAAGTAAAGAAATGCTTGCAAGCAAAATGTACGGAGGTGCACGACTCTAAAATGTCGTAAGCAACTGTGTATGGTTTAGCTAACCCATAAGGATACACGCAGGGGTCCAGTCTTTGTGACTGGCTAATGATATAGTACATGGATTATAGTGGATACTCACCTCGATGTTGGTGCCAGGCTATGTGCATTATAGAAGTCATTTATGATCTTCGGCCCAGTACTTGCTTTGTGCATACGTTTGAGGTGTAGTATACAGTTCGGATTTTGTCGCTTGCCCTGGTGCTGGTGCCAGGCTATGTGTGTTATGGAAGTCATTTATGATCTTCAGCCCAGTACCCCCTTTGTGCATATGTTTGGGGTATAGCTGATGATACTGATCCGAAAAGAAATAAAGAAAGAAAGTGATGAACAATAAAGGAAGATAATAATGATATTATCTATATGTACGTATGATGTGTGATCATGTACGACAGTATAGTATGATTTGATAGAAAGTAAAGAACGGTTTTAAATGAAAGTAAAGCATGTTTTATTTTAAAACTAGAACTCACTCAGCAACGCTGACTTTTATGTGTTTCCAGTTGCAGGTAAAGGTTGCTGAGGATGGCACGGGGTGGCTACTTGTCTCGTTTTGGATGGTATTCCTTGTATAATGTTTCTGCATTGTAATACGAACAAATAATGTTTTGTAACGAATGTTGTAGGAATTTGAAAAAGCATTTGTAATGAAATGAAATGTTATTTTAATGTTTTCGCTGCAATGTTATAAGTAAATAACATAAATATATGTTTTATGTGCGATGATTGGCCAGCCGTAAGCGTCCCGAGAACGGGGCCTTACACTATGAAAACTTCCTGCGAAACTATAGTTTCCCAGGTAGTTTCATAAACATGGTTATCCAACAAAGTCGGAAAAAATGGCAGCAAAGATGCCAGGGAAACTGCCAGTGAAACTAGCAGCGAAACTAGCAGCGAAACTGCTTGCGAAACTAGCAGCGAAACTGCTGATCTGGCAACAAAATTAGCAGCAAAATTTGGCAGAATTAACTCCTTTGAGTGTTAACTTATCTGCATCCTATGTAGTGCGACCCTTGTTTTGCAAGCATGAATGAGAAGCTACTCATCGAGTCCAGGTGAGTTCTAGATCCCTTATTTTAAAGGTTTTAACCTAGTTTGGGGTTGGAAATGCATACCAAAGAGCGCGACCGCAGCTAGGGGCGTTGCCCCTTGAACCGCACTAGGGGCTGCTGCCCCTAGGACTCCGCTGTCAGGGGCTACCGCCCCCGAACCCCTGTTGTCCCGCGGAGGATCAGTTATGTTTTATGATGACTGGTACTTTTTTTGCATGTGTTTGTTTGTGAATGGAAGATGCATGATGTTTGTGATGATGTGTGATGGGGTATGTATTGTTCATGTGATGTTATGTATGAATGTGTTATGTTTATTTTACGTTCCTATTATGTATTATTCAGTGACTTACGTGTTATAGGTATGAAATGAACGAAAAGTATTATGTAACGTAAAGCGGAAGTTAATGATGATGATAAGTGGAACGTAAAGTAAGAATGAATGCATGCTTTAATGAATGAACGAATGTAAAAAAGTCTTGCAAGCAAAGTGTGGAGGTTCACACCCAATGAAGGGTGATAGCTCAATAGTGTGTCGTTTAGCTACCCCGGAAGGATACACACTAGGGTCTATCTTTGTGATTCACCATTTGTATGGAACCTTTATCGCTTACCCGGTACTGTAGTCAGGCCACCGGGCGCAATGTATGAGAGTTTATTTATAGACTTCGGCCAGTACCTGCTTTATGCATGATGGTGGGGTATACCACATGGTATTGGTTCCCGGAATTTACCCTAATATTATGGTCAGGCCACTAGGCGCAATGTATGGGATTCTATTATAGATCTGGGCCAAGTACCTGCTTTATGGATGACGGTGGGGTAAAGTTCATGGTATTGGTATGGAATGTAAAGAAGTAATGATGAATGTATGTAATGAACGGTAATAAAGATACCAAATGATAGCAATGATGTATGATGATGCACGAACGAAAGTTAATGAACGAACGATGAAAGAAGCTAATAACTATAACCTTGATGTACGTATGATGTATGATCACGTGCGATATTAAAGAAAATAAATTAACGAATGAAAGGTAATATAATGTTTTTTGTAAAACTAGAACTCACTCAGCAACGCTGACTTTTATGCATTTTCCAGTTGGTAGGGAGGATGGCACGAAGTGGCTACTTGGCTTGTTTTGGATGGCATCCATTTTATGTTGCGATAATGTTTTTGCATTGTAATGCAAACAAATGATGTTTTTTAATTGTTAACACTGTTGTATTATTTTGCAAAAATGATTATTTATATGAAATGAAATGATGGTTTAAATGATGGGTTTGATAGAACACAAAATAAACAAGTTTAACCTTTTAAACTTTCTGAAAAACACAGCAGAAGTATAGCATTATAACATGTTTATAATCTGAAAATTTCATGTTCTTAATGATGTTTTAAGATGGAACAACAAACCCAATCAAAAGGATCTTTAATATGTGAATGAACAAGCTATGAACAAAATGTAAGTGACATAAAATCACAGCTTCATAAAGCTGTGATAAACTACCTTTCTCCAGCAAAATGTCGACCAAGGAAGGTTTGAATGATGCTTGTGAATCGGCCAAGACTCTAAGGAAGGACCCCTCAAGTTTGTATACCCCAAGCTTGTGTGCAAACACTCTTCTTGTTAGGGAGATGAACACCAAAAACCAAAGAGAAGACCCCAATCTGCTGCTAATTGCCGAGAACTAGAGAGAGAAAGGAGAGTGTTTTTGGTTTCTTAGTTTTGCATGTAATGAGAGTGGTGAAAGGATTCTAGTCAATGACATGCTTTTGTGTGTGTGTTCAAGAAAAGAAAAGGGCCAATCCCTTTGATGGGTGGCCGAATGTTTTTAAAAAGGGAAAATAATTTTCCCTCTCAATACACATAAATAATATTAGTCATCTAATAATTTATACAATTAACTATTTAATTGTATAAGTTATAAACCCCTTTTATTATTTGATGTTATCTAATTTGTTTAAATAACATTACAAATAATAATCATGAACAAAATATCCTAATAAGTTGTTCCATCTCATATGCAACTTATTTAGAAAACCCATTTTCTAAATTGGTGTAAATATTTAATTGCATGATCATATCATCAATTAAAATTTATTGGTGTTTGCCAAACTTGTTATTGGGTATAACCCGACTTGGATCATAACGTACTAACCGCATCAATATTCCATGTGTCTTGGGCACATAGAATCCAACATTAAATTCATTCCGCTGCGATGTTTTAATTAAGTTAATTTATATCATATGTTTTATGTGTGATGATTGGCCATTTGTGAGCGTCCTAGGAATGAGGCCTTATAGAGTTAAGTGGAATTTACCCGACATTCCATGTATCTCATCTAAGAAAGTGTTTAGCAGACAAAGATATGGTTGTACCATTGGGAGATATCGAGGTAGATGAACGGCTCAATTATGTGGAGCAACCAGTGGCGATCATTGATCGTAAGGAGAAGATGTTAAGAAATAAAGTGGTTCCTTTTGTGCGAGTACAGTGGAAGCACAGGAAGGGATTTGAGTGTACGTGGGAAACTGAAGATGAGATGAGACAGCATTACCCACACTTGTTTGAGGAATAACAGGTTTCGGGGACGAAACCTATATAAAGGTGGTGGACTTGTAACACTTGGATTTTGGTAAAAGAAAGTAATGTTATTTAACCCAATTTGAGGAATTAATTATTATTTTGTACAAAAGTAGCATGGCCGCCCATGCCATGCCACTTTTCACCTTTTTGAGTTCGGGTTAGAGAGAGAGTAGAAGAGTTTGGATTTTTGAATAACAAGAAGGAGAAAATCGAATTCAAGGTAAGAATTCATGATTTTAAGATGTTCTTGCCTGGCCTTAGCCTCGGTTGTATGCTTATATGTGTTTGTGTGTTCAGTTATGTGTGTTTGGTGGGTTTCTAGGTGATAGAACTCAAATTACATTTGAGTTTTGGAAGAAGTTCATGCGAAAGTTGTCAAAGGTGAGTTCTAGAACCCCTTTTTCCTTGTTTTAAACTGATTTAGGGCTGGAAATACATGTGTGAACGTTTTTATAAAATGGGTTTTTACTCGTATGTATATGTGTATGTGTTTGCGGGTAGGGGTTGATTGGGTATGTTTATGATTGTGATGACGTTATGATTATGTTTCTAAGGCTTAGAGTATATGAATTAAGCTTATAACATGTTAGATGATGATTGGGGACTGAATTCTATTATTTAAGTGTGGCATAGACTGCCCATGCGCCTAAACAATGGCCCGTGCGCCCAACGGTATAAACTACCTAAGTGTTCCCATGCGCCCAAACAGTAGCCATGCGCCTGGAAAAGGCTAAATTTGGTTAAGTTTCCAGACGCCTAGAAAGCCTATGCGCCTAGGCACTCATGCGCCTGCATAGTGCCCATGCGCCTAGAGTTTGCCCAGAATTGTTTAAATGTTGCCCATGCGCCCCAATAGTGCCCATGCACATGAAAGTTTCCATGCTCTTAAGTGTTCCCCATGTGCCTAGAAAGCCATGCGGCTGCATATTTCTCATGCGCCTCGGACTTAGAAATTTTTTGAGATTTTTGGAAAAAAAATGAAATATAGGCTTTGACTTGGGGGTTTCCCTAGGGTGATAAAGTTAACTTTTGAGGTCATGTATGATGATGTGTGTGTGATGTGGCATGCATGATGATGTGATGTGTATGATGTTGACTTGTATGATGATGACTTGTATGATTATGTTTATGTTCCTTGTTATGTATGTTTATTTTTCATGGCTTTACGTTGAATATTTATGAAAGAAATGATAAAGTATTATGTAACGTAAAGTCGAATATAATGAAAAGAGGAACATAATGATAGAATGCATGCATTAATAAAAGTGAAAGTAAAGAAAGTCTTGCAAGCAAAATGTATGGAGGTGCACGACTCTAAAATGTAGTTAGCTCAACTGTGTGTGGTTTTGCTTACCCATAAAGAAACACACAGGGGTCTAGTCTTTATGACTGGCCAGTTGTATAGTACATGGATTATAGTGCATACTCACCCCAGTGCTGGTGCCAGGCTATGTGTGTTATGGAAGTCATTTATGATTTTCAGCCCAGTACCCGCTTTGTTCATACGTTTGGGGTGTAGTATACAGTTGGGATCTTTGTAGCTTGCCCTGGTGATGGTGGCAGGCTATGTGTGTTATGGAAGTCATTTATGATCTTCGACCTAGTACCTGCTTTGTGCATATGTTTGGGGTATAGCTGATGACACCGATCCGAAAAGAAGTAAAGAAAGAAAGTGATGAACAGTAAAGGAAGATAATAATGATATTATCGACGTGTACGTATGATGTGTGATCATGTACAAAAGTAAAGAATGGTTTTGAAAGAAAGTAAATTATATTTTATTTTAAAACTAGAACTCACTCGGCAACGCCGACTTTTTTGTGTTTCTAGTTGGCAGGTAATTGTTGCTGAGGATGGTACGCGACGGCTACTTGGCTCATTTTGGATGGCATTCTTTTTGTATAATTTTTTTGCATTGTAATGCGAACAAATGATGTTTGTAATGAATGTTGTATTATTTTACAAAAGCAATTACAATGAAATGAAAAGGTTGTTTAAATGTTTCCGCTGCAATGTTTTATTAAAGTTATTGTAAATATATGTTTTATGTGCGATGGTTGACCAGTTGTGAGCATCCCGGGAACAGGGCCTTACATGCCAAGAGCAACTAGTCACGTTCATGACATGGCGAAATATGAAGCGTCTTTCACTAGTTGAGATAGCGAAAATCATGGAAAAGCATAACCCATTTTTGATACTTAAGATAGTGGAACACTAATTTTCCATTTCACCTTTCTTCTTCCTCTCTTCATCAACAACAAACCACCACCACACACCTCGTAGTCGCTACCACCACCAAACACCCCATGTGACAGCAACCACCACCATATACACTCATATCCGCTAGCCACCGTCACCCACACCAACCTCCTTCACTCGAGGCCATATCCTGTACCATAGGTCCTATCCTATTCCCACCACCACCTGAACCAACCTCTTCTATATGAATCCATCACCTGTACCAACCTACTCCGCCTGAAGCTACATTCGACCACTCTACCAAATGCTAATATAGTCTCCGAAAGAAAAAAATGGATGAAGAATGAATTGTGAACACGCCTTCACCACGATGACCCTCCATCTATGAGGAAACTCACCACCTTGAGCAACCTTCATCTGCAATGAAACCACATCACCCATTTTTCCATGCAATCGACACCATCATCACCAATTAGCACATGTGTATCGAGACTTGTCGTGACACCTGCAATTTTCCGGTCACTTTCCGATCAACACAAACATGGTTTTCCGATCATACATTCATATATTTAATATTTTTTACTTAAATGTGTCAGTTATTGCACAAAAATTTATGAACTTTCACGTAACAAAAATTCAGAGAATTGCAGGATTGCACACGCATCTGTCCCCGAACATTGGTGATTTGTCAAAATGGTTTTCAAACAATCATAATTGGTGTGAAAATAGTTTTATATGATTATGTGATTAATTATGTAGCCTGGTTGTGAAAATTGGAGTTTTTTTTAACATTTATGCGTTTTCGTGCATTTTTGGCTTTTAAAACCTAACTGCTATAAAAAGGGCTTGAAATTAATAAAATAATGTTATTTGGTATTTTTAAGGTTTAATAGGTATATTTTATCATTATTTATGTTTTGGGGTAGAAAAGGTCAATCGCATAAACTTTAAACCAATTTTATAAAATTAAGAGGTAGTTTTTGTAAAAAAAATAAAATAAAAAACCCTAATTCCCACCCCAAATCCCATTCATGAATTCAGCCCCTTCACTAACTCCTCGTACCTTTCAAAAATACCCCACACATATACACACATCAATCAAGACTTTTTCAAGCAATTGAGAACGATTTTAGATGTTTCTTGCATCATACGGGTGTTTGTGATCATTCATTGCACACAACAAATAAGTTTTATGATAAAAAGCATTGGTTTATATTCTTGAAGTTCTTGAAACCCTATATGATCGAAACACACACCAAGATCCAAACCATTGATTTTGTGTTAGTTTACATTGATGTAATGATTTCTTGGATTTAACTTATAGAACTCATTGATATTGATTTAAAACCCTAGACTTACCAATAAAATAAAATTCTTTCTAGGTTTTGTAATTCTAACATGAATTACATTAAATTAAATAGATTTTAAGGTTTTATATCATTAGTTGATGTTAAAGAATAAAACTTTCGGGTTAAAAGTTTTGAAATTGGGTTGTTTTTAGGAAACATTCCAATTAAGGTAACTTTTTTAGCATCTTTAGTTCTAGATGATAGATTTGACATACTTTATGGGATTTTATGATTCACATGAAATGAATAGAACATAGAAAAAGATTAGAAATTGCTAAATCATGAAAAAACCAACACACGTGATGAATATATACTATATATAGAAACTCACTAAATATAGAAACTTTTGAAAAATGGAAATTACATATAAATGTATATGTAACTTTATTTTAAGTAATTGAATATAACATGTTTTTCTTAACTGAGTCATTAATGGGTCGTTGGGTTAGTCCGATCAACTTTGGTCAACAAAAATCAACTTTGATAAAAAAGTCAACTTGGGTAAACATATCAAACATTTCTTGAACACACTAACAATTAAGTTGTTTGGATACAACGGGGTTCATTTTGACCATTATGTACACATACTCATGGACCTACATTTGTTAGGTAACGATAACATTTGGCTTTTACACTTCATGTTTTTGCTACACATCTAAGGTAAGTCCTCATGGCCTTTATTTTCATTCTTTACTTTTTGGGAAGAAAACATGCAAGCTTTACTTATCTGTGGTTTTTAGTATTATTGTTTATCGCCTGTTATGTTAGTGCAAACATATATGAAAGCCCTTACATTCTTGAATCGTTAGTAATGAGTTAGCGAGGTAATTTTGAGTAGTACTACTGGGTTTGACGAACCCCACCCGCGTTAGTCGCGCTAACTCAAATGGAGGTCGAACGTGTGTTTAATTGACATAACATTTGCCACTGTCTGTGTTAGACGTGATGGAAAGACAAACAACTTACAAATAGTCAGCTTCGGTTTGAAACACTAAGTATCTTGATTATTGGCTAGCTACCTATTGATATGCTTTAATTACTTTACCATGCGAACATTTTCAAACATATTATCTATTCTTAAACCTGTGAACTCAGCAATCTGTGTTGACACACTTTAGCATGTTTTCTTAAGTCACAGGAACACTTAAAATTAGATTGCACGGCTAAGGGTTCACTCAGGGCATGCATTACAAACTTGTTTCTTTGCCTTGAAAACTTTTTTTATTATTATATTTGGGCGTAGTGTTTTGCACAACGTTTAGTATTGGCTTTATATTTTACTTATATGATTCCACACTGGATTATTATTCAAACTATGTTTCATTTCGATTAAAGTTCAAACATTTATTTAAACTCATATAGTGTCATTTGATATGATTGTGTCTGAGATCCTGGTTTGTCACACCCTTCGCGGTAAAACCCTGCACGTGGGATTTGAGGGTGTGACACTTGTTGTACATTTCCACCACTAGCAATGAGGGGATGATAACGATGTAAACAAGGCAAGATGGGATAGTAGTGGTGGCAAGGTGGGATGACGTAGTGCCAAGGTGGGACGGCGGGGGACCAATAGTAGCCATGGATGAAGGGAAGGGGTATATGTAGGGTGGGTGATTTTCTTTATCCTTTTTTATTTTATTAAATTTGTTTGTTACTTTAATAGAAAACTATTGTCAAAAGATGTTGTCTTATTATAAAATGACACAAGGTATAATGGCTATTTAAAACTACTTAACATAATATTTTTAACTAGTATTGATGACAAGAACAAAGGCATTGTATTTTTTCTAAACTTAGAATTAAATTTGTAATTTTCAATCTAAGGAACAAAATGTGAAATTCGAGCAAACCTTAGGGGTGATCCTTGTATTTACTCTTGTTTGTTGTTTTACCAACATGAAATGTCTTATGTATTTTAATATTTAACATAATTTCTTTTGGCATACGTATATTATTCCATTTCTATGTCCAGAGATCACGAGTTCAAACCTAAAATAAAACCTAAAACTCACATGTCACTTCCATTTCATCTGTATAACCAATCCTTTCATCTTAACATCACACCCTTCCTCACACTTCGATCTCATCTCCGTCTCCATCCTGCACCTCTTGGCTCATTCTTATATCTATCTTTGTCACCCTTTTTCCAGTTTTAATTCTGATTTAACACAAACAAACAACTTAATTCTGACAATCTTTGCATGAGGCTGCATCACGCCTAGGCACAACTCAGGACCATCAATACGTGCTTAAGAAACTTGGTTCCACAAAGTTGATTAAGAACAAAAATCATAGTCATATTAACAGGGTTAGGCATATTTAAACATGCTCAAAGAAAATCAAAATGATCTGACCACAATCAAACTTCAACAATCCCTGGCCAAAATTAGCATTCACTAACAAGTTTGGTCAATCAAGTTATGGTCATTATCTAAGTTAAAACATGTTCAATCACAATGAAATATAACTGATGAAGCAAGCTTAGCATTGATGAAAAACAACTATATTAATAAGAGTAAATTACTATTTTCATTCCTAGGGGTTAACGAGAATCATGGTTTCCAATACTTCGTTTATTATATTGACGGTCCAATATTTTTAAGATTTGTTTTAATATCACCCGAACCATTAATGACTGGGTAGTGAGATTGAGATTCTCACTAGGATCAAATATAGTGATTGAGTCAAAGATTGTATGGCGGAATCAAATAATCAATAAACATTCAATGCAAGAAATACTCATAAATGTTTGTTTGTATTGATAAAGGTGATTGATTACAATAAATCTAGGGTTTAAGCAAAAACAGTAATAATACACCTTGAGAAAGTAAGACATAAAATATTCTAATTGTCTATCAACAGTCGCCTCATGTACGAGGTTTTCTATTCTATTTATAGGCTGACAAGATGCCTTTTTATAAAATTACTAAACTATCCCTGACCTATACATTAAAACTAGTCTAAGTCTTTATGAGCATTTCTTCTGTTCATCTGCATTGAAAAATGCGGATGAGTTGGACTTGATCAACAGTTTCTTTTGTTATCAGCATTAGTATTTTAGTCATTTGCATTAGGTAATGTGGATGAACAAATACTTGTGCGCATTTGTTGTCCGGACATCCACATTTGAAAATGCGGATGCACAAAACTTGTCCGCATATTGTTAATGCGGAAGAAAAAATACTTGTCGGCATTTGTTCTAAGTCTTTTGCATTTACAAATGCGGTTAGCCAACACTTGTTCTTCTTAACAGATTCTTCATCCGCATTAGTTCTTGGACTTGTGGTATTTCTAGCAGACTAACCATCAACTCACTAATGAATTGGCATGTATGATCCTTTCAGGGTCCAACAATACTCCACCAAGAACTATACAGCTTATGTTCTTTAATGGTTTGGCGGTGGTTGAGGTTGTGAGGATTCTACTGGGTCTTGTGGACGCACTTGAGGTTCTGCTTGTGATGGTTCCAAAATGGCCTTTCATGTTGACAAAGTCATTTACATCTGATATCTTCTCTCTGTTCAGCATATGTATCTTCATCTGACTCATAGTGTAGAGCTTCTAATGGTACTTTCTTAATAGAAACTAGTTCCCCATAGATACAGTAGACAATCCATCCCTATGTATCAGTAGAGCTCCATCCACATCAACCTCCAGCTTCACAATGTTTCCTAGTTGCAGAGGAGTCTTTTTCTTCTTTCTTTTCTCTTTTTCGGTAATGGTCTATCATATGCCATTTTCAGTATTTTAATACAATTAAAGAAGAGTTCATGTCTTGTTCACCTAGTTTGTTTGATATTTCTCTAAAATGTCTGTGTAGATGTAGTGGATGTATGATTCATCTAGCCTCACTTCATATCCACTGAGCAGTCTGATTTCAACACCTTCCTTTCCTCCCTATTTTCTCTCAATTCCCATCTCATAAGTCTTTTCATCATAATAAACATTGGAGATTGGTATGGAGGAATGAGTGCCAGACACCATCTTTTTCTTTAATGACTCAGTTGGTTTCACTTTAAGCTGTGGAAACACAACTTCCTCTGCTTGTTTAGTCTTTTTTTTTCAAGAAGGTTGATGAGGATCCATCTTTCCTCATATAGATAGCCTTCAGAGATTTGAAGTTGTCAGTTCTTTTGATCATTCTGAGTATCTCTTCAAACTCATACCGCTAAACATAGCCTTATGATTGATCAGTTCCAAGTTGGCTAATTCCTTCAAGTCATGAATCTGTAGGGCATTTACAAGAGCAGAGTACTCTGTAAAGAATTAAACCAGCCTTGAGATCCTTTTGACCATGAACATATTCCAGTCAACGTCATACTTCCAAACAACAATTTTCTGATTAGTTTTTGCCCTGGGAGTAGACACACCTTTGATCTTCTCTGTAGTGGTCAGACCTTCTTGAAGTTTCAATTGTGAAGGCTCTGCAAACCACTCAAGATATCTGTGTAGTACAGGTGCCAAAGAGTCATGATCTCTAAGGGTGAGTTGCATATCTTAAGCTGACACTCTGGTTCTTGGCTTCTTGCTGGTAATTTCTTCTTCCAGTTTTCTAAGCCTTTCTTTCTTCTCATTCTTCAACCTAAGGATGGCACCCTTAGGGAATTAGTCTTCATATTTCAAATCTTTCTCTTTGTGAACCCTTGACTCGAGAGATAATCCTTTATTTCCCTATCAGACATGTTGTAGGGATCAGGATATAGTGAATGAGGAATAGGTGTTTGCTTCTTCATGGATGATACTTTTGGCACAACACCTTTAGGAGAAAGAGTCTTCTCATACTTAGTCTCAACAGTGGGGTCCAGTAGCTTGTTCAATTTCTCTTCTTCTGCCTTCATTCCCTCATACTGAATACTTCATCTGGGTCATATCCATCATTAATCAAGGACATGGCTTTCACCATTAGATCATCAGTCTATGCCTTTTCAACCATTTCTTCAACTGATTTTTCCTCCTTCATTGGGCTCTCAACAGCTATTGGTTCATCAACCACATAGCCACCCTCTATTTCTCCTTCCTTAAGGTCTACAAAATCATCTTTCTCTTTCAGTTGAGCCTCAGCTTGTTCGTGTTCTAAAAATTCAGCAATAGCTGCAGGCTTCTAGGATCATCCTTTATGCTTTTCTTGATTGGCTTTTCTTCTACCATAGGTCTTTTTCTGTTTGCCTTTTCTATTAAGTACTTCCTTTTTCTGGTATATGTTTGCATTGATGGACCAGAACAGGTTTTGGGCTGTTCAGCTTCTTGAGACAATTGTTTAGCCTTTGGTTGTTCTTGTTCAGGAATGGTAGCAACTGATTCTTCTTTCTATTATTGCTCTTCATATAATCTTTTGATCAGCTACTTCTGCTCTTCAGTGAGTGACACAACAGGCACTAGTTGCATGCTTAATTCCTTCTCAAGAGGGACATGAGATTGAGGAATAACAACTATGGGTTCAGCAACAGTCCTTTGTTCAACTATGAGTCCCAGAAATCATCATCAATAATAAATTCTTCAGCTGTGAAGCTATCTAGAGCTTTGATCAAGTCAACAACCACTTCCAAGCTAGACTCTTCAGCCTCTTCAGTGTGAACATCAGCTGATTTCTCTGAGTAAACAACCACTTCCAAGCTAGACTCTTCATGCTTTGTCTTGCTTGTTTCTTCTCCCACTTCGGTTTCAAAAAGTTTCATCCTTTTAGCATAAGGAGAGTCATCACCACTATCTGTTGATGAACTCTCAGAAGTAGTTTCTTTCTCTCTATCTTTTCTTACTTCTGCTTCAGCTTCCCTTTTAATTTCAACCAACATTTCCAGCTCAGAGACTCTTTTGCTTAGACTTTCGTTCTAGTTCTACAATTGATAATGATTTTAGCCTGTTCTTCAATCAATTCTTCTTGCACTTCCATAGCAATTGTCTGTATGGCCAAAGTGTCCACATGACCACTTATTTCCTCTCTTGATTGTTAAAGAGCAGCTTTTAATTTTTCAATCTTATTATCCTTTTCTTTCTTTTCTGTTTCATATCTTTCTATCATTTATTTGAACTCATTCTCCTTCTCATCAAGCTCCATAGTCTGTCTTGAATGATGCTTGATCTTCTATTGAGTAATCTTTCCATCTTTGCTACCTTTTGCATAAGTTCTGAAATTAGCTCATCCTTCTCATCTTGTTTGTTTACACAAGATTCACATAGCTTTCTCAAGGAGCAGCCTCAAAAGTGACTTTTTTAAAGGCATTGGGCTTGGGTGATCCTCCTCATCAGATGATGATTTGGATTTCTTTGAAGAGCTGGTAGAATCACCAGACTCAACTGGCTCTGTAGTAATAGGAGATGGTTGGGCAGATAAAATGGTGAATGATGGATTGGAAATATATGTGTGGATGTGATAGCTTGTGTTTGGGGAGATGGTATTCATGATCTGTGAGGTGATGGTAATGGTGATCTTTGGGAGATGGTATTGGTGAGGGTACAAAAGGTGATGCCATATCATGAACATGAGGTTCAGTGTGAAGATCACCCCCTACATCCACATGGGGTGACATTGACCTATGCCCTTCATCTCTTGCTTCAACATGCTCATCAGCAGTTTGCTGATCTTGAGCAACTGGTTCTTGAATTTTCTCATTAGCTAGAGCCTCTTGTTCTTCAACTTGTTCTTCAGGATTGATCTGTTGAAGCATCCAGGGTAAAAGAGGAGAGTGAGCTCCACTATAGAAGTTTCTTGGAACTCTCTTTTTGATATATTTGTAGGACTTGGCATCATAATGAGGGATGTCCAAAACAGGTCCTTCAGGTACTATATTCGGGAATGCTGCATTGATCAGACATTGAATGAACTTGGGTCATTGTCTGAAAGTAGGAGTGAAAGGAGACTGCTTTTACTTTGAATGCTTACCCAAGCTCTTTAATAGACTCTCGGGGTACCGATTTCCTCCTGCTTCATACGTCAGGCCAGGCCTGTACATCCTTCCTGAATGTTGGATACTAGACCATTGAACACATATGCAGACATGTTAAATGGCCTATTGGTGCATAAAGCACATATTGCTGATGAAGTGATCACATGAATATCATTCCACCCTGTCTTCCTCTTGGACAAACAATGTTGATAAAGGTGGATCAGAAATCTCCATTGTAAGTCCACCAGTCCCTTTACTATTTGTGTTCCTTCATATCCACCTTCAGAACCAATATCATCAAGAAGGTAGTGATTTTTTCATCTTCAAGCTCAATAGATGTGTTTACATCAACACCAAACTGTAGACATTGTCGCATAGTTTGTTCAGTGATAATTAGAGAATGGTCATCATCAATTCTCCCTGAAAAAGTCTTCTCACCATCAACATTTGTCACAGCAGCAGTACTCCAGAAAGACCTTATGAATCTTTCATAAAAACATGTCTAACTATGATGGCATGTGCTACTCTAATAGTAGAAATGAATCTGATTATGTCTCTAAGACCTTCTGCCTTAGATACATCAGGGTCAAGATAACCACTGACATTGTGGAGCTTGCTCCAGGTAAGATTAGCCATGTACCCTGCATTAGAGGCATATGAGTTAGATTAATAAAAATATATGTTATATATTATGCAAGATTCATCAGTTTGACTTTTTGATGGTCAAAAGTAATCATTGTTATTTTGTTTTTCATGTTTAAAGAGATGATTGTTGATGTTGTTAACCTTTAACCAGATTTCATTTCAAGATTTGATTTCAACATTTCCACTTTCATCATGCTTTGTTCATCCGATGAACATGACTTTAAAGTTTCCTTGTTGAGTGGTATTCTTCCTATTTTGCATGTTCATTGAAGTCGAAAATGATCATCCTTTTTTAGAATAAAACTGATTTTTAGTGTTCTTTATTAACCTAGGGTACTAAGTTCATTATCAGTTTAAATGTCTAACATTTTAGGTTACAAAATGTTAAATATTTCACCTTTTATTCGATACTATGTTGTATAGAATCGAAGGTGATGACAGATTAGATGAAATGAAACTAAGATCTTTGATTGCTAAAGATGATGATGATTGATGAAGATGAACAGCGTGTTTTCGCTCGTCGCACTTTAAAGTCTCTCAAATTTGAAAATTATTAAATGACCTTTTGAACTTGCATTAAATAGTCAAATAATAGCATTTACAAGTTTTTCACAAGTTTCAAAACAAATATGGTAAGATTTTAATTCACACAGTAGCAAATGCGGAAAGATTTTAGACATCTGCATTTGTTTACTGTTGCAAATGCGGAAGAGTAAAACTTTAGAATTTGGTCATGCATATTTGTGACTGTAGCAAATGCAGAAGTGAATTTGGCTATCCGTATTTGTGCACTATTGCAAATGCGGAAAGACAAAGTTAATCAGCATTTGTGCACTGTAGCAAATGCAGTTTGTCGAACTTGTTCAGCATTTGCTTATTGTAGCAAACACGGTTGATCAAAGTTGATCAGCATCTGCTCACTGTAGTAAATGTAGTTGATCAAACTTATTCAGCATTTGCTCACTGTAGCAAATGTAGTTGATCAAACTTGTTCAACATTTGCTCATTGTAGCAAATGCGGTTGATCAAACTTGTTTAGCATTTGCTCACTATAGCAAATGCGGAAGAGTAAAATTTCCATATTTACTTGATCATCATCCATGGTGACAGAAGAGATTAAGAACTTGTTTATTCATTTTGAAAGTACAAGTAAATTTTTGAAGTTACACATATCCACAAATGCAGGAATGAAAATATCATCCGCATTGACAAATGCGGTAGAACATTTTTGTTTCGCATAGGTTTTTGACATTTCAAACTTGTCATGTATACGTGTTAGACACCAATACGGTAGAGTAAACTCTTTGTCCACATTAGTTTCACTTGACATAAATAGTTACCCACATTGGTTATATGCATGGTTACCTTCACCCGCATTAACCAATGCATTTACCCGCATTAACTTTTAAACTTAATCAAAACTTAATGTTTCTATTTCTTTTTGTTCTTCTTGTTATGAAGAACAGTCTTTGGTTGAATTATCTTATGAAGTTGTTGACTGTTGTTGCGTTTATCAATTCTTGCTTGGATTGACTTGTATGTCAAAAGTGATACAAGTTTCCCATTGTTTGACTGATTTTGGACTTCTCATGCTTCCAGGGTTCTGCATAAGCTGAGATACTATGGTATACTTCTACACCAACACAACATTTTCTTTTTGATTTGTTTTTAAGTATTAAGAAAGTAATTTAAGAGAGTTGTTAGGACCTGGTACTTGAACGAAATACCTAGTGATTAGCATGTAAACCGGATCAAATAGTGCGGAATCCTATTTGATTGGCAATCCAATCGGTAAGAACACACGAAGAATCAATAAAGAATTGAAACTAACGTTACAAATCGATTGGGAATCGATCTAATGTGTTCTATGAACTTGGAGAACGAATTGAGAGGCTTCTGGATGGCTAGGGTACCTCTGGAGTCGTAATAGAATGAATTCTCTCGTTTTTCCACGAATTGGGTTGTATTTATAGGTTAGTATTGTTCATTCGTGCGACTGGACCATAAGTATGGTTCAGTCGTGCGATTGAACCATGCGGTTGATCCATCCGCACGACTGAGTGTTCAGTCGTGCGACTGAGCCAATCTTATGTGTCAATCATACGACTGATCCAGTCTCGTGGTTCAGTCGTGCGATTGAGTCAATCATATGAAGTTATTCATGCGTGTGGTCCATTCGCATGGGCCATTCGCATGAGAACTTCATTATGTTAAGTTTGAATGTATTAATTAATAAACATTATGTGTAACCATTCAAACAATAACTAACCTAATTAACCAATTCAATATCGACTCATTAATGAAATATTAGAAATTACAAATCACAAACAATCAATATCATTTCATTAATCATATCAAATTACATCCGAATCAGATAAACAAGATCTATTACATTTCATATCATGATCTAGGGACATACATGTATCAACTAACTCCCCCTTGGACCTAGATCTCTCTAATGTCTTGTTTTCTGCATCACCTCCTCATATTTCTTGTACTTGTCCTCTTTTGTGACTCCTGCATGAATCTCAAACGCGAAGCAGAGTCTTATGACATTTTGGAACTGGAGGGCTTGTACAATATCTTGCGTATCATAGAACAGTGGCCACTTGTATAGCGTGTAGACATCATTTGCTGACAAGTTGGAAAGCCACATTGGGTCAAATACCCTGATCGTATCCATTTGGCCCTCTTTGTTTAGGACTATGAGCGCTTCAGCTGTTCTCCAATCGTAGTACCACCACTTAAAGTGTGGAGTGAAGTCCTGTGGCATATCCCTGAGTGGGATTCTTGACATTGTGCGCGGAGGACTCCACTTCAACACTATCTTCGGCTTTCCAGTAATGGCATCAACCTCAGACCTTCTGATATACCTTGTAGGCTGTTGGGGTATGAAGTTAACCCACCTGGTGTGGTACTCCTTCTTTGGGACAGTCTCGAACCAGCCTGACATCTTCCTCGGTTAGCATACAAAAGCTTTAGTTTGGCCAGCTGATTGAGCTTAAAACCTGGTAGAGTCTTCAGATCATGCGGGCATCTAAAGTACTCTATGCCCTTTTCCCTCTTAACTGCATATACGTTAAGATCCTCAAAATACCCCACGCTATGATCCTGCCAGTCACCTTATGATGTTTCTTGACTCTGTAGAGTTTGGTGTAGGCATCCTATTTCGGTGCAGCGCGTTGGGTCTAACTTCTTCAAAACACGCAGCCCACTCAGCCTTTCGGATATCGACATCATCATTTGAGGATTGGGCCATTTCCTCTACTTTCTCCGACTCTTGCTCCATCTTGTCTAACACCTCAAAAGTATCGCTGACGAGGGATTCACCCAGATTGGGGACCATATTTCCCTCATTGTCAGCGTACTAAGGGTAGTACTCGGCAGTGACATCTTCAATCTCGATTTCATCAACATCGTTGAGCTCTTCGTCACTGGTCGAGTCGCAAGTCGGAGCATCCTTCACTATCTCATCTGGATTGAGCTTGAAGATCTCTGCGAGTTGCTCGTTTGATAGGTCGTGAATTATTCCCCTTCTTCAGGGGTATAACTCACCGACCTCCTTACGATCCCTTGCAGATCAAGAATCATTGTTAGCTGAGTCTTGACATGCTGAAGGGATGCAACATCAAACTCATCCCTTTGGTAATTTGGATCTGTTTGATTTACACATTCAACATATCAACCATTAGTAATTAATCAAAATAGAAATGCATTAAACTTAATTTAAACATTGAATACATAGGTTTCAATACATGATTCAAATACAAAAGTAATGAAATACATAAACATCTAATCTTTACTTTTGTCCTGTATCATCGTCTCGTCACTTGGTGGAGCAGAGGAAGAAGCTGGTTGGTCTTGTCTGTTCTTGGACATCCTCTCTTGACCTGAAGCAGAGGCCGATGTAGCTGCATCTCCTCCTGTTGTATCATCATCATCCTTCTCCTCTGTCTTTCTTCTTCTTTCCCCTCATCCTCCTCTGTCTCATCCTCATCATCCTCATCATCATCTTCATCATCTTTCTCCTCTCTCCTTTCTTCTTTTGTCCCATCATCCTCCTCTGTCTCATCCTTATCATCCTCATCATCCTCATCATCATCTTCATCATCTCCATCTCCCTCTTTGATCTTCAAGGGCTCCTCCTTAGATCCCTTTAGCTTTAACATGATCGTCTTCTTCGCCTCCTCCAACTCCTCTATTTTCTTGTTTGATGTGACATTATGTGCTTGGAGTTAGGCTATCTCATGGCTCTGAGCAGCCATCTGTTGGGTCTGATCCTTTATCACTCGAGCCTGCTCTTCTATCTGGTGAGACTAAGTAGCAGTAGGATTAGCAAGCTGGCGGATCTGATCTCCTTCTCCTCATCTACAGCTAATAGGCGCATCACCATCCTGTTTAGCGCAGACAGCTGTTCCTCTACCCCAATTGGAGGTAGAGGTGATCCATACGTATGAGATGGATGGGCTGAGGATCCAGCTTGGTGGGTAGTGGTGGTGGTGGTGGCTGTAGTGAAGATGGGTCTGTGAAATAGTGAGGTGATGTGGCAGTGAAAGATATGGTGGTAGATGGAATCTGTATAGTGGTGGAGGTGTGGTGGTGGTAATAGTAGTTGTGGTGGCTGTGGTGGTGGATGGTGTGGCTGTGGAAGTGGTAGTGGTGGTAACAAGGTGAGTCGTCTTTTCTTTTTCTTCTGACCAGGGGGCTGAGCCATCCTTTTCCTCCTCGTTCCCGTTGAGGTGGACGCTCCCCCTACAACCCTGCTAGCTGACTCCGGTGCATAACTCGGATCAGTGGCTGTCTCTCCTGAGTCTCTCGGGCGTCACCAACCGCCCTTAGCCCATGTTCTGTGGGAACAAACTTGCTTCCCACAGTACGTGTAAGGGTTCTCTTCCGACTCCTCTTCCTCCTCACCGGGAACAAAATCCTGATGGAAACCAGTAGACTCGACTATGTCTCCAGCTGGAGCGGACACTAGAGGTATAACATCAGAAACTGAGCCTCTCGGTGGAGTAGGCACATCATCCCTAGCGTCCCCACTGTCGTCATCATCAGAGTCATGCTCTGGGAGCAGTAGCCTCTCGTCAACAGATTCACTATCATCATGACGCCATTTGCGTCTCCCCGGCGCCCCATATCTCTCGTTGGCCAAATGGCCAATCAACCTCTTCACCTGGGGCTTTACTTGCTTGCCCCTATACACCCTCATCCGACCCAAGGTCATGTCAACCATAATCTCCAAAGCAACTGCATCATGACTCTCCTTGGGAAGAAGTGGCAGCTTCTCGTTGAAGATCAACTGTAGAAACCTAGGGTACATACCAAATCCTTCCTTCCCCTTTGCCTCCAGGTTCTCTACCAAATAAGAGAAGATCATACTCGAAAAGCTGAAAGGGTGGTTCAGCACCAGTGCCACGTAGGCATTCGAAATCTAGTCTGATAGATCATCAAACCCATCCCTCCTCGAAACAATGCACTTTAGGATCACATGTGCCAAGTACTTGTACGGGGGGCACAGGTTGCTCTTGTTGAGCACACCCGAGTTTATGTCCCCAGCGTACTTGATCCTGAGGAAGCAGCCTCTCACAGTCAGTGGATGTAATCTGGTGGGGTGATTCGTATCGTCCCCAAACTCAAGAACCCTCTGGATATCAGCAGCAGTAACCTCGATATCATGACCCAGAATGGAGCTCCGTATACGGTACGGCTCACGAGAGCGATCAACTGCCTGGTGTAATGTTAATTCATTCTGATTCATTCGTGTGAATGAATCAGGCGACTGAAGTCAGTCGGTTGTTCTTTCATGCGGCTGAACTCGTTGTGGTGAATGGACATGCGACTGAGTTGAATCTGCTGACTGAGTTTGCGATTGGTTCAGTCGGCCGACTGAGCTCATTCTCATGGTTCATTCGGCCGATTGATCCATCGCAAGTTTCAATCGTGCGATTAGAGTTCATCCGAACGACCAGTCGCCTGTCCCACTGTTCATCGCCTGCTGTTCGAATCTTGACCAAAACAAGTAATTTAACATGGGTTACCGGTTCAATAGACTCGCCATTTAGTCACTAATAACCTATTAAACTTAATTTTAACATTTTGCATAGTTTAGGTTGGTGATTAGGTCATTTATAGTCCATTTCTTGTTTTTATTCGAAAATCACCAAATTGGGGTTCCATTCCTTCTGTTTTCGGTGCGATATCAATGCCATCTTCCTGTTTATAAGTCACGAACGTTAGAAGATCAATAGCAATATGAAAACAAGGTCTAGAGAAATTTTGGCAGAGTAACGATACTTCGTGCGATTTAGGAGCGATTGAGGGTGATGAGTGGAATGTGATCGACTATGCCCCTTTAAATACTGAAGCTGAGTTCAATCGGCCGACTGGCCTCATTCGCCCAGTTCATTCGGGCGACTGAGGCTCAGTCGTGCGATTGGCCCAGTCAGTCGCATTCAGTTGGCCGACTGATTCTCAGTCGGTCGACTGACTCATTCGTGCCCTTTCATTCGCACCCTCAGTTAACCAACTGAGTCTCAGTCGGTCGACTGACTCATTCGCACCCTTTCATTCGATCGAATGGATCATTCTGATAAGCCATTCGGGTGAATGGCGCAATCTCATGTCCAGTCGTGCGAAAGGGATCCATTCGCATGGTGGTTCGTACTTATGATCCAGTCGTGCGAACGGGTTACACTTATGAACATTTAGCACTTAAACCTTTTACCTGTTGAACTTAACATTATGAGCATTTGATCATCTCAGACATGATCATTTTAACTTGAAAACTTTTTGATCACCTAAGACGTGATCCTTTTACACAATTTAGTCACCTCAGACGTGACCCTTTTAGGTGAGTTAATCCCATATTGATGTTCATGATATAGTCCGACGAACAATCAAACTAAAATGGCTAACTACCTAGAAATTTAAACTAAATACAAAAATAAAACTTGTTTTTGACTTTTTGTGAGAGATAAATCCTAAGATAGACTTCTACTGGATTTGGTTCCAGAATAGGCAGCTTCAATTAGTTTGACCACACCTGGACCAATTCAAATTTGGAATCATACAGGCAAGTCAAATCATTTGAGACTTGTTATCAAAACCTTTTGATGCTCAATTCTTGGTTTTCATCCAGAGTCGTTAGCAACTTTTGGAAATCATAATGGAACTATTAGATTACCACATTGATTTGAACTTTCAAGAATTGCAGCCACAATGATTGTCAATATATTTGTCCTCTTAAATCCATACACAGACTTTTGACACAGACTGGTGATAGATTTAGGTTTAATTATTTCAACTAACATTTGTGGATCCCACACTTATATGGTAATCAACATTCCTCAGGAGCTTTTGAGCGGTCTACGGGTATACTTACAAGAAGAGACTATTCTTAGAGCTTTCAAACAGAAGCCAATCCTCAGGTCAATGCCATCGCACAGTAGAGAGGCGGCAAACAACAATGAATTCTAGAATATCTAGGTTATGCTTATCCTCAGGTCAGTGCCATCGCACAACAGAGAGGCACACAACCTATCTTCTTGTTAGAGTAGCTAAATTTTCTTTTGCACAGAATGCACCAACAACATATGTCATTAGCTTTATAGCATTTGTTTTTCATTTTTTTCGTGCTTTGCTCTATTTATGGTCATCCGCACACATTTGTGGCGTTTACATGCTCATTACCCCTTATTGGAATATTGTTGATTGTGTTAACCAGTGATAAGATGGAAGCCCACAGTCAGTTGAACAACTTAGTTTGGTCTTGAGATCACCAGTCAGGTCTAATCATCTATTGTGTTGAATCTACCGACATATCAATTTTGGTCTAGCAACCTCTAGGTCTACTCTCATTGTGTTACCTTAGGAGTTGCCAGTTTTTCTATCATCTTCCCTTTTTATATTGCTTAGACTATAGCGGATATATATTTTGAAACATGATTATAAAACTGAAAAATCATGTTCTTTAGGTGACAAATATATGTATAAAACAAACCCATATTCGAAAGGATCATATTATGTGAATAAGCAAGCTATGAAAACATAAAACAAGCATTATGGACAGCCATATAGAGGCTGCCATCAACTACCTTTCAGCAACTCAAAAGGGTCGAAATCTTTGAAGATGATGATGGTTTTTGAGCAGCAATCCTTCAAGGTGGAGGACCTCAAGCTTGTAATACCCACAAGGTCTTCAAACACCTAGCTTGTTAGGAAGCTTGACACCAAAGTTCTACACCAAGGAACCTTCAAAACACGAAATTTTCAGCCTCTTTTTGAGCTGGAAAAATCCAAAAATTGTCTAGCCTTGTAGAGAACTTTTGTCGTTTAAGTGTGTGTTAGAGAAGGTGAGATTGTGGAAGAGTGTTCAAGTGAGTAATGTCACTCAAGAACCAAGACAAAAGATGGGTGTTTCAAGGCCAAGGGCGGCCGAAATTGCCCATTTCAATTGGGTTTCCTACCCATTTCAAGTTTTATAAAATTAACTCTTTCAATCCCTTAAATTTATAAAATTAAAACCTAATTTAATTTTATAACATTAACACAATTTTATTTGTCATTATTTAACCAACTTAAATAATGAAACAAATAAATATCTCACGAACAAATTATCCATATAATGTTGTTCTATCACAAAAGCAATAATTAGAAAAACCCGTTTTCTAAATTGGTGTCAATATTTATTTGTATGATCTTATCAACAAACAATATTTATTGGTGTATGTTTGGCTTGTTATTGGGCATGACCCGACTTGGATCATAACGTACTAACCACATCAGTCTTGTATGTGTCTTGGGCATATGAGGTCCAACAAGTAATGCTTTATCTCTTTACTGTATGCCTTGTTTACTCTGCATTCTTTTATCTTTATCTTTCACTATCTGTATGGACCAATGAGAAATACCCTAAACTGTATGCGTGGGGGAAACGGTGTTGGGCCCTCTTTATCCCACAAAGGGTTCAATATACTGTATACAAGGGCGACCCAGACACCTAGGTTAAGCTGCAAAGGTCCCTAGTCTCAATTGACTGGCCCCATGTGCATAATAGGGTAGCTAACCCGCAACACAATTGAGCTAACGACAACATAGTCGTGTACCTCCTGTAAGTTTGCAAGACCTGTTAATATTTTATTAAAGTTTCACTTCTCTTCTTTATTGCTCTTCCTCTTTATTATTTGTAATACTTTACGTTACGAATATCAACACACCACGTAAAGTCACATACTAATAACAATAATATTAATAATATTATTATTAATAACAATAATATAATAAAGAGCAATCATAAAACCATCATAATCATGCATGAAACCCATCATTAATAAACCCTAGTGAAACCTCAGTCAAAACCCTAAGAGTAATAAATTCTAAGTGTTAGGCGCTTAGACACTATTTGGACACATGGGCCCTGTTTTGGCGCTTCATCACTATACAAGCACATCAGCCAACACTTAGTTGTTTTAACACTTAGGCGCATGAACTATTCAGGCACATGGACACTATTCGGGCGTATGACCCATTCAGACGCATGGACACTTAGACGCATGGGTTTATTCGGGCGTATGGAAACTTAGACATATGGGAATATTTAGACGCATGGGTACTATTGAGACGCATGGCCCTACACTTAGGTGTCTGACTATTTTTCTAGGCACATGAGGGCACTGTTCAGGCGCATGAGATTCACTTATCATTTCTAAGGCAAGTTCCAGGCACATGGACCTTATTTAGGCGCATGAACCTAATGTTCAACCTGTTTCTAGGATAATTTCGAATCCAAACATCAAACCTATCTGTTCTAAGTTTACCCAAGCTATTCTAAGCATGAACAACCTATTACCATCTAAGAACCATCATCAAACATGCATAATACATATGAGTATACATACATAAATATTTGAAAATCGTTTTACTACATTTTCAGCCCCAAGAAAAGTTAAAACAAGTAAACTAGGGTCTTGAAACTCACCTAGTGCAACTTGGGTGTTTCTTCCTTCTAACCTGTTTGCAAATGAGTTCGAACACCTAAAAACACACCAAAACACACACACAGACACACACACAAGCACATAAGCGCATAAGCACATAAGCGTATAACCGAGACGAAAACCCAACATGAACACTTAAAACTTTGAATTCTTACCTTGAATTCAATTCTCTTCTTCTCTTTTCTTCAACCGTGAGTTTCTCTACTCTTTCTCTCTAAACCGATGAAAAATAGTGATGTGAAGTGAGGGTGGGCGGCCATGCCCACCACTTTTGTCATTTTTACACATTTAACCCTCAACTTGGGTTTATTAACATTTCCTTCTTTATTCTTCAACTTCTTATTCTTTCTTTTATTTTAAGGAGTAACCGGGTGTTACAAAGATTTAGTTATGAAGGCTCAGCAAACCACTCAAGATATTTATGAAGTATTGGTGTCGAAGAGTCTTGATCTCTAAGAGTGAGTGGCATGTCTTGAGCATATATTGTTGATCTTGGCTTCTTGCTAATGATCTCTTCTTCCAAAGCTTTAATCCTTTGTTTATTTTCAGCAATCAATCTTAAAATGGCAGCCCTGATTGAAGTGGTCTTCATGTTACCCAGTTTTCTCTTTTTAAATCCCTGGCTTAATAAATAATCCTTCATTTCCCTATCAGTCATGGAATAGGGTCAGGATATAATGGTTGAGCGGTTGAAGTTATTGTAGAGAGTTTTGGTTTTTGAGCTTTAGGTGAGATTCTTTTCTTATAGTCTGTTTCAATGGTAGGGTCGAGCAGTTTGTTTAATCTTTCCTTTCTGCCTTTATCCCCTCATAAGTCATGCCAAGACTTCCTCAGGATCATATCCATGATTAATCAAATACATAGCTTCAACCATTAAATTATCATTTTTACCTTCTTTACCATTTCTCCTACTAAGCTTTCTTCTTTCATAGGGCTATCAATAGCTATTAGCTCATCAGCCACATAGCCTCCATCTATGTCTCCTTCTTCCAGATCAACAAAAATAGCCTGCTTCTTTAATTGAGCTTCAGCTTCCTCATGTTCTTCTAGAAATTCAGCTATTGCAGCCAAGCTTCTTGGATCATCTTATTATTTTTCTTCACTGGCTCATCTTCCTTTATGGGTGTTTTTCCTTTAGCCCTCTCAGATAAGTTTTTCTCTTTTGGTATAGGTTTGATATGGTGGACCAGAAGAGGTTTCAGGCATTTCAGATCTTTGAGGCACTTTTACAGCTTCAGATTGTACTTGTTTATGGGAATCAGCAGCCTTTTCTTGCATTTCTTTTTATTCTTCACATAGATTTCTGATCATTTCCTTTTGTTCATATGATGGAGACACAACTGGGATTATTTGCAGGCTTAACTCCTTTTCAAAAGGGACAGGGGATTGAGGGATAATCACTATAGGTTTAGTGTATGTTCTTTGATCAGCTACAAATCCCAGAACTCATAATCAATAGTGAAATCTTCAGATGTGAAGCTATCTAGTGCATTGTACCAGTTCTTCAAATTCAGCCTTTTTAAGTGTGTGTAGCATCTGGATTTCGAGAATAGACCACCATCTCTAGGCTTGATTCTTCATTCCTTGATTTGCTTGTATCTTCTTCTTTTTCATCATTTTCAAAAGAAGATTTTATCTCATCAGCCATATCTCTTTCCTCATCTTTTTCAGTTTCTTCAGCCTCAGCTTTCATTGAATTTCAATCAACATCTCAAGCTTAGAGATTCTTTTATTTTGGCTTTAAATTTGATTTTGTAGATTGGAGATAATCTTAGCTTGTTCTTTAATTATATCCTCTTGCTCTTCCATAACAATGGTTTGAATAGCAAGAGTGTCAGCATGCCACTAATTTCTTCTCTAAATGATTAAGAGCAGTTGTTAAGTAATTAAGCTCCTTATCTTTCTCTTTCTTTTCAGCTTCATACTTTTCTTTTAGTTCTTTCAACACATTTTCCTTTTCATCAAGTTCAAGAATTCTATCATCAATGATTCTTGCTTTCCTGTTAAGTACTCTTTCCATCTTTCAATCTTTTGCATGAGCTTAGAAATCAACTCATCTTTTCATCTGGTTTGTTCACATTAGGCTCAGCAAAGCTCTCTAAAGGTGCAGTCGCAGAAGTGACTTTCCTCACAGGTAGTTGGACAGGTGATCCTCCTCATCTAAAGATGATTTGGATTCTATAGTTGAGCTGGTGGAATCATTAATCTTAGTTGAATTATCACCGGTAAGGAATGGTTGAGGTGGGGATTTTGGTGAGTGGTGAGGTGGTGATTTTGGAGAGTGATGAGGTGGAGATGTGATTGGTTAAGCTATTGGTGATGGGATAGGTGATTTATGAATTGAGGGGTTGGTGATTTATGGGGAGATGGTAATAGAGATGGTTGTGGGTTCTTTGTGGAGATAGGCTTGGTAGAGGTGCAAATGGAGATGCAAAATCATGAATTTCAGTTTCAGTGTGAGAATCACCCCCTGCACCATCCTGGGGTGACACTGACCTTTGCCTATTGATGCCATCAACATGCTCATGAGCAGCTTATTCTTCAATATGCTCATTAGCAGGAACATGTTGTTCTTCACCTTGTTCATCAGGGTTAATCTATTGAAGCATCCAAGGTAGAAAAGGAGAGTGAGCTCCACTATAAAAAAATTCTAGGATCCCTCTTCCTAATGTACTTATATGACTTAGCATCATAATATGGAATATCTAGAACTGGTCCCTCAACAGCTAGATTGGAGAATGTTTCATTATAAGACATTGGATGAATCTTGGGTACATCAAGAATTTGTATCTCCTTCCTTCTTGTATGTTGGATACTAGGCCATTGAAAACATAAGCTGACATATTGAATGGCCTATTTGTGAATAAAGCACAAATTGCTAATGAAGTGATAGTTGGGATATCATTCCACCATGTTTTCCTTTTGGAGAAATAGTGCCGATAGATGTGGATTAAAAACCTCCAAGGCAAGTCCACTAACCCCTTCACAATCTTTTTTGCTTCAAAACCTCCTATATCAATTTCTGCAAAGAAGGTAGTAATATCATCATCTTCTAGCACAATTGGTGCATCTACATCATCACCAAATTGCAGACACCTTCTGATAGTTTTTTAGTAATGATGAGTGTATGATCATCATCAATCCTTCCAGATTAAGATCTAACACCATCATCCTCTATCACTTCAGCAGAGTTCCAGAATGACCTTATGAGTCTCTCATATATGATAGGTCTCATAGTGATAGCATGAGCCACTCTAGTTGTGGAGATGAATCTGATCATGTCTGTGAGCCCCTCTGCCTAAGGTACATCAGGGTCTAGAAAACCAATGACATTATGGAGCTTGCTCCTTGAGAGATTAGCCATGTACCCTGTAATAGAGGCATATGAGTTGTATTTATGATAATATATGTACTACTTTAAGCAGCCTTCATCATTTTGACTTTTGAGGGTCAAATATGAGCATTTGAAGGTACTGTTCCATAGGTATTGAGATATTGTCATGAATACTCATTGTCATTTGATTTATCATGTTTGAAGATCAAATTTTTGATGTTTTTGACTATTACTTGGATATTATTTCAAATTTTGATTTCAACATTTTTGGTTTTATGTTGCTCTGTTCATGCGATGAACATAACTTTGAGATTTTCAAATTGAATCGTATTCTACAAAGTTTGCATGTTCATTGAAGTCGAGAATGTTCATCTTTTATTGGGATAGATCTGATTTTGGGTGCTCATTATTATCCTAGGGTTCTAAGTTGATTATCAGTTCAAACGTTCGACAAATTAGGTTAACACAATGTAAGATTTTCACCTTGTTTTATAATGTAGTTGTGTAGTATCTAATATGAGAACAGATTGGGTGAAATAAACTTGAATCATTGATTATTAAAGAAGAAGATGATTGATGAAGAAGAACAGTGTTTTTGCTCGTCGCACTATAGAGTTTCTCAAATTTGAAAAGTATTAAATGACCTTTGAACTTGCTTTATATAGTCAAAAAATGGCTTTTACAAAATTTAACAAGTCTCAGAACAGATGCGGTTGAAATTTTAATTCACACTTTAGCAAAGACGGATAGTTTTATACATCCGTATTTGTTTGGTTGTAAATGCTAATGATAAAATTTAAATAACTTGCTATCCACATTTGTTTACTGTTGTAAATGCAAAAGAGTTAACTTGTGATTTTAGTCATCCGCATTTACGCACTATAGCAAATGCGGATGTTTGGTTACTTTAGTTTTCTTCTATCCGCATTTCTGCACTGTGGCAAATATGGAAGAACGTAGTTCATGAGCATTTGTTCACTGTAACAAATGCGGTTGACATAACTTGTTCGGCATTGCTCACTGTAGCAAATGCGGCTGAACAAAATTTGTTAGCATTGGCTCACTGTAGCAAATGTGGCTGACCTGACTTTGTCAGCACTCGCTCACTGTAGCAATTGCAATAGAATAAAATCCACATTTACTTGATCATCATTCATGTGAAAGAAGAGATTAAGCACATATTTATTTCTATTTGAAAATACATGAAAATCAAGACATACATCCACAAATGCGGATGTGTAAAACAAATACGGAAGTGAATTTCATTCGCATTGACAAATGCGGTTGGACACTTAAAATGTTTTTATCCACATTGACAAATGTGGTTATACACTTGAAAAACATTTTATCTAAATTGACAAATACGGTTGAACATTTTTTGTTCCGCATAGGTTTCAACAGTTCAAAATTTTGTGTATACATGTAACACACTAATGCGGTAGAGTACAATCTTTGTCCGCATTAGTTTTACTTAGAAATAAAAAGTTACACGCATTGGTTATAAGCATGGGTTACCTTTCACCTGCATTAACCAATGCACTTACCTGCATCAACTTTTGAACTAATCATAAGTTAATGTGTCTGTTTTGGTTTTTCATGTTATGAAGAGATGTCATTGATTGATTTTTCTTATAACATTGTTGATTGTTGAGGTTGTCAATTCTTGCTTAGATTGACTTGTATGTCAGAAGTGATACAAGTTTCTTATTGTTTCACTGATCTTGGACTTTTCATGCTTCCAAGAGTCTGCATAGGCTAAGATACTATGGTATAACTTTTGCATCAACACATGCATTCCTTTTTGTTTTGTTTTTTATTTTTAAGAAAGTAATTTCAGATAGTAAAAATCTATATAGAATTAATAAAAAATTTAAATTACTCCCCCTAAAGTTTATATCCACATCTGGAGAGAAACTTTAAAGATTTAAAAACTTTTTGACTATAATGTACATGATTATTAATAGCGAAGAGAAGTATATCTTTTGTTGGGATCATATCAATATTACATTACACATGTGGATCCTTTTATGATAAATGGACATGTTTATGAACTTGTGATTGAAGGTATGTTTGTCCTCTTAAACTCATACCAGGTTGATATTTTGATTCAAATGATATTTATCATGTTTTTGGTTGATTTAATTATTCAATGTGTACCTCACACACATAAGCATGGAATGATCAACCATCCTTATGCAATGCATGGTAGAACTTTTTCACAACTTTCCTTACTAGGTTACTTAAGTTATGAGAACTCATTTTCACTGATCCTCATTGGGATTCTTTTACTTTGATCCTTTTCATGATGATCCACATTGGGATTCTTTTCACTTCACTTTGGAAGGTGATCCATGATAGGATTCTTTTGTTCATTCACTTGGAATGTATTGCTTTTGTAGATTCATCCAATTTGGATGTGTTCCTCATTGGGAATCTTTGGATCAGTACATCTGCACTATGTGCTTGTTCATCACGTCTTGCTCAGCAAAACAAAGATGAAACTTGATTTAGGTGAAACAGATCATAAAGTATCATATATGGTGTGTTTAGGTTACTACACACACATGCATGCACATAAGCCAATACATACCTGTACTTTGTAATGAGTTTTCACGATTGAATAAGATTTTAATTCATCACTGCATGTATCTTCTCTTCCAAGTTGAGCGTACCAACTTATCTGGTAAGTCATAACAGTATTGCAATTTTGAAATTAAGCGTAGTGAATGATATAACGACTGTAATTTTATCATTTCCCAATGATATTCTATTCTTCATAATATTGACTTCTTTTTGTGTTTTTCTAATATTTTTGACTTGTTTTTTTTCTTTTGATTATTTTTGCTTAAGGTTAATCATGCCAATTGATTGAACCAGGAATTCAAACCTACTAGGTTCAAATGCCTTAGTAAATAAATCAGCCAATTGATTTGGAGTGGGTACTTGAATCAATATGATTAACCCCTTTTCAGCATAGTCTCTCAAAAAGTGATATCTAATTTCAATGTGTTTTGTTTTTAAGTGTTGAACTGGATTATTGTTATGAAAACAGCTCCTGTGTTGTCATTGTGAATTGGTGTGTGCAAGAAGTTAAAACCATAATCAAGCATCTGGTTTTGAATCCAGAGTACTTGAGAGCAATAGGCTGATGCTGCAATATACTTAGCTTCTGCTGTTGATACAAATACGTTTGTCGGCTTCTTGCATTGCCAAGAGACTAGTCTGGGACCAAGAAATTGACAACCGCTAGAGGTGGATTCTATATTGAAGTTGCATCCTCCGTAATCACTGTTAGTAAAGGCATAAAGATTGAAGTCTCCTTCCTTTGGATACCACAATCCAAGAGCTAGTTTGCCCTTAAGATATCTAAATATCCTCTTGACTGCATTCACATATGATTCTTTTGGATCAACTTGATATCTGGCACACACACAAACACCAAACATATTGTCAGGCCTACTGGCTGTTAGATACATAAGTGAACCGATCATAGATTGATAGTATGTATGGTCCATTGATTCGCCTTCTGGATCAGGTCCAATCTTCACTTTAGTATCCACAGGTGTTCTGATAGACTGACAATCAGCAAAGTGGAATTTCTTCAACATAGTTTCCACGTATTTTGATTGATTAATGAAGATTCCATGAGCTGTTTGTTGGATTTGCACCCCTAGAAAGCACGTGAGTTCCCCCATTGCACTCATTTTGAATTTTGAATGCATAAGGTCTTCAAATTCTTTGAAGAGTTTCTTGTTGTTGGCCAAAGATGATATCATCCACATAAATCTGGACTAGCAGCATGTCTTTTCCTCTTCTTCTGAAGAGAGTCTAATCAATCTTTCTTATTTCGTATCCATGTTCAAGAAGAAAGGATGATAGAGTCTCATACCACATTCTTAGAGCTTGGTGAAGACCATACAAAGCTTTGTCAAGCTTGTAAACTCTATGAGGAAAATCTGGATCTTCAAAGCCACGTGGTTGACTCACATAGACCTCCTCAACAATCTTCCATACAAGAAGGCACACTTCACATCCATTTGATAAACAGTAAATTTCATGGACACAAAATATGCTAGAAAGATTCTGATTGCTTCTAATCTGACAACAGGTGCAAACACTTCATCATAATTGATTCCTTCTTCTTGAGTGTATCCCTGTGCCACTAACATCAGTCTTTTTCCTGTACATCCATTTGGTTCCGATAGGGTATTGTCCTTCGGGAACATCTACCAGTTTCCATACTTCTTTCTCCTTGAATTGGAACAATTCTTACTACATTGCTTCAATCCAGCTATTGTCTTGAAGAGCCTCTTTGATGTTCTTGGGTACTATTTGACATAGAAAGTATGAGAACAAACAGATGTTTGCAATACTAGACTTGATTCTACTCACCTCTCATTAAGTTCACCAATAATGGTTACAACTGGATGATTCCTATGTATTATGGTAGTTGGAATGAAGTCACCAACAATGGTTACATCAAGATTGGATACATTCAGTTAATTATGTTCAGAGGCACCTTCATCTTGTACTATTAAGGAGTTATGAAGATAGTCTGATTGAGTCTTTGTGACTGCTTCAGCATCTGCAGTACATTGATTGCTTCCATCATTTGACATTCTTTGTGTTTCCGATAAAGGTGTAGCTTGTTTGTGATTTCTGATCTCAGTTGACAGATCATCTAAGTGTGATGGTAACAGGTTTGGATCTTCGTCAGTTGAAACACTCTGGTTTTGTGATGGTTGTCTGATGGGATCAGCTTGGAGTGGAACATCTTCATTCGGATGTAGAGAGGATGATGGAGGTATCATTGGAAAGTCATCTTTTTGTCCTACTCCTGAATAAGTTTCAGCTGAATGTTTGTTTCTGCATCAACAAATGAACTTGATTAAATGATTTTGTAAGAGAGTCAATATCAAACAACGACCATTTGTAGATTTGGGAAACGAATGTTCCTTGAATTGAACATTTGTTGATTTATCAATAATGTTTAATCTACGATTAAACACTCGGTAATCCTTTGAAACACAAGAATAACCTACAAAAAATCCTTCATTAGACTTAGATGAAAACTTTCCCAACTAGTCTCGGGTGATTAATATTGAGACAGGAGTACCAAATGACTTGAAAAATCAATAAATGGTTTTCTATGAAAGAGCAGTTCATATGGAGTCATATTGCTTTCTTTTACAATTAGAGTTCAAGATGTGTTAACCGCCTCTGCCCAAAGGTGATTTGCAGCTTAGCATCGGCTAACATTGTTCTTGCTACTTCAATGAGTGTTCTATTTCTCCTTTCCGCTACCCTTTTGTTGAGGAGTTCTAGTTGCACTGAATTGATGAGCAATTCCTTTGGTTGCACAAAAAGAACTCATGTCCTCATTTTTAATTCAGTTCTATTATCCCTTCTGATTGTTTTGACCTTATGATCAAGGTGATATTCTATTTTACTGATAAAGTCTTGAATTATTTAGGATGCCTCATTTTTATGAAGTAAAAAGAACACCATGTATATCGTGAAAAGTCATCAATGATCACCAAACAAGAATATTTCTTTCCAATACTCATGACATGATTTGGTCCAAACAGATCCATATGAAGTAGCTTCAATGGAGTATTGTTTATGTTCATCAGCTTGGATTTATGAGAAGATTTGTGTTGTTTTCCTTTGACGCACGCTAAACAGTGATAAAAATGAAAATCTTTTTGAGGAAGACCAATGACATGGTTTACTTTGACCATCGGTTCATATTTTTAATGTTTGTGTGCCCCAAATGTCTGTGCCAAAGCTGTGATTCATCAAATGATGCTTTTGACAAAAGACATGTTTCTTCTTTAGGTGATGCAGAACACATGTTTAAAACATAAGTATTATTCTTCCTCGGGGTCTTTAGGACAACCCATTCTTCATAGATCTAAAATACAGGTTTCAGAATGTTGCAATAAGTGTCTGTAAAGTGAATTGAATATTTCTTGTCACAAATCTGAGACACGCTTAGCAGATTGAAGTTCAGTTGTTCATAGTAGTTCACTCTGTCAAAGCTCAGCATCCCATTTGTCACAGATCTTTCACCTGTAATTCTACCACCATGTGAATCTCCACCAAATGCCACCATAGTTCCTTGTATATGCTTGAAGTCATGAAAGAGGGAACGATCTCCTGTCATGTGTCATGAGCATCTACTGTCCATGTACCATAAGCTATTGGACCTGTGTGAATGAACCTGCAAGCAAAAAGAACTAGTTAGAATAAGGAACCCAAGCCATGGTGATCTTGGGTTTTCTGTTCATATTCATAATAGTGACCTCTTGGTATTTTCCTCTAAATTGTGATCTATTTAGAGTTGACGTGGGAGATTGCTTATGATATCTTGCTGGAGTCTTCTCATCAACATCAACACAAGAGTCGGATGAGTAGTGAAATATTTGATCTCTATGCTTGTGAAGAAATTTAAATAGTTTTTGATTTTCAAAAACCATTTTGGGTTTTGAAAATTCAGACTTTTGATTGATGAAATGATTGTCTTTGACTTTTCCATATTTCTGTTGTTTTACTCCTCTCATTGATTGATCTAGATGTTCTAGATTGATTTTTGTGCAAATGACTCCTAACTTTTGTTTTGCCTGATGATTTTGTTCAGATGGTTTGTTTTGGGGAATTCTCATCCCTTCTGATTGAAGTAACAATAAGATGTATTGTGATTGTTCATATCACAGATTGAACGATATTTGCTAAAATAACAGTTTTTGGTTGAGTGGTTGTTCATGTCACACATAGAGCAATATTGATTGTAAAAGCACTCATCTGTTTTGTAATTGAACATATCACAAATGTCACAATATATTTGTTGTTCCTTGAATCAGGTTTTGATTTGTGGGACTCAGCTGTTTTTCTCATTTGCTTTTGAACCACTTTCTTTTGCTTAAGGGAGGAATCAAGAACAACTTTATTTGTAGCTTGCTTCACAAACCTACTGTTTTCGGCTGTTTTTGTTTCCTCAACCCTTTCTTTAACTCCTCCTCAAACTGATCAACATGTTCTTTGTGGCATATATCAAAACCTACTCCTTGTTTTGATTTTGACGATTGAGGATCAGACTGAATTTTAACTTCTGAAATAGGTGATCTCTTATTTCTTTTGCAGTGAAACCTTTTCTGATTTGCTTGAATTATTAGAGATTTGCTCTCATTATCAGAACTGCATTCAGTAGATAGAAGTTTCACTAACCTCACAAACTTTTTCTTTCCTTTTGAAATGGCTGGTATGAACTTCACAAAAGGGACAATAGCCTTGATTGGGCTGATTGGTTTAATGACACTCACTGTCTTGTCTGAACATTCTTTAATCTTGATTGGGACCTAATTTGATTTTCTCCTCATTGGTTTTAATATAAACATCAGGTTTGTTTTGAGGAGTGGTTACTTGTTTTACTATAGATTTGGTTCCATAGTTTTAGATTCAGTTTCCTTATTGAGTGTGACAGATTTATGCATGACAGTGTAGTTATCATAGTATGATGGAGGACATGAAATATACCCAATCCCAGACATGTCCTTGGGATCCTTTTAAGAATCAAGCATCTCTTGCAGCTTCACTGAAGACAGTTGAATCTTCTCAAGTTTCACTTGAGTAAGTGTATGTTCAGCCTTAGATTAAGCTAACTTTTCAATCAGTAGCTCATTGTTAGCTACAAGAGTGTACTTTTCACAATGTAGTTTTTCAATGTCAGAGATGAGAGTTTTTATTTTAATTTAAAATTTTTATATCTCTTTTCATCATCTTTGAGTTCACCTTTTGTTCTTTTATTTTATCAGCAATTTTGTGGTTATGCTCCCTATAACCTTGCAATTCACTAAAACATTTTTCACTACAAAGTTTAGATTAGCTTAGTAGGCATTCGAGAAGGACCATAATTGATGTGAGCCATAAGGCATGATTTTGAAATTGAGGCTTTACTTCCTAAGCATACAGGCTCTAATCACATACTCCATCTTGTTTGATCACAAGAGCTTTTCTAGATGACTGAGTGCTTCCATGTGCTTGATTAGTCGGTTGAGATTGAGTCTGGTATGACTGTTGTTGTTGATGATTGTTGGAATGAAAGCTTGAATTTGGAAGTGAAGATGACTGGCTTTGTGAATTTTTTGGAAGTTGTTGGTTCTTTTGGGAGCATTGCATTCCCTAGGGAAGTGGCTAGTCATGCCACAATTGAAGCACTTCACCTTAAATTTGTCATATCCTTGCTTTGTGTTTTCATTAAGGCTTAGCTTTCTGTTTTTTCTGAAAAATTTCTTTGCTCTCATAGGAATCATGGCCATTTGCCATTGTAAATCCATTCTTCCACATCATCTGGATCCATTTCCTCTAGGTCTTCCTGGATTAGATGTGCAGATATGAGTCTTCCTCCCAAATAAGCTTCAAAATGCAACAAAGGCATTGTAAGTAGCCTTTTGTTCTTCTGATTTTGTATCATCATGGGTGTTTGAAAGAGTTGCTGAGAATCTTACCGATTGGGATGATTGAAGGCTTGTTAATAGATGGGGCTGCAATGAATCCAGTGGTCTTGGGTTGATCCCTTGAGGACAGAAAATCATCTTCTTCAGTAATGAAGGCATTTTCCATAGTATGAGAGTCGGATGGAAATTTGTATGCTTCAATCACTCTTGGTTCATCAAGCTCTAATGCTTGTATTTTGACTATCATGATATCCAAAGTAGTACTCCCAAGATCAAGAGTATTTTTTAGCATTGTAAAATTCTGTTTCTAGCTTTCAGGAAGGTTGTACTATTGGGTTTGTTGTACCAAAAACAAAGTTGTTTAACCATTTAAACAAGAAAAACGCAGCAGAAAGTTACCTTAATATAATGATTTATAAGCTGAAAAATTAAGGTTCATTTTATGTCAACAACAACCCAATATTATAAGGATCATATATATTGAAAAAAAAAAGCAAACAAGTAAATAATAACAACCAAAATCGACATGGAACTACCTTCCAATCTGCCAAAAACGTTAAATGAACCACCTTCCAAAGGCTGCCCAAATCGTTGGATGTGAAGAAGAGGATGAAGTATTGAAGGACCAAACACCAAGGAAGATGTCCTCAAGCTCGTATACCCACAAGCCTCAAGCAAGACACTTTGTTGCTAGGCATTTAGACACCAAAATCGCACCACAAGAGCTGCTGAAAAACCGATTTTCAGCCTCTATTTTCTTCAACAATGGAGAAGAAGAAAGGTTCTTGAGCTGCTTGCATGTAAGAGAGAGAAGGAGGAGGAGTAGTGTGTGTGTGTGTTTCAAGAAGTTAAGTAAAAGAAACAAGAGGCCAAGGACCCCTATTAGGGGGGGGGGCGGTGAAACTTAAACCATTTTGGGGTTTTCCCCTGAAAATGTCTTTCACTAATTGTTTAACTAATAACACTTATAAGTTATCTAATTAACCTTTTAATTATATAACTTATACACACACACTATTATTATTATTTGATGTTATTTAACCAACTTAAATAACATTACAAATAATGTCCATAAACAAAATATCCTTATAAGTTGTTTAATCTCATATGCAATTTATTTAGAAAACCCATTTTCTAATTGGTGTATTTATTCAATTGCATGATCATATCATCAATTAAATATTTATATTAGTGTTTGCAAGCTTGTTATTGGGTATGACGCGACTTGGATCATTACGTACTAACCACATCAATATTCTATGTGTCTTGGGCATAAAGAATCCAACAATCTCCCACTTGCACAAGATTCATTGAAGATTGATGCAAGCATTAATACTACCTAACAATGGTTTACTACCCTTAATATGCATGATTGAAATCCATTCAATAACATCATCCCCTTCAAGTATGCAACTTGAAATGATTTAGGTGAATCAATCATTAATCCTTTTGTTATAGATGTCATGTTAAATCCAAGGACACAAAATGATCATTCCTTGTTGATTTAACTTAATTAGGCCTTAGACATCTTGCTCTCCACGAATAAGAGGAACAAATTCCATCTTGACTACATATGTTTCTCACAATCACCTTGTGTCACACCTGAACATAGCCTTATGTACTGTCCATTATTTCAGAGCAGTGAAGAACAAGCTCAAGGTATAACACTTTGGTGAATATCAAAACCCAATATGTATCTCAGGTCGGAGGATAACAAATGATATTCGCCTTTACTCAATTTACTTATGATCAATCTAGAAGATTCCATGTAGTAAAATTGAGATGCGAGTCAGTCCAATATTTGTATCCCACAAATATCTATGAACTTTGGTAGCAACCAATTGCTCTATATTCATACCTTATGAATATCCACCAATCCATGTTCATAATAGTCTTATGTTCATATTTGTTCCCACATATATGACCGACTACGAACATTTAGAATAATAAACATATTCATGGATATATACATGCTAAAAGGAACACAACTCAAAATGTCGCAAATATATAAAGAGTTAAACATTACATTGTACTAAACATTTAAATACTAAACAGATCAATTCCAATCACTAGAAAACCAAAGTCCTAAGGCACAAGTATGACTTTCATGCTTTGCCCTTTCAAGGAGCTTCGTGAGTGGATCCGCAATGTTTTGATCGGTGTGAACTTTACGAATACATAACTTTCCTTTTTCAACTTCATCCCTTATGTAGTTGAATCTCCGCTCAATGTGTCTAGTCCTTTGATGTGCCCGGGTTCCTTGATTTGTAGAATCGCACCCTTCGTTATCATAAAAGATTTCTAGGGGGTCTTTAATGGTAGGGACGACACCTAGATCAACAATAAATTTTTTTATCCATGCAGTTTCCTGAGCTGCTAATGAGGCGGCTATGAATTCGGATTCTGTAGTGGACAATGCTACCACGTCTTGTTTTGAACTCTTCCATGATACTGCCCCTCCATTCATAATGAAGACATACCCCGATTGTGATGGAGAATCGTCTCGATTAGTTTGGAAGCTCGCATCCGTGTGACCCTTTACAACGAGTTCCTCTTCACCAGACCCGTATATTAGAAACATATCCTTAGTCGACAGCCATCCAATGGCTATTACTTGGATTTTTCTGATATCTACTTGTCATGCTTAACGCGCATGACACGTCCGGTCTAGTGCATATCATCTCATACATGATGGATCCTATAGCAGATGCATATGGGATGTCCTTCATTCGATCTTGCTCATCCTTTGAGCTTGGACATTGAGATGTACTCAATATTGCCCCTCTTTGAGTAGGTACCATACCTTTCTTAGAGTTTCCATCTTGAACCTTTTCAAGACTTTATCAATGTATGCACTTTGATTTAAACCTATTAACCGCCTCGATCTACCCCTATAGATCTTGTTAGGATCAGTGATCTATGTTTGATTGATTAGAGAGTATAGCAGCGGAAATCGAACAATGAATTAGCAAATTCACAAGAACGAACGATATTCAATGAAGAACAAAGACGGTTATAGAGAGAGAATTTCTGCAAATATATTTCATTCAATATTTGCTTTCGTGGTAACAGAATGTCACACTTACAATTAGGTCGACACCTCTTATATAAGAGATGTGACGTCTGCTGATGTCACTTGATAGTGACATCTAACAGAATTATTACAACTGAAACACAACTACTGAAGATGTCAAAACAGCTGACATCTCCTTACAAAAATACTAAGTGTTATCAGTTGTTATAACTACTGAAAAACATAAAACTACTGAAACTACAACGACTGAAGAACAAGCTCTTCAGTCGTTTTACAAAACTACTGAAAGTAAAAATATAAAACTACTGATATCACAACTACTGAAGAAGTACTCTTCCGCTGTTGTGACAAACTACTGAAACTTCAGTACTTGATCTTCAGACTTGAACTTCAGACGTTTCATCAGCTGATGACTTCAGTAGATATCATCGGTTGATGTCTTCAGTCTTTGTCTTCAGACTTTGTACATCAGTTGTTGATCTTCAGTACTTGTAGACTCTTCAGCTGTTGTACTTCAGTACTTTGGTCTTCAGCTTCAGCACTGTGTTCTTTAGCTGTTCAGCTTCAGCACTGTGTTCTTCAGCTGTTCAGCTTCAGTACTTGTGTTCTTCAGCTGTTGTACTTCAAACTTTAGTCTTCAGCTGTTGAAGTCTTCAGCACTTGATCTTCAGCTGTTGAAGTCTTCAGTACTTGTCAACTGCTGATGAAGCTTTCAGCAGTTGTTGTGATATCATGTGGGACTTAGAGGTTTTCTGATTTTGGCTCATTGGTTCTTTTGGTCCAACAAACTCCCCCTGAACCAATGCAGCCAAAACCTCTAATTATTTATTATCCCACTTATTGTTGGCAAAAAGGTTGGTCTTTTTCCTTCTTGATCAGTAGAGAAGATGACCCATATAAGCTCCGGCCTGGGAAGAAGTCTCAGATATTTGTTTGGCAAGATATGAGTGGGAACTCTTTTGGGGAACTGGACACAGAGTTGTTATCCCATTCATGAGATCTACTTCCCGTGTATGGCCTGTAGGATTCTCTGGTGTAGGCTCTGAGAAACATGATTTGTTCTTCCATGGTCAGGTTCTCGGCTTCACCATCAAACAATCCTTCTCGCCCATACAGCTCTGAGATGTACTTGGCCTGTTTGCCATTTTTGAGCTCAACTGTTGTAATCTGTCTGTATGCAAACTCATCAGGTGATTCCCTTCGAGTAACAGACTGAGCTCATTTTGTTTGAAGTTCTCAAGCCTCTTGTAGACTAACCCCTTTTTAATAATTTTGTTCTCTAGCATCTTCTGGGGTGGTTGTTTAGTCTCATAGGCCTTCTTGAAATCTACGACAATCTCCAGGGTGATACTACAAGGGCCACTGTGATCTCTTCATCTAGGATCCTCCTGACTTGACCCTTGTATCTCGAAGGAATGTCTTCTTTACAATCCTGTGAGCCACCCTCGGATCAGGCCATACTCTCACCCTTTCCTTCTGATATTGAAATGTGTTGGCGAGAGTGTACAACCTCAAAGCTTCTTTCTTCATGCTGATAATTGATGACGAAGCAGCATAAGTTTTGTCAATGCTTTTCAGCATTTCATCATCATGAAGCTTTTGCTGCTCCTCTTCTTCAATCTTTACTCTCACAACATCCATCTATGAGGTGGGAGTGATGGGCATAGGTTTGGCTTTCGCCAATGTTAGAACTGCAGACAGAGGCAGCCTATCTTCTTCCACATCATCATCCTCCTCTTCTTCTTCTTCTAGCCTCAACACCCTTCTCTTCTTCTTCTTAGGTGCATCATTGGCTGTTGGTTTAGATGGTAAGGGAGTTGGTTTTGTGGGTTGTGATTGTGGTTGTTTGGATTTGGGCTTTGAGATTGGTTTGAAGATTTAAGGGGTAGGCTGTTTTTGAGTGGGTGGAAGGGAAGGTTGTTCCAGCATTTTGGTGTGAGTTTAGCTTTTGTAAGTCTTGCCATTTCAAACCTTTTTCCAGCCCCAGCCTCATCAAGGGCTTCAATGATAATCCTCTTGTGGAATTGCTCAGACAGACAGATTCTGGTGGCTATAGCCAGAATACTGTCTCTGGTCCACGCACGAATCTCCATCAAAGATCTTCCTAATTATTTGGCAATGAAACAAATCATGATCTCCAATCTCTCCTTTTCCAGTACATCATACCCAGCCCATCGGGTTTGAATCTCCTCCACTTCCAACTTCCTGATTTCACTATCTAATGTGGCTGTATCAAAACCTTGCCTGAAGAGTTGCTCAATGATTTTATCCATGGATCGGCTGTGTGTATTATCAGCATCTTTTACCAGCTCTTCCAAGGATTTTACTTCAGTAGTAGGTTGATCATCAGCACTTTTCTTTCTTTTATAGGTGATCAGTTGTTGCTTTTCTTTTTCCAACTCCTGGATTTGTTCTTTTGCCTTCTCATCCTCTGTTCTTTTCCTCTTTTTTTCTTTCACTGCAGTACTCTCCCCCTTTTTGGATGCATTGGTGGTAGGGGTTTGTACCGCAGAAAGTGTCTTTTGCACAGCAACATCAATCAATGGTTGTAAAGTTGAGGAAATCCTCTCATCAATGGCTTTAGTAACAATTTCATTGATAATGGGAGTGATGAGAGGTATGGATTGTTGGAATACAGCAACCATCTGCTCTGGGGGGTTCTGTCCCGGAGTGATAGTGCCAAAAGCATAAGCTGGAGGCTCATTTGAGTGAGAGGGTAAAGTGTTTAGGGAACCCTCAACTGAAGGTGCCATCTGTGGGTTGGTGGAGGCAGATGGTCTTTCTCCTTGAGAGAGTTGGTCAAGTAGTTTTTGCAGCCTACTGACTTCCTCCTCAAGGATTGTGTTCTGGGCAAGAACATCATAGAAAAAGCCCAGGTCATCATCAGCAGAAGCTGAATCACCTGACCTCCTGCTTGGAGCAGGATGTACATGCACTGGGTGTAGACCAGTTGTAGCATGTGCCCCTTTGTCTTGGAACTGGGGACTTCCAGCCTTAGGACTTTGTCCATCATCAGCTGTTGCCTCTAGTGAGGTCTTAGCAATGTTACCAGCCTCATTCTGATCATGTGCTGATGCAGAAGAGGTGGCAGCCTCACTAGATTCTAATCTCCCTATTACACCAGGAGATAGAAGTTGTAAACCCCTATTCTGTGGGTTCTCAGCTGCACTTTGGTCCTCCCCCTCAATGGTAGAGGTGGTCCCAGTAGTAATTGGTATCTGGGAGGGGAGGGGGTGAGGAGTGCAATTGAATCAGCACTTGTGCAACAAGCAATGTAGGGCTTTGAGGGGCGGTGCATGGGGTGAAGGGATAGAAGCAGTGTGCACCTAGGGAGGATGGTGCTCTTCAATGGCAATCCCCTCAAGTGAGGAAGATCCCAGATGTGTGGGTACCCTTGTGTGGTTGCTGCAGGCTCCTGTTGAGAGGAATCCTGAGGGCTATGGCTGGAAGAGTCCTGATATCCACTAGGGGGTTATAACCAGTGGATATATCCTGCGTTTGTGTTGCAGGGGCATCCTCAGGGACTCATTTCCCTGGTAGCCGTTTTGGGTTTCTTTTTGGTGGGTTGGTGGGGACTTTTGATTTGGAGGTGGTGGCTGTGGGTTCCAGCTGCGTGGGTTTGCGCAGCTTGGTAGCCATTTTGAGTAGTCGGTCAGAGTTGTGCCGGGAGTATACTTCAGGCAAAACAGCCATAGCAGGGACTCCCAGGCCAACAAGTCCCTCAGCCTGAAGCTGGTTTGTAATTATGGCCATTATGAACCGTGGATATAATATCCAACGGTTAGCAGTTAGTTTTTGAGCCATATCCTTGAGCTCTGAAAATATTATTTTTGAAAAATTTAAAGGCTGTTGCTCAAGAATAGAATACATTACCTGCTGCCACTTTGTAGACATTTGATCCCAAGACGAAGTCTTAGGAGCCAAACAGACATTTACCATGTGGAAGATTAGACGTTCAGCGTCATGGAAATGTTTCTTCAATATAGTGGAGGCACTAAGGTTGCCCTGATATCCATGGTGGGCAAAGGATAAATTGGTTGTGCCCTTTGGATATCTAGCAGGAGAAATGGCATCATCCAGATGTAGAGTTTGACGAAGTATTTGGGAGTGATGACCACTTCTTGGTTGTTGACGACCGACCGGAGAGACGTTGTGTTGTTCTCCCCGGTGGTGAGGGTGACGTTCATCCAAAACTGTTTGAGGGATTCGGCATGAAGGATTGGATTGAGAAGAAATGCCGTTTTGTATTGTGACTGGACCATAAGATCGATAGCAGTATCGAACTTAGCCCAGAATGGCGATTTGGTGAGGTAAGGCTACACAGTTGTGTCGCGGTTTCTTTGCATGGACGCCATTTGGAAGAGAGAAGTTTGGAGAGATGAACGTTAGGTTTGAAGAAGATGAGGATTTGAAGGATTAGGTCAGGGATATTTATAGGGTACGGGTTAGAAAACGACTGAAGGATTTGGTGTTAGTCATCAGTAGTTTTAAACGACTATTGACATGGTATTACCCTTTCAGACGTTGAAACAGCTGAAGTCGTGGTGTTAGGCATCAGTAGTAGAAAACTACTGAAGACCATGGTTTTTGACTTCAGATGATGAAAAAACTGAGGACTTGGTGTTTGTCATCAGTAGTTGTGAAACTACTGAAGACAGTGGTTTTGTCATCAGTTGTTGTAAACAGCTGAAGACTTGGTATTAGTCATCAGTAGTTATAAAAACTACTGAAGACATGGTTTTGCTTCAGTTGTTTAGAATGAAACAGCAGTTGTAGAAACAACTGAAGAGAAAGTTCTCTTCAGTAGTTTTCGTCAATTCATAGCCTTTCAGCTGTTTCATACCGTCCTCAACACTTACTCATCAGACTTTGTGTCTGCTTTTCAGGTGTTTCATAGGACATCAGTACTTATCTGTTTGTACTGATTTCAGTAGTTGTAACTACATCAGTAGTTTGGAACAGATAAAGTACTTCAGTACTTGTGAGGCATTTAGCCATCAGTAGTTATAAAAACTACTGAAGGTGAAAGGACTCATCAGTACTTATATATGACATGGGTACCAATGATCACCAGTAATTATTACTGAAATCATCAGTAGTTGTCACTTATTCTAGCTGCAATATACCAAGCCTTAACACAAGGTTTTGGAAAGTAGAACTATCCAAAGGCTTAGTAAAAATATCTGCAAGCTCATCAGCACTAGGCACAAACTTAGGATCAATTAGACCTTTTTCAAAGCAATCCCGAATAAAATGATGTCTGATCTCTATATGTTTGGTCCTAGAGTGCTGGACTGGATTTTTGACAATACACAAAGCTGAAGCACTATCCATTAATAATGGAGTCTTAGTCTCTGTAATGCCATAGTCCAGAAGTTGGTTCTGAAGCCAGAGTACCTGAGAAGTACAACTTGCAGCAGCAATGTACTCGGCCTCAGCAGTTGATGTAGCAACAGATGTTTGTTTCTTACTCTGCCAAGAAATCAAACAGTTGCCTAGGAATTGACAACCAAGAAGTTGACTTTTAGTTAACTTGCAGCCTGCATAGTCACTATCTGAAAAAGCAACTAATTTGCAAGAGTGTCCAGTGGAATACCATAAACCCAGAGATTGTGTACCTTGAAAATATCTAAAGATTCTCTTGACTGCAATCAAATGAGACTTTAGGAGCAGCCTGAAATCTAGCACACACACATGTAGCAAACATAATATCTGGTCTAGAAGCTGTTAAATACATCAAGGACCCAATCATACATGTGTAAAGTGTTTCATCAACAGCTTTACCTTTCTGATAAGCATCTAGTAGTGTGGTGTTGCACATGGGAGTAGAACAGGGCTTACAGTTTTGAAAATCAAACTTATTCAAAAGATCTTTTGTATATTTTGACTGATGAATAAAGGTTCCATCAGCCTTTTGTTTAATTTGCAAACCTAGAAAGAACTGTAATTCTCCCATTGCACTCATTTCAAACCTCTTTTCATTAATGTTGTAAAATCATCACACATCTGGGATTAGAGGATGCAAAAATGATATCATCAACATAAATTTGAACAAGTAGCTTATGCTGATCCACCTTCTTAATAAACAAAGTTTTATCAATGGAGCCTCTAGTGAAATTATTCTTAATAAGAAAAGTAGAGAGTGTCTCATACCAGGCTCTAGGAGCTTGTTTCAACCCATAAAGAGCCTTATCAAGTTTATACACCCATTCAGGATGTTTATTATCCTCAAAGCCTGGTGGTTGACACACATAAACTTCTTCCTTTATTTACCATATAAAAATGCACTTTTGACATCCATTTGGAAAACTTTTAAGATTGTGGAATGCAGCATAGGCTAAAAAAAATCTGATTGCCTCTAGTCTGGCTACAGGGGCAAAGGTTTCATCATAGTCAATACCTTCTTCTTGTGAAAACCCCTGTACAACCAGTCTAGCCTTGTTCTTAACAATAAGCCCATTTTCATCAGTTTTGTTCCTAAACACCCATTTAGTGCCTATTGCACACTTACTGGGGGAAGAGGAACCAGTTCCCACACTTGCTGTTTCTTGAACTGAAGTAGCTCAAGCTGCATAGCTTCAACCCATCCATTGTCTCTCAAAGCAACATGATAGTTCTTTGGCTCTAGCTGACTGATGAAGAGAGCATAGAAGCAGAAGTTAGACAATTGACTTCTTGTTGAAACACCAGCATTGATATCACCATAATCTGAGACATTGGGTGATCCTTCGGTTCTTGACAAACAATGAGATCTGTGCAAGTGTTTGTAGAACCTTCAGCAGCAGCAGATGTTGATGTAGACTCTTGAAACCAAGAATTAGATGGTAACTCAAAAGTGTAGAGGAAACAGAGATCTCATCAGCATTTGTTGTGGATGGAACTGCTGAAGCTACAGGAACATCAAATTTAGCAGACACAGGCAGTTGGTCACTAAACTTGAAGAGGTGAGTATTGATATTATCATCATCATCATCAATACCACCAGGTGGAAGACATGCTGCAGAAGATGATTTAGCCACAGGATCTGCAACAGCTGGAGGTTGATAAGGAACATATCGCAGTATGTCCAAATCAAACAACTCCACAGGGTTTTGTGAAATCTTGTCCAAAGGAGATTCATTAAACTTCACATGCAAAGTCTCTTCAACTATCTTTGTTCTGCAGTTGAAGACTCTGTATGCCTTGCAAGTAGATGAATAACCAACAAAATACCTGCATCCACCTTAGGATCAAATTTATGGAGTTGATCCTTTGTGTTGAGAATAAAACAGGGACACCCAAATGCTTTGAAAAATGAAATTAGAGGAGCCAAGTGATGGAGAACTTCATATGGAGTCTTCATCAACCTCTGATTTACTAAGACTCTATTCTGCACATAGCAAGCTGTGTTAACAGCTTCAGCCCAAAAGGTCAATGGCAAACCAGAGTCAGCCAGCATGGACCTTGCAGCTTCAATGAGGGTCCTGTTCTTTCTCTCCACTACTCCATTTTGTTCTGGAGTCCTTGGGATGCTAAACTGCCTTTTGATTCCCTTTGAAAGATAGAAGTCATCAAGTGTATGGTTTCTGAATTAGTTCCATGTCACTCCTAATACACTTGACTGGAAGGGAATACTGCTTCTCAATATACAACACAAAGTGAATAACCTTCTGAGCAACCTCATCCTTTGAATGTAGAAAGAAAGTCCATACAAATCTGGAGTAATCATCCACAATTACCAGACAGTATTTCTTCTTTGCCATGCTCATTACTCTCATAGGACCAAATAGATCCATATGCAGTAATTGCAAGCAGACAGTGGACTTAGGCTCTTCAATAGGAGGGAATGAGACTTTGTGCTGTTTTCCTTTTAAACCAAGCAGTGCAGGTTTCATCACAGTGGAACTCCTTTATTGGTAAGCCTCTAACTAAACTATTGTGGATAAGCTGATTCATGTTTTTGAAATTAACATGACCCAGCCTTCTGTGCCACAGTTTAGATTCTTGAGAAGAGGCTTTGGAAAATAGGCAGGATTGCCTCTGAGATCTATTTTCTTGGAAAGATCTAAGGCATACACTCTTCCTGTCTTGTTGGCTCTCAGGAGAGTGTGATCATCCAACACCTTATCAATCAAATGCAGAACTTTGGATGACAGAATCCTACAGTTCTGACTGGTGAAAAGAGCAACATGGCCTTTATCACACATTTGACTGACACTCAAGAGATTGTACTTGAGATTTTCCACATGATTACATCATCAAACTTGATTTCTCCATTGGAGACAAAGCCATTTCCAATGATGTAACCCTTAGCATCATTGCCAAAAGAAACAAACCCTCTCTTTCCTTGAGAGTAGTCATGAAGAAGAGAGCTGTTCCCAGTCATGTGCATAGACCCCCACTGTCTACATACCAGATGCTACTTTGGCATGTTGGAGAACCCTGCAATAATAAACAATCAGTTAGTTTTGGAGACCTAAAACTTTTTGGTTTTGGGCCTGGTCTCATCAACAGATGGTAAACTAACATGTTTATTGGAAACAACAGCCTGAGAGGAAGAAGACGGTGAAGAAGAGGAATCCTTTGGCTTGGATCTCCTTTTCTGTGGTTTCAACATAGGAGCATCTAATTGGTTAACTCTACCCAACAGATGTTGAACCATCATAACCAGCTGTGTCTGATTTTGTGATAAAGCTTTCAGCTCATCAGACAAATTGCCAGTGGAGTTTGATAAGTTCCTATGTTGCACCTTCTTCTTCTGAGCACTCTCAGCTGTCACCTGTTTAACCCCTTCCTTTTTGGATTTCTTTGAGGAGTTAAGGGTTACAGGATTTGATGTTGCTGATACAAATGTGGTCTCAAACTCATTTTTCATTTTTACCATTTTCTCTTTAATTTCTTCTTTATGTTTGAGTTTGGAACCTCTTTTGTACTAGCAATCATCTGTAAGATGATTGAACAAACCACATACTTCACATGGTTTCTTCTTCATCTTAGTTGATCATCAACTAAAGAGGGTGAAGCAACTGAAGACTTGTTCTTCAGTGCTTTGGAAGCATTGTTTGCTTTCTTGACTTCCTCTTTAGTAGTCTTCAAACTCTTTCTACTGACAGTTTTCTTCTTTTCAGTACTGGCAGTAGTTGGAGTTTGAACTTCAGGTGTTAAATCCTGCTCTCTAGTCCTTTCAGGACTTTTAGAATTAACTCCTGAGTTGATCAACTCATGGATCATGTGAGTGTCAGTAGTGGAACCATCAACATCAGCTGATAGGTTCTGAGAGGGCTTGATGCTGACTTCTACTTCTGATTGTGCTGTATCAGAAAGTAGATCACATGATGAGATGGATTGGTTATTACTCTCACCATCAGATTCTACCTCTGCTCTGGGAGTAAAATCTGTAGGTGGAGCAGTGTGATTGTAACCAATGCCAAACTTCACATTGGAAGCAGATTGCTTACTAAGAAGCATTTCAAAACCTTTGCATGATTGTACCCATCTATCACACTCTACCTGGGTAACTGCAAGGGTTTCTTTGAGATCTTTATACTTCTCTAGAAGTATCTCTTCCCTAGCCTTATCATCAGTTATTTGGCATTTAAGTTTGTAAATCTCATCATTCTTATCATTAAGCACAGACTCAAATTCAGCTTTGCTTTTGGAAATTATTTGTTCTAGCTCAATGTTCTTGTTGATTAAAGCTACATTTGCTTCTCTAATAGATGCAAATGCTGCTATGCATGGTTCAGAACATAATTTGGCTTTTGCCTCAGAGGATACCTGTGATACCTTTGATGTAGAGGCATTAGTGGATGAAGTATCAGCAGAATCCAAAGCCATAAGAGCTAGATTTCCAAAGGGACTTTCACCACCATGTTGACCAGCACCTGAGAACAGTTGTTCATGACCAGACAAGTCATCTGGTAAACTGCTCCAATCAACAACTCCTGGGGTGAAGAAGCTGTGTTGTTGAGGTTGAGTTTGTTGATGAGATTGGGAAGGTTATGGTTCAGGCAATGCTTGTGGTTGTTGTGCAATTGAGCTTGAACAGGATTTGGTTGAGGTATATAATAGCAGGGATAAGGATATGACATTTGACCCTGGGGAACAAAGTATGCAGGAGATCTAGGATGTGAATGATGACCAGAACCAGCAGGATGTTGCCCTCTGTTTTGTGGACTATACTAGGAAAAGTCACAAAGGGTGCAGAAGAATTAGATCCAGTTGATCTACACTCTCTTGCAAAGTGTCCCAGCCTTTGGCATTTGTGACACCTCAACTTACTCTTGTCAAAACCAACTTTGGTTTTGCCAGAGAGTCCAGGAAATTTCCTGCCAGTTCTCTTAGAAACTTTTGAGATCTGATATTAATCAATGCCATTTGGCTCAGAATATCCATCTCTTCTAGATCATCATCAGCTATTCCTTTCAAATCATCCATGATGAAGCATAATTGTCACTATTACTGCCAGAATGACTCTCAATACCACAAATGCATGATCAGAACTATTTGAAGAGAAATCAATACGCTCATCATAATTGCTTTCAGATGCAGCATATTCTGACTCATGACCAACCAAGGCAGTATTCCCTGGTACAAAGTCATCAGTGAGCTTTCCTGATGAGGACAGTTTCCTCTTCTGCTCTATCTCTCTTTCGAATGTAAGCAGTTTCCCATGAAGTTAGGTGAGAGATAGGCCATCCAGATTTGCATTGGAGCGTTGGACAATAGTGTATGTGTCCATCTCTCAGGCAGTGATCTGAGGAACTGTTGTTCATCTGGCTATTGGTGTATTCCTGTTTCACCATTTTCAGCTCAGATATCAAGCAGGAAAAGCGCTCAAACTGTTGAGTCAGTGTCTCACCCTTTCTATGAGAGAATGTCTCATATTGTTGGGCAAGGATTTCTCTGTTGTTTGCTAAGACCTCATCTGTGCCACCGAATTGTTCCTTCAGGGCATCCAGAGATCATGAGCAGTTTCATGATGCATAAGCCCAGAATAGATTTCATTAGGCAGTGCCATGGCCAGAATTCCATGGGCTTTAGCATCAATCTCAAATAGTTCCGATCTTCATCAGAGTATTGTTCCTTCTTCTTCGGAACCATTTGATTGGTTTCCGGATTGTTCACCATAGGCTTATGTGGTCCATGTACCACAGATGTCTAACAACCTGAACTGTTAACAGACAGGTGATGAAGCCTTCTTCGTTGCCATATGTTATACCCAGTCCTAACCAGCATCGGAGGCTTGGTTGAGGAACCGGAATTGTGAGGATCATTAGAAGGAGTAGTCATCTCAGATTCAATCAAATTCAATTAAGCTATAACAAATTTAGAACAAAACACAACAACCAATTGAACCAAGAGAGATCTCAACAAAAATAAATGAATGAAAGACGACAGAAATTCAATAATCTATAACCAGTTCTTGCGAATACGCTAATTCAATCAAACACAGATATCAATTAGCAGTTTCAATGATCAATTGTTAGATCGATCAATGATTAACCAGCTCTGATACCACTTGTTAGGATCAATGATCTATGTTTGATTGATTAGAGAGTATAGCAGCGGAAATCGAACAATGAATTAGCCATTCACAAGAACGAAACGATATTCAATGAAGAACAAAGACGGTTATAGAGAGAGAATTTCTTCAAATATATTTCATTCAATATTTGCTTTCGTGGTAACAGAATGTCACACTTACAATTAGGTCGACACCTCTTATATAAGAGATGTGATGTCTGCTGATGTCACTTGATAGTGACATCTAACAGAATTATTACAACTAAACACAACTACTGAAGATGTCAAAACAGCTGACATCTCCTTACAAAAATGCTAAGTGTTATCAGTTGTTATAACTACTGAAAACATAAAACTACTGAAACTACAACGACTGAAGAACAAGCTCTTCAGTCGTTTTACAAAACTACTAAAAGTAAAAATATAAAACTACTGATATCACAACTACTGAAGAAGTACTCTTCAGCTGTTGTGACAAACTACTGAAACTTCAGTACTTGATCTTCAGACTTGAACTTCAGACGTTTCATCAGCTGATGACTTCAGTAGATATCATCAGCTGATGTCTTCAGTCTTTGTCTTCAGACTTTGTACATCAGTTGTTGATCTTCAGTACTTGTAGACTCTTCAGCTGTTGTACTTCAGTACTTTGGTCTTCAGCTTCAGCACTTGTGTTCTTCAGCTGTTCAGCTTCAGCACTTGTGTTCTTCAGCTGTTTAGCTTCAGTACTTGTGTTCTTCAGCTGTTGTACTTCAGCACTTTAGTCTTCAGCTGTTGAAGTCTTCAGCACTTGATCTTCAGCTGTTGAAGTCTTCAGTACTTGTCAAACTGTTGATGAAGCTTTCAGCAGTTGTTGTGATATCATGTGGGACTTAGAGGTTTTCTGATCTGGCTCATTGGTTCTTTTGGTCCAACAGATCTTTATTCCCAAAATATAGGTGGCTTCACCGAGATCTTTTATGGAAAAAAAACTTCCAAGCCAGGTTTTAACACATTCCATGGTTGGAATATCATTTCCAAAAAGTAGTATATTATCAACATACAATACTAGAAATGTAATTATGCTCCCACTAGCCTTCTTATATACACAAGCCTCGTCAGCGTTCTTGATGCTTGTTTCAATCCATAGATTGACCTTTTTAACTTGCATACTTTATTAGGACGTTGTGGATCAAAAAAACCATCAGGCTGAACCATATGAACAGCCTCTTCGAGATGTCCATTAAGAAAAGCGGTTTTGACATCCATTTGCCAAATCTCATATTCATAATATGCAGCTATGGCAAACAACATCCTAATTGACTTTAGCATTGCCACAGGTGAGAAGTTTTCATCATAATCAACCCCTTGAGTTTGAGTGAAACCTTTTGCTACAAGTCTTGCTTTGTATGTATCCAAGTTTCCATGCATATCGATTTTCTTCTTGAAAACCCACTTGCATCCAACTGGTTTGGAGTTAAGTGGAGGGTCAACCATTTCCCAAACTTGGTTGTCATACATGGATTGCATCTCTACGTTCATGGCTTCCAGCCATTTGTCATAATCTGAATTGGACATTGCATCATGGTATGTAGTTGGCTCAATGGAGTCAACCACATAGCATCCATTCATGAAAAATCCATATCTTTCAGCTGGAATGCTAACTCTACCAGATCTGCGAACGTTTTGTGTGTATTGATCAACCACTTGATCATCATCAACAACCTCTTGTTGATTGCTAGTGTCAACCAAACGTGTATCGGTTTGTGGATCTTGATCCTCATCAAATTCCACTGTTCTATATGTTATTCCTTCCATAAGGAACTTAGCTTCCAAGAACTCTACGTTTCGAGCAATAAATACTTTTTGCTCTGTTGGATTAAAGAAGTATTATCCTATACAGTCTTTGGGATATCCAACAAATATACACTTAGTGGATCGACTTTCCAACTTGTTTTGGGTGTTTAGCTTAACATAAGCTTCACAACCCCATACCTTTAAATATGATAGTGATGGAAATCTTCCATGCCATATTTCAAAAGGTGTCGAATTCACTTTCTTGGTTGGGGCCTTATTCAAAATACGAGCCGCGGAGAGCAATGCGAAACCCCAAAAAGATAGAGGTAGTGAGCTTATAGCCATCATAGATCGAACCATATCCAATAGGGTCCGATTTCTCCTTTTAGACACACCATTATGTTGTGGTGTTCCATGTGGAGTAAGTTGTGAGACGATCCCACAACTTCTTAAATGATCCCGAAAAGCCTCACTGAGGTATTCACCTCCTCTATCCGAACGAAGAACTTTGATTGTTTTATTGAGGTCATTTTCTACTTCATTCTTGAAGCTTTTGAACATTTCAAAAGCTTCATGTTTATGTGCCATCAAGTACGCATGACCATAGCGATTATAATCGTCGGTAAAGGTAATGAAGTATCTTTCACCATTTCTTGTCATTGTCTTAAAATGTCCACATACATCCGAATGTATGATTCCCACTAAGTCCTTTGCCCTCTCGTTAGTACCACTAAAGGGCGACTTGGTCATCTTGCCTTGTAAACAAGATTCACACTTATCAAATGAAACATTTTCATTTGTTTTCAAAAGACCATTCTTTTGAAGTGTTTAAATTCGATTCTTGTTTATGTGACCAAGATGACAATGCCAAAGATATGAATCACTTAAACCCATTTTGAGTTTCTTGGTTCTGATTGGTATAATGAGTTATTATAGGATGAATCATCATGAACCAATTCATAGATGCCATTAAAAGGCATTACCTTAACATAAAAACATCAACCATACAAACATAAATACCACTGTTTACAAACTTTAATTCATAACCACATTGTTTTAAAAGGGAAACAGAAATTATGTTTCTAGTCAAACTAGGAGCATACAAAATGTTCTTGGGAACAACTTCCAAACCATTTGAAAGTTTCAAAATATAGTCTCCTTAGGCTTCGACATTAACTTTTGCTCCGTTGCCCATGTAGAGACTTGTGTCTCCCTTCTTGAAGTGCTTATTCTTTTGAACCCCTACAACAAATTGCAAATATGAGTTACACATCCGGTATCCAATACCCATGTGTTAGAAGAAATAACATTTAAACCAATGTGCATCATGAAAGTTGTACCTGAGGTTTGCTCAGCATCCCTCTTGTTTCTCAAATCTTTGAGACAGGTAGGACAATTCCTTTTCCAATGTCCTATCTCACCACACTCAAAGCATGGATCGTTCTCCGTTACCTTAGGCTTCTTAAGCTTAGGCTTTGGTGGTTCTGCTTTAGCCTTCCGTTTCTCTTTACCTTTGATGTACCCCTTTCCTTTGGCAACATTTGCCTTAGGGCCAGGGATGGGCCTTTTCTTATTACCTCCCTCATTGATCGAACCTTTCTTATTGAGAGAACAGGTAGAACCTTTCTACCCATCCCTACCTCGGCTATTTTGAGCATTCCGTGAAGCTCACCAATGCTCTTGTCCCACCCGTTCATATTATAATTCATTATGAACGTCTCAAAACTTTTGGTTAGGCCATTAGGGATTAAATCCGTGGCCAGCTCCTTAGAGACGGGACAATTAAGCCTCTCGAGGTGATCAACGTGGCTTTTCATCTTAAGAACATAAGACGATACCGATTGGGTTTCTTCCATGCGACAGGTATGAAGTGCTCGAACCGTTTTGAAGCGCTCTACCCTAGCTTGTTGAAGGAACATTTCCTTCAACTGGGTAATCATGTCATATGCCCCATGATTCTCAAAGTCCTTTTGGAGTTCAGGAATCATGGCTTCCAACATGAGGCAAGAAACATGCATGGAATCATTTGTGTATTTAAGCCAATCGTTATAGGCCTCAACATCCTCGGGGCCGGGCTGGTCAGGAATGGGATCGTCAAGGACATAGGCCTTTTTCTCTTGCTTGAGAACAATTCTCAAGTTTTGAAACTAGTCCATAAAGTTATTATGGTTAAGACGATCCTTTCTAAGATGGTTCTCAGTGATAGGGTAGGGGCGGTCGGGGTGGTAGCATTATTGTTTGCAACCATTTCTAGAAAATTACAAAGTTCATATTAGTATTTCTGAAAAATTACATTTTAATTATTAATACCCTTTTTATGTCTGATAGACAATTAATAACTAAAATCTAGAATCCAACGTTACATTTAAATTATCGTTAGGTAACCTTTATCTCATTATTTAAATTAACAAGGTAGTCAACATTTGACAATTGCAACCTATTGCAACTTCTAGCTTTATGGGATCAGTTAAACATCTTATGTTTAGTCGGCATGTAAAATCCCATCAACACCATTGTATGCCATGCTTGGGTGACCCTATGCACATGGTTTCCAATTCAAGTCCTCCTACTTACACACACATGTGAGTTTACACATACAAGTGGTTAGGTGACCTTTATCCCACAAATATGTTAAGCCCACCTCAAACACACAAGTTCCCTAAAAGTGGTTAGGTGACCTTTATCCCACAAGTAGTTCTCAAGTGATTCGAGTGTCGTGTAAACAGATGGTGTTAAACTTGTTTCCAAAGGGATTTTAGTTTTCATTAATTCTTGTTATGAAAACTCTATGTATCTTGTATTTGCATGCTTTCAAATACATGGTACCCTGCTGTTCTTTTTAATAAAACCTCTCTTATTTGAAATCATTAATCCTTTTAATAACTTTTATTAACATATTAATGATTAAGAACCATGAAAATTAAGCTTGTTATGATCATTTATTAAGATTGTTAAGCATATATTCATATCTAACAATCAACATAAAATGAATAATCAAACAAGCATACAAGAAACAACCATATGTGGATAACCATAGCCACTATATTGACAACACTTGTTTGCCATCACAAGTGTTGTCATTAGGTGTTTCCTAAGGGTTGAACATAACACAAAATATGAGGTCTCCAAAGACCCTCACTTGAGTTGCATCCAAATGCTTCAAGTCCTTCTCTTTGTGTCTTCCTTTTGTGCTTCCATCTTGAGCATCTTCATTTACAAAATTTATATCCTAATACAAATTTTTCTAATAAATAAAACACACTAAAACTATCTATTACATCACAAATAAATGAATAAATAAATTACACCCAATTACAAGCACAAATGAGTAAATATTACAATCCATAAAGAAAGAAAACAACCAAAATAAATCATCCATCCAAACCAAACCATCACAAGGTCAAGGCTAGGTTATGCACCAATATGGAACAACATCCATGAACCAAAATGAATCCCAAGATGACCCTAAATTTTCAGCCAACATAAACCAAGAATTTATGGTGTATTGTCCAAACAAAATAGAATCAACCATTTTGATATCTATTCTTTCAAGGTTTAATCATAAGCATGTAAGATATAACCTTGAAAGGTTGGGGATTCATCATAACATCACAAAACAGCCCATGTTAGGTTGTTTAAACCCCATAAAACCAATTTTACAAGGATAATGAAGCTAGTCATCCACATATCCGGCTCTAGATGCCAATGATGGGTTTGTTGTACCAAAAACAAAGTTGTTTAACCATTTAAACAAGAAAAACAAAGCGGAAACTTACCTTAATATAATGATTTATAAGCTGAAACATTAAGCTTCATTTTATGTCAACAACAAACCCAAGATTATAAGGATCATATAAATGTGAAATAACTAGCAAACAAGTAAACAATAACAACCAAAATCGACCATGGAACTACCTTCCAAAGCTGCCAAAAACGTTAGATGAACCACCTTCCAAAAGGCTGCCCAAATCGTTGGATGTGAAGAAGAGGATGAAGTCTTGAAGGACCAAAACACCAAGGAAGATGTCCTCAAGCTTGTATACCCACAAGCCTCAAGCAAGAAACTTTGTTGCTAGGCTTTTAGACACCAAAATTGCACCACAAGAGCTGCTGAAAACCGATTTTTAGCCTCTATTTTTTCAACAATGGAGAAGAAGAAAGGTTCTTGAGGTGCTTGCATGTAAGAGAGAGAAGGAGGATGGAGTGTGTGTTTGTGTTTCAAGAAGTCAAGTGAAAGAAACAAGAGGCCAAGGACACCTATTAGGGGGGGCCGAAACTTAAACCACTTTGGGGTTTTCCCCCAAAATGTCTTTCACTAATTGTTTAACTAATAACACTTATAAGTTATCTAATTAACCTTTTAATTATATAACTTATACAAACACTATTATTATTATTTGATGTTATTTAACCAACTTAAATAACATTACAAATAATGTGCATAAACAAAATATCCTTATAGGTTGTTTCATCTCATATTCAATTTATTTAGAAAACCCATTTTCTAAATTGGTGTATTTATTCAATTGCATGATCATATCATCAATTAAATATTTATATTAGTGTTTGCAAGCTTGTCATTGGGTATGACCCGACTTGGATCATTACGTACTAACCACACCAATATTCTATGTGTCTTGGGCATAAAGATTCCAACATGTACAACATTTTCTTGTTCAACTCCTTGACCTTGTAGGTGACTCCCATTATCTCTAAGTCATTCACCAGTTGCTCAAATCTGTTAACTTGTTTAGAGATGGACTCCCCTTTGGAGTGATGAAAAGTTTCATATTGATTAACAAGTTTGTCGTTGTTAATTTCAACAACTTCAATGCCCCCTTCACACATGATTAGCAGTGCATCCCATACTGCTTTTACAGTTCCATATTTTCTAATCTTTTCAGCACATCCATCTTGAGTGCTTGAGTTAGGATAGTATAAGCTTTCAAATCAATCTTGATTTTCTTGTAATCTTCTTCATCAAGAGTTAGATCTTCAATGGGTATCCTTGATGTCTTGTAGATAGCTGCTTGATCTGTAGATAGAGTCACCAGAATGTGTGGTACCTTGTAGATTGAAATCCATAATGTTGGACCAAAAGAACCAATGAGCCAGATCAGAAAACTCTAAGTCCCACATGATATCACAACAACTGCTAAAGGCTTCATCAGCAGTTCGACAAGTGCTGAAGACTTCAACAGCTGAAGATCAAGTACTGAAGACTTAAACAACTGAAGATCAAGTACTGAAGACTTAAACAGCTGAAGACTAAAGTGCTGAAGTCCAACAGCTGAAGAACACAAGTGCTGAAGCTGAAGACTAAAGTGCTGAAGTCCAACAGCTGAAGAATACAAGTGCTGAAGCTGAAGACCAAAGTACTAAAGTTCAACAGCTGAAGAGTCCACAAGTGCTGAAGATCAACAACTGATGTACAAAGTCTGAAGACAAAGACTGAAGACATCAGCTGATGACATCTACTGAAGTCATCAACTAATGAAACGTCTAAACTTCAAGTCTGAAGACCAAGTGCTGAAGTTTCAGTACTTTGTCACAATAGCTGAAGAGTACTTCTTCAGTAGTTGTGGACATCCGCTGCTGAAATCATTCGAACCGATCAAACTAGATGCTGAGATCCTAACAAATGGTATCAGAGCTGGTTAATCATTGATCGATCTAACAATTAATCATTGAAACTGCTCATTTGCTCTAAGTTTGATCGAACTAGCAAATTCGCACGAATCTGTTATAGAGATTGAAGTTCTGTCGCTTTGGCTATTTAATTGAGGTTCTTAGTTGTTTGAGCTAAATTTGTTTTGCTTATCTTGAATTTGTCTGAATTTTCGAAAATGACTACACCTTCTAATGATCCACACAATACTGGTTCCTCAACCAAGCCTCCGATGCTGGTTAGGAATGAGATAACATTTGGCAACGCAGAATGCTCCATCACCAGTCTGTCAATAGTTTAGGTTGTTGGACATCCGTGGTACATGGACCACATAAGCCAATGGTGAATCATCCGGAAACAAATTAGTTGATTCTGAAGAAGAGGAACAATACTCTGATGAGGACAAGAAGTTGTTGAGATTGATGCTAAAGCCCATGGAATTCTGGCCATGGCACTGCCTAATGAAATCTATTCCGGGCTTATGCATCATGAAACTGCTCATGACCTTTGGAATGCACTGAAAGAACAATTTGGTGGCACAGATGAGGTCTTGGCAAATAATAGAGAAATCCTTGCCCAATAATATGAGACATTCTCTCATAGGAAGGGTGAGACACTGACTCAACAGTTTGAGCGGTTCTCTTGTTTGATCTTTGAATTAAAAATGGTCAAACATGAGTACACAATAGCCAGATGAATAACAGATTTCTCAGATCACTGCCTAGAGATGGGACACATATACTATTGTCCTACGCTCCAGTGCAAATTGGACAAACTATCTCTCACCCAACTCCATGGGAAATTGCTCACATTTGAGAGAGAGATAGAACAGAAACGAAAACTGTCATCATCTGGAAAGCTCACTGATGACTTTGTACCAGGAAACACTGCCTTGGTTGGTCATGAGTCAGAATATGCTTCATCTGAATGTCAGTATGATGAGCATATTGATTTCTCTTCAAACACTTCTGATTCTGCATTTGTGAGTGTTGATAGTCAGTTTACTGGGTGTAATAATGACAATCTATGCTTCATCATGGATGATCTCAAGGGGATTGCTCATGATGACTTAGAAGAGATGGATATTTTGAGCCAAATGGCCTTCATAAATATCAGATCTCAGAAGTTCTACAAAAGAACTGGAAGAAAGTTCCCAGGACTCTCTGGCAAACCAAGTTGGTTTTGACAAGAGTAAGTTGAGGTGTCACAAATGCCACAGGATTGGACACTTTGCTAGAGAATGTAGATCATCTAGATCTAATTCTTCTGCAACCTTTGTGACTTTCCCTGGCAATAGTCAACAACACAGAGGGCAACATCCTGTCAATTCTGGTCATCATTCTCAACCACAATCTCCTGCATATTTTGTTCCTCAGGGTCAAATGCCATATCCTTACCCTTGTTATTACATGCTCAAAAACCAGTCAGGTTCAAGCACCCATTGCTCAACAACCACATGCTCTTCCTGAGCCTCAACCATCTCAATCTCATCAACCTCCTCAACCTCACAACACAGCTTCTTCACCCCTGGAGTTGTTGACTGGAGCAGTTTACCAGATGACATGTCTGGTCATGAACAACTGTTCACAGGTGCTGGTCAACATGGTGGTGACAGTCCTTTTGGGAATCTGGCACTTATGGCTTTGGAGTCTGCAGATGGATCATCCTCAAATGCCTCTTCATCATAGGTCTCATAGGTATCCTCTGAGGCTAAGGCCAAATTATGTTCTGAAACATGCATAGCAGCATTTGCCTCTATTAGAGAAGCAAATGTAGCTTTAATTAATAAGAACATAGAGCTAGAAAAGATCATTTTCAAAAAGAAAAGCTGAGTTTGAGTCTATGCTTAAAGAGAAAAATGATGAGATTTATAAACTTAAATGTCAAATCACTGATGATAAGGCTAGGGAAGAGGTACTTTTAGAAAAGTACAAAGACCTCAAAGAAACCCTTGCAGTCACCCAAGTAGAGTGTGATCGATGGGTACAATCATGCAAAGGTTTTGAAATGCTTCTTAGTAAGCAATCAGCTTCCAATGTGAAGTTTGGTATTGGTTATAATCACACTGCTCCTCCTACAGATTTTGCTTCAAGAGCAGAAGTGAAATCTGATGGAGAAAGCAATAACCAATCCACCTCATCATGTGATTCACTTTCTGATAGAGCACCATCAGAAGTTGAAGTTAGTATTATTCCCTGTTGAACCTATCATCTGATCTTGATGGTTCAAATACTGACACTCACATGATCAAAGAGTTGATCAACTCAGGAGTTATTTTGGAAGTCCTGAAAGGACTGGAGAGCAAGATTTAACACCTGAAGTTCAAACTCCAACTACTGTCAGCACTGAAGAGAAGAAAACTGTCAGTAGAAGGGTTTGAAGACTACTAAAAGGAAGTCAAGAAAGCAAATAGTGTCTCCAAAGTGCTGAAGAACAAGTCTTTAGTAGTTTCATTCTCTTTAGTTGATGATCAACATAAGATGAAGAAGAAACCATGTGAAATATGTGGTTTGTTCAATCATCTTACAGATGATTGTTGGTACAAAAGAGGATCCAAACTCAAACATAAAGAGGAAATTAAAGAGAAAATGGTTAAAATGAAAACTAAGTTTGAAGCCACATTTGTACCAACAACATCAAATCCTGTAACCCTTAAGTCCAAAAGAAATCCAAAAAGGAAGGGGTTAACAGGTAACAGCTGAGATTGCTCAAAAGAAGAAGGTGAAACATAGGAACTTCTCAAACTCCAATGCCAATGTGTTTGGAGAGCTGAAAGCTTTATCACAAAATCAGACACAGCTGGTTATGATGGTTCAACATCTATTGGGAAGAGTTAACCAATTAGATGTTCCTATGTTGAAACCACAGAAAAGGAGGTCCAAGCCAAAGGATTCCTCTTCTTTCACCATCTTCTTCCTCTCAGGCTGTTGTTTCCAACAAACCTGTTAGTTTACCATCTGTTGATGAGAACAGGCCCAAAACCAAAAAGGTTTGGGTCTCAAAATCTAACTAATTTGTTGTGTTTTGCAGGGTTCTTCAACATGCCATAGAGGCATCTGGTATGTAGACAGTGGAGGATCCATGCATATGACATGAAACATATCACTTCTTAATGACTACTCTCAAGGAAGGAAGGGGTTTGTGTCATTTGGCAATGATGCAAAGGGTTATATCATCGGCAAAGGCTTTGTTTCCAATGGGGAAATAAAGTTTGATGATGTTAACCATGTGGAAAATCTCAAGTACAACCTCTTGAGTGTCAGTCAAATGTGTGACAAAGGCCATGTTGCTCTTTTCACCAGTCAGAACTATCGGATTCTATCATCCAAAGTTCTATGTTTGATTGATAAGGTGTTGGATGAATACACTCTCCTGAAGGCCAACAGGACAGGAAGAGTGTATGCCTTAGATCTTTCCAAGAAAATAGATCTCAAAGGCCATCCTTGCCTATTTTCCAAGGCTTCCCCTCAAGAATCTACTCTATGGCATAGAAGGCTGGGTCATGTTAATCTCAAAAACATAAATCAGCTGATAAACCATAGTTTAGTAAGGGGTCTGCCTATGAAGGAGTTCAAATGTGAAGATAACTGCACTGCTTGTTTAAAAGGAAAACAGCACAAAGCTTCATTTCCTCCATAGAAGAACCTAAGTCCACTGCCTGCTTACAGCTTCTTTACATGGATCTCTTTGGTCCTGTGAGAGTGATGAGTATGGCTAAGAAGAAATACTGTCTGGTAATTGTGGATGATTACTCCAGATTTGTATGGACTTTCTTCTTACATTCAAAGGATGAGGCAGCTCAGAAGATTATCAACTTTGTGTTGTATGTTGAGAAGCAATATTCCCTCTCAGTCAAGTGTATTAGAAGTGATAATGGAACAGAATTCAGAAACAATACACTTGATGAGTTCTACCTCTCAAAGGGAATCAAGAGGCAGTTTAGCATTCCAAGAACTCCTGAACAAAATGGAGTAGTGGAGGAAAGAACATGACCTTATTGAAGCTGCAAGGTCCATGTTGGCTGATTCTGGACTGCCAATGATTTTTGGGCTGAAGCTGTCAATACAGCTTGCTATGTACAAAATAGAGTTCTAGTAAATCAGAGGTTGATAAAGACTCCATATGAAGTTCTTCATCATTTGGCCCCTCTAATTCATTCTTAGAGCTTTTGGGTGTTCTTGTTTCATTCTCAACACACGGGATCAACTCCAAAAATTTGATCCTAAGGTGGATGCAGGGTACTTTGTTGGTATTCATCAACTTGCAAAGCATACAGAGTCTTCAACTGCAGAACAAAGATGGTTGAAGAGACTCTACATGTTAAGTTTAATGAATCTCCAAAGGACAAAATTTCACAAAGCCCTGTGGAGCTATTTGATTTGGACATACTGCAATATGTTCCTTATCAAACTCCTGCTGTTGCTCCTTTCAACAGTTCATCACCTTGTGGTACTGCTAGGTGATAATGATGATGATAGCAGTACTCACCTCTTCAGGTTTAGTGACCAACTGCCTGTGTCCTCTAAAGTTGATGCTCATGTAGCTTCCGTAGCTTCATCCACAACAAGTGCTGATGAGATTTCTGCATCTTCAACTTCATTTGAGTTGCCACCATCTACATGGTTTCAAGAGTCTACATCAACATCTGTTGCTTGCTGAAGGTTCTACAAACACTTGCACTGATCTCATTGCTTATCAAGAGCTGAAGAATCACCCAATGTCTCAAATCATTGGTGATATCAATGCTGGAGTTTCAACCAGAAGTCAATTGTCCAATTTCTGCTTCTATGCTCTCTTCATCAGTCAACTAGAGCCAAAGAATTATCATGTTGCATTTAGAGACAATGGCTGGGTTGAAGCAATGCAGCTTGAGCTTCTTCAGTTCAAAAAGCAGCAAGTGTGGGAGCTTGTTCCTCTTCCCCTAGGTAAGTGTGCAATAGGCACTAAATGGGTGTTTAGGAATAAAACAGATGAAAATGGGCTTATTGTTAAGAACAAGGCCAGATTGGTTGTTTAGGGGTTTGCACGAAGAAGTATTGATTATGATGAAACCTTTGCCCCTGTAGCCAGACTGGAGGCAATTAGATTGTTCTTAGCCTGCCTTGCTGCACTCCACAATCTTAAAGTTTTTCAAATGGATGTTAAAAGTGCATTTTTATATGGTAAAATAAAAGAAGAAGTTTATGTGTGTCAACCACCAGGTTTTGAGGATAATAAACACCCAGAATGGGTATACAAGCTTGATAAGGCTCTTTATGGGTTGAAACAAGCTCCTAGAGCCTGGTATGAGACATTATCTAACTTTCTTCTGCAAAATAATTTCACTAGAGGTTCCATAGATAAAACTTTATTTATTAAGAAGGTGGATTAGCATAAGCTACTTGTTCAAATTTATGTTGATGATATTATATTTGCATCCTCTGATCCTCAGTTGTGTGATGATTTTACAAAATTAATGCAAAGGAAGTTTGAAATGAGTGCAATGGGAGAATTACAGTTCTTTCTAGGCTTGCAAATCAAACAAAAAGCTGATGGAATTTTCGTTCATCAGTCTAAATATACAAAAGATCTTTTAAATAAGTTTGATTTACAAAACTGTAAGCCCTGTTCTACTCCCATGTGCAACACCACACAATTGGATGTTGATCAGAAAGGTAAAGCTATTGATGAAACGCTTTACAGATGTATGATTGGGTCCTTGATGTATTTAACAGCTTCTAGACCAGATATTATGTTTGCTACATGTGTTTGTGCTAGATTTTTGGCTGCACCTAAAGAGTCTCATCTGATTGCAGTCAAGAGGATCTTTAGATATTTGCAAGGTACACAATCTCTAGGTTTATGGTATTCCACTGGGCACTCTTGCAAATTAGTTGCTTTCTCTGATAGTGACTATGCAGGGTGTAAGTTGACCAGGAAATCAACTTCTGGTGGATGTCAATTCCTAGGCAACTATTTGATTTCTTGGCAGAGTAAGAAACAAACATCTATTGCTACATCACTGCTGAAGCCGAGTACATTGCTGCTGCAAGTTGTACATCCCAAGTACTCTGGCTTCAGAATCAACTTTTGGATTATGGCATTACAGAGACTAAGACTCCGTTATTAATGGATAGTGCTTCAGCTCTTTGCATTGTCAAAAATCCAGTCCAGCACTCTAGGACCAAACATATAGAATTAGACATCATTTTATAAGAGATTGTTTTGAAAAGGGTCTAATTAATCCTATATTTGTGCCTAGTGCTGATGAGCTTGCAGACATTTTCAGTAAGCTTTGGATAGTTCTACTTTCCACAACCTAGTGTTAAGGCTTGGTATGATGCAGCTAGAATAAGTGACAACTACTGATGATCTCAGTAATTACTGATGATCATTGGTAACCATGTCACATAAAGTACTGATGAGTTCTTTTACCCTCAGTAGTTTTTATAACTACTGAAGGCTAAATGCCTCACAAGTACTGAAGTACTTTATCTGTTCTAACTACTGATGTAGTTACAACTACTGATGTAGTTACAACTACTGAAATCAGTAAAACAAAAAGTACTGACGTCCTATGACACACTTGAAAAGCAGATGAAAAGTCTGATGAATAAGTGTTAAGACAGTATGAAACAGCTGAAAAGCTAAGAATTGATGAAAACAGCTGATGAGTATTTCTCTTCAGTTGTTTCTACAATTATGTTTCTAAACAACTGAAGCAAGACCACACAGTCTTCAGTAGTTTCACAACTACTGATAACTAATACCAAGTCTTCAGTTATTTACAACGACTGATGGCAAAACCATTGTCTTCAGTAGTTTCACAACTACTGATGACAATACCAAGTCCTCAGTTGTTTACATCATATGAAGTCAAAACCACAACCTTTAGTAGTTTCATAACTACTGATGATTAACACCAAGACTTCAGCTGTTTCAACCTCTGATGGTCAAAACCAAGTCTTCAGTCGTTTATAACAACTGATGAACAACACCACCACTGTCAGTCGTTTTAAACCTCTGAAGGTTAATACCACGTCATCAGTAGTTTCAAACAGCTGATGACCACACCAAAACCTTCAGTAGTTTTCTTTCAGCCTTTTCCTATCCCACCCTATAAATACCTGTCTTCTTCTCAAACGTTCCATTAGCCGTTCTTCTGACCTTCATACTTTCAAAAATGGCAACCATGAGTCTAAAACCCCGACATAACTGCATCTCCTACCTCACGAAATCGGCCTTCTGGACAAAGTTTGATCACGCCATAGACCTCATGGCTGATTCTCAATATAATACAGCTTTGCTCTTAAACCCGACCATCTACCCAGAGTCACTCAGTCAGTTTTGGTCCAATGCCTACGTTCACACTGATGTGCCTACCGGCCAAATCTCTGTTAGGTCATTGGTTAACCAAAACAAGTAGAGGTTACACCTGAAAGCATTCGTAGAGTGCTAAATTTACAAGATGCTCTTGTGTGACTGAGTACCCGAAGGGCACAACTGAGATGTCCTTCATCAACAATGGGTATGACGGAAATCTTAAAGTTGCTACCATACTGAAGAAGAACTTCCCTGATGCTGAACGATTAATATTTCATATGGTGAATGTTTGCTTAGCCTCGAAGACATCCTCATGGGATCAATGTCTTCCCAGTGGCAACAGGTATTATATTCAATTCTAGAACACCAACCTTTAAATTTTTCACAAATTGTGTTTCTAGAAATCAAAGATCTGGCACAGAAACCTGTGGGAAACAGATGGCTTTTATATCCCAGGTTTCTGACGGCCATAATTTTACATGAATTACAAACTGATGGCCTAGTTGGCCTTGGAGTCCCTGCACCAGCTGTTCTAGCTGAGGTATACTCCAGGCATAACTCCGACCAATCTCTCAAAGAAGCTGCCGGTTTGCTCAAACCCAACCAAAGGGAACCCACAACTTCAACTGCCAGATCCAAGTCCCCACCAAGCCAAAATCCAAACCCAAACAAGCTAATCAGGGAGATGAGTCCCCTGATGATGCTCCTGTACCACCCAAACAGGATAAACCTACTGGTTCAAACCCCCCAGTAGTGTTAAAGACTCAACCAACAACAGCCGCACAGGTATCCTTTCAAAAGGATCTTGTTGCAACCACTTCAGGGGAACCCACATTACTAAGACCTCTCTCACTTGAGGAGGTTATCATTGAAGAGCATCCCTCTCCCCGGATGCAATCAGCTTCTATCCCCTCTCCCCATGCAAATGCCCCTCAAAGCCCAACCATTATAATTGCCAATGTGCTAACTCAGCTGCATGCCTCTCCTCCTCCCCTACAACCACCAAAAAAGGGAGAACAACAGCAATTGAGGAGAGGATACACATGCTTTTGACAACCCACATCACCGGGGTTTAAATGTTCTATCTCCTAGTGTGGATATGGAGATCAGAACATCTGGTGAGGCTGCCACCTCTTTGAATCAGCATATGATCAGACTGAGGTTGGTAACATAACTAAGACCTCACCAGAGGCAACGGCTGATGAAGGACAAAGTCCTGAGGCTGGAAGTCCCCAGTTCCAAGACAAAGGGGCACATGCTACAACTGGTCTACACCCAGTGCATGTACATCCTGCTACAAGCAGGAGGTCAGGTGATTCAGCATCTGCTGATGATGACCTGGGCTTTTTCTACATGTTCTTGCCCAGAACACAATCCTAGAGGAGGAAGTCAGTAGGCTGCAAAAACTACTTGACCAACTCTCTCAAGGAGAAAGACCATCTGCCACCACATCAACCCAAAAGATGGCACCTTCTTCTGAAGGTCCCTTAAACACACAGCCACTAAAAAATTCTCAGCCACCTCTGCCTCTGTTTCTGGCACCATTTCTCAGGACCAAAACCCCCTGAGCAAATGGATGCTATCCCTCAAAATCCCATATCTCTCATCACACCGCAGCTAACCGATTTGTTATTAAAACTGTTGATGAGAGACTTTCGTCTGTCCTACAAACACTGGTGGAGGATGTACTGAGCCAACAACTTTCTGCTACTCAATCCCTTGCACCCAATGCACCCCAAAAGGGGGAGAGTTCAGCAGTGAAAGCTAAAAGAAGAGGATGGAGAAGGAGAAAGAGAAAGAGAAGGATAAAGAAGTGGAAAAAGAGAAGGACTGTGTTATGAGGCCGAAAAGAGAAGGAGAATGTGATTGAGAAGGGAGCTGAAATTGAAAAGTACATGAAAGTCAAAAAGATTTTCATGTCACATACAAGAAAAAGAAGAGTGCTGAGAAAGAAAGAACTTGAACGAAATGGTTAAAGAGGCTGATGCTGAACACAGCAGATCAATGGACAATATCATTGATCAGCTGTTTAGGCAAGGTTTCGACACTGAAAAGCTGGATTCTGAAATAAGAAGATTAGAGATCGAAATCCAATAATCTGTAGATAGCTGCTCGATCTGTAGATAGAGTCACCAGAATGTGTGGTACCTTGTAGATTGAGATCCAATAATCTGGATCTACACCTATAATATAGTTCATGAATCTGATTTTCCATTGTTTAAATTCAGATTTATGTTAAGCATTGGTGGTTTTCGAGTATGACCAAGTTCTGAAAAACTATGTGAATCCATTTTAACAAGGTGTTTAGCTTGTACACATATAGATTAGGTAAGTTTTAAGATTAATAAGTCTGAATAGTCCAAATCGTTCAACAACTGCTCAGTTAATCAGATCTATTAAATATATCTTTGTTCTATCACAGCTTTGTTCTTTATATGAATTTGTAGTTTTGTGTATGGTTCTTGATGGTGAGAACGTGTTGACAGAGATATTCTTAAGAGTATTATCTGCTGTTTACTGAATAGAGATAATGGAATACTCTATTAGCAACTCAATCAACAGCTCAATCAAGTTCTATTCAGATCTTTGGTAGATCTAAAAAAGAACCGAGAGCCAAAGCTCTGATACCATTGATTGGGTGGTCAGATTGAGATTCTCACTTACGATCGAATGTAATGATTGAGTTAATGATTGAATGGCAGAATCAAACAAACAAGAAACATTCAGCAGAAGAAATACTCATAAATGCTTTGTACATATTAATAAAGGTGATTGATTACAATGACTGCTAGGGTTTAGCAAAATAATAATAATGCACCTAGAGAATACAAAATATTCTATTTGTCTAAATTTTGTCACCTCATGTGAGGTTATCTATTCTATTTATAGGCAATGTTAGGATCTGGTATTTGACCAAACATCAACTGATTATTGTGTTAACCAAACCAAATAGTGCGGAATCCTATTTGATTGGCGATCCAATGAGTGAGAACGCACGTAGAAACAATAATGTATTAAAACTAACTTCAAGAATTGATTGAGAATCGATCTATAGCGTTCTTTGAACTTGGAGTACGAACTTGGAGGCTTCTGGACGGCTAGGGTACGTCTGGAGTCAACTTGGATTCAATGCTTACGTTTTTCCACGAATTAGGTGGTATTTATACGTTAGGATTGCTCATTCGGGCGACTGAACCATTAGCATGGTTTATTCGTGCGATTGAGCCATGCGGTTGATCCATTCGCACTACTGAGTGTTCAGTCCTGTGACTGAGTCAGACACATGAAGTTGTTCAGGCGTATAGACTATTTAGGCACATGGACACTCAGTCGCATGTCATTCGGACGCATGACCACTCGGACGCAGACCACTGTTGGGCACATGGTCCAGTAGGACGCATGAGAACTTTACTTCATCAAGTTTGAGTGTATTCAATATTCTAACATTATGTATAACACTTCAAACAATCACAAACCTATATAATTAAGTCAATATGCGTTAAACAACTCATTAATGAAAATATAAACTTTATAAACACCAAACAATTTGTATTTCATTAAGTACTCAATAGTTACATAAGTGTATGACATAGTACATTTAGATCAGGATCTAGGTACGTATATGTATCAATAAACTCCCCCTTGGACCTAGATCTATCTATTGTCTAACATCTTTCATGATTTCCTCAAACTTTTTGTACTTAGCTTCTTTGGTAACTCCTGTGTTTATCTCAAAAACAAACAGAGTCTTATCTCCTTTTGGAACTGTAAAGCTTGTATAATATCCTGAGAGTCGTAGAATAGTCGCCACTTGTATAAAGTATAACATCTTGTGCTAACAAGTTGGTGAGCCACATCGGGTCAAACACCCTTATGGTTTCCATTGTGCCATTCCTGTTCAAGACTATCACGACCTCTCCCGTTCTCCAATCGTAGTACCACCATTTGAAGGAAGTCCTGTGGCATCTCATGTAGTGGGATCTTAGACATTGTACGTGGTGGACTCCACTTCAGCAGTACTCTAGGTTTACCAGTTATGACATCAACCTCAGATCTTCTCATGTACCTCATTGGTTGTTGAGCTTTGAAGTTGACCCATCTGGTGTGGTACTCCCTCTTCAGAGCAGCTTCAAACCAGCCAGACATCTTACGAGGGTCAGCATATAGCAAGTTTAACTTAGCTAACTGGTTGAGCTCAAAACCTGGAAGAGTCTTCAGATCATGTGGAAATCTAAAGTACTCTATTCTCTTCTCACGTTTAACTACGTAAACGTTGAGGTCTACAAAATGTGCCCACGCTATGATCCTGCCTGCCACCTTTTGATGTTTCTTGACCTGATACAGTTTGGTGTAGACAGTAGACGTTGTAGCGCTGCGTTGGGCTCTTATTTCTTCAAAACATGCTGCCCATTCAGCCTTTTTGATGTTTACTTCGGCGTCTGAGGATTGGACCTTCTCTTTGTCCTTTTTTGACTCTTTCTCCATCCTGTCCATAGTCGCAAATGTGTCACTGACAAGAGTGTCTCCCAGATTGGGAATAGCAGCTCCCTCCTTGTCAGTGTACTCAGGATAGTGTTGAGCCATGACATCTTCTATCTCAATCTCATCTACATCCTGAAGCTCATCGTCACTTTCTGTTTGCACAGTTGGAGCATCTTTCACAATCTCATCAGCGTTTAGTTGGAACATTTTGGCAATCTGCTCGTCAGTGAGATTGTGAATGATTTCTCCTTCTTCAGGAGTATACATTACCGATCTCCTCACAATACCCTACAAATCAAGAATCAATGTCAGTTGAGTCTTGACCTGTTGGAGGGGAGCAATGCCATATTCATCTCTTTGGGAATTAGGAACTGCTTGATTTAAACATTCAACACAACAATCATTAGCTAATAATCAAGGCATAATCATTTACATTACATATAAACATTCATTTAATTAATTTTACTCATCATCCAAATACAACTGATTTTAAATAACAATAAGACATCTAAGCATTACTCTTGTCCTGGAGCATCGGCTCTTCTGCTGGTGGGGCTGATGTGGAGGCACCTTGATCTTGTGCTCGTTTGGTCCTCCTTTCACTGGCAGATGTGGCACCCGCTGCAGGTGTCATCATCATCATCTCTAACATCACCAGTAGCATTAGTATCATCATCACCATCATTATCTTCATCATCCCTATCTTATCACTATCATCCCCATCCCCCTCCTTGATCTTAAGTGGCTCTTCCTTGGATCCTTTTTGGTGTAGCATGATGGTCTTGTTAGTAGTCTCCAACTCCTCAATCTTCTTTGCTGATAGAACATTTTGCTCTCAGAGTTGGGACATCTCTGCACGTTGAATCTCCATCTGCTGTGCCTACTGAGATATCTGCTGAGCTTGAGCAGTAGTAAGATCTACAAGCTGTTGCACCTGAGCAGTCTTCTCTTCGTCTGCTGCTAACAGCCTCAGTACCATACGGTTAAGTGCCGAGAGCTGTTCCTCTACCCCACTGGGAGGCAGAGGTGATCCTGATGGATATGGAGAGAAAGAGGATGGTGTTGTAGGATGGCTAGTGGTGTGGTGGTGGCAGTGGTGAAGATTGGTTGCAGTATAGATGATGGTGGTGGTGATGTAGGTGTGAATGGTGTGGTGGTGGATGGAAGGGTGTTAGTGGTGATAGGTGAATGGTGGCTGTGGTGGTGGCTGTGGTGGTGGCTGTGGTGGTGGCTGTGATGTTGGCCGTGGTGGTGATAAAGGTGATTCTGCGTTTCTTCCTTTTCAAGCCAGGGGCTGAGCCATCCTCTTCTTCCTCGATCCTGTCGAGGAGGATGCTCCCCCTAGTACACGGCTTGGCAGATCGGGAGCATAAGTGGGGTCAACAACATTTTCTCCCCATCCACCTGGGCGTTCACCAACTGCACGGAGCCCTCGTTCTGTGGGAACACTTTACTTCCACAGTCCGAGTTAGCGGCTCTTCATCTGACTCATCTTCTTCTTCACCAGCATGAAATCCTGGTGGAACCCAGCAGTCTCCGCTTCGTCTCCAGTGGGGGCAGATGCTAGAGATGGAATAGCAGTAGTGGGACCCCTTTGTTGAGTGGGTCCTTCATTCCAACATGTCCGCTATCATCATCGGAGTCATCATCAGGAGCTGTATCTGCTCTTCTTCAGAGTCACTATCAACATGACGCCATTTACGCCTAGCCGCGCCACGTAGTGTTCCCGGCCAGATGCCCAAATAATCTCCTCACAGGGGGTTTTACCTGCTTCCCCCTATAAACCTTCATCCTTCCAAAGTGGTATCGTCCATTACCTCTTGAGTACCACCGCGTCTTCCTTCTCCTTCGGCAAGGCAGGGAGCTTCTGGTCTATGATCATCTGCATAAGGGAGGGTACATGCAGAAGCCCTCCTTCCCTTTCCCCTCAATCTTCTCCACCATGCAGGTGAAGATCATTTTCGAGAAGTTGAACGCATGGTTCAGCACCAGAGCATATGAGTTCTCGATCTGATCAACAGCTCATCAAAACCTCCTTTCCGAGACGCTAAGCACTTAAGCAGTACGTCGGCAAGGTACTTGAACTGGGGCACAGGTTGCTCTTGTTGACCACCCCTGCATTGATGTCCCCAGCATACTTGGCCCGCAGGGAACAACCTCTGACAGTCAGGGGGTGTAATCATGTTGGATATTCAGCATCGTCCCCAAGCTGCAGCACTATCCTGAGATCTTCCTCAGAGATCTCAATAGCCTCTCCAAATATCGAACTATGGATTCGATGAGGGTCTGATGTTCTATCAACTACAGCACCTTCCCAGAAGGCCTGCTGAATAGACTTGTATGGTGTGCATGGATTTGAGATTGCATGAGAGATCCTTGAGCGTCTAAGAAATGAGATGATTCCAGCAAAGTCAGGTGCATGTCTGGATTACTAATCCAGATAAGCACACATACTGTGCTTGCTGCTCATTGTCCACCGACTCGCATCTGTTACAAAAGAACACGTTAGTATCCGTTGAATAAGAATATCTTGAATCACTTGGACTTGTAAATATTTCTTTTGATCTGTCGTGCGAACGAGACTATGCGACTGAGATCTAGTCGTACGAATGAGTAGTGCGACTGAATTCCAGTCGTGCGACTAACCTCATACGTACGACCTGTCATGCTACTGAGCTCATACGTATGTACACTCATTCGTGCATATCAGTCATGCGACTGAACTCATACGTGTGGTTCAGTCGTGCGGTTTAGCCATTTGCACTACTCAGTCGTGCGACTGAAGTTCATCAACCTGTCCATTCGCATGACAGACTGTTGTTCAATTCAAATTCAAACTTTGACCAATTCTTATGATTAGATGTCGTGTTTTGGTTCATTGGACTCGCAATCATTATACTTAGCACATAACAATATTAATTTTAGTTGAATGCTTGAATTAATTGGGTTATTTTGTCAAACAAGTCTCGGCTCTTGGCTTGGACCGAACTTGTTGATTTTGCAGTCAAATTGAATGAGAGATGGTTGGATTGAACCGCATTGTACCTGTATAGTTAGTGGAAATCGTCTGTGCACAAGAATTAGGGGTATAGAAGGATCTAATGAAATTTTGGCAGAGTAATGACAGTCGTGCGAATTAGGGTTAATTTGAGAGTGATGACTCTCTGCGACCGACTCCCCCTCTGTTTATACTAAAGTTGGATTCAATCATACGACTGGACTCATTCGCTCATTTCATTCGGGCGAATGGACGTCAGTCGTGCGATTGGATCAGTTGCTTGCCTTCAGTCGTCCGACTGGAGGTCAGTCGCGCGACTTGTTCATTCGCCCACTCTCAGTCGGCCGAATGGCTCATTTGTATACGTCATTCGGTTGATGGTCCATACTCATGTCCATTCGGCATTTAATGCATGAGTACGGTCCATTCGCATGATTGGTCCATACTCAAGGTCCAGTCGTGCGAATGGGTCATACACTTGACATTTTCCTTACATTATGACCATTTGACATTTAAACCCTTTGAACCTGTTAATTTAACATTATGAACATTTGATCATCTTAGACATGATCATTTTAGACATAAACCTTTAGATCACCTCAGACGTTATCATTTTAAATCTTTTTGTCACCTCAGACGTGACCCACTTACTTGAAAGCACGTGTGGTCACCTCAGACGTGACCTTTTCGATGATAAGGTCCCTTACCAACTTCCATGACCTAGTCCGATAATACACATACTGAATATGACAAACTTTGTACAGAAATAAAAGAAATAATATTGAAAATTTAAAAATTAAGACATGTTTTTGTGTTTTTATAAGAGTTAATTCCTAAGATGTAGTTCTAGGAATAATTATTCTGAGAGAGCAACCACAATCACTTAAGCTATACATGGATCAATTTAAGTTGGAATCATACAGGATATTCAAATCATTCACGACAAGTTATTAGAAAAAACAGCTTTGATGCTCTTTCCTTGTTGTTCATCTGGAGTCATTTAGCAAATTTATGAAATCATACTAGTACTATTAGGTCCCCACAATGATTTGAACTTTCAAGAATTGTAGCCACAGTGATTGTTAGTATACTTGTCCTCTTAAATCCATACACAGACTTTCAACACAGTTTAGTGATCGTTTTAAGGTTTGTTTATTTCAACAAGCATTTGTGGATCCCACACTTATATGGTTATCAACATTTCTCAGAGATTTTTGAGCGGTCTAAGGGTAGCGATTCAAGAAGAGACTATTCTTAGAACTTTCAAAGAGAAGCCAATCCTCAGGTCAGTGCCATCGCACAGCAGAGAGGCACATACCTATCTTCTAGTTTGAGCAATTTTTCTTCTTTTTGCACAGATCTCACCAACAACATAGGTTATCAGCTTGATTGCTTTTAGCATTTTTTAAATGTGCTTTGCTCATTTTTGGTCTTACGCACACTTTTGTGGCGTTTATTTGCTGTCACCACTTATTGGAATCCTGTTGATTGTGTTAACCAGGGATAAGGTGTTTCCCACAGCTTGTCAAACATTTTAGTTTAATCTTGAGATCACCAACCGGTCTAGTCATCTATTGTGTTCGATCTACCAACATATCAGCTGTGGTCTTGCAACCTCTAGTCTACTTTCTTTGTGTTACCTTAGTAGTAGCTAGCTTAACTATCATATTTCCTTTTATATTGCTCAGACTACTCAGACTTATACTTGAACTTTGCATCTTTTTCAATTTGGATTTGTAAAGTCCCAAATGGTTTGTACATGTGTACTATCATCTTCCACACGTTAAATCGGTATCATACGTACGATCTTATTTATTATCATCTTGCGTCTCCTTTTCCCTTGGTTTTTTACCTATTCTCCCCCTAAAATACTAAAACCTCTAAGGATTTGCATTTTAGAATTTTAATAAGAAAGAACCGACATTAAGTGTAATTAACAAACTAACAGTAAGCAAAAAAAGAGAATTAAACTTCAGAAATACTATAATTTAAGAAAATTTAAAAGTAACTAGACGCGACGCATCGGATTATACATGGTCATCTTAAGGAATGACCTCACTCTTCTTTTTAACACCATTGACCTCTAATAGATATAGAAAATGTGGTTTATCAAAAGCCTTTGTATAGAGGTCTACGCATTGAAAATCAGTGTTTATTTTTATCACATGGATTAAGTTCTTTTCAAAACAGTCACGTATGAAGTGATATTTGATCCCGATGTGTTTGGTCTTGGGATGTTCAACCGGGTTCTTAGTGACTGCAATCGCAGCTGAGTTATCAACAAATATAGGAGTAGAAGTGAAATGCAAACCATAATCCCGCATTTGCTGTTGAATCCATATGATTTGGGAACAGCAGCTTGCAGCATCAATGTATTCTTCTTCATAGGTTGACAAGGAAACCGGGGTCTGCTTCTTACACTGCCAGGTTACCAATCTTCTCCCAAAGAACTAACACCCTACTGATGTAGACTTGTAGTTCATCTTGTAGCCACCGTAATCCGAGTCACTATACACTGTAAGTTCAAAGTCATCATCTTGAGGGTACCACAATCCAAGTGTGGCTGTGCCCTTTAGATAACAAAATATCCTCTTGACTCAATTAAATGGTTCACCTTAGGCTTTGCCTGATATCGTGAGCATAAACATGTAGCATACATGATATCTGGTCCTGAGGCAGTGACATACATGAGAGATCCAATCATCCCTCGGTACATGGTGGCATCTACTAGATCACCTTTCTCATCAGGTGCTACTTCATGGTTTGTAGCCAGTGGAGTTCCAACTATTGAAGCATTCTCCATGTCAAACCGATTGAGAATATCTCCTACATACTTGGTCTGATGTAAAAAGATTCCATTTGGTGTCTGATCTACTTGTACCCCAAGAAAGAACTTCATCTCCCCCATGGCACTCATCTCAAACTCAGCCTTCATTACTGCTTCAAAGTCTTTGCATAATTCTTCATTCTTTGAACCGAAGATTATGTCATCTACATAGATCTGTACTAGTGGTAAGTCTCCATCTTTTTCTTTGATAAACAGTGTGCAGTCAATGACTCCCCTACCAAATCTGTGTTTCACAAGATGAGTAGAGAGTTTCTCATACCAAGCCCGTGGATCTTGATAAAGCCCGTATAGAGCCTTGTCAAGTTTGTAAACTCTATCCCGATGATATGGATCTTCAAATCCCTCGGGTTGACTGACATATACTGTTTCTCTGATTTCACCGTGAAGGAATGCACTCTTAACAGTAGCTGATAGACCTTGATTTTCATATAAGATGCATAGGCAAGGAAGATGCGGATGGCTTCCATCCTTGCCATGGGTGCAAATACTTCATTGTAGTCGATGCCTTCAACTTGGCTAAAACCCTGAACAACAAGCCGAGCCTTGTTTCTGATGATCACACCCTAATCATCTTTCTTACATTTCAAAACCCATTTGGTACCAATGACTTTAGCACCTTTAGGTGTATCACTAGTGTCCATACACCTAACTTCTTAAACTGAAGAAGTTCTTCCTGCATGAACTAACCCAAGCCTTATCATTTAGTGCTTCACTAACATACTTTGGCTCAAACTGAGACACAAAGCAGTGGTAGGCACCGTCATGAAGATATCCTTTTTCCATCATAGAGGCATAATTAGCTGAATACAGCTGATTTGTAGTTTGTACCCCTGATCTCACATCTCTTATAATATTATTCAATGGATGATAGACGTTTAGACGTGAGCCAGGAGTTGTCAGAACAACCACCTCAGAGACAAAATTATGAACATTTGGTTCTGTATCTGAGGCAATAGGAGTCTGAGGTTCCGAAGGTTGAGAAGCATCACTAGCCGATGCATGTGAACTTGTGGTAGTCGGAACCCATACTTGTTGATCACTCACATCAACTGCTCCCCCTGAGTTGGTAGGATCATGACATGTTGAATCTTGAGATGGTGTGATCAAGACATCGTACATCATCTTGTTTGCCCACTCGTATTCTCAAGAAGAAAGAGATATGTTGAAGGACTTGAAGAGTCCATCATAGTCGAAGAAGTAAGCAGGCCCTTTCCCAGCAGGCGGTGTGACATATCTCTGAACATCAACATTACACCACACCTCTACTTGACCTGTTGAGTTATTGTAAACTCTCTTGTTCAGTATGTTGTATCCTAAGAAGATCCCTTCATCAACCTTCTCATTGAATTTTCCCTCCTGATTTTTTCAGTAGGGTGCACGGAGCGCCAAACGGCTCGAGATATTCCAAGTTTGGTTTGCGTTGCTGTAATAACTTGTAGCACGTTTTTCCATGGCGTTTTACTATCAGAACTCGATTAAGGGTATAACATGCGTTTGCCACTGCTTCATTCGAAAATTGTATAGGTAGTTTCGAGTCTTCAAGCATTGTCCGTGCTGTCTCTATCAATGTGTAGTTCTTCATTCAGCAACACCGTTCATCTGAGGAGTATAAGCGAGGAGAATGATGCACAATACCTTTTTCCTTGCAATAGTCCTCCATCCTCTGATTCTTGAACTCGGTTCCGTTGTCTGAGCGCACTTGTCTTACCTTCAGCTTGTATAAGGATTCCAGAGTAGTTACCAATTCCTTGAAGGATTCAAATGTTTCTATTTGGATTTCAGAAACATTACCCAAGAGAACCTTGAGTAGTCATTGATAACTACATAGCAGTACAAATCGCCTGTGATGCTTCTTGTACTCACTGGACCAAACAGATCCATGTGAAGAAGCTTAAGTTGAAGTTCTATAGAATGAACTTTCTTTTCCTTATGAGATTTCTTCGTCTGTTTGCCCTTTTTGCATGCAACACAAAAATCTGGGAGTTGAAAGTTTTTGACATTTACTCCTCTCACAAGATCATTCTTGATCAAGTGATTCATTTTCCTCAGATTTATGTGTCCCATTCTCCTATGCCAGGAGATGGATTCCTTCTCAGTAGCTTTGGACAAGAAACATTTGACTTCACTATCCGTTGTGGATGCCTTTGAGAGATCCAAAACATAAAGATCGTTATATCTAGAAGCTGACATTAGGATCTGATCCTCCAGAATCACGTAGTCCTTCTTTAGAACGTAACACTTCTTGTTGTCAAATACTATCTTGAATCCTTTATCACAGATTTCAGAAACAGAAAGTAAGTTATTTTTGTAATTGTTGGACATAGTTTGCCTTATCAAACTTAACTTTCTCATTTCCCACTTCTCCTTGGGCTGTGATGTACCCGCCTTTGTTTCCAGCAAATGAAACATGCCCTCCTTTAATTTGTCTGACATTTCATAAGAGAGCTCTGTTCCCTGTCATGTGCTTGGATGCTCCGCTATCAACTATCCACGTGTTAGTTTCATAATGTAGCGAACACCCTACACAGTCAATGAAAACATTAGTTCATGTCAGGAACCCAAGCCTTAACCGGCTTGGGTTTCCCTGAGGCATCACATATCACAAACTCAACCCACTGACCCTTTGAGGTTAAGGATTGATCAGAATTCTGTTTGTTCTTATTTTTAGGCACTGAGGAGGGATTTTCTTTACATAAACCAGATTTGTGTAAGGCCTGTTTGTGATAAACAGACGATTGGCTAATGGATTGAACTTTGGGTTCACAATCTCTTTTAGAAGGCGTCACTAAGTTCCTTTTAAAAGATCTTGATGTAGATGTAGAAAGTTCAACTTTCTTCCTCGGAGTCTGACCAAACACTTGTTAGGATCTGGTATTTGACCAAACACCAACCGATTAACATGTTAAACCAAAACAAATCATGCAGAATCCTATTGGATTGGCGATCCAATCAGTAAGAACGCACGTAGAAACAATAATGTATTGAAACTAACGTCAAGAATCAATTGAGAATCAATCTATAGCGTTCTATGAACTTGGAGTACGAACTTGGAGGCTTCTGGATGGCTAGTGTACGTCTGGAGTCGACTTGGATTCAATGCTTTTAACTTGATGGTTTCTATTTTTTGGTGGAGATGTTGATGTCACACAGTTGACCTTATTATGTTTGGATTGGGACACTTCTTTGTTTGATGTATCAGTTGGTTTTACAAACTGAATTTCTTTACCTGGTTTTACATCTTTGATCTCTTGTTTACCTAGACTGTGACATGATGCATGTGATTGATTAGCTTTTATAGTCTTTTTAGGTTCTTGTTTGACTTTGTTTGACCCTGACTTGAAACTAATCTTTTCAAATTCTTGTTCCAGATTAACACAAGGCATTTTTATTATTGCCTTTGAAGTGGCCTCCTTCTGTGTAGTGTCTGATCCAATTGATTTACTTAATGAATTTGGATCACTCACCAGAGGAGTGGACACCACGTGATCCTTGATGGGGTTATTGTTAATTGGTTTACATTTGGTGTTCATCAAGGTCTCAGGTGGTGGTGGAACCACTTCGTATCCCAGTCCCTCCCCATTATTTCTCTCTCTTACTATGTGTTGGACAATATGTGATGAGCTTGTCCAACTATGCAGTTTTTGTTTTAATGAATTCACTTATACTTCTAAAACTGCTTTTTGCTTCTTAGTGTCCTCAAGAGAGTTCAGATAGTACCTAATTTCATTTTCTTGGTTAAAGGAAACTACCTTAGCTTCCCTAAGCTGTTTATTTAATAGGTCTATCTTTTCCTTGTAATGTGCTCGTTTTGTTTCAATACTCTATTAGCTTCTGTGCACAGTTCTAGGTCCTTTACTAGGCTATCATTATGATCTAATAACCTAGCAAATTTTGAATTCATACTTTCTCTAAATTTATTACATTCTAAGCAAGCATGATTATTAAACAGTTGGTTAGAAGTACTTACCTGAGATGTAGAAGAAGAATCAGCCATGAGTACTCGCTAGCTTTTCTCTGGTTCGGATGATTCAGATGATGATGCATTTGCAGATTTTTCTTCTTCAGGCAGGTAGTTGACCATATTTTTAGTATCTTCAGAATTTGACATTGTGATCTCTACTGCTATATCACCTTCACTTGCAAAATCATCATCAATATCGTCCACACTAGCTATATTTGACTCTCCTGGTGAGACGAACTGAAAGCTCCAGTCCTGTCCTTCATCTTCGTTAGCAGTTAAAGCTTTTGAATCCTTACTTGATACGTCAGCATTACTAGCTATGGACTTGTCTTGACGGTTAAATGACGAGAAGGGATTTTCGTTTCGTGTCTTCTTTGGTTTTATACACTCCCTCTTGAAGTGTCCATTCTCACCGCAGTTTAAGCATGTAACCTTTGACTTATCAACCCAAGGTTGTGTCTTTTGTTGCAACCAAATCTGTCCGGTCTTTTTGACAAACTTTTTAGCTCGTCGGACAGCACTCGCCAGAGCCCACATTATGTCCATACGTTCCAACTCCATTTCATCCACCTGCTCATAATCTTCATCTGCCAGGTGGCAGCTACCTATCTTTCCAGCAATTAATCCATCGTAGGAGTGAACCACCTCAGCTAAAAGGTCCATATGTGCTCTGGCCACCTCTACAGTTACATTCCCAAGGTAGTCGGTTTTCAGCTTTGCGGCTTAGCTTCAGGTACTATATATTGGGTGCTAGACGACCCTAACATTTCTGATCCTGAAGTTGAGGGTTGTGCTGGAACTCCTGTGCTTGAGATGAAGGCGGTTTGCAATGGTGCTCCAGATGTCTTGACTGAAGGAGTAGCATTGTAGAGTGCAGGATTTTGATCATAGTTTGCCTTTTGGGCTCGATACTTCATCCTAAGCTCTTCTTCTCTCAGTTTTAGAATGAAGTCATTTATGTCTAACTTTGAGAGCATTCCATTCTGTCTGAGATTTGAAACAAATGAACCCCATTTTTCTGGTAATCCATCAGCAAAGTTGGATACCTTATCTTCTATCGAAGTAACCACTCCATGAGTGTGCATCTCACTCATGAAGTGGTAGAATCTATCGATCACATCATCAAGGCCTTCCTTTCCCATTGAAGAGAAGTTGTCGAACTCCTTCTTCAAAGCTTTGGCCTTAATGGCCTTGAGAGAGGCATTTCCGTCATACCTCTTCTCCAACGCATCCTAGCTTCTTTGCTTGAGTGTACTCCGAATACTGACGGAAGATATCCTTCAGAATAGGCTGAGTGAGCAAAGCGTAGACTTTCTTCTCAGTGTTGTATTTTACCTTCTGTGCAACCGTCATGCCACTTAGTGTAAGTTTCACTCCGTCAGCTCCTACTGGCATGTTGTACCCCGACTCTATTGCCTCCCACAAGTTTGTATCTACTCCATTTAAGTAGATTTCGAACCGTTGCTTCCATTGTGGGTAGTTGTCTAACGTGAAAAGCTTCGCGGGTTTATTGTGTATTCCCACTTCGTTCTCCAACAATAGTAGATTCTGAATACGAGTATCTCTACTAGCTGTGTATGCCGAAAACTGATCGAATGTAATGATTGAGTTAATGATTGAATGGTGGAATCAAACAATCAAGAAACATTCAATGCAGAAGAAATACTCATAAATGCTTTGTACATATTAATAAAGGTGATTGATTACAATGGCTGCTAGGGTTTAGCAATATGCACCTAGAGAATACAAAATATTCTAATTGTCTAAATTTTGTCACCTCATGTACGAGGTTTTCTATTCTATTTATAGGCAGTGTTAGGATCTGGTATTTGACCAAACACCAACTGATTAACGTGTTAAACCAAACCAAATAGTGCGGAATCCTATTGGATTGGCGATTCAATCAGTGAGAACGCACGTAGAAACAATAATGTATTGAAACTAACGTCAAGAATCAATTGAGAATCGATCTATAGCGTTCTTTGAACTTGGAGGCTTCCGGACAGCTAGGGTACGTCTGGAGTCGACTTGGATTCAATGCTTACGTTTTTCCACAAATTAGGTGGTATTTATAGGTTAGGATTGCTCATTCGGGCGACTGAACCTTAGCATGGTTTATTTGTGCGATTGAGCCAAGCGGTTGATCCATTCGCACTACTGATTGTTCAGTCGTGCGACTGAGTCAGACGCATGAAGTTGTTCAGGCGTATAGACTATTTAGGCACATGGACACTCAGTCGCATGGCCATTCGGACGCATGACCACTGTTGGGGCGCATGGTCCAGTCGGACGCATGAGAACTTCACTTCATCAAGTTTGAGTGTATTCATATTCTAACATATGTATAACACTTCAAACAATCACAAACCTATATAATTATGTCAATATGCATTAAACAACTCATTAATGAAAATTAAACATTATAAATATAACCAAACAATTTGTATTTCATTAAGTACCCGATAGTTACATAAGTGTAAGACATATTACATTCAGATCAGGATCTAGGTACATATATGTATCAACAGGCAGACAAAAAGCCTTTATACAAAATGACTAAACTACCCGTGACCTATACATTAGAACTAATCTAAGTCTTGATGCACATTTCAGCTGGTTCATCCGCATTGGCAAATACGGATGAGCTGGACTTGATGAGCATTTCTTCACTTGATCATCCGCATTAGTGTATTGATCATCCGCATTGGGTAATGAGGATTAACAATACTTGTGTGCATTCGTCCGGTCATCCTCATTGCATGCAAATGCGGATGAACAGAATCTTGTTCGCATTACCTTTTGGTCTCCACATTTGTAATGTGGAAGAACAAATACTTGTCAGCATTTGTTCTTTGCCTTCCGCGTTGACAAATGCGGTAGGCCAATACTTCTTCTACTGCTGCAGGATCTTCATCCGCATTAGTTTTTGGACTTGTGGGAATGCATATATGATCCTAATAGGGTGCAACAAACAAGGATAAACTTGTTATCAGTATGAAACATTTCATCACTCCAAAGGGGAGTCCATCTCTAAACAACTACATAGATTTGTGTAGCTGGTGAATGACTTAGACATCACGGGAGTCACTTATAAAGTGAAAGAGTTAAATAAGAAGAGGCTACACCGTCTTGCAGAAAACAGGAAACAAATTGTGACCATGTTGAAAAACACTCTTAATCTTGAGAGTACTACCCGATATAGGAGATCCAAGAGTGACTGAAGCATATGAATTTCCATTAGACTCTCACTCTATGGAAAATGCATTAATTACTGAGGAGGACGATTTTCTTTCCTCCACGGATCAAGTAAAGACTACAGGATTCGTTGTAGCTCCATCAACCAACAGACCATCAACATCATCCAAATCATTAGGATTCTCAACAATTCCTTCAAACACTCCTGATGATACAAGATCTAAAGAACAAAAGGCAACCTATATGCCTTTGTTGCTAGCTTTGAAACTTATTTGGGAGGAAGACTCACCTCTGCGCATCTGATCCAGGAAGACTTGGAAGAAATGGATCCAATGATGTAAAAGAATGGATTTGCAGTGGCAAATGGCCATGATTGCAATGAGATCCAAGAAGTTTTTTAGAATAGGAAGAAAGCTCAACCTTAATGAAAACACCAAGCTTGGGTACGACAAATCCAAAGTGAAGTGCTTCAACTATGACATGACTGGCCAATTCACTAGAGATTGAAATGCTCTCAAGAAACAACAACTTTCAAAGGAATTCTCAGAGCCAGTCATCTTCATAATTAAACTCAAGCTTTCACTCCAATAATCATCAACAACAGTATTATCATTAACAACAACAACAAATATATTAGACTCAACCTCAACACACCAGTCAAGCTCATGGAAGTAGTCAGTCATTTGCAAATGCTCTTCTTATCAACCAAGATGGAGCCTGTATGCAGAGGAAGTAAAGCCTCGATTCCAAAATCATGCACTCATGGCTCACATCAAAGATGGTCCATCTCCCATGCCATCTAAGGTAAAATCTAACCTTCGTAGTGATAAATGCATTACTGAACTGCAAGGTTATCGAGAGCACAATCATAAATTGGCTGACAAAATAAAAGAAGAAAAGGTCAAGTCAGAGATGCTTAAGATAGAAATCAAAGGCTTTGAAATCAAAATTAAATCTCTCATCTCTGACATTGAAAACTTGCATGCTGAAAAGTACACTCTTGCAGCTGGGAATGAGCAACTGGCTTAAAAGTTAGCTCAATCTAAACCTGAACAAACACTTACTAAAGTGAAACTAGAAAAGTTTCAACTATCTTCAGTCAAGCTATAAGAGATGCTTGATTATCAAAAGGATCCCAAGGATATGTCTAGGATCAGATTTAATTCTTGTCCTCCACCATATAATGACAAGTACATTGTCATGCCTGAATCTATTACACTCAATGAGTAATTGAACCTAACACTATTGAACCAAAAACAATAGTAAAATAGGTCATAAATCCTCAAAACAAACCAATGTTTACATTGAATCAAATGATGGTAAAATTAGATTAGGTCACCCTATTAAAATCAAGGAGTGTTTAGACAAGACCGTGAGTGTCATCAAACCAACAAGCCTAATCAAGGACATTGACCCCTTTGTGAATTTTATAATTGCTATTTCAAAAGGAAGAAGAAATTTGTGAAGATAGTGAAACCTGCAACTGAAAGTATTTCTGATAATGACATTAAATCTCCAAAAATTCAAGCAAATCAGACAAGGTTTCATTGCAAAAGAAACAAAAGAACTCACTGATTTCAACAACTAAAATTCAATAAGACCCCCAATCTTCAAAATTAAGTCAAGGAGTCGGTTTTGACATATGCAACAATGAGCACATTGATCAGTTTGAGCAAGAAGTGAAGAAAGGGTTGATGAAACAAAAACAGCCCAAAACAGTTACAAAAGTAGTGTTGTGAAGCAAACTACAAAAAAGTTTGATTTTGATTCCTCCCCTAAGCAAAAGAATGTCACTCACGTGAGAATGGGAAAATCAACTAAGTCTACTAAAACAAAATCAGATTCAAGAAACAAACATATGTATTGTGACATATATGACATGTTTAATCACAAAACAAAAGAGTTTTTTTTCAATCAATACTGCTCTATCTATAGCATGAACAACCATTCCACTAATATTCCTATTTTAACAAATACTATTCAGTATGTGATAAAGCAATCACAATACATCTGATTGTTACTTCAATCAGAAGGGATTGAGAATTGCTCAAAACAAACCCATCTCAATAACATCATCTGTGAAACCCAATGTCAGGAGTCAATTTTACAACAATCAATCTAGGATGCCTAGATAAAACAATGATAGAGTAACACAAAATAATTATGGAAGATTCAAAGAAACAAACATCACATCATTAAGAAAAGGTTTGATCTTTCCAAACCTAAAATGATGTTTGACAATCAAAAACAAGTCAAAATTCTTCAAAAGAATAGAGACCAAAGATTTTATTTCTCCTCTAACTCTTTAGTTGATGTTGATGAGATGACACAATCAAAATACCACAAGCAATCTCTGAGGTCACCTCTAAATAGATCATAATTTAGAGCAAAGTATCAAGAGGTCACCATCATGGATAGGAACGGGAAACCCAAGACCATTATGGCTTGGGTTCGATATTCTAATTAGTTCTTTTGTGCTTGTAGGGTCATCGATATAGGTCTAATAGCCTATGGTATGTGGAAGGTGGGTGTTCAAGACACATGACTGGAGATCGCTCCCTCCTTCATGATTTCAAGCAAATACAATGAACTACTATGGCATTTGGAGGAGATTCACAAGGTGGAAGAATTATTGGTGAAGGATTTGTGACAAATGTGATGCTAAGCTTTAATAGAGTGAACTACTATGAACAACTAGACTTTAATCTCCTAAGCGTGTCTATGATATGCGACAAGAAATATTCAACTCACTTTACCGACACTCATTGCTACATACTGAACCAGGATTTCAGAACTTAGCAGAATGGGTTTTCCTAAAGACTCTGAGGATGAATAACACCTATGTCTTCAACCTGAATTCTACAACACCATCGAAGAAACATGTCTTTTGTCAAACTTTAAAAACATGAACAGATTAATCAAATGAAACCATGTCATTGGTCTTCCCAAAAGAGAATTTCATTTTGTTGATTACTGTTTAGCGTGCCTCAAAGGAAAACAACATAATCTTCTCACAAATCAAGCTGGTGAACACACAATACTCCATTGAAGATACTTCATATGGATCTGTTTGGACCAACTCATTATATGGGTTTTGGAAAGAAACAATATTGTTTGGTAATCATTGATGACTTTTCAAGATTTACATGGGTTTTCTTCTTACTACATAAAAATGAGGCATCCCAAATAATAAAAGACTTTATCACAAAAATTGAAATCCATCTTGATCATAAGGTCAAAAAAATAAGAAGTGATAATGGAACTGAGTTTAAAAATGAAGACATGAGTTCATTTTGTGCAACCAAAGGCATTGCTCATCAATTTAGTGCAGCTAGAACTCCTCAACAAAATAGGGTAGCTAAATTGAGAAATAGAACACTAATTGAAGCAACAAGAACAATCCTAGTCAATGCTAAACTAGCTATTACCTTTTGGGCAGAGGCAGTTAACACATCGTGCTTTGTGCAAAATTGTTCTCTGATTGTAAAAGAAAGTAACATAACTCCATATGAACTTTTGTTTCATAGAAAACCATTTACTGGATTTTTTAAGTCATTTGGTAGTCCTGTCTCAATATTAAACACCTAAGACTATTTGGGAAAATTTTCATCTAAGTCTAATGAAGGATTCTTTGTAGGTTATTCTTCTGTTTTAAAGACTTACAAAGTGTTTAATACTAGATTAAACATTATTGATGAAGCAACAAATGTTCAATTCAAGGAACATTCATTCCTGATATCTACAAATGGTCTCGACTGGTTGTTTGATATTGACTCATTTACAAAATCGTTTGATCGATTTCACTTGTTTAAGGCAGGAACCTACATTCAGCTGAACATTCTTCGTGTGTGGAAAGAAGCGATGACTTTCCATTGATTCCTCCTACCTCTACTAAGAAAATGTATGAAGATGTTCGACTCCAAGCTGATCCTGTCAGACAACTATCTCAAAATCAAAGTGTTTGGATTGAAGCTAGTCCCAGCTTGTTGCCATCACATTTAGAAGATCTATCAACTAAGATCAAAAATCAAAAGCAAGCTACTCCTCCAGTTGAAACATAAAGAACATCGAATGATCGAAGCAATCAAAGTGTTGTTGATGCTCAAGCAGTCACCAAAACAGAATCTGATTTTCTTCATAACTCTCCAACAGTAAGAGATGAACATGCCTCTCACCATAATGATCTACATATCTCCAATCTTGATGTAACCATTTCTGGTGACTCAATTCCAATCACTAGAATACACAAGAATCATCCAGTGGAAACCATTATTGGTGAACTTAATGAAAGGGTGAGAAGAAGTAAGTAAAGTACTGCAAACATCTGTTTGTTCTCATGCTTTCTTTGTCAAACAGTACCCGAAAACATCAAAGATGGTTACTGAAGGCTTAGGACCCACACAACCTCAACAGTACCTGACTTACACCTAGCAACCATCATGCTCATTTGGACCATACATTACTTTTCCTCAGACTCCAAGGTCTCAAGAGGCTCAGCATGGTCCCTTTCAGGACAACTGTGCCATTGTTTTAGAAAATGGACACTAGTGATTTTCAGTACTGCTTTGATGATCTAGAGTGCTTCAGTCCAAATGATTTAGAATATGTGGACATTGTTCAACAAATGGCTCTTTTAAGCTACAAAGCAAAGAAGATTTTCAAGAGAACTGTAAGGCAGTTTTTGTAGAACCAACCAACAGCAAATTTGTGTATGACAAAACCCAGGCAAAGGTTAAACTATATCTGGACTACAATAAGAGTAAAAGAGTAAGATGTGTATGAGTTTGTTGATTCGTTTTGATTTTTTACTCTTAGTTTTCACTTTGGTCTTGATTATTGTGGTTTTACCATTCGAGCTTCAAATTCTGCGCAAAAAGAATGGTCTAACGTTAAAATTTGGGTTATAGACTTTGGTCTCACATCATTTGTTGATATTTAGGGGGAGTTCCAATGATAGTTATTTTGATGGTAAATTCATGTATTTTTTAAATAATCCGTTATGACTTTAAGATTTTATGATTTGGAATCAAAGTAGGTGTTAAAAAGGATTTGATGATGATGAGAAAGAAAAGGTGTGGTCTGTGATAAGAACCATTTTGAATTTGATAAATGTTTTGCTTGTGAAGCATGTGTTTGTTTATGTCCTATAAATCTGGCTCTAGTTGTTGATTGGAAATTAAAAATTGCTGTTAGAAATAAATTATTGCTAAATTATAATATTGATTTCAAATGTATATTTTGGGGTAATTGTATCATAATGTATATATTTCTATAAATTACTTGACATTTTAATAAATTGCAAGTCATTAAAAAACAAAAAAATAATAAACAACTTATTGCTAAAGTTAAACTATATCAGGACTACAATATGGTATATGAACATCTCTATACTCCTGCATGTATTACTAAGGTTAAACTATATCAAGACTACAATATGGAAACTAATATGATATTCAGTCTTTAAATGTTTTGAAATCTGATTTTAAAAGGGCTGAATCTGACTATCAAAAAACGATTGAAGAGTTAGAGAAAACTGTTTCCTTGTTAAAACATGAACATACAAACTATAAGACCCAAATAAAGGATTTAATATCCAAATTGTCTGAGGCTCAAGCCCAGCTTGTCATTGTTAAGGATCAAGCCAGGAAGTATGCTATTTCTGAGCAAAACTTCTAAGTTATTATTGCATCATCCTCCCACTCCAAAATCTTTTATCAAAACAAAGGAGGGTTGGCGGCCAATGAATTTGCTCCACCACATTCTTATAAGTCCATAAGACAACCTGGATTTGGTACTGAAGAGCAAGAGGTACCATCTACTGAACCATCCTCACTTGAGTTGAAGAATGAAGCAATAATAGAGGCCACCACATGGAAGGAATAGGTATATCAACCCACTTTTCCTAGTGACAATCAAATCGTAACCACCAAAGCTAGAAGAAGCAGAGCTAAAGATGCAAGAAGAAATGGTAAGAAAGTGGTTGAGTCTAAGCTAATGGTTGACTCAAAACAAAAGGGTGTATTCATCTCAGCTATATTCCAAGTGGTAGGTAACTCTAATCTAGTAAAGAAGTGTAGTACAAACACTCATGTCCTACCAAAGGATTAGAAGCTAAAGGCAAAGGTGTTGATAAAGAGAAAAATAACAAGAAACAACAATCCTCAAGTTCCCAAAAGACTAACATTGCATGCATAATGTGTGGTCTGCAAAACCATATGGCCAAAGATTGTTACTACAATCCTATTAGCGCACATTATGCAAATAATGTTAAAAGAGAAGTAGTCGGGAAGGTTTCTCATTTGGACCCTATAAAATATTCCAAGTGATGAAAAGGTGAAAGCTAGTTTCCGAAGCAAGGTTGCTTTCGGAAGAATGTCCTTCTTTCGAAGGGAAATGGTTTCGGAAGCTAAAAATGTTAAAAATGTAAAGAACAAAAGATTTCCCTTGAAACCATCGCTCAAGAAGACTGCTTCGGAAGAAGAGGTGGTGAAGGGTTGTATCAAAAAGAAAGAAGCTTCGGAAGAATACCATTCTGCAAAAGCCTCAGAAGGCTCATCCTCAATGATCAACCAAAGGATGGATTGGGAAATCGAGAAAGATGTTGCAACCCAAACCTCTTCTTCAAAGATATCCATTAAATCCCCATGCTTAACTTTTGGTTCAATATGTCTCTATCATTTAAAGAACTCAAGACCGACAAGGCTTGGGTTTCCAATCAAAACTAATCATCTCATCTATGTGTAGGGACATCCATATGACCAGAATGACAATGTTTGGATTGTAGATAGTGGATGCTCTAGGCACATGACAGGGAATAGATCTCTCCTTCAACAATTTAAACTTTATGATAGAGGTCCTGTCCAGTTTGGAGGTGAGGCCGGAGGATATATTTCTGGCAGAGTAAGTATATCGAATCGAAAGTCAAAATTAACAAAGTTAACTTTGTCAAACAGCTTGAACACAATCTATTAAATGTTTCTTAGTTTTGTGATCAAAAGCATCAAATTCTTTTCACAGAACATGAGTGCATTATCCTCATACATGGGAAGAAAATTCCTCCGGAATTGGTGCTTGTTAGATCTTCCAAGAAAGGGGATACGTACAAACTAGATATTAACAATGCTTCCCCAATGGGTGAAGTATCATGCTTTCTTTCCAAAGCTGATAGTGATGAGTCACCACTTTGGCATAAACGTATGTTTCATGTAAAATTTATGACAATTAATAAATTGCCTAAAAATAACTTGGTACATGGTTTGCCTAAAAAGGAATTTTTGTGCAAAGATAACTCTGTTACATGCCTGAAAAGGAATCAACACAGGGCATCTCACAAATCCAATAGTGTTAACTCCATTACCACTCTATTACAGTTATTGCACATGGATCTATTTGGTCCCATAGGTATAATGAGCATTGGAAGGAAATCACACTTCCTTGTGATTGTTGATGATTTTACAAGATTTACATAGGTATTCTTTTTATGATCTAAAGTTGAAACTGCTCAAACGTTAAAATCTTTTACTCCTAAAATAGAAAATCAAATTGATCTCAAGGTTAAGATAATTAGAAGTGATCAAGGGACTGAGTTTAAGAACTTCATTTTTGACTCATTCTGTAACTCAAAAGAGATTGCCGGACCATATAGTGCTCCCAGAACTCCTCAACAAAATGGTATTGCTGAGAGGAGAAACATGACACTTATTAAGGTTGCTCGAACTATGTTAGCTGATTCCAAACTACCTCTAACATTCTTGGCAGAGGTAGTCAACATTGCATGCTATGTGCAGAACAAGGTTCTTGTAGTTAAGCCACATAGAAAAAAACCCTTATGAGCTATGGAACAAGAGGCCACCATTCATTGGTTTTCTAAGGTCCTTTAGCAGCAGGTGTACCGTACATAACACTAAGGACCATTTGGCAAAATTTGCTAAAAAGTCAGATGATGCTATTTTTGTTGAATGCTCTTCTAGCTCTAAAGCTTATAGAGTTTACAACATTAAGAATCAACAATTTGAGGAATCATCCAATATTATTGTCAATGAGCACACCCTTGTGTTTGGGGGAATGGCCCTAATCATATTTTTGATTTGGAATTATTTCCAAACTATTCTAAACCATCTTGTGAGAAATTTTTCAGCTAGAACAGGTGCCCAAAGTTCTTCTGATGCTGATTAATTGTTTGAGCTACCCAGACCTCTTCTAAGTTCTCCAAGAGCTGCAACAAATCAAGCTTCCACTATTGGAAATTATGATAGTATAACCATCTCAAGTGATAGTGGAGCTTCAACTAGTGATTCACTTGTTGACCCATAAACTTCATGAGGTGACACTACACAATACCAAATTGATGATACTAGTATTTTGAAAGAACAAGCAACTGTTAATAATGTTTCACAGCCAACAAATTATGTTGTTTCTCATACATTCAATCAGTCCTCATTGAATGAGTTTGAAACAACAACTGGACAAAGTGTTCATGCTCATGAGCAAAATATTTCCATGCATTCTGATTTGTTTGATATTGTTAGCTGTGGATTGGAACCTTCAACCTTTTGCCCAATACACTGTGTGAAGACGCCAGGAGAGCACAATGTCTATATATTGGGATATGATGAATGTGAGGGGGAATTTCTACAAGTGTTGATGTTAATCATGTTAGCCTGTGTGAAGATTGAAGCAATGGAAAACTGTTCATGTCATTATATGGAAAAATCAGTCATATGGGGAATCTTGCTGTGATGATGGTGTCTACAAAGGAAACGATAGCTAATGTGCCTAAATTCATTTTTGGGGATGTGTGTAACCTAACGGATCGGCAACGTTGGCTAATATGGTTTTTGTTTGATTCTATTGGCAACCAGAGCAAAGATTGACTGAAGATTGTAAGAGGTGTTATCTACTATTCGCAAGCAACGTCCAAGGGGGAATTTTTTGGAGCATATATAGTCATGTATAGTGTGTCCGTCATTTGTCGAATAGTCTAGGCTTAATGTTATACACCTAATATGTTGTAAACATATGAAACTGGGTCATTCATAGGAGCATATGCGAATGAGACTCAGTCTTACGATTGAGCCACGCTAATGGACCAGCTGTGCGACTGAGAGATGCGATTGGCGCATTCGTAAGACTGAACTATAAGTATGGTCCAGTCGTACGATTGAACCATACGCATGGTCCAGTCATACGATTGAACCATACGCATGGTCTAATCACATGAATGGGCCCAGTCACATCTAATATGGGTTGAGGCCTATATATTCGAGTTTCAATGTGTTGAGAGATTAAGGATTTTGAGAGGAAGTTTGCCCGGAGCCTAGGGCTGTCGGATGAGAGGGAGATCATGCTCGATCTTCCCCTTGCCAAGAGTCTTGATTCTTATGTTGTAACGAGCTTGTAATCATTAGGTTTTATCAATGAAACCATTCAATTATAGTTTGTATTATTGTTTGACTTTTGGTTTTTGCTGTTTGTTTATCCTTCCGTCAAGAACATGCTCGGATGTTTATCGATCCAAACCGACTACACACACTGCCTGTCACACAATTTGAATCCTCCCTCCAAAAACCACTAAAGTCAAGCACTTCAAAATATGATAAAGGTAAGCAGAAAATGACTGTGGAAGAGCTTCAAGATGTGGAGAGGGTTGAAAAGCTTAAAAGAAATGGTAGACTTCTAACTGGGAAGTTGTTAGCATCCAATTCCAAAGCAGTTGCAGCCAACCAAGAGTCAATCAACAACAAGAAGAGAGTAGAGATCATTGACCAACTAATCAAGCTTGGAGCTACCAATGAAGACATACTCCTGCTACCATTAGAGGAGTTGGTAGAGCTGGAAAAGGCAACCAGGCTGCAGAATGAACAATAGAAGGAAGCAGTGCGGTTGGCCATAGAGGAAGAAAGAGAAGGAGAAAAGAAGGAAGTTGACACGAAGCTTCGGAGGGAAAGGATAACTTTCTTAACCTCGAGAGGTTTCTCTCTTCAAGAACTATCTTCACACAATGATGAGACGATCCTATGGCTCTTCAACAAAGAGCAGGATCAACTGGAGAAAGAGAGAAAGAGAACTGCAAGAGAGAAGTTTAGGGAAAAGAAGAAGAAAGAAGAAGAAGCTAGGGTCACTACGACCAAGAAGATAGGTGAGAAAGCCTGGATGAAAGACTATCTTAGGGCTCACGACTTCTCTAGTAGGCAGGTGGGACCCATGTCTAAAAAGACACTTCAACGAAATGTTAGCAAAATCAAGGCTTACATTCGTATGGGAAAAAGGAAAGTGATCTATTGAAGGGTACAGGGGATGATCTTCAAGCCAACCACTCAACCCCAACCTGAACCAATTCCCTCTCCATTCACCATCAAAACTGACCCCTACACACCTGAACCTACACCACTATCCATACCCACTTCCTCACCTCAACTACCTAAACTACCCATCTTCTAATCCAAAACACTCTCGAGAACCATTACACCACAACCTATCCAATCACCTTCCAAACCATCCCCTCAGCCTTCCAAACATCTCTCCCTAGAGGAATTCAATGGAATCAAGATGAAGCTCTCAAATTGCACAACCCTGAGTGACTTCTCTTTTGAAGAAGACTCTGTCAAACTGACTTATGTTGATGGATCTTCATGTTCCTTCACAAGAGATCAATTTCTTGATCTGCCTAAAGGAACACTAGACCATGCTGTTAGACTTCTTGGTCTCAACTCTGACTCCTTAAATGGTGAAGAGATGAAGCTGAGAAAAGGTTGGTGACTCTGCTGGATACAAAGAAAGGGGACAAGATTCCTAGTCAACATTTTGTGTCTAGAAAGAAAATCATCCAGTGGAGGTTCAATGAAGCCTCTCACAACTTTGTTGTGGAGAGAGAGATGGAGAAAGTAACAGGCTAAATGCCTCCTCTCTTCTACACTCTAGCAGTCTTGACATTGTTAAGTTAGCAGAGAAAGAATTCTCTAACCCTTCCAACTCCAAAACTGCTGCTCACATCCAAACTCACCTTAGCAGCCTTCATCTTGTTGAGGTTACCATAAAAGCAAAGATTGAAGAGGAGTTGAAGCTGAGAGAGAAGGAAGACAAGAAAAGGTCAACCACCAAAAGCACAGCTTTTTTACAAATAGTGGAATTCCCTGATTGGAACCAATAGTTAGATGGGAGTATGACTACAGCTCTCATCAACTAACTCTTTTCAAAGGAACCCAACAGAGGTTGCATATCATTCAAGGTGACAGACTGGATTTACTGTCAACTAATGATTTGTACAAGCTTCTCAACACCACTTTTGGGAAGAACAAAGAAACATATAAATATATGATTTCCCTAGTGCTGAATGCTTTGAGGAGCAGGAACAAGTGAGGTTTTGGTAGTATCAGCCTAGGGGGAGTTTTTTGGATCAAGGAGAAGGATGTTGCAACCAAAACCAAATCACTTAGAATATTTTGGTGCATCTAATAAAAGACTTCTGAAGCCAATTACACAACTTCTGAGGGAAATGGAGTTCTTTCAAAGAACAAAGTGAAAGTTCAACTTCTGAAGACAAACTCTACTTTTGAAGACAAAGCATTCACTTCCGAAGATCAAGACTTAGAAGAAAACATCAAAAGTGAACTTCCGAAGTATGAAGAACATAAAAAGTCCATCAAGCCTCGGAAGAAGTAGCATGTTCCGAAGTATAAGTGGCTTTGGAAGAACTTGTTTTTCTGAAGCCATTTAACCTTCGAAAGACACTACTATGAACTAGTAGACATAAGTATGGTCTCCAACAGTCTGCTACAGAGCTCTGAGATACTACATGGCATTTTCTCAAAAGACATATAGTTGACCATACTTTATTCTACTATTCACCTTAAATGATAGTGCAGTTGGCAACTTTAGTTTGTGATAAAAAGTAAGTCATGGACATGTCATGACTACCATATCTTAGATAAGACTTTATCTAAGATACCTTAAACTATAGTGTAACACCCGGTTATTTTCAAAGTTAGTAAAGAAAGAATAAGGGAAGTAAAAGGAAAGAAGGGAAATACGGCTCAAATGAAGGGACTAAAGGTGTCAAAATGACAAAAAATTGAAAAAATTTGGTGAATAAAGGTGATGGCCGCCCACTCTTGCACATCACCTTTCTGCTTACGAATTCTAGGGAGAGAAAGTGAATAATTTTAAGGTTTGAAGAAGAACAAGAAGAAAGATTCAAATTCAAGGTAAGAATTCATGGTTTTATGGTGTTCTTAACTGGCCTTGCCTCAGGTGTATGCTTATGTGTGTTTGTATGTTCGGTTGTGTGTGTTTTTAGTCGATTTCTAGGTGGTTGAATTCATTTGCAAACGTGTTTGGAAGAAGCCATACTCAAGAGCTGCAAAGTTGAGTTCTTGAACCCCTCTTTTACATGTTTTTATCTGTTTTGGGCCTGGAAATGCATGAATGTATGTTTTTATAAAACTAGGTTTTATACCCGTATGTTTGAATGTGTGAATGATGATGTTATGGTGTGATTCTGGATGGTGTTCATGATTTCTTGATGTTATGGTTGTGTTTCTAAGGCTTAGAATGTAAGAGTTAGCTTAGAACAAGAAAGATGAGGTATGGGGACTGAACCTGATGAATAGTGAGCCCTAGGCTGCTCATACGCTGAAACACTAGTTCATACGCGTAAGTTTAGAAATCTGCTTAAGTGTTGACAAATATGGATAGAAGGTTAATGCGGATGAGCATTGTTCACTATGTAAGTCGATGCAGATGAGCATTGATCACTAAGTAAGTCAGTGTGGATGAGTACTGTTGAAATGCGGATGAACAATTAATGTGGATGAGCACTGTTCACTAAGTAAGTCAATGAGGATGAGTATTGGGGAAATGTGGATGAACAGTTAATGCAGATGAGCATTAGCCACTAAGTAAGAGGAATGCAGATGAGTACTGAGGAAATGCGGATGAGTAATGAAGAATTGTAGATAAGTACTGATGAAATGCGGATGAACTAAAACAAATGCGGATGAACAAAAAAGGCAAATGCCGATGAAAACTTAGATTAGTTCTTGACTTTCTGGGAAAAAACTGAAATTTAGGCTTTGACTTGGGAGGTTCCCGGGGGCTATGGAAATTGACTTTTAAGGTGATGGATGTTATCATGGGAAAGTATGATGCATGTATTATACATATGCATGATGGTATGTTTGATGTTTGTTATGCATGTATGTCAGTGCCTTGTATGGCAATGTTTGTATGATTATGTTTGTGTTCCTGTTATTTTTGTTTATCTTTCCCGTGGCTTTACGTGTTATAGTTGTGAAAGAAATAATAAAGTATTATGCAACATAAAGTGAAAGATAATGAATAGAGGAACATAATGATAGAATGCATAGATTAATGAAAGAGAAAGTAAAGAGAAGCTTGCAAGCAAAATTTATGGAGGTGCACAGCTCTAAAATGTCGTAAGCTCAACTGTGTGTGGCTTAGCTAACCCTTAAGGATACACGCAGGGGTCTAGTCTTTGAGACTGACTAGTGATATAGTACATGGTATATAGTGATTACTGACCCTGGTGCTGGAGCCAGGCTATCTGCATTATGGAAGTCATCTATGATCTTCGGCCCAGTACCTGTTTTGTGCATACGTTTGGGGTGTAGTATACAGTTGGGATCTTTGTCACATGCCCCGGTGCTGGAGCCAGGCTATATGCGTGATTGAAGTCATTTATGATCTTTGGCCTAGTACCCGCTTTGTGCATACATTTGGGGTATAGCTAATGACACTGATCCGGAAAGAGACAAAGAGATAATGAAAGAAAGTGATGAACCATAAATAGGATAATAATAATATTATCTATGTGTACGTATGATGTGTGATCATGTACGACGGTATAGTATGATGTAAAATAAAGTAAAGTATGTTTTATATTAACTAGAACTCACTCAGCAATGCTGACTTTTTATGCATTTCTCCAGTTTGCAGGTGAGCATTGCTGAGGATGGCCCGCGGCAGCTACTTGGCATTTTTGGATGGCATTCTTTTGTTAATGTTTTGCATTGTAATGCGAACAAATGAAAATTTATAATGAATGATTGTATTAACTTGCAAAAATCATTTATAATGAAATGAAAAGTTATTTTAATGTTCCGCTACGATGTTTTATGAAAGTAAATGTAATTATATGTTTTTTATGTGCAATGATTGACTAGTTGTCAGCTTCCCGGGAACGTGGCCTTACCAGTTGGTATCAGAGCCAAAGTTTAAGTGAAATGGGTAAATTTTCAAAATCAACCTAAACTTAAACTGAAAATGGGATGGAAAGGGAAGGGACGCCAATACGAGTAGCTACGTGTCATCAGGTATTTATAATGTGTGCATGTGATGTGGTTATGTATTGTTTGTAGATTTAGATACTGATGTAGTCAGGATAGGTATTGCTTAGGGTATGAAGAGTAAAGTAAGTGGCTAATAACAACTAGCCACTGTAATTAGGGACTTACTATACTTGACATAAACTGTGTTGTTCCTTGAATGACCGTGTTGGTGTTTGAATCTTTTAGTGTGAGTGTTAGAGGATGGCCTGTGGTAGATCATCTAAAGCTTCACATGGTGGAGGTTGTGGTGCTAAACCACGGGTTACGAGAGGAAGCCTAGAGCTGAAAAGGTGGTTCATGAAGAACCCGAGACCCCTCATCCGAAGGGCGGCGATGAGAGTGCCAACTTGAGAGCCTCAGTAAAAGAGGCTGTTATGGAAGAAGTTCATGAGGTCATGCAGACAATCTTACCGTCTGTGGTGACTGTAGTTATCAAGGTTATGAGGGAAGGAGAAAGGAAGGAAAGAAGTAGACCTACGGGCGAAAGAAGACAGCCCGAGACTAAGACGGTTCTGTCTGATGATGAAAAAGAAGAGGACAAAGAGCCTGTGCCGGAGTTGGCATGAGGCTGCAACTACGGGGCATTTCAATGATGCAGGCCCCCTATGTTTGATGGTAAAGGCACTGCTGCTGCTGCTCACGGGTGGGTGAGAGAAATGGAAGCTATTCTAAATATTAGCGAGTGCCGAGAGGATAAGAAGGTGAAGTTTGCTGCCCACTCTTTCATGGACTCAGCTTTATGCTGGTTGGACAATATTCTCCAACCTGAGGGTAGCAGGGCTATCGGGAAGATGAAGTGGCCAGAGTTAAAGAAGTTGTTGATTGACGAGTTCTGTCCTCATAGGGAGATGGATAAGGTTGAGAGAGAGTTCCCACAGCTGGAGGCGGGAACCATGACGCATCAGCAATACACCACTAAATTCAATAAGATGGCACGTCTGGTGCCAGACCAAGTGACGCCTTTATCATGAAAGATCAAGAGATAAATCCAGGGCTTGCTAGTGGATGTCCACAGGCAGATTATCACCACCCGACCGAGCACGTTTAGGTTGGCGGTTGATTTGGCGGGAAGGTTGTATGATGAAAGAATGGTGGTGGCGGCTGAAGGTAGTAAGAAGAATGGTGGAGATCTGAATTGGAATGGAAAGCGGTTTGGGTGTGGCAGGACCACTCCAAGTAACAAGGGGGCACGGGTGGATAACCAGCATGTGGTCATATCCGGTAGAGGGTCGAGAAGGTGTGTCAAATGTGGATGAGAACACACCGGGGAATATAGATTGGGAACCAATGTCTGTTTCCGTTGTGGAAGAACTGGACATGTGGCGAAGAACTGCGGTGTGAGGAAGTGTTATTCTTGTGGGGAGGAGACAACATGAGCTGGGATTGAAAGAAGCCGAGGGTTGTGGGCTCTGGGTGAAGAAGACTGGAGGTGAAGAACCGAGGGTCAACGCCAGAGCATTTACGATGACGCGGGAAGATGCTAGGATGGACCTTGATGTTGTGTTAGGTATACTTCTAGTAAACCAAACTTTAGCATCTGTGTTATTCGATTCTGGTGCTAGTAAAAGTTTCATTTCTGCTGCTTTCTGTGCTAAACTGCCTATTAGTAGTAAGAATATAGATGCGCCCTTTGATGTAGAAACTACTATGTAAGTGTACCAGAATTTTTGAGGTGATAGAAGGATGTGATGTGGAATTAGAAGGTCATAAGTTTCCGGTTAGACCATTCGTGATGACTTTAGGCGGGTTTGATGTAGTATTGGGGATGGATTGGATGGCAGAATACGAGGCGAGCATTGTGTAAGGCCCTGTTCCCAGAACGCTTACAGCTGGTAAATCACTGCACATAAAACATATCCTTTACATTTAATCATTCATAAAACATTGCAGCGGAAACATAAAAATAATTTTCATATCATTACAAATGCTTTTGCAAGTTAATACAAGCGTTCATTTCAAAACTTCATTCGTTCGCATTACAATGCAAAAACATTAAACAACATAATGCCATCCAAAAGAGCTGAGTAGCTGCCCCGTGCCATCCTCAGCAATGCTCACCTGTCAACTTGAAATGCATAAAAAGTCAACGTTGCTAAGTGAGTTCTAGTATTACAATAAAACATACTTTTACTTCCATTAAACCATTCATTACTTTAGCATGTGATCACACATCATACGTACACATAGGTAATATCATTATTATCTTCATTAATTGTTCATTAACTTTCGTTCATTCATCATACGTCATTATCATTCTCCTTCGTTACTTTCATTCACATTCATTCATACTTATACTTTCATTCGTACGTTCATTTCTTTCAATGACATGTACAGTACCCGGAAAATTATGCACGAAGCTGGTAACTGGGCCTGAGGTCTTTTATATACCTCGAACATTATGCACGAAGCTGACTCCAATACCTAGGGCAAGTACATTCACCACTTATCTTTTCTCATTCTTTCCGGACCAATGCCATATGCTTTACCCGAACATTATGCACGAAGCTGGTAACTGGGCCTGTGGTCTTTCATAGACCTCGAACATTGTGGATGAAGCTAACTCCAGCACCTAGGGAAAGCGGAAAGGATCCCATACTTATGGTCAATCACAAAGATTGGACCCTAGTGTGCATCCTTCTAGGGTAGCTAACCCGCTCACTATTGAGCTAACACCCTTCATTGAGTGTGAACCTCCATACATTTGCTTGCAAGCCATTCTTATATTCATTCACTCATTAATGCATGCATTATTCATCATGTCCTCTTTCATTATCTTTCACTTTATGTTACATAATACTTTCATTTCATTCACTAGCATTCAACGTAAAGCCAAGGGAAAATAATAATACATAATAAGGAACATAAACCGTCAACATCAACATACTGAGCATCATACATACATAACGTAAATCATACATACCATCATGCATAATCATCAAACATACATCACAACATGCCCATCATAACATCTATGACCTCAAAAGTCAACTTATATGAACCCCCGGGAACATCTCAAGTCAAACCCTACATTCATCTTTTTCCCAAAAAGTCAGAAAAAGTCTAAGTTACCGTAGTTGCGATAGTTCATCCGCATTTGTCTTACTTCATCCACATTTTTTCATCCGTATTGGCCTTACTCATCTGCATTTCCCATACTTTGTCAATGTTCATCTGCATTTCCCATTACTTAGTCAATGTTCATCCGCATTTCCTATTACTCATCCGCATTGACTTTTCATACTCATCCGCATTGATTTTTCATACTCATCCGCATTGACTTTCCAACACTTATTCGCTTAACTTTCCAAAACTTAGGCAGATTCTAAAACTTAACATATGAGCATTAAACATTAGATTTCAGTTCCTAATCACCGTCCATCATGTTCTAAGCTTAAATCATACATTCTAAGCCTTAGTAACATCATCATACATCATCAAGCATGAACATAACCTTACATCACATCATAAGTTCAACATACACAAAATCAAACATACAGGCTCGAAACCCAGTTTAATGAAAACATATATTCATGCATTTCCAGCCTCAAAATTAGCTAAAACAGGTAAAAGAGGGGTCCTAGAACTCACCTTTGCAGCTTTTGAGTGTGGCTTCTTCCAAACTCGTTTGCAATTGAGATCAACCGCCTAGAAACCCACTAAAAATACCCAAACACATACAAACACAAACAAGCACGAACCCGAGGACATAACCAGTTAAGAACACCATTAAATCATGAATTCTTATTTTGAATTCGCACTTCTCCTCTTGTTTCTCTTCAAAACCGAGAGTTCTATACCTCCAACTACTCTCTCTTTAAAACCCGAAGATTAGGGATGCGTGTGACATATGGGCGACCATACCACCTTTATCACCAACTTTTAAACTATTTTTTCCTTTTGACATTTTTAACCACTAGACTTACGTTTATTTCTTTTCCTTCTTTTTACTTCACTTTATTCATTCTTTCTTTGTCTTTGAAATAAGCAGGTGTTACATGTCCCCCCCCTTAAATAGGTTTCCTCCCTAAAACCTGTTATTCCTCAAAGAATGATGGGTAATATTGTTTCATCTCTTCTTCAGTCTCCCACATACCCTCAGATCCATTCCTGTGCTTCCACTATACATGCACAAGGGGAACCACTTTATTCCTCAGCCTCTTCTCTTTTGATCAATGATCACCACTGGTTGCTCCACATAATTGAGCCATTCATTCACTCGACATCCTCAGTGGAACAATCATATCTTCGTCTGCTAGTCATTTCCTTGTTGGATTCTTTATGCCCAAGACACATATAACATTGATGTGGTTAGTACGTTATGATCCAAGTCGGGTCATACCCAATAAAAAGCTTAGAAATCACCAAATATTATTTAATTGATGATATGATCATACAATTAAATATATACATCAATTTAGAAAATGGGTTTTCTAAATAAGTTGCATATGAGATTGAACAACTTATATGGATATTTTGTTCATGGATATTATTTGTAATGTTGTTTAATTTAGTTAAATAACATCAAATAATAAAAGTGTGTATGTGTTATATAATTAAAAGGTTAATTATATATAACTATCTTTAACATTAGTTTAACAAAGATTAAAAAGGGACTTTTGGGGAAATCAAAAAGCCCAAATAGGGTTCAACTGCCCCAAAGGAATGGGTTCTCCCCTTGTTTTTCTTTGGTGGTCTTGAAGACAAAAAACTCCTTGAACACACATACACTTTCTATTCAGCTCTCTCTCTCTCTCTCTCATATGGAAAAGGGTCACAAGAACGACAACTCTTCTTATGGAATAAAGAGTTCAAGGCTGAAAAGGGTCCAGGACCCCTCATGATTGTTCACGGCTGGAACAAGGCTCCAGCAGCCTTCTTGACCCGATTTTGGTGCACAAATCCTAGCAAGAGTGGTCTTTGCTTGATGCTTGTGGGTATGAATGCTTGAGGACACCTATCCTTGGTGTTTTGGTCATTCAAGAAGCTCATATTCTTCCTCCTTCATCACGTTTTCAGCAGTGTGCTAAAGGTACTTTGTATGTCATATTTTGGTTGTTATTTGTAGTTGACAGCTAGCTCAAACACATATAAATGATCCTATGTTCTTGGGTTTGTTGATGATAAGTTATAAGCCTTAATTTTCAGATTACTAATGTTAATACTAGGGTATTAATCCGCTGCATTTACATAGTTCAAAATGGTTAAACTACTATGTTTTTGTGCAACAAACCCAACATTGGCATCTAGAGCCGGATATGTGGATGACTAGTTTCATTTGTTCTTGTAAAATGGGTTTTATGGGGCTTTAACAACCTTATAGGGGCTGTTTTGTGGTGATGTTATAAATCCCCATCTTTCAAGGTTATATCTAACATGCTTGTGATTAAATCTTGAAAGAATGATATGAAGTGGTTGATTATGTTTTTGTTTGGACAAAAGACCCTATATTCTTCGTTTATGTTGGCTGAAAATTTAGGATCATATGGGGGTTTATTTGGTTCTGTAATGTGTATATGATGATCATATTGGTGCATAACCTAGCCTTGACCTTGTGTTGATTTGGTTTTATATGGATGTTTGTTTTGGTTGATTTCATTCTTATGGGTTGTAATATTATTCTGTTGTGTTTTGTATTTATATGTAATTTATTTATTATTCAATGGCAATGTAATAGATAGATTAAATGTGTTTTCTTTTATTAGAAAAAAATTATTAGGATATAAATCTTGTAAAAGAAGATGCACAAGATGGAAGCACAAAAGGAAGACACAAGAGAAGGACTTGAAGCATTTGGATGCAAGTTCAAGTGGGGGTCTTTGGAGATCTCATCTTTGTGTTGTGTTCAACCCTTAGGAAAGACCAAATGATAACACTTGTGATGGAAAACAAGTGTTGTCAACATAGTGGCTATGGTTATGCCCATGTGGTTGTTTGATATATGCTTGTTCGATTATTCATTTTATGTTGATTGTTTGATATATGGATATGCTTAACAATATAAATAAATTATCATAACAAGCTGATATTTTTGGTTCCTTATCATTAAGTGACTAATAAAAGGTTATTAAAAGGATTAATGATGTCAAAATAAAAGAGGTTTTATTAAAAGAGAACCATAGGGTACCATGTATTTGAAAGCATGCGAATACAAGGTACATAGAGTTTTCATAACTAGAATTAATGGAACTTAAATCCCTTGGAAACAAGTTAAACACCATCCTTTTACACGACACTCGAATCACTTGAGAACTACTTGGGGATAAAGGTCACCTAACCACTTTTAGGGAACTTGTGTATTTGAGGTGAGCTTAACATATTTATGGGATAAAGGTCACCTAACCGCTTGTATGTGTAAACTCACACTTGTGTGTAAGTAGGACGACTTGAATTGGAAACCATGTGCATAGGGTCAGCGAAGCATGGCGTACAATGGTGTTGATGGGATTTTACATGCTGACAAAACATAAGATGTTTAACCGATCCCATAAAGCTAGCAGTTGCAATGGTAGCAATTGTCAAATGTTGACTACCTTGTTAATTTAAATAATTGGATAAAGGTCACCTAACCATCATTAAATGTTACGTTGGATTCTAGATTTTAATTATTAATTATCTATGAGACGTGTAAAGGGTATTAATAATTAAAATGCAATTTTTCAGAAATACTAAAATGAACTTTGTAATTTTGTAGTAATGACCGCAACCACAATGCTACCACCCCGACCGTCCCTACACTATCACTGACAACAATCTTAAAAAGGGATCATCTTAACCATAATAACTTTATGGACTAGTATCGAGACTTGAGAATTGTTCTCAAGCAAGAGAAAAGGGCCTATGTCCTTGACGATCCTATTCCTGACCAACCCGAACCTGAGGATGTTGAGGCCTATGACGATTGGCTTCAATACACTGAGGATTCCATGCAGGTTTCCTGCCTCATGTTGGGAACTATGATTCCCGAACTCCAAAAGGATTGAGCAACTTGGGGCATGTGACATAATTACCAGTTGAGGAAATGTTCCTTCAACAAGCTAGGGTAGATTGCTTCGAAACGGTTCAAGCACTTCATGCGTGTCACATGGAAGAAATCCAATCAGTATCATCTTATGTTCTTAAGATGAAATGCCATGTTGATCTCCTCAAGAGGCTTAATTGTCCCGTCTCAAAAGAGGTAGCCACGGATTTGATCCTTAGTGGCCTAACCAAAAGGTTGAGATGTTCATAATGAATTACAATATGAACGGGTGGGACAAGAGTATTGGTGAGCTTCACACAATGCTCAAGACAGTCGAGGCAGGGATGGGTAGAAAGGTTCTACGTGTTCTCTCGATCAATGAGGGAGGCAATAAGCAAAGGCCATTCACCGATTCCAAGGAAAATGTTGTCAAAGGAAAGGGTTACATCAAAGGAAAGGGGAAAGGAAAGGCTAAAGCGGAACCTCCAAAGCCTAAGCTTAAGAAGCCTAAGGTAACGGAGAACGATCCATGCTTTGAGTGTGGAGAGATAGGACATTAGAAAGGGAATTGTCCAACCTATCTCAAAGAGTTGAGAAACAAGAGGGATGCTGGGCAAACCTCATGTACAACTTTCATAATTGACATTGCTTGAAATGTTATTTCTTCAAACACATGGGTATTCGATACCGGATGTGGCACTCTTTTGCAATTTATTGCAGGGGTTCGTAGGAAATAAGCACTTCAGGAAGGGAGACACAAGTCTCTACATGGGCAACAGAGCAAAAGTTGATGTCGAAGCCCAAGGAGACAATATTTTGAAACTTTCAAATAGTTTGGAAGTTATTCTAAACAACATAATTCGGATTTCCCTTTTAGAACAATGTGGTTTTGAATTAAAGTTCATTAAAAATGGTATTTATGTTTGTATGGATGATGTATTTTATTTCAAGGCTATGCCTTTTAATGGAATCTATGAATTGGTTCATGATGATTCATCCTATAATAGCTCATTATACCAAACAAGCACCAAGAAACTTAAAATGGGTTTAAGTGATTCTTATCTTTGGACATTGTCGTCTTGGTCACATAAACAAGAATCAGATTCAAACACCTCAAAAGAATGGTCTTTTGAAAAAAAAAAAAAATGTTTCGTTTGATAAGTGTGAATCTTGTTTACAAGCAAGATGACCAAGTCGCCCTTTAGTGGCACTAACGAGAGGGCAAAAGACTTATTGGGTATCATACATTCGGATGTATATGGCCCTTTAAAGAGAATGTCTAGAAATGGTGATAGATACTTCATTACTTTACCGACGATTATAGTCGCTATGTTATATGTACATGATGACACACAACATGAAGCTTTTGAAATGTTCAAAATCTTCAAGAATGAAGTAGAAAATTAACTCAATAAAACTCTCAAAGTTCTTCGTTCAGATAGAGGAGGTGAATACCTAAGTGATGCTTTTAGTACCATCTAAGAAATTGTGGGATCCTCTCACAACTTACTCCACCTAGAACACCACAACATGATGGTGTGTCTGAAAGGAGAAATCGAACCCTATTGGATATGGTTCAAATCTATGATGGCTATAAGTTCACTACCTCTATCATTTTGGGTTTTCGCAATGCTCTTCGAGGCTCGTATTTTGAATATGGACCTGACCAAGATAGTCGATTCACTAAGTCTATATTTGTTGGATATCCCAAAGATTGTATATGGTACTACTTCTTTGATCCAACAGAGCAAGAGTAATTATTGCTTGAAAGGCTGAGTTCTTACAAACTAAGTTCCTTATGGAAGGAATAAAGTATAGAATAGTGGAATTTGATGAGGGTCAAGATCCACAAGCCGATACACGTTTAGTTGACACAAGCAATCAACAAGAGGTTGTTGATGATGATCAAGATGTTGATCAATACATACAAAACGTTCAAAGATCTGGTAGAGTTAGCATTCCACCTGAAAGATATGGATCTTTCATGAATGGATGCAATGTGGTTGACTCATGAGCCAACCACATACCATGAAGCAGTGTCCAATTCAGAATTATCACAATGGCTGGATGCCATGAACGTTAAGATGCAATCCATGTATGACAATCAAGTTTGGGAATTGGTTGACCCTCCACTTAACTCCAAAACGGTTGGATGATGAAATGTGTTTCAAGAAGAAAATGGATATACATGGAAACTTGGATACTTACAAAGAAAGACTTATAGCGAAAGGTTTCACTCAAAATCAAAGGGTTGATTATGATGAAACCTCTCGCCTGTGGCAATGCTAAAGTCAATTAGGATATTATTTGCCATAGCTGCATATTATGACTATGAGATTTGGCAAATGGATGTCAAAACCGCTTGTCTTAATGGACATCTTGAAACTGTCCATATGGTTCAACCAGATGGTTTTGTCGATCCACAACATCCTAAAAGTATGCTAGTTAAAGAAGTCAATCTATGGATTGAATCAAGCATCGAGAAGTTGGAATCAACGTTTTGATGAAGAGATCAAAATTGGGTTTCATCAAGAACGCTGACGAGGCTTGTGTATATACAAAGGCTAGTGGGAGCATATAACATTCTTAGTATTGTATGTTAATGACATGCTAACTTTTGGAAATGATATTCCAACAATGGAAGGTGTTAAAACCTGGCTTGGAAGTTGTTTTTCCATAAAAATCTCAATGAAGCCGCCAATATTTTGGGAATATAGATCTATAGGGATAGATCGAGGCGGTTGATAGGTTTAAATTAATTGGATATATTAATAAAGTCTTGAAAAAGTTCAAGATGGAAAAACTCTGAGAAAGGTATGGTACCTATTCAAAGAGGGACAATATTGAGTACATTTCAATGTCCAAGCTCAAAGATGAGCAATATCAAATGAAGGACATTCCATATGCATTAGTTATAGGATCCATCATGCGATGATATGCACTAGATCATACGTGTCATCCGCGTTAATCATGACAAGCAGATATTAGCAGAATTCAGGTAATAGCCATTGGATGGTATTAAAAGTATATTGAAATACCTTAGGAGGCTAAGGAAATGTTTCTAATATATGGATGTGATGAAGAGGAACACGTTGTAAAGGGTTACACGGATGTGAGTTCCAAACCATTTGAGATGGTTCTCGATCACAATCGGGTATGTCTTCATTATGAATGGAGTAGCATTGTCCACTACAAAGTCCGAATACATAGCCCCATCATCAGCAGCTCAGGAAGCTGCATGGATAAAGAAATTTATCACCTACCTAGGGTGGTCTCTACCATTCAAGACCCCTAGAAATCCTTTGTGATCACGAGGGTACGATTTCATAAATCAAGGTACCCTGTTCTCTTCAAAGGCTAGGCACATGAGCGGAAATTCAACTACATAAGGGATGAGGTTCAAAGGGAAAAATATGTATTCGTAAAGTTCACACCGATCAATACATTGCGGATCCACTCACAAAGCTCCTTGAAAGGGCAAAGCATGAAAGTCATACTTGTGCCTAGGACTTCGATATTCTAGTGACTGGAATTGATTGTTTAGTATTAAAATTTTGAAACAATGTAATATTTAACTCTTATATACTTGTGATATTTTGAGTTACATTCATTTATCATGTATACATCCATGAATATGTTTATTATTCTAAATGTCCATTGTCGATCATGTTTGTGGGAACAAATATGAACGTAAGACTATTATGAACATGGATTCGTGGATATTCATAAGGAATAAATATAAAGCAATTGGTTGCTGCCAAGGTTCATAGATATTTGTGGGATACAAAAATTGGACCGACCCGCATCTCAATTTTACGACATGGAATCTTCTAGATTGATCACAAGTAAATTTAAGTAAAGGCGAATAATTTGGTATCCTCGACCTGAGATACATATTGGGTTTGATATTCACCAAATGTTATACTTTGAGCTAGCTCTTCACTGTTCTGAAATAATGGGCAGTACATAAGGCTTGTTCGGTGTGTGACACGAGGTGATTGTGAAAACGTATGTAGTCAAGATGTAATTTGTTCCTCTATTTGTTGAGAGCAAGATGTCTAAGGCCTGATTAGTTAAATCAATAAGGAATGATCATTCTATGTCTTGGATTAACAAGACATCTGTAACAAAAGGATAAATGATTGATTCACCTAAATCATTTCAAGTTGATACTTGAAGGGGATGATGTTATTGAATGGCTTTAAGTCATGCGTATTAAGGGTAGTAAACCGTTGTTAGGCAGTTATTTACTGCTTGCATCAATTTCTATGTATTTGTGCAAGTGGGAGATTATTGGATCTTTATGCCCAAGACACATAGAACATGATGGGTTAGTACGTTATGATCAAGTCGGGTCATCCCAATAACAAGCTAGAAATCACCAAATATTATTTAATTGATGATATGATCATACAATTAAATAATGCACCAATTTAGAAAATGGGGTTTCTAAATAAGTTGCATATGAGATGAACAAATATATGGATATTTTGTTCATGGATATTATTTGTAATGTGTTTAATTTAGTTAAATAACCTCAAATAAGAAAAGTGTGTATGTGTTCTATAATTAAAAAGGTTAATTATTGACAGGATCAGTGATCACAAGTTTGATGTATCAGAATATAAAGCAGCGGAATACACACACGAATTAGACAAATTGTAGCAAGCAAACAATTATGTAAGCGTTAAGATCGCATACGGTTATAGGGAGAGAATATGAATTCTGATTTCTAGGAATGTTTATAGATGTAGAATATTTCTAATCAAATCAATCAAACATTCCATTCAATTGCTCATATCACTCAATGATTACAATGGGTTGTCACTCCTTATATAGAGTGCAACAGTCACTGCTGTTATCACGGAAAGTGACAACTGGCAGATCCAATACAGAAATAACTAAATCTTAACAAACTACTGAAATGTTCACAACTACTGAGAACATATCAGTAAGTTAAGTACAAAATATAAAACTACTGAAACTACAACGACTGAAGAACAAGCTCTTCAGTCGTTTTACAAAACTACTGAAACAAAGAAAATAAAACTACTGATATCACAACTACTGAAGAAGTACTCTTCAGCAGTTGTGACAAACTACTGAGGCTTCAGTACTTGGTCTTCAGACTTTGACCTTCAGGCGTTTCATCAGCTGATGACTTCAGTAGATCATCAGCTGATGTCTTCAGTCTTTGTCTTCAGACTTTGTACATCAGTTGTTGATCTTCAGCACTTGTGAACTCTTCAGCTGTTGTACTTCAGTACTTTGGTCTTTCAGCTTCAGCACTTGTGTTCTTCAGCTGTTGTACTTCAGCACTTTGGTTCTTCAGCTGTTAAGGTCTTCAGCACTTGATCTTCAGCTGTTGAAGTCTTCAGCACTTGTCAAACTACTGATGAGGCTTTCAGCAGTTGTTGTGATACCGTGTGGGACTTAGAGGTTTTCTGATCTTGGCTCATTGGTTCTTTTGGTCCAACAAACTCCCCCTGAACCAATGCAGCCAAAACCTCTAACTTATTTATACTCCCACTTATTGATGGCAAAAATGTTGGTCTTTTTCCTTCTTGATCAGTAGAGAAGATGACCCATGTACGCTCCGGCCTGGGAAGAACCTCAAATATTTGTTTGGCAGAGTATGAATGGGAACTCTGTTTTGGGGAACTGGACACAGAGTTGTTATCCCATTCATGAGATTCACTTCCCCATAATGAGTCTGTACGACTCACGAACATAGGCCTCAAGGAGAACAATTTGTTCCTCTTGAGAGAGTTCTTCAGCTCCTCCTTCGAAGAAGAACTCTGGACCATAGTACTCTGATAAGTACTTCATGGTCCTGCCATTTTTCAGCTCCACCGTAGTTACCTCCCTGTATACAAATTCATCGGATGGTTGCCTTCAAGGAGTAACTGGAGCTCATTCTTTTGGATGTCTTCAAGCTTTTTGTATAACAACCCTTCTTAATCATCTTGTTTCTAGTAAGGCTTGAGGTGTCTTCTTTGCTTGGTGAGCTTTCTTGAATTCATCAATGATTTCCCAAGGTGAGACTACAACGGCCAACATGATGGTAGATTCTATTGTTTTTCGTACTTGGCCGTTGTATCTGTGTGGGATAGTTCTTTTATGGATTCTAGAACTCACCCTGGGGTCTGGCCATACTCTCACTCTCTCCCTCTGATACTGAAAGGAGGTGTGTCTGAGAGTGTACAGCCTTTGAGCATGCCCTTTCATGGCTTGAATAGATGATGACTGAGGAAATTCCTTGTCAACCATCTTCAACAGTTGCTCATCGTGCTGTTTCTGCTGTTCTTCTTCTTCTATTTTGACTCTGACCATTTCCCTTTGAGAGTCGGTGTGATCATGGATTGACTCTGGGGCTTTGGTAGCTTCAGAAAGCAGAGAGAGGGCAGACTATCATCTCTCCTCTCTTCTTCTACTTCTTCCATCCTCAGCACCCTTCTCCTTCTACGGGGTACATCACTGGATGATGGTTGGGTTGGTGAAGGGATTGGTTTTGAAGAGAGAGAGGATGTTGGATTTTGGCTTAGAGGTTGGTTGGGAGATTGAGGGATAGGATCTGTTTGAGTGGGTGGAAGGGAAGGTTGATCTAGCATCCTTGTAGTTAATTTTGCTTTGTAAGTTTAGCCATCTCTAACCTTTTGCCAGCCCCAGCCTCATCAAGGGCTTCCACAATGATCCCTTTGTTGAATTGCTCAGACAGACAGATTCTGGTGGCTATAGCCAGAATGCTGTCCCTGGACCATGCGCGGATCTCCATTAATGATCTTCCAAGTATTTTGCAATAAAGCGGATCATTATTTCCAACCTCTCTTTCTCAAGAGCATCGTAACCTGCCCATCGGGTTTGTATCTCTTGTACCTCTAACCTTCTGATCTCACTATCCAGTGTGGCTGTGTCAAACCCCTGCCTGAATAGTTGGTCAATTATTTTATCCATGGAGCGGCTGTGTTGGGTGTCAGCTTCTTTGACCAGCTCCTCCAAGGATTTTTCTTCAGCAGTATGATCATCAGCACTTCTCTTCGCTTGTACGTGAGCAGAGGTTGCTTTTCTTGTTTCTCCTCTTCCTCAGATCTCTTCCTCTTTCTATCTTTCACTGCAGTACTCTCCCCTTTTTGGTTGCATTGGAGGAAGGGGTTGGACCGCAGAAAGAGTCTTGTGGACAGCAGCATCAACCAGGGGCTGTAATGTTGAGGAAAGCCTCTCATCAAGGGCTTTGATCACTATATCAGTGATTATGGGGGTGATGAGAGGGAGGGGTTTTGGAGTGAGGATAGCACCTATTTGCTCAGGAGGGTTCTGTTCCTGAGAAGTAGGGCCTGAAGCAGAGGCGGGTGGTTGATTTTGGGGTGGCTCTGTGTTGGGAAACCTTCAAGGGAAGGTGCCATCTGTGGGTGTATGATGGTGGCAGATGGACTTGCATCCTGAGACATCTTGGCCAGCAGCTCTTTGAGTCTGCTAACCTCATCCTCTAGAATGGTGTTTTGAGCAACTACATCGAAGAAGAAGCTCAGGTCATCATCAGTTGATACTGAATCACCTGACCTCCTGCTTAGAGCAGGATTTACATGCACTGGGTGTAGACCAGTTGGTGCATGTGCCCCTTGTGCTTGGTACTGGGGACTTCCAGCCTCAGGACAATGTCCATCATCAGCTGTTGCCTCTAGGGAGGTCTTAGCAATGTTACCAGCCTCACTCTGGTCATGTGCTGAGTCAGAGGAGGTGGCAGCCTCACTAGATATTCTAAGCTCCTTCTCTACACCAGGAGATAGAATTGGGAAACCCCTGTGCTGTGGGTTCTCAAGTGCACTGTGTTCCTCCCCCTCAATTGTAGAGGTATTCCCAGTTGGAAGTGGTTCTGGGGAGGGGGTGGAGGAGTGCAATTGAGTCAGCACTTGTGCAACTATTAAAGTTGGGCTGTGAGGGGCGGTTGTTTGGGGTACGGGGTAGAAGCAGTGTGCACCTGGGGTGGATGGTGCTCTTCAATGGCAATCTCCTCAAGTGAGGAAGATCCCAGATAAGTAGGTGCCCCTTGGGTTGCTGCAGGCTCCTGTTGAGAGGAAGCCTGAGCGGCTGTGGCTGGAGGAGTCATGTATCCACTAGGGGGTTTGGACTAGTGGATATATCCTGCGTTTGTGGTGCAGGAGCATCCTCAGGGGACTCAATTCCCTGAGTAGCCATTTTGGGTTTCTTTTTGGTGGGTTTGGTGGGGACATTGGATTTGGAGGTGGTGGCTGTGGGTTCCAGCTGCGTGGGTTTTCGCAGCTTGGCAGCCAGTTTGAGTGTCCGGTCGGAGTTGTGCCGGGAGTATACTTCTGGCAAAACAGCCGTAGCAGGGACTCCCAAGCCAACAAGTCCCTCAGCATTAAGCTGGTCTATTATAATGGCCATTATGAACCGTGGATAGAGTATCCAACGGTTGGCAGTTAGTTTTTGAGCCATATCTTTGAGCTCTGAAAATATTAATTCTGAAAAGTTCAGTGGTTGTTGCTCAAGGATAGAATACAATACCTGCTGCCATTTGGTGGACATTTGATCCCAAGACGATGTCTTAGGGGCCAAACATACATTGACCATGTGAAAGATCAGGCGCTCAGCGTCATTAAAATGTTTCTTCATGATGGTGGTGGCACTGAGATCACCTTGATATCCATGCTGAGCAAATGATAGATCTAGGTGCCCTTCGGATATCCAGCAGGAGAGGTAGCATCACTCAGTTGAAGAATTTTACGGATTGTTGCAGGAGTAATCACTACTTCTTTGTTGTTGACGACTGACCGGAGGGATTGTGTGTGCTCTCCTCAGTTGTAACAGTAACGTTCATCCAAAATTGGTTCAAGGATTCGGCATGTAAAACGGGTTCAGAAGGAATGCCTTGTTGTATGGGGACTGAACCATAAGATCGATAGCAGTATCGAACTTAGTCCAGATCGGCGATTTTGTGAGGTAGGCAACACAGTTGTGTCGCGGTTTAATTTGCATAGACGCCATGGAAGTTTTGGAGAGGAACGTTAGGTTTGAAGAAGATAAAGCATGGAGAGCTCAGGTTAAGGGTATTTATAGGGTACGGGTGAGGAAACGACTGAAGGATGTGGTGTTAGTCATCAGTAGTTTTAAACGACCGTTGACATGGTATTATCCTTTCAGACGTTGAAACAGCTGAAGTCGCGGTGTTAGGCATCAGTAGTTTAGAAAACTACTGAAGACCGTGGTTTTGACTTCAGGTGATTGAAACAACTGAGGACATGGTGTTTGTCATCAGTAGTTATGAAACTACTGAAGACAGTGGTTTTGTCATCAGCTGTTGTAAACAACTGAAGACTTGGTATTGGTCATCAGTAGTTATAAAACTGCTGAAGACGTGGTTTTGCTTCAGTTGTTTAAAATGAAACAGCAGTTGTACAAACGACTGAAGAGAAAGTTCTCTTCAGCTGTTTTCGTCAATTCTTAGCTTTTCAGCTGTTTCAAACTGTCCTCAACACATTCATCAGTCTTTATGGCTGATTTCAGTTGTTTCATAGGACATCAGTACTTATCTGTTTTTACTGATTTGCAGTAGTTATGACTGCATCAGTAGTTGTAACTACTTCAGTAGTTTAGAGCAGATGAAGTACTTCAGTACTTGTGAGAACTTTTAGCCTTCAGTAGTTATAAAACTACTGAGGTTAAAAGAGCTCATCAGTACTTATATGTGACAGGCACTCATGATCATCAATATGAATTACTGAGATCATCAGTAGTTGTCACCTATTCTAGCTGCAGCATACCAAGCCTTAACACCAGGTTTTGGAAAGTTGAACTATCCAAAGGCTTAGTAAAAATGTCTGCAAGCTCATCAGCACTGGGCACAAACTTAGGATCAATCAGACCTTTTTCAAAACAATCTCTTATAAAATGATGTCTGATCTCTATATGTTTGGTCCTAGAGTGCTGGACTGGATTTTTGACAATGCAAAGAGCTGAAGCACTATCCATTAACAATGGAGTCTTAGTCTCTGTAATGCCATAATCCAAAAGTTGGTTTTGAAGCCAGAGTACCTGAGATGTACAGCTTGCAGCAGCAATGTACTCTGCTTCCGCAGTGGATGTAGCAACTGAGGTCTGTTTCTTGCTCTGCCAAGAAATCAAGCAGTTGCCTAGGAATTGACATCCACCAGAAGTTGATTTCCTGGTCAACTTACACCCTGCATAGTCACTGTCAGAAAAAGCAACTAATTTACCAGAATGTCTGGTAGAATACCATAAACCTAGAGATGGAGTGCCTTGCAGATATCTAAAGATCCTCTTGACTGCAATCAGATGAGACTCTTTAGGTGCAGCCTGAAATCTAGCACAAACACATGTAGCAAACATAATATCTGGTCTAGAAGCTGTTAAATACATCAAGGACCCAATCATACATCTGTAAAGTGTTTCATCAACCACTTTACCTTTCTGATCTGAGTCCAGTTGTGTGGTGCTGCTCATGGGAGTAGAACAGGGCTTACAGTTTTGTAAATCAAACTTTTGCAAAAGATCTTTTGTATATTTGGATTGATGAATAAAAATTCCATCAGCCTTTTGTTTGATTTGCAACCCCAGAAAGAACTGTAATTCTCCCATGGCACTCATTTCAAACTTCTGTTGCATCAACTTTGTAAAGGCATCACACAACTTTGGATCAGAGGATGCAAAAATAATATCATCTACATAAATTTGAACAAGTAGATTATGCTGCCCAGCTTTCTTAATAAATAAAGTCTTGTCTATGGAGCCTCTAGTGAAATTGTTTTCCAGAAGAAAGTTTGATAATGTCTCATACCAGGCTCTGGGAGCTTGTTTTAACCCATAAAGAGCTTTATCAAGCTTATACACCCAATTAGGATGTTTGTTGTCCTCAAAGCCTGGAGGTTGACATACATAAACCTCTTCTTTAACTTTTCCATACAAAAATGCACTTTTGACATCCATTTGAAAGACTTTAAGTTTTGATAAGCAGCATAAGCTAAAAACAATCGAATTGCTTCCAGTCTGGCTACAGGGGCAAAGGTTTCATCATAATCAATACCTTCTTCTTGTGCAAAACCCTGAACAACCAGTCTGGCCTTGTTCTTAACAATAAGCCCATTTTCATCAGTTTTGTTCCTAAACACCCATTTAGTGCCTATTGCACACTTACCTGGAGGTAGAGGAACCAGTTCCCACACTTGCTGTTTCTTGAACTGAAGAAGCTCAAGCTGCATGGCATCAACCCATCCATTGTCCTTTAAAGCAATGTGATAATTCTTTGGCTCTTGCTGACTGATGAAGAGAGCATAGAAGCAGAATTTGACAATTGACTTCTTGTTGATACTCCAGCAGTGATATCACCAATGATTTGAGACATGGGGTGATTCTTCAGATCTTGATACACAATGAGATCTGTGCAAGTGTTTGTAGCCGGTTCAGCAGCAACAGATGGTGATGGTGAATCATTTCCTTGAAACCAATCAGTGGATGGTAATTCAAAGGAAGTTGAATTCGAAGAAATCTCATCAGCATTTGTTGTGGATGGTGCTACTGGCGCTACAGGAACATCAGGTCTAGTTGAATCAGGCAGCTGATCACTAAACCTGAAGAGGTGAGTACTGCAATCATCATCATCAGCAGTACCACCAGGTGGTGAACTGTTGACAGGAGCAACAGCAGGAGTTTGATAAGGAACATATTGCAGTATGTCCAGATCAAATAACTCCACAGGACTTTGTGGAATCTTGTCCTTTGGAGATTCATTAAACTTAACATGTAGAGTTTCTTCAACCATCTTTGTTCTGCAGTTGAAGACTCTGTATGCTTTGCAAGTAGATGAATAACCAACAAAGTATCCTGCATCCACCTTAGGATCAAATTTGTGGAGTTGATCCTTTGTGTTGAGAATAAAAAGGGACACCCAAATGCTTTGAAAAATGAAATCAGTGGAGCCAAATGATGGAGAACTTCATATGGAGTCTTCATCAACCTCTGATTTACTAAAACTCTATTTTGCACATAACAAGCTGTGTTGACAGCTTCGGCCCAAAAGGTCAATGGCAAACCTGAGTCAGCCAGCATGGACCTTGCAGCTTCAATGAGGGTCCTGTTCTTTCTCTCCACTACTCCATTTTGTTCCGGAGTCCTTGGAATGCTGAACTGCCTTTTGATTCCCTTTGAGAGATAGAAGTCATCAAGTGTATGATTTCTGAACTCAGTTCCATTATCACTCCTAATACACTTGACTGGAAGGGAATACTGCTTCTCAATGTACAGCACAAAGTGGATAATCTTCTGAGCAGCCTCATCCTTTGAATGTAGAAAGAAAGTCCATACAAATCTGGAGTAATCATCCACAATTACCAGACAGTATTTCTTCTTTGCCATGCTCATTACTCTCACAGGACCAAATAGATCCATATGCAGTAATTGCAAGCAGGCAGTGGACTTGGACACTTCAATAGGAGGAAATGAGACCTTGTGCTGTTTTCCTTTTAAACAAGCAGTGCAAGTTTCATCACAGTGGAACTCCTTTATTGGTAAGCCTCTGACTAAACTATTGTGGCTAAGCTGATTCATGTTTTTGAGATTAACATGACCAAGCCTCCTGTGCCATAGTTTAGATTCTTGAAAAGAGGCTTTGGAAAATAGGCAAGGATTACCTTTGAGATCTATCTTCTTAGAGAGATCTAAGGCATACACTTCCTGTCCTGTTGGCTTTCAGGAGAGTGTGATCATCCAACACCTTGTCAATCAAGGCAAAACTTTGGATGACAGAATCCTACAGTTTTGACTTGTGAAAAGGGCAACATGGCCTTTATCACACATTTGACTGACACTCAAGAGGTTGTACTTGAGATTTTCCACATGATTAACATCATCAAATTTGATTTCTCCATTGGAGACAAAGCCCTTACCGATGATGTAACCCCTAGCATCATTGCCAAAAGAGACAAATCCCTTCTTTCCTTGAGAGTAGTCATGAAGAAGAGAGATGTTCCCAGTCATGTGCATGGATCCCCCACTGTCTACATACCAGATGCTATTTGGCATGTTGAAGAACCCTGCAAATAAACAATCAGTTAGTTTTAGAGACCCAAACCTTTTTGGTTTTGGGCCTGGTCTCATCAATAGATGGTAAACTAGCATGTTTATTTGTAACAACAGCCTGAGAGGAAGAAGATGGTGCAGAAGAGGAGTCCTTTGGCTTAGACCTCCTTTTCTGTGGTTTCAACATAGGAGAATCTAGTTGGTTAACTCTACCCAACAGATGTTGTACCATCATCACCAGCTGTGTCTGATTTTGTGATAAAGCTTTCAGCTCATCAGACACATTGCTAGTGGAGTTAGATAAGGTCCTATGTTGCACCTTCTTCTTTTGAGCACCCTCAGCTGTCACCTGTTTAACTCCTTCCTTTTTGGATTGCTTTAAGGACTTAAGGGTTACAGGATTTGATGTTGCTGATACAAATGTGGTCTCAAACTCAGTTTTCATTTTTACCATTTTCTCATTAATTTCTTTTGTTTGAGTTTGGAACCTCTTTTGTACCAACAATCATCTGTAAGATGATTGAACAAACCACATACTTCACATGGTTTCTTCTTCATCTTAGGTTGATCATCAACTAAAGATGGTGAAGCAACAGAAGACTTGTTCTTCAATGCTTTGGAAGCATTGGTTGCTTTCTTGACAGCATCTTTAGTAGTCTTCAAACTCTTCTACTGCCAGTTTTCTTCTCTTCAGTACTGACAGCAGTTGAAGTTTGAACTTCAGGAGTTGAATCCTGCTCTCCAGTCCTTTCAGGACCTTCAGGATTGACTCCTGAGTTGATCAACTTATTGATCATGTGAATGTCAGCATTTGGACCATCAACATCAGCTGATAGGTTCAAAGAGGACTTGATACTGACTGCTACTTCTGATTGTGCTGTATCAGAAGGTAGATCACATGACTTGATGGATTGGTTATCACTCTCACCATCAGATTCTACCTCTGCTCTTGGGGTAAAATCTGTAGGTGGAGCAGTGTGATTGTAACCAATTCCAAACTTCACATTTGAAGCAGATTGCTTACTAAGAAGCATTTCAAAACCTTTGCATGATTGTACCCATCTATCACACTCGACCTGGGTAACTGCAAGGGTTTCTTTGAGATCTTTGTACTTCTCTAAAGTACATCTTCTCTAGCCTTATCATCAATTATTTTGCAATTCAGTTTAAAACCTCATCATTTTATCTTTGAGCACAAACTCAAACTCAGCTTTGTTTTGGAAATTACTTGTTCTAGCTCAATGTTCTTATTAATTAAAGCTACATTTGCTTCTCTAATGGAAGCAAATGCTGCTATGCATTGTTCAGAACATAATTTGGCTTTTGCCTCAGAGGATACCTGTGATACCTGAGGTGTAGAGGCATTGGAAGATGAAGTATCAGCAGACTCCAAAGCCATAAGAGCTAGATTCCCAAAGGGACTGTCACCACCATGTTGACCAGCACCTGAGAACAGTTGATCATGACCAGACAAGTCATCTGGTAAACTGCTCCAGTCAACAACTCCTGGGGTGAAGAAGCTGTGTTGTTGAGATGAAGGTTGTTGATGAGATAGGGAAGGCTGAGGTTCTGGTAATGCATGAGGTTGTGGTGTCATAGGAACTTGAACTTGACTGTGGCATGTAATAACAAGGGTACTGATAAGGCATTTGACCCTGAGGAACAAAATATGCCGGAGATTGTTGTTGAGGATGATGACTAGATGTGACAGGATGTTGCTCTGTTTTGTTGACTGTTGCCAGGAAAAGTCACAAAGGGTGCAGTAGAGTTTGATCCAGTTGATCTACACTCTCTTGCAAAGTGTCCAAGCCGTTGGCATTTGTGACACCTCAACTTGCTCTTGTCAAAACCAACTTTGGTTTTGCCAGAGAGTCCTGGGAATTTTCTTCCAGTTCTTTTGTAGAACTTCTGAGATCTGATATTTATCAAGGCCATTTGGCTCAAAATATCCATCTCTTCTAAGTCATCATCAGCAATCCCCTTGAGATCATCCATAATGAAACATAAATTGTCATTATTACCTCCAGTAAACTGACCATCAACACTTACAAATGCAGAATTAGAAGTGCTCGAAGAGAAATTAATATGCTCATCATACTGGCATTCAGATGCAGCATATTCTGACTCATGACCCACCAAGGCAGTGTTGCCTTGAATAAAGTCTTCAGTGAGCTTTCCAGATGAAGACAGCTTTCTCTTCTGTTCTATCTCTCTCTCAAAAGTGAGCAATTTCCCATGGAGTTGGGTGAGAGATAGTTTGTCCAAACTTGCACTGGAGCGTAGGACAATAGTATATGTGTCCCATCTCTCAGGCAGTGATCTGAGAAATCTGTTATTCATCTGAATATTGGTGTATTCAAGTTTGACCATTTTTAGTTCAGAGATCAAACAAGAAAACCGCTCATATTGTTGAGTCAGTGTCTCACCCTTTCTATGAGAGAATGTCTCATATTGTTGGGCAAGAATTTCTCTATTATTTGCCAAGACCTCATCTGTTCCTCCAAATTGTTCTTTCAAAGCAATCCAGAGGTCATGGGCAGTTTCATGATGCATTAGCCCAGAATAGATTTCATTGGGCAAAGCCATGGCCAGAATTCCATGGGCTTTTGCATCAATCTCAAGCAACTTTTATCCTCATCTGAGTATTGCTCCCTCCTCTTCGGAACCATTTGATTGGTTTCCGGGTTATTCACCATAGGCTTGTGTGGACCATGTACCACAGATGTCCAACACCCTGCGCTGTTAACAGACAGGTGATGGAGCATACGTCTTTGCCATATGTTATACTCATTCCTAACCAGCATAGGAGGCTTGGTTGAGGAACCAGTATTGTGAGGATCATTGGAGGGAGTGGTCATTTTCAGTTCAAAAACAGTTTAGTTCAAGTTTTAAAAAGAAGTTTTAGACAAACCACAACAAACTCAATGAGAACCAAGATAAGATCTCAGGATGAATGAGCAGAAATACAGAAAAATTCAATCTCTATAACGTTTCTTGCAAAAACAAAAGCTAATTCAATCAAACTTGGATCTTGAATAGCAGTTTCAATGATCAATTATTAGATCGATCAATGATTAACCTGCTCTGATACCATTTGACAGGATCAGTGATCACAAGTTTGATGTATCAGAATATAAAGCAGCGCGGAATACACACACGAATTAGACAAATTGTAGCAAGCAAACAATATATGTAAGCGTTAAGATCGCATACGGTTATAGGGAGAGAATATGAATTTCTGATTTCTAGGAATGTTTATAGATGTAGAATATTTTAATCAAATCAATCAATCATTCCATTCAATTGCTCATATCACTCAATGATTACAATGGGTTGTCACTCCTTATATAGAGTGCAACAGTCACTGCTGTTATCACGGAAAGTGACAACTGGCAGATCCAATACAGAAATAACTAAATCTTAACAAACTACTGAAATGTTCACAACTACTGAGAACATATCAGCAAGTTAAGTACAAAATAAAACTACTGAAACTACAACGACTGAAGAACAAGCTCTTCAGTCGTTTTACAAAACTACTGAAACAAAGAAAATAAAACTACTGATATCACAACTACTGAAGAAGTACTCTTCAGCAGTTGTGACAAACTACTGAGGCTTCAGTACTTGATCTTCAGACTTTGACCTTCAGGCGTTTCATCAGCTGATGACTTCAGTAGATATCATCAGCTGATGTCTTCAGTCTTTGTCTTCAGACTTTGTACATCAGTTGTTGATCTTCAGCACTTGTGAACTCTTCAGCTGTTGTACTTCAGTACTTTGGTCTTTCAGCTTCAGCACTTGTGTTCTTCAGCTGTTGTACTTCAGCACTTTGGTTCTTCAGCTGTTAAGGTCTTCAGCACTTGATCTTCAGCTGTTGAAGTCTTCAGCACTTGTCAAACTACTGATGAGGCTTTCAGCAGTTGTTGTGATACCGTGTGGGACTTAGAGGTTTTCTGATCTTGGCTCATTGGTTCTTTTGGTCCAACAAATATATATAACTATCTTTAAAATTAGTTTTAAAAAGATTAAAAAGGGGACTTTTGGGGAGAAATCAAAAAGACCAAATAGGGTCAGCGCGCCCCAAAAGGAAGGGTTCTCCCTTGTTTTTCTTTGGTGTCTTGAAGACAAAAAAAACTACTTGAACACACATACACTTTCTATAGCTTCTCTATCTCTCTCATATGCAAAAGGGTCACAAGAACAACAACTCTTTCTTATAGGAAGAAAGAGTTTTAAAGGGTGTGAAAGGGTCCAGGACCCTTCTGATTGTTCTAAGCTTAATCATACATCTAAGCCTTGTACCATCATCATACATCATCAAGCATGAACATAACCTCTTACATCACATCATAAGTGCAACATACACAAATCAAACATACAGGCCGAAACCCAGTTTAATGAAAACATATATTCATGCATTTCAGCCTCAAAATTAGCTAAAACAGGTAAAAGAGGGGTCTAGAAATCACCTTTGCAGCTTGAGGGTGGCTTTCCACTCGTTGGCATTGAGATCAAACCGCCTAGAAGAAACCCACTAAAAATAACCAAACACATACAAACACAAATAAGCACGAAACCCGAGGAAATAACCAGTTAAGAACACCATTTAAATCATGATAGTACCTTGAATCGCACTTCTCTTCTTGTTTTCTTCAAAAACGAGAGTTCTATACCTCCAACTACTCTCTCTTTAAAACCCGAAGATTAGGGATGTGTGTGACATATAGGCGACCATACCACCTTTATCACCAACTTTTAAACTATTTTGTCCTTTTGACATTTTAAACCTAGACTTACGTTTATTTCTTTTCCTTCTTTTTACTTCACTTTATTTTCTTTCTTTGTCTTTGAAATAAGCAGGCGTTACATGTCCACCCCCCTTAAATAGGTTTCCTCCCTAAAACCTGTTGTTCCTCAAAGAATGATGGGTAATATTGTTTCATCTCTTCTTCAGTCTCCCACATACCCTCAGATCCCTTCCTGTGCTTCCACAATACATGCATAAGGGGAACCACTTTATTCCTCAGCCTCTTCTCTTTTTGATCAATGATCACCACTGGTTGCTCCACATAATTGAGCCATTCATCACCTCGATATCCTCAGGAACAATCATATCTTCGTCTGCTAATCATTTCCTTGTTGGATTCTTTATGCCCAAGACACATATAACATTGATGTGGTTAGTACGTTATGATCCAAGTCGGGTCATACCCAATAACAAGCTTAGCAATCACCAAATATTATTTAATTGATGATATGATCATACAATTAAATAAATACATCAATTTAGAAAATGGGTTTTCTAAATAAGTGCATATGAGATTGAACAACTTATATGGATATTTTGTTCATGGATATTATTTGTAATGTTGTTTAATTTAGTTAAATAACATCAATAATAAAAGTGTGTATGTGTATATAATTAAAAGGTAATTATATATAACTATCTTTAACATTAGTTTAACAAAGATTAAAAAGGGACTTTTGGGGGAAATCAAAAAGCCCAAATAGGGTTCGACCGCCCCAAAGGAATGGGTTCTCCCCTTGGTTTTCTTTGGTGGTCTTGAAGACAAAAAACTCCTTGAATACACATACACTTTCTATCCAGCTCTCTCTCTCTCTCTCTCTCATATGCAAAAGGGTCACAAGAACAATAACTCTTCTTATGGAAGAAAGAGTTCAAGGCTGAAAAGGGTCCAGGACCCTTCATGATTGTTCACGGTGGAACAAGGCTCCAGCAGCTTCTTGACCCGATTTTGGTGCACAAATCCTAGAAAGAGTGGTCTTTGCTTGATGCTTGTGGGTATGAATGCTTGAGGACACCTATCATTGGTGTTTTGATCATTCAAGAAGCTCATATTCTTCCTCCATCATCACGTTTTCAGCAGCTTGCTAAAGGTAGTTTGTATGTCATATTTTGGTTGTTATTTGTAGTTGATAGCTAGCTCAAACACATATAAATGATCCTATTTTCTTGGGTTGTTGATGATAAGTTATAAGCCTTAATTTATCAGATTACTAATGTTAATATTAGGGTATTAATCCGCAGTGTTTTCATAGTTTAAAATGGTTAAACTACTATGTTTTGGTTCAACAAACCCAACATTCCTCAGATGAGATACATGGAATGTCAAGTGAATTCCACTTAACTCATGGGGTAATTCTAGCCTATAGGCATCTCTCCTACTCGAGTGTAGCACCCCGAATTTCTATTTAAATGGTAGGAAAAGAAAAGTAAATAGAAAGATAGAAATTGTGCACAAGTGGAGGGGGATAAAGTGTACAAAGTACAAAACCTTATTACTTTAAGGTTTAAAGGGGGCATGGTTGCCCATTTCTTCTTCATCTTCTTCAATGGGCTGAAAAGAAGAAAGAAGAGAGAGAAGCCCCGGTTCTAGAGAGAGAAAGTGGAAGAAGCAGCTTCAAAGGAAAGTCTTCTTGTATATAAGCTCGGTTTCAGCTGGGTTTCGAGTTCTTGACCGAAGTTCTGGTTGTTTAGTATTTGTTTTCGGGATTCAAGAGCTGAATCGAAGGTGGGTCTCGAACTCGAAGTGTGTTGCTCAAAGGCTGCTCAAGGTGAGTTTCTAGAACCCCTCTTTTACTGATTTTCAACTAATTTGGGGCTATTATGCATACTAAGTAAACATTTTGAAAGAAACCCTGGGTTTAGAGCTTTATGTTCGAAATGATGTATGTATGTATGTTATAGTAATGATTATGGGTTGGTGATAATGAATAGCATGCTTAGATGGCCTTAGTATGTTAGATCTGTGTTTGGGTATGATTAGAAAGATAATTGGGTAATGTTGATAACATAGAAAATATTTCAGAATGTTTTGATGAACATGAACAGTGGCCCATGCGTCCAACATGAGAGGCCAGACGCCTAAGTGTTGGCCATGCGTCCAAGGGTGGGTCATGCGCCTAAACAGTGGCCCATGCGCCCAGCATGTTGGCCCATGTGTCTAAGTGTAGGCCATGCGCCCAGAGGGGTCCATACGCCTAAATAGTGGCCCATGCGCCCAAGTGTTGGCCACGCTCCTAAATAGTGCCATGCGCCCAAAGTGATTGAAACGGCTAAGTGTTGATATGCCTAAACAGGTGCCATGCACCTGCATAGTGGTAAAGCGCTTGAACAAGGCAGAAGCGCCCAAATAGTGCCCATGCGCCCAGACTATTTTACACTTAGAATTTTTATGCCTATGTGCCTGGAAGGTCCCATGCTCCCAAATTTGGGCTTAACATTTCTAAGTGATTTTTTAAGGGGAGATAGGCCCAGTTATGATGTGATGGCTTATGTTTGATGTGTGTTATGCATGTATGATGTGCCTGTGTGGTGATGATGTATGTTTATGATTATGTGTATGTTCCTTATTATGTATGTATGTCTTCCCTTGCCTTTGTGTTGAACGTTAATGAATGTAATGAAAGTATTATGTAACGTAAAATGGAAGATAATGAAAAGAGGAACGTAATGAATGAATGCATGCATGAATGAATGAATGAACGAATGAAAGGCTTGCAGGCACAGGTATGAGGTGAGCGACTCTGTGTCGCAACAGACTCGAGAGAGGTCCTTGTCGCATACTCCGGTGTTGTGTCAGTCTTCTGACATGAGTCGGGGGTTTGTGAGCAGGCCCCGGCAGAGTATCAGTCTTCGAACATGAGTCGGGGGTATTGCATGAGATAGGATGTAGATGGCGTACTTCGGTACTGTTGTCTTCGGACATGATTCGGGGGTTTGTGAGCAGGCCCTGGCACAGTATCAGTCTTCGGACACGAGTCCGGTGTATCACATATGACGAAAATGACGGATAATGAGATCCGTGTCGTGTATCACGGTACCATGTCAGTCTTCGGACATGAGTCTGGGATATTGCATGAGACGTGATAATGAGGTGAGTGAATTTGTGTTGCAACAGACTCGGATAGAGTTCAATCACTATGATCGACTCATATGGTATCTTTGTCGCGTATCCCGGTGCTGTTTCAGTCTTCGGACATGAGTCGGGGGTTTGTGAGCAGGCCCCGACACAGCATCAGCTTTCAAGCATGAGTCGGGGATATTGCACGAGACAAGATTCGAGTAATAAAGAGTAATGAGCAAAGTGATGAATGAATGTAAATGAATTATCATAATAAAGTACTAAACGGGATCGTTGTCATTCGACCTCAGTAATCGTGGCTGAGTGCCACGAAGAGGGTAAAGTCTGATCGGATCTAGAAAGAGAAGTGAACGATAATGTAATACGTTGATTGAACAAAGTTAATGAACATATTGACGAAGATAATAATGGTATTATCTGTATGTACGTATGATGCATGATCACAAACTATTGTAAAGTATAGTATGATTTGGAAATAAAGTAAATAATGGTTTTAACAAAGAAAAGTATGTTTTATTATAAAAACTAGAACTCTTTCAGCAACGCTGACTTTTGTATGCATGATAGTTGGTAGGTATTTGTTGATGCTGAGGAGTTGCAGGCATGGATGCATAAGCTACTAGGAGCATTTTGAGGCTGGCATCTGTATTTTTACATATGTTTGTATTTGAGATGAAAACAAATGTTGTAAATGAATGAAATGACATGTTTTTAGTTATTAATGAAAGTTTTAAATTCCGTTGCAAAATAAATGTACATTTATAATGTTTTATGTGCAATGAATGACCAACTGTGAGGTGCCCGGGAACGGGGCCTTACAAGTTGGTATCAGAGCAAAAGTTTAAGTGAATTGGGTAATTATTTTGAAAAAAAAAACCTAATCTTAAACTGAGAATGGGACTAAAAGGAAAGGGATGATAGTCCTAGTAGCTACGTGCTGCAGGTAAAGGTTTTATGTAAACGTTTACAGTAAGTTAATGTTAACCGACATTATGTGCGCATGTTATGTGGCTTGTGTGATATTGTGTAGATTTAGATACTGATGTAGTCGGGATAGGAAATGCTTGGGTATGAAGAGAAAGGTAAGTGGCTAATCACAACTGGCCACTGTAATTAGGGACTTACTATACTTGACATAAACTGAGTTATTACCTTGAATGATTGCGTTAGTGTTTGAATCTTATAGTGTGTTAGAAGATAGTTAGTGGTAGATCTTCAAAAGCTTCACAAGGAGGAGGTGGCGGTGGACGTGGTGCTAAACCATGGGTCACCAGAAGAAGGTCTGCGGCTGAAAGAGTAGTTCATGAAGAACCCGAGACCCCTCATCAGGAGGGCGGTGATGAGAATGCTAATTAGAGAGCCTCGATGAGAGAGGCAGTCATGGAGGAAGTGCATCAATTCATGCAGACAATCTTACCGTCTGTGGTGACCGAAGTTATAAAGGCCATTAGAGACGAGGAGAGACAGGAAAGGGGTAGACCTTCGGGCGAAAGGAGACGACCCAAGACTGAAATGGTTTTCTTTGATGACTAAGAGGAAGAAGAGGAAGAGCCTGTGCCAGAGGCGGCACGAGGCAGTAACTATGGGGCATTTTAACGATGTAAGCCCCCAACTTTTGATGGAAACGGTATTGCTGCTACTGCTCACCGATGGGTGAGAGAGATGGAAGCGATATTGAAGATCAGCGAGTGCCGGGTGGATCAAAAAGTAAAGTTTACTACCCATTCTTTTGTGGACTTGGCTTCGTGCTGGTGGGACAATATAGTCCAAGCCGAGTGTAGCAGAGCTATTGGAAGGAAGAGATGGCCGGAGTTGAAGAGGCTGGTGATTAAGGAGTTCTGTTCTCATTGTGAGATGGATAAAGTTGAGAGGGAGTTCCTGCAGCTGGAGGCTGGAACGATGACACATCAACAATATGCCACTAAATTCAACGAGATGGCGCGTCTGGTGCCGGATCAGGTGACACCTCTTTCACGTAAGATCAAGAGGTATATTCAGGGCTTGCCGGCGGACATCCGTAGGCACATGATCGCTGCCCGACCAAGTACGTTTAGGTCGGCCGTTGACCTGGCGGGAAGGTTGTACGACGAGCTAGGGGTGACGGCGATGACAGACGAAGGGGAGGAGCGAGCCTAAGTTAAGAAGGGGAAAGGAAGGCGAGAAAATGATGGTGGATTTGTGTATGGAGGTACGACGTCGAGGGATGATGATCGGAAAAGAATAGAAAGAAAAGGAGAGATATGCAACAAGTGTGGCAGAGGCCATGAGGGGGAGTGCAAGTGGGGACTGAATGTTTGTTTTCAGTGTCGAAAGGAGAGCCACAGAGCGAGGGACTATCAAATGGCTAAATGCTATGGTTGTGGCAAGACAGCTTACATGAGCGGAGACTACAAGAAGTCAAGGGTAGGAAGCTCCGGTACAAGGAAGGAGAATAGAGGGTGAAGGCTAGAGCCTTCGCTATGACTGGGAGGAGGCTAGGTCAGACTCCAAGGTAACGTTAGGTACATTCTTGCAAGTTTAGATTTATGTATCTATGCTTCAATTGTGACACTAGTAGTAGTTTTGTTGCCGCTATTTCTGTGAAGTTGCACGTTAGGGGTAGGAAGATCGATGAGCCCTTCGATGTAAGAATTGCTATTGGTAAGTCTACTAGGTTACTAATGCCCTAGAGGATTGCGCGATAGAATTGAGAGAGGGCGCTTGTTCCTGCTAGGTTGTTCAAGACAGACATAGGTAGGTAGACATGCATCTCCGGGTGAGTTGATTAGTAGTCTATGACTCAAACCCCAAGTGTTACAAGAAGATGGATTGCTCAACCGTGCACAACTAGAGTTCGGTGACAACCAACGACAATGAATTATGAGGAAGACTTCGATCAAGAAAGCAGATTGCTTGGTTGGAATCAAGTAAAGCTAATACTAAAGTGTAGAGGGGTCATTCCTAGTTGTTGCTCAGGTAGGAGAAGTGACACATCGACTGGAGCTATCCGATGAGTTAAGTGGAATTCATCTGATGTTCCATCCATCTCGTCTAAGAAAGAGCTCAACCGATGAGGATACGATCATGCTACTATAGAACACTAAGATGGACAAAGTACCCAACCATAAGAAGCAACCGGTGGCTATTACTAATAAGAAGAAGAGAATAGGCTAAGGAGGATGATGGTTTCACTTGTGCGGGTGGAGTCAAGCCTAGAGGGATCTAAGTTTAAGTGCAAGATCAAAGAAGAAGTGAGACAGTGTTACCGTAACTGTTCGAGAAGCGACAGGTTTGGGGACGAAACCTCTTTAAGGGGGGTAGACTTGTAACACCCGAATTTCTATTTAAACGGAAGGAAAAGAAAATTAAATAGAAAGAATAGAAATTGTGCACAAGTGGGGGATAAAGTGTACAAAGTACAAAACCTTATTACTTTAAGGTTTAAACAGGGCATGGTTGCCATTCTTCTTCATCTTCTTCAATCGGCTGAAAAGAAGAAAGAAGAGAGAGAAGCCCCGGTTCTAGAGAGAGAAAGTGGAAGAAGCAACTTCAAAGGAAAGTCTTCTCGTATATAAGCTTGGTTTCAGCTGGGTTTCAAGTTCTTGACCGAAGTTCTGGTTGTTTAGTATTTGTTTTCGGGATTCAAGAGCTGAATCGAAGGTGGGTCTCGAAATCGAAGTGTGTTGCTCAAAGGCTGCTCAAGGTGAGTTTCTTGAACTTCTCTTTTACTGATTTTCAACTGATTTGGGGCTATTATGCATACTAAGTAAACATTTTGAAAGAAACCGTGGGTTTACAGCTTTATGTTTGAAATGATGTATGTATGTATGTTATAGTGATGATTATGGGTTGGTGATGATGAATAGCATGCGTAGATGGCCTTGGTATGTTAGATTTGTGTTTGGGTATGATTAGAAAGATAATCGAGTGATGTTGATAACATAGAAAATATTTCAGAATGTTTTGATGAACATGAACAGTGGCCTATGCGTCCAGCATGAGAGGCCAGACGTCTACGTGTTGGCCATGTGCCCAAGGGTGGGTCATGTGCCTAAATAGTGGTCCATGTGCCCAGCATGTTGGCCCATGCGTTTAAGTGTTGGCCATGCGCCCAGAGGGGGTCCATGCGCCCAGAGGGGGTCCATGCGTCTAAATAGTGGCCCATGCACCAAAGTGTTAGCCATGTGCCCAAGTGTTGGCCATGCACCTAAATAGTGCCATGCACCAAAGTGATTGAAACGACTATGTGTTGATGTGCCTAAACAGGTGCCATGCGCCTGCATAGTGGTAAAGCGTCGGAACAGGGCATAAGTGCCAAAATAGTGCCACTGCGCTGAAACTGTTTTACACTTAGAATTTTTATGCCCATGTGCCTGGAAGGTCCCATGCGCCCAGATTTGGACTTAAGGTTTCTAAGTGATTTTTTAAGGGGTATAATGCGGAGATAGGCCTGGGTATGATGTGATGGCTTATGTTTCATGTGTGTTATGCATGTATGATGTTCCTGTATGGTGATGGTGTATGTTTATGATTATGTGTATGTCCTTATTATGTATATATGTTCTCTTGGCTTTGCGTTAAACGTTAATGAATGTAATGAAAGTATTATGTAAGTAAAGTGGAAGATAATGAAAAGAGGAGCGTAATGAATGAATGCATGCATGAAGGAATGAATGAACGAATGAAAGGCTTGCAAGCACAGGTATGAGGTGAGGACGCTCTATGTCACAACAGACTCGAAAGAGGTCCTTGTCGCGTACTCCGTTACTGTGTCAGTCTTCGGACATGAGTCGGGGGTTTGTGAGGGCCCCGACACAGAGTACAGTCTTCGGACATGAGTCGGGGGTATTGCATGAGATAGGATGCAGATCGCTACTCCGTACTGTGTCAGTCTTCAGACATGAGCCGGGGGTTTGTGAGAAGGCCCCGACACAGTATCCGTCTTCAGACACGAGTCGGGTGTATTTCATATGATCAAAGTGATGGATGATGAGATGCATGTGGTGTATCCTGGTACTGTGTCAGTCTTTGGACATGAGTCAGGGATATTGCATGAGATGAGATAATAAGGTGAATGACTTTGTGTGTAACAGACTCGGATAGAGTTTAATCCCTGTGATTGACTCATATGGGATCTTTGTCACGTAGCTCGGTGCTGTGTCAGTCTTCGGACATGAGTCGGGGGTTTGTGAGCAGGGCCCGGCACAGCATCAGCTTTTGAGCATGAGTCGGGAAATTGCACGAGACAAGATTCGAGTAATAAAGTGCAATGAGCAAAGTGATGAATGAACGTAAATGAATTATCGTAATAAAGTACTAAACGGGATCCTTGTCATTCGACCTCAGCAATCGTGGCTGATTGCCACGAAGAGGGTAAAGTCTGACCGGATCTAGAAAGAGAAGTGAATGATAATGTAATACGTTGACTGAACGAATTTAATGAAGGTAATGACGAAGATAATAATGGTATTATCTGTATGTACGTATGATGCATGATCACGAACGATTGTAAAGTATAGTATGATTTGGAAATAAAGTAAAGAACGGTTTTAACAAAGAAAAGTATGTTTTATTATAAAACTAGAACTCACTCAACGTCGCTGACTTTTGTATGCATGACATTTGGCAGGTATTTGTTGATGTTGAGGAGTTGCAGGCATGGATGCATAAGCAAGTAGGAGCATTTTGAGGCTGGCATTTGTATTTTGACATGTCTTTGTATTTTGAGATGAAAACAAATATTGTACATGAATGAAATGACATGGTTTTAGTTATTAATGAAAGTTTTAAATTCCGTTGCAAAATAAATGTACGTTTTATAATGTTTTATGTGCAATGAATGACCAACTGTGAGGTGCCCGGTAACAGGGCCTTACATCGAGCAACGATTCGGAAAGGCCCTATATACTATGGGCTCAACTTGCCCCGCTTTCTGAATCGGATGATACCCTTCCAAGGTGAGACCTTAAACTTAACCAAGTCACCCACATGGAACTCTATTGGTCTGTGTCATTTATCAGCATACGACTTTTGTCTATCTTTGGCTGCCTTCATGAAGGCTTTGATCTTTTCAAGCTTCTTGATCGTAGCCTCGATCACCTTGACGCTCCCTAACTCTTTATGGCTAATATTACCCCAACAGACGGGTGTTCTGCATCTCTAATCGTATAGCATCTCATAAGGGGGCATACCAATGCTGGCATGATAATTGTTGTTGTGTGAGAATTCAGCTAATGGTAAGTGGTCATCCCGACTTCCTCCAAAATCAATAACACAAGCACGAAGCATACCTCCAAGGTCTGGATGGTCCTTCTAACTGACCATCTGTCTGAGAATGATAAGTTGTGCTAATATATAACCTCGTCCCCATCATGTCATGGAATTTCTTCAAAAATTTGGATGTAAACCGGGTGTCATGATCTGACACAATAGACACCGGCACCCCATGACGAGTTACAATTTCCTGATGAATATATCTGCCAATCTCTCGGATGAATAGGTCTTGCGGATCGGTAGGAAATGAGCACTCTTCATCAAACGATCAACTATCACCCATATGGATCATACCCTTTTAGGGTATGAGGCAACTTCAGGATAAAATCCATGGTGATGTGCTCCTACTTCCATTCCGGTATATCCAAAGGTTTGATCTTCCCATACGGCTTCTAATGCTCGGCCTTCACTTGTAAGAAGTAAGACAGTTACTCACATACTCCACCACATCACGCTTCATACCCGGCCACCAATAATCTTTCTTCATGTCTTGGTACATCCTTGTAGCATCGGGATGAATGGAGTATCGAGTCTTGTGAGCTTCATCCATAATCTTCCCCATAGATCCCAAAACCTGGAATCCATATTCGTCCAATTCGGGTTCTAATGCCAAGTGTATTTTCACTCAATTCTGTAACCAGACCTATCATTCTTTCAGATTTAACATGATCTTCTTTCATTGCCTCATCTTGGAACTCCTTGATTGCTTCATCACATTCGAGGTCAAGATCAACTGATATGCTTTCACCCAAATCGGCTCGGGCCTCTTTTTTTGCTAAGGGCGTCCGTCACCACGTTGGCTTTGCCTGGATGGTAATTGTAACAACCGACCTCCAGGTTGTAATTCTAACCCTAATTACTTGCATCACTATCCGTCTTATAAATGCCATTAATAGAAACAATCTAACCCTATGGTGATTTAGTGTCATCTATTGCTATTTGTTCCATTTTTATGATTCTATATGATGTTGTGACTATTTAGTCAAATTGAGTCTCTACCATTAAAACTTAGTGCCTGGGAATGTTAATTAGCTATCGTAGCTAGAATTTAAAAAGCCTAATTGAAACCAATTTATTAGTGAAAACAATTAAAATGTGTGTATACAAACACACTTGTAATTTTCGGCTAAGAGACATGCATGTGCATGCATAACACTTAACAATTAAAAAACTTTACCACCTAAAATACTAACCCAATACTACAAATTAATACTACACATTATTATTTAACAAGTTAAAATTAAAGGAGAATTGCCATTGGAGAGCATCTAGGCAGCCCCCACCTTCCCCAATCCACACCTCCCTTCTCCACTAAAACACCACCACCTCACTCTCCAATCCCATTTCATGCAACCCTCTCTCAATCCTCTCCCTCTCCTCTCTTTGTTGAATTCTCAGCTGAGAATTACACACACACACACACACCACACACCACACACACACACACACTCAAACTCTCTCAAATCCTCTCTACTCCAGCTCCAAAACCGTGAACCACAACACCAAGCAAGCATCGGCTAAGCTCAAACCGCAAGAAGGTGGCCACATTCGCGAGTCTTGGACGCACACCTGCACCTTGTCCGACTTTTCCAGCCTTTGTTCGAGGTTCTACAGCCAAGTCCAAGGAGTTTCTAGCCATCCACGACCATCAACACCTTCCAAACCGTGAGTTACATCAAGTGTAAGCTCCATGTTGTCGGTTTTGGACTTTCTCATGTTTCTTCATTTTTCACCTAAAAACCTTGCTTTTTCTAGTGGTAGCAGAAACTCCTCACCATCACTTTTTTCTTAAGGAGTTCCCAATGTTCTTGAAGGTAAATCACATGATATGATAGTCATTCTTGAGGTGGAAACCGATTTCCACCATGAAAACCCTCTTTTTGGGTGTTTTGCATCATCTAACTTATGAATGTTGCAACTCTTGTAAACTAAACTTGTAACCTGCATGTCAATGGCTTAATGGACTCTCAAGAACCTGTTTTAAAAGTTACAAAAGGTTACATAACTCGAACCCATGGTTATTACATGGATTACACCTTGAAAATCCTTCTTGCCACATGTAACAACACCCTTTAAACAATTGTTTGAAAAAACCCTCTCAACCAAGACTCATAACCTGCTCATGAACGACTTTGGGACACCTTAATAACCTGTTTATAAAGCTAAACAAAGTGTTGGTAATGTTTAAGCTCAAGTTAAGATGATTTACACATGTGTTATGGTTGGTTATGACATTCTCTACATATTTGAAGTCTATGGATGTGTAGAACAACTAGGCCACGTTTTGGGACTGAAATTTCAGTAGGCTTTGATGAAATTAGGAGTGTTAACAATGTTTAAATTCTGGAATAAAGGACATGTTGTGATTAGACCCGCCCTTATAGTCACTTTTGGGAACGAAGAATGGTAAAACAATGGTAAAGTATAAAGCATGGATGTTAACCATCTTAAAAAGTATTCCAGGCTCAAAATGATTAATAAAAGGGTTCTGGAGTCAATGGGAAAGTTAGTGGTAAAAAGGTAATTTAAATGGATTTTTAAGTAAAAACGGGTACCAACCGAATGATGTTTTTGAGAAAAATCTAAGAAAAACGAGTATATGGTTAAAATTTATAAAAACCATGTTATTCCAGAAGATTAAGTGAGAAAATAACTTATAAGTAGAAAAGTTGGTCAAACGAGTTTTTAAATGGTCAAATTCGGTTAAAAACGCGATTTAAGGTTAAACGTAAAAACGGGTCTTTCAACCTTTAACGAAAATTTTTGTGATTAAAAGAATAGAAAATTATAAAAATTTCTTAAGGGTTACCTAGGTCTAAGTCACCGATTTATGGAGACCTTTGTTTAACTGTTAAAACTCTTCGGTTTCACCGTAACCGGGAACGTTAAACACATAGGTTTTAAACCGAACCCATTATCTAAAAATTGTGTACACTTACTTAATAATAAGTCAATTTAACTTTAAAAACCTGATATTTGTTCATAAATGTCATTTTATACAAGAAATCAAACTTGTGGGTAGAAACTATCAATTTTGAAACTTGAGGGGCTAAACTGTAAAATTTTGCAAACTTCATAACCAGCTCTACGAGACTTATAATCACTTGAAGAACTTAATTACCCTATATTCTTAACTAAATGGTTTAAAAATCCTTATTAAATGAAAAACCTTGAGACATTCCCGGCATGCGAAGTTTCATTTTGCTAAACACCTAAGGTGTTTAGTGTTTCCCCTTTTTCCTTTTAAAATGTTTGGGGATGGAACATGTGATTGTTTTGACTGTTAAATCTTTGTGTTATAACTTATGATGCTTGAATGTTGTGGATTAATTGAACCTACCTTGTTTATACTTTTTCACAATCATTAATTCTTGTGGAACCGCTGTCTATATGGGTAGATCTACTTGGGGTATCCTTCACGCACAGTGCCTTCCTAAGGGAAGGGGACCACACTGAGACCCTACGGGGTCGTTGCGGCATGTAATAGGTACTTGTATGATAATGGTGTACCCCTTAGTAGGTAGGGTGCACCTATATGAGGCTCAGCTATCCTCTAATGTTAACTGACAACACTTTACTCTTGAAGAGGCTAGTCGGGGCTGAGTGCAGGGTTGATTGTGACCTCCACAACCGTTATACTATCATGTTGATAATAAAAGTGAACTAATTTTTTAAAGTGCAGTCTTTAAAAAACCTCCTATTTTTTTGAACTTTAAACACTGAACTCACCAACATTATGTTGACCCAAAATTTCTTTTGAGCATGTTTCAGGTATCTAGCATGGATAACTTGAAGACCTAAGGACTTCAAGTAGAGTACTTAGAACCGAGACCTTGATGGCATTACATTGGCTTTAATTTTAGAAATGACTTTTCTTGGATGTTTGCTAAATAATTAAATCTTTTGAATACGTTGGGTATTTGAAACTATATATCTTTTAATGGGTAACTTTTGTAACCCGAGACATGTATTTGATGTAATGCCATGTATCTCCTTTCCTTGTTGTTCTCATATTATGGTTTGTTTCCCCTGCCATATTAAGCCAGTCTGTGACGTCCCACCTCCCTGGGCCCGGGGTGTGACAGATTGGTATCAGAGCAAAGGTTGTAGGGAAATCAGGAATACCTTAGTGGACCCTAGGCTACTACCCGAGACCTTAGGACTATCCTTCTGACGATGAAATGGACTAGAGTGAGTGGGTTAGGTAAGTTGATGGTTACACTTGATCAACGTAACCATGAACTTACTGGACGCATGAATTCTAGGAAAATTCATCCGGTAACAATAGATAATGATAAAGACTAACCATTATTTGAAACACTCACAGTCAAATCCTAGAAACTATATAACCACAATACTTGGCACTATTATTACTATTATTGCTATTTATTTTACTATAGCCTTTGGCAACCCACTTTTGAGATATTATGTGCAGGCGACAGGTTCTTATGGCAGACAAAGGTAAGACGCTTGCATTCCCTGTTGACGAGACCGCCCAAGTGGATAGGTTGAGGAGAACGGAGAGTCCATCTCAGTATGAGGAGCCACCTATGGGGGATTATCACCCGGGATGGGTTTCGGTTACTTCGGATGACACGGATCTGTCTGAGGATACGTCGCCACCCATATGGAGGAGCCGAACCCGTTCTCGTTCCCCTCAGGTCCCTGTACCGATCGAGCCACCGATCCCCCATAGTGGGAGAGGTGCGAGGGTTATTACGCGCCATCGCAAAGCGTTCGACCGGGAACATCCGTGTCATTTCGGATGCCTCCTCCTCCTCCTCCCTCGGCTAGTGGCCCGGTCCGGTACCCCCGGAGATCGATCCCCGAGGCATAGCACTCATTGGGTGCCTGCCCGTCACAGGTCATATGCTGGCCCGAGAATACTACCTGGAGATCCCTACGCACAGTCAGCCCCGGGCTAGTGACGCTGAGCTGGAGGACATCATCAGGGTCCTCCGGCGTCATGAGATGTCAATACAGCAGGTGGCGCGGGACTTACTGTCCTCGCGCTTTGAGGCAATAATGGCTACTCAAGGCATCAACGGATCGAAGAGGAGAGGCGAAGGGAGAAGACCGGGTGGTTCAAGTGGCCTTGGAGGAAGTGAGCATGGGTGGAGAAGCATTATTAGTATTTCTATTTCATGAGACTAAACTTTTATTATTATGGGGGTGTAAGCACCTTCCAACTTGTTATTTCTGATACTACTTGGTACTATGCTATGCAGACTGTGGACTTTATGTTGTGTGATGGAACTATTTACGGTTTTGCTTGAATTAATCTCTGTTATAAACTAACCATTTTATGCAGGGAAATCTGCGATGGCATATTTCAGTTGATAGTCACAGGTACTAGTGATAGTATAGCTATCTTCTTAATGCATGCGGGCATCAAGATATTTTTATTTATATCTAACTTTACACGTACATAGGCATCGCTCGTTAGGAATGAAAGATATTTTGAGTTGAAATATATGAATTACAGAGATAGCATTGTATGGTAATATCTGATACTAAAATATTGAGATACTAAATGGTTGTTAATATTGAAACCAGAATGCCGTCGATGACAAGAGCCCGTGGTGGAAGGACCGCAGCTAATCATGGAGGCGGTGTCGGGGCCGGAGGAACCGGAAGAGGGGGACGCCAAGCTCCACGTACTAGGGGACACGGTGGCGACCAACCTCCGCCACCCACTCCACCGAGATCACCATGAGGTGCACCTAGAGGTGCGAGTTGTTGGACCAAAAGAGCCAATGAGCCAAGATCAGAAAACCTCTAAGTCCCACATGATATCCAAACACCTGCTGAAGGCTTCATCAGCAGTTCGACAAGTGCTGAAGACTTCAACAGCTGAAGATCAAGTACTGAAGACTTCAACAGCTAAGACTAAAGTGCTGAAGCTCAACAGCTGAAGAACACAAGTGCTAAAGCTGAAGACCAAAGTACTGAAGTAAACAGCTGAAGAATACAAGTGCTGAAGCTGAAGACCAAAGTACTGAAGTTAACAGCTGAAGAGTCCACAAGTGGTGAAGATCAACAACTGATGTACAAAGTCTGAAGACAAAGACTGAAGACATCAGCTGATGACATCTATGAAGTCATCAGCTGATGAAACGTCTGAAGTTCAAGTCTGAAGACCAAGTGCTGAAGTTTCAGTAGTTTGTCACAACAGCTGAAGAGTACTTCTTCAGTAGTGGTTATCAGTAGTTTTATGTTTTTACTTTCAGTAGTTTTGTAAAACGACTGAAGAGCTTGGTCTTCAGTCGTTGTAGTTTAAGTAGTTTCTTATCAGTAGTTTTGTAATAGTAACACTTAGCTTTTTGTAAGAAGATGTCAGCTGCTTGACATCTTCAGTAGTTTTAGTGTTTCAGTAGTTTGTTAAATAACGGTTGATGTCACTATCAAGTGACATCAGCCTACGTCACCTTTCCTTATATAAGGAGAATGACCTAATTGTAATTGAGTGAAAGCCATGCTAAAGCGTGTGATTGAATGAAATATTCCTTTTGCAGAAACTTTCTCTCTCTATAACTAATTATGTTCATTGCTATATCTTTGGTATTCTTGCTCGAATTGTGCTAGTTGGTACTCTATTCCGCTGCTGAAATCATTCGAATCGATCAAACTAGATGTTGAGATCCTATCAAATGGTATGAGAGCTGGTTAATCATTGATCGATCTAACAATTGATCATTGAAACTGCTCGTTTGCTCTAAGTTTGATCGAACTAGCAAATTCGCAGAATCTGTTATAAAGATTGAAGTTATGTGGCTTTTGCTATTTTAATTGAGGTTCTTAGTGGTTTTGAGCTAAATTTGTTTTGCTTATCTTGAATTTGGTCTGAATTTCGAAAATGACTACACCTTCTAATGATCCACACATACTGGTTCCTAACCAAGCCTCCGATGCTGGGTAGGATGAGTATAACATTTGGCAACGAAGAATGCTCCATCACCTGTCTGTCAATAGTTCAGGTTGTTGGACATCCATGGTACATGGACCACATAAGCCAATGGTGAATCATCCGGAAAAAAATCAGTGATTCCGAAGAAGAAGGAACAATACTCTGATGAGGAAAAGAAGTTGTTTGAGATTGATGCTAAAGCCCATGGAATTCTGGCCATGGCACTGCCTAATGAAATCTATTCGGGCTTATGCATCATGAAACTGCTCATGACCTTTGGAATGCATTGAAAGAACATTTGGTGGCACTGATGAGTCTTAGCAAAACAACGGGAAATCCTCGCCCAACAGTATGAGACTTTTGCTCATAGAAAGGGTGAGACTCTGACTCAGCAGTTTGAGCGGTTTTCATGTTAATCTCTGAGTTGAAAATGGTAAACATGAATATACCAAAAGCCAAATGAACCACAGATTCTCAGATCACTGCCTGAGAGACGGGACACATATAAATTGTCCTACGCTCGAGTGCAAATCTGGATAGTCTATCTTCACCCAACTTCATGGGAAACTGCTTACATTCGAAAGAGAGATAGAGCAGAAAAGGAAACTGGTTCATCTGGTAAGCTCACTGATGACTTTGTACTAGGCAACACTACTTGGTTGGTCATGAGTCAGAATATGCTTCATCTGAATGCCAGTATGATGAGCATATTGATTTCTCTTCAAACACTTCTGATTCTGCATTTGTGATTGTGATAGTCAGTTTACTGGGTGTAATAATGACAATCTATGCTTCATCATGGATGATCTCAAGGGATTGCTGATTTGACTTAGAAGAGATGGATATTTGAGCCAAATGGCCTTGATAAATATCAGATCTCAGAAGTTCTACAAAAGAACTGGAAGAGAGTTCCCAGCACTCTCTGGCAAAACCAAAGTTGGTTTTGACAAGAGTAAGTTGAGGTGTCACAAATGCCACAGGCTTGGACACTTTGCTAGAGAATATAGATCATCTGGATCTAATTCTTCTGCACCCTTTGTGACTTTCCCTGGCAATAGTCACAACACAGAGGGCAACATCCTGTCAATTCTGGTCATCATTCTCAACCACAATCTCCTGCATATTTTGTTCCTCAGGGTCCAATGCCATATCCTTACCCTTGTTATTACATGCCACAAACCAGTCAGGTTCAAGCACCCATTGCTCAACAACCACATGCTCTTCCTGAGCCTCAACCATCTCAATCTCATCAACCTCCTCAACTCAACAACACAGCTTCTTCACCCTGGAGTTCTTGACTGGAGCAGTTTACCAGATGACATGTCTGGTCATGACAACTGTTCACAGGTGCTGGTCAACATGGTGGTGACAGTCTTTTGGGAATCGGCACTTATGGCTCTGGAGTCTGCAGATGGATCATCCTCAAATGCCTCTTCATCACAGGTATCACAGGTATCCTCTGAGGCTAAGGCCAAATTATGTTGAAACATGCATAGCAGCATTTTCCTCTATTAGAGAAGCAAATGTAGCTTTAATTAATAAGAACATAGAGCTAGAAAAGATCATTTCCAAAAAGAAAAGCTGAGTTTGAGTCTATGCTTAAAGAGAAAAATGATGAGATTTATAAACATAAATGCCAAATCACTGATGATAAGGCTAGGAAGAGGTACTTTTAGAAAAGTACAAAGACCTCAAAGAAACCCTTGCAGTCACCCAAGTAGAGTGTGATCGATGGGTACAATCATGCAAAGGTTTTGAAATGCTTCTTAGTAAGCAATCAGCTTCCAATGTGAAGTTTGGCATTGGTTATAATCACACTGCTCCTCCTACAGATTTTGCTTCAAGAGCAGAAGTGAAATCTGATGGAGAAAGCAATAACCAATCCACCTCATCATGTGATTCACTTTCTGATAGAGCACCATCAGAAGTTGAAGTTAGTATTATTCCTTCGTTGAACCTATCAGCTGATCTTGATGGTTCAAATACTGACACTCACATGATCAAAGAGTTGATCAACTCAGGAGTTATTTTTGGAAGTCCTGAAAGGACTGGAGAGCAAGATTTAACACCTGAAGTTCAAACTCAAAACTACTGTCAGCACTGAAGAGAAGAAAACTGTCAGTAGAAAGGGTTTGAAGACTACTAAAGAGGAAGTCAAGAAAGCAAATAGTGCTTCCAAAGTGCTGAAGAACAAGTCTTCAGTAGTTTCATTCTCTTTAGTTGATGATCCAAGTATGATGAAGAAGAAACCATGTGAAATATGTGGTTTGTTCAATCATCTTACAGATGATTGTTGGTACAAAAGAGGATCCAAACTCAAACATAAAGAGGAAATTAAGAGAAAATGGTTAAAAAAAAAACTGAGTTTGAAGCCACATTTGTACCAGCAACATCAAATCCTGTAACCCTTAAGTCCAAAAAGAAATCCAAAAAGGAGGGGTTAAACAGGTAACAGCTGAGATTGCTCAAAAGAAGAAGGTGCAACATAGGAACTTATCAAACTCCAATGCCAATGTGTCTGGAGAGCTAAAAGCTTTATCACAAAATCAGACACAGCTGGTTTTGATGGTTCAACATCTATTGGGAAGAGTTAACCAATTAGATGTTCCTATGTTGAAATCACAGAAAAGGAGGTCCAAGCCAAAGGATTCCTCTTCTTCACCATCTTCTTCCTCTCACGCTGTTGTTTCCAACAAACCTGTTAGTTTACCATCTGTTGATGAGAACATGCCCAAAACCAAAAAGGTTTGGGTCTCAAAATCTAACTATTTGTTGTGTTTTGCAGCGTTCTTAACATGCCACAGAGGCATCTGGTATGTAGACAATGGAGGATCCATGCATATGACAGAAACAGATCACTTCTTAATGACTACTCGCAAGGAAGGAAGGGGTTTGTGTCATTTGGCAATGATGCAAAGGGTTACATCATCGGCAAAGGCTTTGTTTCCAATGGGGAAATAAAGTTGATGATGTTAACCATGTGGAAAATCTCAAGTACAACCTCTTGAGTGTCAGTCAAATGTGTGACAAAGGCCATGTTGCTCTTTTCACCAGTCAGAACTGTCGGATTCTGTCATCCAAGTCTAAGTTTGATTGATAAGGTGTTGGATGAATACACTCTCCTAAAGGCCAACAGGACAGAAGAGTGTATGCCTTAGATCTTTCCAAGAAAATAGATCTCAAAGGCCATCCTTGCCTATTTTCCAAGGCTTCCCTCAAGAATCTACTCTATGGCATAGAAGGCTGGGTCATGTTAATCTCAAAAACATAAATCAGCTCATAACCATGGTTTAGTAAGGGGACTGCCTATGAAGGAGTTCAAATGTGAAGATAACTGCACTGCTTGTTTAAAAGGAAAAGCACAAAGCTTCATTTCCCTCCATAGAAGAACCTAAGTCCACTGCCTGCTTACAGCTTCTTCACATGGATCTCTTTGGTCCTGTGAGAGTGATGAGTATGGCTAAGAAGAAATATTGTCTGGTAATTATGGATGATTACTCCAGATTTGTATGGACTTTCTTCTTGCATTCAAAGGATGAGGCAGCTCAGAAGATATCACTTTGTGTTGTATGTTGAGAAGCAGTATTCCCTCTCAGTCAAGTGGATTAGAAGTGATAATGGAACAGAATTCAGAAACAATACACTGATGAGTTCTACCTCTCAAGGGAATCAAGAGGCACTTTAGCATTCCAAGAACTCCTGAACAAAATGGAGTAGTGGAGAGAAAGAACAGGACCCTTATTGAAGCTGCAAAGTCCATGTTGGCTGATTCTGGACTGCCAATGACTTTTTGGGCTGAAGCTGTCAATACAGCTTGCTATGTACAGAATAGAGTTCTAGTAAATCAGAGGTTGATGAAGACTCCATATGAGTTCTTCATCATTTGGCCCCTCTAATTCATTCTTCAGAGATTTGGGTGTCCTTGTTTCATTCTCAACACACGGGATCAACTCCAAAAATTTGATCCTAAGGTGGATGTAGGGTACTTTGTTGGTTATTCATCAACTTGCAAAGCATACAGAGTCTTCAACTGCAGAACAAAGATGGTTGAAGAGATTATACATGTTAAGTTTAATGAAACTCCAAAGGACAAGATTCCACAAAGCCCTGTGGAGCTATTTGATTTGGACATACTGCATATGTCCTTATCAAACTCCTGTTGTTGCTCCTGTCAACAGTTCACCACCTGAGTACTGCTGATGCTGATGATGATGATGATGATAGCAGTACTCACCTCTTCAGGTTTAGTGACCAACTGCCTGTGTCCTCTAAACCTGATGCTACTGTAGCTTCAGTAGCTTCATCCACAACAAGTGCTGATGAGATTTCTGCATCTTCAACTTCATTTGAGTTGCCACCATCTACATGGTTTCAAGAGTCTACATCAACATCTGTTGCTGCTGAAGGTTCTACAAACACTTGCACTGATCTCATTGTTTATCAAGAGCTGAAGAATCACCCAATGTCTCAAATAATGGTGATATCAATGCTGGAGTTTCAACCAGAAGTCATTGTCCAATTTTTGCTTCTATGCTCTCTTCATCAGTCAGCTAGAGCCAAAGAATTATCATGTTGCACTTAGGACAATGGCTGGGTTGAAGAATGCAGCTTGAGCTTCTTCAGTTCAAAAAGCAGCAAGTGTGGGAGCTTGTTCCTCTTCCCCCAGGTAAGTGTGCAATAGGCACTAAATGGGTGTTAGGAATAAAACAGATGAAAATGGGCTTATTGTTAAGAACAAGCCAGACTGGTTGTTCAGGGTTTGCACAAGAAGAAGGTATTGATTATGATGAAACCTTTGCCCCTGTAGCCAGACTGGAGGCATTAGATTGTTCTTAGCCTATGCTGCATTCCACAATCTTAAAGTTTTTCAAATGGATGTTAAAAGTGCATTTTTATATGGTAAAATAAAAGAAGAAGTTTATGTGTGTCAACCACCAGGTTTGAGGATAATAAACACCCAGAAGGGTATACAAGCTTGATAAGGCTCTTTATGGGTTGAAACAAGCTCCTAGAGCCTGGTATGAGACATTATCTTTCTTCTGCAAAATAATTTCACTAGAGGCTCCATAGATAAACCTTATTTATTAAGAAGGTGGATCAGCATAAGCTACTTGTTCAAATTTATGTTGATGATATTATATTTGCATCCTCTGATCCCCAGTTGTGTGATGATTTTACAAAATTAATGCAAAGGAAGTTGAAATGAGTGCAATGGGAGAATTACAGTTCTTTCTAGGCTTGCAAATCAAACAAAAGCTGATGGAATTTTCATTCATCAGTCTAAATATACAAAAGATCTTTTAAATAAGTTTGATTTACAAAACTGTAAGCCCTGTTCTACTCCCATGTGCAACACCACACAATTGGATATTGATCAGAAAGGTAAAGCTGTTGATGAAATTCTTTACAGATGTATGATTGGGTCCTTGATGTATTTAACAGCTTCTAGACCAGATATTATGTTTGCTACATGTGTTTGTGCTAGATTTCAGGCTGTGCACCTAAAGAGTCTCATCTGATTGCAGTCAAGAGGATCTTTAGATATTTGCAAGGTACACAATCTCTAGGTTTATGGTATTCCACTGGGCACTCTTGCAAATTAGTTGCTTTCTCTGATAGTGACTATGCAGGTGTAAGTTAACCGGAAATCAACTTCTGGTGGATGTCAATCCTAGGCAACTGTTTGATTTCTTGGCAGAGTAAGAAACAAACATCTGTTGCTACATCCACTGCTGAAGCCGAGTACATTGCTGCTGCAAGTTGTACATCCCAAGTACTCTGGCTTCAGAATCAACTTTTGGATTATGGCATTACAGAGACTAAGACTCCGTTATTAATGGATAGTGCTTCAGCTCTTTGCATTGTCAAAAATCCAGTCCAGCACTCTAGGACCAAACATATAGAAATTAGACATCATTTTATAAGAGATTGTTTTGAAAAGGGTCTAATTAATCCTATGTTTGTGCCTAGTGCTGATGAGCTTGCAGACATTTTTACTAAGCCTTTGGATAGTTCAACTTTCCACAACCTGGTGTTAAGGCTTGGTATGCTGCAGCTAGAATAAGTGACAACTACTGATGATCTCAGTAATAAGTACTGTTGATCATGGTAACCATGTCACATATAAGTACTGATGAGTTCTTTTACCCTTAGTAGTTTTTTATAACTACTGAAGGCTAAATGCCTCACAAGTACTGAAGTACTTTATCTGTTCTAAACTACTGATGTAGTTACAACTACTGATGTAGTTACAACTACTGAAATCAGTAAAAACAGATAAGTACTGACGTCCTATGAAACACCTGAAAAGCAGATGAAAAGTCTGATGAGTAAGTGTTGAGGACAGTATGAAACAGCTGAAAAGCTAAGAATTGACGAAAACAGCTGATGAGTAATTTCTCTTCAGTTGTTTCTACAACTGCTGTTTCTAAACAACTGAAGCAAGACCACAGTCTTCAGTAGTTCACAACTACTGATAACTAATACCAAGTCTTCAGTTGTTTACAACAACTGATGGCAAAACCACTGTCTTCAGTAGTTTCACAACTACTGATGACAGACACCAAGTCCTCAGTTGTTTACATCATATGAAGTCAAAACCACGACCTTCAGTAGTTTCATAAATACTGATGGTTAACACCAAGACTTCAACTGTTTCAACGTCTGATGGTCAAAACCAAGTCTTCAGTTGTTTTATAACCCTGATGACAACACCACCACTGTCAGTCATTTTAAACCTCTGAAGGTAATACCACGTCATCAGTAGTTTCAAACAGCTGATGACCACACCAAAACTTTCAGTAGTTTTCTTTCAGCCTTTTCCTATCCCAAACCTATAAATACCTGTCTTCTTCTCAAACGTTCCATTAGCGTTCTTCTTCTGACCTTCATACTCTCAAAAATGGCAACCATGAGTCTAAAACCCAGACATAATTGCGTCGCCTACCTCACGAAATCGCCTTCTGGACAAAGTTTGATCACGCCATAGACCTAATGGCTGATTCTCAGTATAGTACTGCTTCGCTCTTGAACTCGACCATCTACCCAGAGTCACTAAGTCAGTTTAGTCCAATGCCTACGTTCACACTGATGTGCCTTCCGGCCAAATTTCTGTTCGGTCATTGGTTAACCCAAAAAAGTAGAGGTTACACCGATAGCATTGTCGAGTGCTAATTTACAAGATGCTACTGCTGTGACTGAGTACCGAAGGGCACAACTGTATGTCCTTCATCAACAATGGGTACGACGGAAATCTTCGAGCTGCTACCATACTGAAGAAGAACTTCCCTCATGCTGAAGACTGATATTTCATATGGTGAATGTTTGCTTAGCCTCGAAGACATCCTCATGGGATCAAATTCTTCCGGTGGCACATGTATTATATTCAATTCTAGAACACCAACCTTTAATTTTTCACAAATTGTGTTTCTAGAAATCAAAGATCTGGCACAGAAACCTGTGGGAAACAGATGGCTATTATATCCCAGGTTTCTGATGGCCATAATTTTAATGAATACAAATGATGGCCTTGTTGGCCTTGGAGTCCCTGCACCAGCTGTTCTAGCTGAGGTATACTCCAGGCATAACTCCGACCAATCTCTCAAAGAAGCTGCCCGTTTGCTCAAACCCAAGCAAAGGGAACCACAGCTTCAACTGCCAGATCCAAAGTCCCCACCAAGCCAAAATCCAAACCTAAACAAGCTAATCAGGGAGATGAGTCCCCTGATGATGCTCCTGTACCACCCAAACAGGATAAACCTACTGGTTCAAACCCTCCAGTAGTGTAAAGACTCAACCAGCAATAGCTGCACAGGTATCCTCTCAAAAGGATCCTGTTGCAACCACTTCATGGGAAACCACATTACTGAGACCTCTCTCACTTGAGGAGGTTCATTGAAGGCATCCTCTCCCCGGATGCAATCAGCTTCTATCCCCTCTCCCCATGCAAATCCCCCAAAGTCCAACCATTATAATTGCTAATGTGCTGACTTAGCTGCATGCCTCTCCTCCTCCCTACAACCACCACAAAGGGGAGAACAACAACAATTGAGGAAGAGGATACACATGCTTCTGACAACCCACGACACCGGGGTTTAAAGTTCTATCTCCTGGTGTGGATATGGAGATCAGAACATCTGGTGACGCTGCCACCTCTTCTGAATCAGCATATGATCAGACTGAGGTTGGTAACATAACTAAGACCTCACCAGAGGCAACAACTGATGAAGGACAAAGTCCTGAGGCTGGAAGTCCCCAGTTCCAAGACAAAGGGGCACATGCTACATCTGGTCTACACCCAGTGCATGTACATCCTGCTACAAGCAGGAGGTCAGGATTCAGCATCTGCTAATGATGACCTGGGCTTCTTTTATGATGTTCTTGCCCAGAACATAATCCTAGAGGAGGAAGTCAGTAGGCTGCAAAAACTACGACCCAACTCTCTCAAGGAGAAAGACCATCTGCCACCATATCAACCCAACAGATGGCACCTTCCTCTGAAGGTCACTTAAACACACAGCCACTCAAAGAATCTCAGCCACCTGCCTCTGTTTCTGGCACCATTTCTCAGGACCAAAACCCCCCTGAGCAAATGGATGCTATCCCTCAAAATCCCCTACTCTCATCATCACCCGCAAATAACTGAACTTGTCATTAAAACTGTTGATGAGAGACTTTCTTCTGTCTTACAACCTATGGTGGAGGATGTACTAGCCAAAGCTTTCTGCTGATCAAACCCTTAAACCAATGCACCCAAAAGGGGGAGATTCCGCAGTGAAAGCTAAAAGAAAGAGGATGGAGAAGGAGAAAAAGAAAGAGAAGGACAAAGAAGTGAAATAGAGAAGGACTGTGTGTATGAGACCGAGAAAGAGAAGGAGAATGAGAATGAGAAGGGAGCTGAAAAGGAGAAAGTACATGAAAGTCAAAAGGACTTTCATGTCACATATAAGAAAAAGAAAATGCTGAAAAAGAGAAAACTTGAATGAAATGGTTAAAGAGGCTGATGCTGACACAGCAGATCAATGAGAATATCATTGATCAGCTGTTTAGGCAAGGTTTCAATACTGAAAAGCTGGACTCTGAAATAAGAAGATTAGAGATCAAAGAGATTCAACAAAGATGGGCCAGCTACAGCACAATGGATAGAGAAAGACTTGAGATCATGATCAGATTTATCAGGAAATACCTTGGGAGATCATTGATCGAAATAAAATCATGGACCAGGGACAACATCTTGGCCATAACCTCCAAGATCTGTTTGTCTGAGGCATATACTAAGGATTAGTATAGAAGCTTTGATGAAGCAGGAGCAGGGAGCAGGACTGAGCTAGCCAAACACTCAAAAGCCACACTCACCTCCAAAATGCTAACTCACCTGTCAACATTCCCTCTCAAACAACCACAACCACAACCCACAAAAACCTCCCTTACCCTCAAAACCAACAGCCATGATGCACCTAAGCAGAAGAAGAGAAAGGTGTTGAGGCTGGAAGAAGAAGAAGATGATGATGAAGACAGGCTGCCGATCTCAGCTGTTCTGCAGTTGCCTAAGGCCAAAGATCTCTCTCTTGCAATAACTCTGAGCAACAAAGAGATGCAATCAAAGTGAAATTGAAGAAGAAAACAACACAGATTGCACGATGAAGAGTTATTGAGGAGAGTAGATAAAGCATATGCAGCCACTTCCTCCATCATTAATATGAAAAAACAAGCTCAGAGGATTTACTCTTAGACATACTTTTCAGTATGTGAAAGAAAGAGTAAGAATTTGGCCTAATCCCAGGGTGGCTCATAGAATACAAAAGAAAAATATCCCTCAGAGATACAATGGCAAGTGAAAAAGATTGTAGATGAAGTGATCTCCTTAGCCCTTGTAGTCTCACCCTGGGAAATCCTGGAAGATTTCAAAAAGGCCTACACCTCAAACATGCCCCCACAAAAGATGCTGGAGAACAGAATGATCAAAAAGGGCTGGTGTATAAGAGGCTGAATGAGATCAGAAAGGATGAGTTACCACTACTGTTAGAAGGTCATCATCCTGATGAATTTGCTTACAGACAGATTACAACAGTGGTACTCAAAAATGGAAAACAGGTCAATTCCTGTCTGAGTACTATGGGCCAGAAGGATTCTTCGATGGTGAGGCAGAGGAGCTCACCATGGAGGAACAAATTGTATTTTTGGAGGCCTACACCAGGAATCCTACAAGCTCATAGTTGGGAAGTGAGTCTCATGGATGGGGAACAACTCAGTGTCCAATTCCCAATACAGAGCTCCCATCCATACATTGCCAAAAATCATCAAAGACTCATTCCCAGGCAGTGCTTATATGGGTCATCTTCTCAACTGATCAAGAAGGAAAAAGACCAACCATTCTGCCAACAATAAGTGGGAAAATAAATCAATTAGAGGTTTTGGCTGCATTGGTTTAGGGGGAGTATGTTGGACCAAAAGAACCAATGAGCCAAGATCAGAAAACCTCTAATCCCACATGATATCACAACAACTGCCGAAGGCTTCATCAGCAGTTCGACAAGTGCTGAAGACTTCAACAGCTAAAGATCAAGTACTGAAGACTTCAACAGCTGAAGACTAAGTGCTGAAGCTCAACAGCTGAAGAACACAAGTGCTGAAGCTGAAGACCAAGTACTGAAGGTAAACAGCTGAGAATACAAGTGCTGAAGCTGAAGACCAAAAACTGAAGTTCAACAGCTGAAGAGTCCACAAGTGCTGAAGATCAACAACTGATGTACAAAGTCTGAAGACAAAGACTGAAGACATCAGCTGATGACATCTACTGAAGTCATCAGCTGATGAAACGTCTGAAGTTCAAGTCTGAAGACCAAGTGCTGAAGTTTCAGTAGTTTGTCACAACAGCTGAAGAGTACTTCTTCAGTAGTTGTGTTTATTAGTAGTTTTATGTTTTTACTTTCAGTAGTTTTGTAAAATGACTGAAGAGCTTGGTCTTCAGTCGTTGTAGTTTTAGTAGTTTCTTATCAGTAGTTTTGTAATAAGTAAACACTTAGCTTCTTGTAAGAAGATGTCAGCTGCTTGACATCTTCAGTAGTTTTAGTGTTTCAGTAGTTTGTTAAATAACGTTTACATGTCACTATCAAGTGACATCAGCCTATGTCATCTCTCCTATATAAGGAAGAATGACCTAAATTGTAATTTTGCGAAAGCCATGCCAACGTGTGATTGAATGAAATATTCCTTTTGCAGAAACTTTCTCTCTCTATAACTAATTCTGTTCATTGCTATATCTTTGGTATTCTTGCTCGAATTGTGCTAGTTGGTACTCTATTCCGCTGCTGAAATCATTCGAATCGATCAAACTAGATGCTGAGATCCTATCACGAATGATGACGAAAGGATTGAAACTTAGTGGCTCAGCAAATAGCAACGCCATCCCAACGATCATCGCTTAAATTACACGCAGATCGGTAAATTTGAAACCCGTAGTGGTAGGCCTAGACCAAGAGAAGAAGCCGACGATGATATGGAAGAACTAAAGGATGGTGTTCCTAACAAAACTTTTATGGCGTGCAAACCGAGAGATTTTCGTGGAACTGAGGTGCCATTGAACACTAAGGTGGCTAGATTGATGGACCGGTACCGGACATCAGTGAGTGCAAAATTGAGCACATGGTAAGTTTGCCTCCAAGTCTCTGAAGGGCCGGCACTTGAATGGTGGAAAACCTAATCCAAATCCGGGATGAAATTTCCTAAACGGTGGAAATGTAACACCGACCTCCAGGTTATAATTCTAACCCTAATCTATGCATCACTATCCGTCTTATAATGCCATTAATGAAACAATCTAACCCTATTGTGATTTAGTGTCATCTATTTCTATTTGTTCCATTTTTATGATTCTATGTGATTTTGTGACTATTTGTCAAATTGAGTCTCTCCAATTAGAACTTAGTGCCCGGGAATGTAATTTGCTACCCTAGCTAGATTTAAAAAACCTAATTGAAACCAATTTATTAGTGAAAACATTAAAATGTGTGTATACAAACAAACTTGTAATTTTCGGCTAAGAGACTTGCATGTGCATGCATAACACTTAACAATTAACTAACCTTACTACCTAAAATACTACCCAATACTACAAATTAATAACTACACATTATTATTTAACAATTAAAATTAAAGGAGAATTGCCCATTGGAGAGCATCTAGGCCGCCCCCACCTTCCCCAATCCCACTTCCCTTCTCAACTAAAACACCATCACCCTCACTCTCCAATCCCATTTCATGCAACCCTCTCTCAATCCTCTCCCTCTCCCCTCTTTCTTTGAATTCTCAGCTGAGAATTACACACACACACACACTCAAACTCTCTCAAATCCTCTCTACTCCAGCTCCAAAACCGTGAACCACAACACCAAGCAAGCATAGGCCAAGCTCAAACCGCAAGAAGGTGGCCACATTTGCGAGTCTTGGACACACACCTGCACCTTGTCCGACTTTTCCAGCCTTTGTTCTAGGTTCTACAACCAAGTCCAAGGAGTTTCTAGCCATCCACGACCATCAACACCTTCCAAACCGTGAGTTACATCAAGTGTAAGCTCCATGTTGTCGGTTTTGGACATTTCTCATGTTTTCTTCATTTTTCGCCTAAAACCTTGCTTTTTTCTAGTTGTAGCAGAAACTCCTCACCATCATTTTTTTCTTAAGGAGTTGCCAACGTTCTTGAAGGTAAATCACATGATATGATAGTCATTCTTGAGGTGGAAACCGATTTCCACCATGAAAACCCTCTTTTTGGGTTTTTGCATCATCTAACTTATGAATGTTGCAACTCTTCTAAAGAAACTTGTAACCTGCATGTTAATGGCTTAATGGAATCCCCAGAACCTGTTTTAAAAGTTACAAAAGGTTACATAACTCGAACCCATGGTTATTACATGGATTACACCTTGAAAATCCTTCTTTCTACATGTAACAACACCCTTTAAACATTTGTTTGAAAAACCCTCTTAACCAAGACTCATAACCTGCTCATGATCGACTTTGGGACCCCTTAATAATCTGTTTATAAAGCTAAATAAAGTTTTGGTATTGTTTAAGCTCAAGTTAAGATGATTTACACATGTGTTATGGTCGGTTATGACATTTTCTACATATTTGAAGTCTATGGATGTGTAGAACAACTAGGCCACGTTTTGGGACTGAAATTTCAGTAGGCTTTGATGAATATTAAGATAGTGTTAATAATGTTTAATCTCTGGAATAAGGACATGTTGTGATTAGACCCCCCCCCCCCTTATAGTCACTTTTGGAACCGAAACATGGTAAAATAATAAAGCATGGATGTTAACCATCTTAAAAATTATTCTAGGCTCAAAATGATTAATAAAAGGTTTCTGGAGTCAATGCGAAAGTTTAGGGGTAAAAAGGTAATTTAAATGGATTTTTAAGTGAAAACGGGTACCAACCGAATGACGTTTTTGAGAAAAATCTAAGAAAAATGAGTATAAGGTTAAAAATTATAAAAACCATGTTATTCCAGAAGAATAAGTGAGAAAATAACTTATAAGTAGAAAAGTTGGTCAAACGAGTTTTTAAATGGTCAAATGCGGTTAAAAACACAATTTAACGGTTAAACGTAAAAACGGGTCTTTCAACCTTTAAAGGAAAATTTTTGTGATTAAAGGGAATAGAAACTTATAAAAATTTCTTAAGGTGTTACCTACTGGTCTAAGTCACCGATTTATGGAGACCTTTGTTTAACCGTTAAAACTCTTCGGTTTCACCGTAACCGGGAACGTTAAACACATAGGTTTTAAACCGAACCCATTATGTAAAAATTTGTGTACACTTACTTAATAATAAGTCAATTAACTTTAAAAACCTGATTTTTGGGCATAAATGTCATTTTATACAAGAAATCAAACTTGAGGGTAGAAACTGTCAATTTTGAAACTTGAGGGGCTAAACTGTAAAATTTTGCCAAACTTCATACCAGCTGTTACGAGACTTATAATCACTTGAGAAACTTAATTACCCTATATTCTTAACTAAATGGTGTTAAAATCCTTGATTAAATGAAAAACCTTCACTTTCCATAAAAGGAAACTTTTTACGCAAACCCTAATGGAATCAAAGCCGAACCCGACAACTAATCCTTTAACACACTTGGTGCACCATAAATAAGCTTAGAGCAGTAGCTTATCACTTACTATATTCATGTTAGGGTGCTAGACTTGAGACATTTCCGGCACGTGAAGTTTCATTTTGCTTAAACACCTAAGGTGAGTTTAGTATTTCCCTTTTTTCTCTTTTAATGTTTGGGGATGGAACATGCGATTGTTTTGACTGTTAAATCTTTATGTGTTATAACTTATGATGCTTGACTGTTGTGGATTAATTGAACCTGCCTTGTTTATACTTTTTCACAATCATTATTCTTGTGTGAACCGCTTGTCTATATGGGTAGATCTACTTGGGGTATCCCCCACGCACAGTGCCTTCCTAAGGGAAGGGACCACATGAGATCCTGCGGGGTCATTGCGGCATGTAACAGGTACTTGTATGATACTATGGTGTACCCCTCAGCAGGTAGGGTGCACCTATATGAGGCTCAGCTATCCTCTAATGTTAACCGACAACACTTTACTCTTGAAGAGGCTAGTCGGGGCTGAGTGCAGGGTTGATTGTGACCTCCACAACCGCTATACTATCATGTTGATTATAAAAGTGAACTAATTCTTTTAAAGTGCAGTCTTTAAAAACCTCCTATATTTTTTTTTGAACTTTAAACACTAAACTCACCAACATTATGTTGACCCAAAATTTCTTTTGAGCATGTTTCAGGTATCTAGCATGGATAACTTGAAGACCTAAAGGACTTCAAGTAGTGGACTTAGAACCAAGACCTTGATGCCATTACATTGGCTATAATTTTAAGAAATGACTTTTCTTGGATGTTTGCTAAACAAATAAATCTTTTGAATACGTTGGGTATTTGAACTATGTATCTTTTAATAGGTTAACTTCTGTAACCCGAGACATGTATTTGATGTAATGCCATGTATTTCCTTTCCTTGTTGTGCTCAATTATGGTTTGTTTCCGCTGCCATATTAAGCCAGTCTGTGACGTCCCACCTCCCTGGGCCCGGGGTGTGACAGTAATGGATCTTGCAATCATAATCTTTTATAAGCTCCAACCATCTCCTCTGCCGCATGTTCAGGTTTTTTTGCTCAAAGAACTACTTCAAGCTCTTGTGGTTAGTGAATATGGTGACTTTATCCCGTAAAGGTATTGCCTCCAAATCTTTAATGCAAAGACCACCACTGCTAGGTCCAAGTCATGAGTAGGATAATTGACCTCATGAATCTTTAATTGTCGGGATGCATAGGCTATATATTCTTCCCTCACTGCATTAACAACACCCCAACCCCGAGTAGGAAGCATCAGAATAAACCACTAGATCTTCACTTCCATCGGGTAATGACAGAACAGGATCTTGAGTCAATCTCACCTTCAAGTCTCCAAACGCCTTCTCTGGAGCTTGAACCCATACAAACTTCACATCTTTCCGGTTCAACATAGTTAGTGGAGTAGTGATCTTGGAGAAGTCTTGGATGAATCTTCTGTAGTAGCCCGCCAAACCCAAGAAACTACGAATTTCGGATGGCATCTTTGGAGACTTCCATTGCATCACCGCCTCCACCTTTGTCGGGTCCACCATGATCCCGTATGGATTCACCACGTGAACCAAGAATTGAACTTCCCGCAATCAAAACGCGCACTTGGAGAACTTGGCGTACAACTTCTCTTTTCTCAACGTCTCCAAAACCTCCCGAATGTGACCGGCATGCTCTATCTCGTTCTTCGAATAAATTAGGATAAAACCGATAAACATAATTACTAATTTATCCAACATCAACCAACACACTCGATTCATCAGATCCATAAAAGCAACTGGCACATTGGTCAGACCAAATGACATGACAAGAAACTCGTAGTGACCATAGCGCGTGCAAAAAGAAGTTTTAGGAATATCCTGCTCTTTCACTTTCAACTGATGGTAGCCGATCGAAGGTCCATCCTTGAAAACTAACTTGCACCTTGAAGCTGATCAAACAAGTCATCAATTCTCGGTAAGGGGTAGCGGTTTTTTATCGTCAACTTATTCAGCTCATGGTAGTCAATACGCATCCTCATACTACCATCTTTTTTCATCATGAATAAGACCGGAGCGCCCCAAGGAGAGATACTCGGTCTAATAACCCCTTATCAAGTAGCTCTTCCAATTGCTCCATCAACTCTTTCATCTCAGTCGGAGCCAAACGATACGGTGCCTTGGCAACATGTTGGGCACCCGGTATCAGATCAATCTGAAATTCGATCTCTCGGTCTGGTGGCACTCCTGGTAAGTCTTCTGGGAACACATCTAGAAAGTCACACACAACTGGTACATCAGACAGTTGTGGTGCTGGCGTATGCACATCCTTTACATAGGCAAAGTAGGCACTACATCCATGCCTCATGCACTTTCCCGCCACCGCCATTGAGATTATGTTTGGGATCGTCGTGACCCGATCCCCATAAACCATCACCTTACTCCAGTCAGGCGCTGTTAGATGAATCATCTGCTTGCGACACACAATGTTCTCCTCGTAATCCGCTAACCAATCCAAACCAAGAACCATATCGAAACCACCTAAGGTCATCATGAATGGTTTAAGAGGAAACACATGACCTTCTATTTCCACATCACAATTCTCTATCACCTCCAAAATTTTGGTGGACTTACCTATGGCAGTTTCTACATCAAAGGGCAAATCAACACATCTACTACTAAGAGGCAACTTGGCACAAAAAGCAGCAGAGATAAAACTTTTACTAGGACCAGAATTAAATAACACAGAAGCTAAAGTTTGGTTCACTACAAACCTACCAGACATTCACCCTCGATCCTTCACTTTCCACTTTCTACACCCCGGAACCCTCAGCTCTCAGCTTCTTATAGTCCCTACTCATATGACTACTTTCCCCACAGTTGAAACACCTCGCACCCCTGCAATCTCTAGCCACATGACCAGGCTTCCCGCACTTGAAATAGACGTTTAACCCCCACCTACACTCGCCATTATGCTCCTTCCCACATTTGCCACACTTCTTCAATCCTGTACCCGGTGTGACTACACGGCGATCATCCACCCGTGCCTTCTTGTTACCCATCAAGGCATCACCCCGACCAAACCACTTCCCATTCCAGTTTCGATTACTACCACCTTTCTTGCTAACCTCGGTCGCCACCACCATTCTCTCATCATACAGTTTCCCTGCCAAATCCACCACCGACCTAAATGTGCTCGGTCGCGCAACGATCATGTGGTTACGAATATCCACTGGCAAACCCTAAATGTCCCTCTTAATCTTTTGTGACAGAGGCCTCACCTGATCAGGCACTAGACGTGCCATCTCGTGAACTTGGTAGTATACTGCTGATGTGTCATGGTTCTCGCCTCTAGCTGCAGGAACTCCCTTTCCACCTTATCCATTTCTCTATATGTACAGAACTTCTCAATCACCATTTTCTTTAGTTTGGACCATTTCATCCTCCCAATAGCCCGACTACCCTCAGCTTGGACAATATTTTCCCACTAGCATGAAGCTGAGTACATGAATGAATATGCAGCAAACTATACTTTCTGATCCTCTCGGCACTCACTGATATTTAAAACAACTTCCATTTCTCTCACCCACCGATGAGCAGCAGCAGTAGTGTCGTTACCATCAAAAGTAGGGGGCTTGCATCATTGGAACACCCCATAGTTACAACCTCGTGCCGCCTCCGGCGTAGGCTCTTCTTCTTCCTCTTTTTCATCATCAGAGAGAACCGTTTCGGGCTCCGGTTGCTCCCGTCCTCCCGAAGACCGGTTTCACTCCTTTCTTTCCCCTTCTCGTACAACCTTGATAACTTCAGTCACCACAGATGGTAAGATTGTTTGCATGACCTCATGAACTTCTTCGACAACAGCCTCCTTTACTGAGCCTCTTAAATTGGCGCTCTCATCGCCACCCTCCGGATGAGGGGTCTCGGGTTCTTCATGAACCACCTCTTTGGCTCTAGGTCTTCCTCTCGTAACCTGTGGTTCAGCACCACGACCTCCACCTCAGGAAGCTTTAGATGATCTACCACCGGCCATCCTCACACACACAATGAAAATTCAAACACCAATACGGTCATTCAAGGGAACAACTCAGTTTATGTCAAGTATAGTAAGTTCCTAATTACAGTGGCTAGTTGTGATTCCACTTACTTTACTCTTCATACCCCAAGCGTTACTTGTCTTGACTACATCAGTATCTAAATCTACGAGCAACACATAACCACATAAGATGTGCACATAATACAGGTTAATTATTAAGAAAATACGTGATGGCACGCATCTACTCAGACTGGCATCCCTTCCCTTTCTATCCAATTTTTAGGTTAAGTTTAGGTTTAGTTTGTAAACATACCCGTTTCACTTAAACTTTGGCTCTGATACTAACTTGTGAGGCCTCATTATTGAAATGCTTAGAGCTGGTAAATCATTGTAGATCTTTACATTTAATCATTCATAAAAAATTGTAGCAGAAACATAAAAATAACTTTTCATATCATTACAAATGCTTTTGCAAGTTAATACAAGCATTCATTTCAAACCTTCATTCGTTCGCATTACAATGCAAAAACATTAAATAACAGAATGCCATCCAAAGAGCTGAGTAACTGCCCCGTACCATCCACAGCAATGCTCACCTACCATTGGAAAATGCATAAAAAGTCAGCGTTGCTGAGTGAGTTCTAGTATTACAATAAAGCATACTTTTATTTCCATTAAACCATTCATTACATTACCATATGATCACACATCATACATACACATAAATAATATCATTATTATCTTCATGAATCGTTCATTCATCGTACGTCATTATCATTCCCATTTGTTACTTTCATTCACATTCATTCATACTTCTTACTTTCATTCGTATGTTCATTTCTTTCCATGGCATGTGTAGTAGCCCGAACATTGTGCACGAAGTTGGTAACTAGGCCTGAGGTGTTTCATAGACCTCGAACATTGTGCATGAAGCTGACTCTAGTACCTAGGGCAAGTACATTCACCACTTATCTTTTCTCATTCATTCCAAACCAATGCCATATCCTTTACCCCGAACATTGTGCACAAAGCTGGTAACTGGGCATGTGCTCTTTCATAGACCTCGAACATTGTGCACGAAGCTGACTCCAGCACCTAGGGAAAGCGGAAAGGATCCCATACTTATGGTCAATCACAAAGATTGGACCCTAGTGTGCATCCTTCTACGGTAGCTAACCCGCACACTATTGAGCTAACACCCTTCATTGAGTGTGAACCTCCATACATTTGCTTGCAAGCCTTTCTTATATTCATTTATTCATTAATGTATGCATTATCATCATGTTCCTCTTTTCATTATCTTCCACTTTATGTTACATAATACTTTCATTTCATTCATTAGCATTCAACGTAAAACCAAGGGAAAACAATCATACATAATAAGTAATAGAATCAGTCAACATCAACATACAGGGCATCATACATACATAACATACATCATACATTCCATCATGCCTAAGCATCAAACATACATCATAACATGCCCATCATAACATCTATGACCTCAAAAGTTAACTTATATAAACCCCCGGGAACATCTCAAGTCAAAGCCTACATTCATCTTCTTCCCAGAAAGTCAGAAAAAGTCTAAGTGTTCATCCGCATTTACTATAGTTCAACCATATTTGCTATAGTTCATCCGCATTTGTCTTACTTCATCCGCATTTGTTCATCCGCATGGCCTTCCTCAACCGCATTTCCCATACTTAGTCAATGTTTATCTGCATTTCCCATTACTTAGTCAATGTTCATCCGCATTTCCCATTACTCATCCGCATTGACTTTTCATACTCATCCGCATTGATTTTTCATACTCATCCGCATTGACTTTCCAACACTTATTCGTATCGACTTTCCAACACTTATTCGTATCGACTTTCCAACACTTAGGCAGATTCTGAAACTTAAGATATGAGCCTTAAACATTAGATTTCAGTTCCTAATCACCGTCCATCATGTTCTAAGTTTAAATCATCCATTCGAAGCCTTAGTAACATCATCATACATCATCAAGCATGAACATAACCATACATCACATGGATAGGATCTCAGCATCTAGTTTGATCGATTTGAATGGTTTCAGCAGTGGAATAGAGTACCAACTAGCACAATTCGAGCACGAATACCAAAGATATAGCAATGAACAGAATTAGTTATAGAGAGAGAATGTTTTTGCAAAAGGACTATTTCATTCAATCACACGCTTTGGCATGGCTTTCGCAAAATTACAATTTAGGTCATTCTTCCTTATATAAGGAAAGATGACGTAGGCTGATGTCACTTGATAGTGACATCTAACCGTTATTTAACAAACTACTGAAACACTAAAACTACTAAAGATGTCAAGCAGCTGACATCTTCTTACAAGAAGCTAAGTGTTTACTTATTACAAAACTACTGATAAGAAACTACTGAAACTACAACGACTGAAGAACAAGCTCTTCAGTCGTTTTACAAAACTACTGAAAGTAAAACATAAAACTACTGATAAACACAACTACTGAAGAAGTACTCTTCAGCTATTGTGACAAACTAGTGAAACTTCAGCACTTGAACTTCAGACGTTTCATCAGCTGATGACTTCAGTAGATGTCATCAGCTGATGTCTTCAGTCTTTGTCTTCAGACTTTGTACATCAGTTGTTGATCTTCAGCACTTGTGGACTCTTCAGCTGTTGAACTTCAGCACTTTGGTCTTCAGCTTCAGCACTTGTGTTCTTCAGCTGTTGGACTTCAACACTTTAGTCTTCAGCTGTTGAAGTCTTTAGTATTTGATCTTCAGCTGTTGGTTTTAAGGGTAAGGGAGTTGGTTTTGTGGGTTGTGGTTGTGGTTGTTTTGGAAAGGGAATGTTGACAGGCTGAGTTAGCATTTTGGAGGTGAGTGTGGCTTTGAGTGTTGGGCTAGCTCAGTCCTGCTCCCTGCTCCTGCTTTATTCAAAGCTTCTATTACTAATCCCTTAGTATATGCCTCAGACGAACAGATCTTGGAGGTTATGGCCAAGATACTGTCCCTGGTCCATGATTTTATTTCGATCAATGATCTCCCAAGGTATTTGCTGATAAATCTGATCATGATCTCAAGTCTTTCTCTATCCATTGTGCTGTAGCTGCCCATCTTTGTTGAATCTCTTCGATCTCTAATCTTCTTATTTCAGAGTCCAGCTTTTCAGTATTGAAACCTTGCCTAAACAGCTGATCAATGATATTGTCCATTGATCTGTTGTGTTCAGTATCAGCCTCTTTAACCATTTCATTCAAGTTTTTCTCTTTTTCAGCACTTTTCTTTTTCTTATATGTGACATGAAAGTCCTTTTGACTTTCATGTACTTTCTCCTTTTCAGCTCCCTTCTCATTCTCATTCTCCTTCTCTTTCTCGGTCTCATACACACCATCCTTCCCTATTTCCACTTCTTTATCCTTCTCTTTCTCTTTCTCCTTCTCCATCCTCTTTCTTTTAGCTTTCACTGCTGGAATCTCCCCCTTTTGGGTGTATTGGTTTTAAGGGTTTGATCAGCAGAAAGCTTTTGGCTTAGTACATCCTCCACCATAGGTTGTAAGACAGAAGAAAGTCTCTCATCAACAGTTTTAATGACAAGTTCAGTTATTTGCGGTGTGATGAGAGATAGGGGATTTTGAGGGATAGCATCCATTTGCTCAGGGGGGTTTTGGTCCTGAGAATGGTGCCAGAAACAGAGGCAGGTGGTTGAGATTCTTTGAGTGGTTGTGTGTTTAAGTGACCTTCAGAGGAAGGTGCCATCTGTTGGGTTGATATGGTGGCAGATGGTCTTTCTCCTTGAGAGAGTTGGTCAAGTAGTTTTTGCAGCCTACTGACTTCCTCCTCTAGGATTATGTTCTGGGCAAGAACATCATAAAAGAAGCCCAGGTCATCATCAGCAGATGCTGAATCACCTGACCTCCTGCTTGTAGCAGGATGTACATGCACTGGGTGTAGAGCAGATGTAGCATGTGCTCCTTTGTCTTGGAACTGGGGACTTCCAGCCTCAGGACTTTGTCCTTCATCAGCTGTTGCCTCTGGTGAGGTTTTAGTTATGTTACCAACCTCAGTCTGATCATATGTTGATTCAGAAGAGGTGGCAGCCTCACCAGATGTTCTGATCTCCATATCCACACCAGGAGATAGAACATTTAAACCCCGGTGCTGTGGGTTGTCAGAAGCATGTGTATCCTCCTTGATTGCTGTTGTTCTCCCCTTTGTTGGTGGTTGTAGGGGAGGAGGAGAGGCATGCAGCTGAGTCAGCACATTAGTAATTATGATGGTTGGACTTTGGGGGGCATTTGCATAGGGAGAGGGGGTAGAAGCTGATTGCATCTGGGGAGAGGGATGCTCTTCAATGATAACCTCCTCAAGTGAGAGAGGTCTCAGTAATGTGGTTTCCCCTGAAGTGGTTGCAACAGGATCCTTTTGAGAGGATTCCTGTCGCTGTTGCTGGTTGAGTCTTTAACACTGCTGGAGGGTTTGAACCAGTAGGTTTATCCTGTTTGGGTGGTACAAGAGCATCATCAGGGGACTCATCTCCCTGATTAGCTTGTTTGGGTTTGGATTTTGGCTTGGTGGGGACTTTGGATCTGGCAGTTGAAGCTGTGGGTTCCCTTTGCTTGGGTTTGAGCAAACGGGCAGCTTCTTTGAGAGATTGGTCGGAGTTATGCCTGGAGTATACCTCAGCTAGAACAGCTGGTGCAGGGACTCCAAGGCCAACAAGGCCATCAGTTTGTAAGTCATTTAAAATTATGGCCATCAGAAACCTGGGATATAATAGCTATCTGTTTCCCACAGGTTTCTGTGCCAGATCTTTGATTTCTAGAAACGCAATTTTTGAAAAATTTAAAGGTTGGTGTTCAAGAATTGAATATAATACCTGTTGCCACGGGAAGACATTTGATCCCATGAGGATGTCCTCGAGGCTAAGCAAACATTCACCATATGAAATATCAGCCTTTCAACATCAGGAAAGTTCTTCTTCAGTATGGTAGTAGCTCGAAGATTCCTGTCGTACCCATTGTTGATGAAGGACATATCAGTTGTGCCCTTCGGGTACTCAGTCACAGCAGTAGCGTCTTGTAAATTTAGCACTCGACGAATGCTTTCAAGTGTAACCTCTACTTGTTTTTGGTTGACCAATGACCGAACAGAAATTTGGCTGGAAGGCACATCAGTGTGAACATAGGCATTGGACCAAAACTGACTTAGTGACTCTGGGTAGATGGTCGGGTTTAAGAGCAGAGCAGTACTATACTGAGAATCAGCCATTAGGTCTATGGCGTGATCAAACTTTGTCCAGAAGGCCGATTTCGTGAGATAGGCGACGCAATTATGTCTGGGTTTTAGACTCATTGTTGCCATTTTTGAAAGTATGAAGGTCAGAAGAACGGTAATGGAACGTTTGAGAAGACAGGTATTATAGGGTTGGAATAGGAAAAGGCTGAAAGAAAACTACTGAAGGTTTTGGTGTGGTCATCAGCTGTTTGAAACTACTGATGACGTGGTATTAACCTTCAGAGGTTTATAACGACTGACAATGGTGGTGTTGTCATTAGGTTTTAAAAACAACTGAAGACTTGGTTTTGACCATCAGACTTGAAATAGCTGAAGTCTTGGTGTTAACCATCAGTATTTATGAAACTACTGAAGGTCGTGGTTTTTGACTTCATATGATGTAAACAATTGAGGACTTGGTGTTTGTCATTAGTAGTTGTGAAACTACTAAAGACATTGGTTTTGCCATAAGTTGTTATAAACAACTGAAGACTTGGTATTAGTTATCAGTAGTTGTGAAACTACTGAAGACTGTGGTCTTGCTTCAGTTGTTTAGAAACAGCAGTTGTAGAAACAGCAGTTGTAGAAACAACTGAAGAGAAATTACTCATCAGCTGTTTTCGTCAATTCTTAGCTTTTTAGCTCTTTCAAACTGTCCTCAACACTTACTCATCAGACTTTTCATCTGCTTTTCAGATGTTTCATAGGACGTCAGTACTTATCTGTTTTTACTGATTTCAGTAGTTGTAACTACATCAGTAGTTTAGAACAGAAAAGTACTTCAGTACTTGTGAGGCATTTAGCCTTCAGTAGTTATAAAAACTACGGAGGGTAAATGGACTCATCAGTACATATATGTGACGTGGTTACCAATGATCATCAGTACTTATTACTATCAGTAGTTGTCACTTATTCTAGCTGCAGCATACTAAGCCTTAACACCAGGTTGTGGAAAGTTGAACTATCCAAAGGCTTAGTAAAAATGTCTACAAGCTCATCAGCACTAGGCACAAACATAGGATTAATTAGACATTTTTCAAAACAATCTCTTATAAAATGATGTCTAATTTCTATATGTTTGGTCCTAGAGTGCTGGACTGGATTTTTGACAATGAAAAGAGCTGAAGCACTATCCATTAATAATGGAGTCTTAGTCTCTGTAATGCCATAATCCAAAAGTTGATTCTGAAGCCAGAGTACTTGGGATGTACAACTTGCAGCACAATGTACTCGGCTTCAGCAGTAGATGTAGCAACAGATGTTTGTTTCTTACTCTGCCAAGAAATCAAACAGTTGCCTAGGAATTGACCTCCACCAGAAGTTGATTTCCTGGTTAACTTACACCCTGCATAGTCACTATCAGAGAAAGTAACTAATTTGCAAGAGTGCCCAGTGGAATACCATAAACCTAGAGATTGTGTACCTTGCAAATATCTAAAGATCCTCTTGACTGCAATCAGATGAGACTCTTTTGGTGCAGCCTGAAATCTAGCACAAACACATGTAGCAAACATAATATCTGGTCTAGAAGTTGTTAAATACATCAAGGACCCAATCATACATCTGTAAAGCGTTTCATCAACAACTTTACCTTTCTGATCAACATCCAATTGTGTGGTGTTGCACATGGGAGTAGAACAGGGCTTACAGTTTTGTAAATCAAACTTATTTAAAAGATCTTTTGTATATTTAGACTGATGAATGAAAATTCCAGTAGCTTTTTGTTTGATTTGCAAGCCTAAAAAGAACTGTAATTCTCCCATTGCACTCATTTCAAATTTCCTTTGCATTAATTTTGTAAAATCATCACACAACTGGGGATCAGAGGATGCAAATATAATATCATCAACATAAATTTGAATAAGTAGCTTATGCTGATCCACCTTCTTAATAAATAAAGTTTTATCTATGGAGCCTCTAGTGAAATTATTTTGCAGAAGAAAGTTAGATAATGTCTCATACCAGGCTCTAGGAGCTTGTTTCAACCCAAAAAGAGCCTTATCAAGCTTGTATACCCATTCTGGGTGTTTATTATCCTCAAAATCTGGTGGTTGACACACATAAACTTCTTCTTTTATTTTACCATATAAAAATGCACTTTTAACATCCATTTGAAAAACTTTAAGATTGTGGAGTGCAGCATAGGCTAAGAACAATCTAATTGCCTCTAGTCTGGCTACAGGGGCAAAGGTTTCATCATAATCAATACCTTCTTCTTGTGCAAACCCCTGAACAACCAGTCTGGCCTTGTTCTTAACAATAAGCCCATTTTCATCTGTTTTATTCCTAAACACCCATTTAGTGCCTATTGCACACTTACCTGGGGGAAGAGGAACAAGCTCCCACACTTGCTGCTTTTTGAACTGTGATACCTGTGATGAAGAGGCATTTGAGGATGATCCATCTGCAGACTCCAGAGCCATAAGTGCCAGATTCCCAAAAGGACTGTCACCACCATGTTGACCAGCACCTGTGAACAGTTGTTCATGACCAGACATGTCATCTGGTAAACTGCTCCAGTCAAGAACTCTAGGGGTGAAGAAGCTGTGTTGTTGAGGTTGAGGAGGTTGATGAGATTGAGATGGTTGTGGCTCAGGAAGAGCATGTGGTTGTTGAGCAATGGGTGCTTGAACCTGACTGGTTTGTGGCATGTAATAACAAGGGTAAGGATATGGCATTGGACCCTGAGGAACAAAATATGCAGGAGATTGTGGTTGAGAATGATGACCAAAATGACAGGATGTTGCCCTCTGTGTTGTTGACTATTGCCAGGGAAAGTCACAAAGGGTGCAGAAGAATTAGATCCAGATGATCTACATTCTCTAGCAAAGTGTCCAAGCCTGTGGCATTTGTGACAATTCAACTTACTCTTGTCAAAACCAACTTTGGTTTTACCAGAGAGTCCTGGGAACTTTCTTCCAGTTCTTTTGTAGAACTTCTGAGATCTGATATTTATCAAGGCCATTTGGCTCAAAATATCCATCTATTCTAAGTCATCATCAGCAATTCCCTTGAGATCATCCATGATGAAGCATAGATTGTCATTATTACACCCAGTAAACTGACTATCAACACTCACAAATGCAGAATCAGAAGTGTTTGAAGAGAAATCAATATGCTCATTAACTGGCATTCAGATGAAGCATATTCTGACTCATGACCAACCAAGGCAGTATTGCCTGGTATAAAGTCTTCAGTGAGCTTACAGATGAAGCCAGTTTCCTTTTCTGCTCTATCTCTCTTTCAAATGTAAGCAGTTTCCCATAAAGTTGGGTGAGAGATAGACTATCCAGATTTGCACTGGAGCATAGGACAATTGTATATGTGTCCCATCTCTCAGGCAGTGATATGAGGAATCTGTGGTTCATTTGGCCTTTGGTATATTCATGTTTAACCATTTTCAATTCAGAGATTAAATATGAAAACCGCTCAAACTACGGAGTCAGAGTCTCACCCTTTCTATGAGCAAAAGTCTCATACTGTTGGGCGAGGATTTCCCTGTTGTTTGCTAAGACCTCATCTGTGCCACCAAGTTGTTCTTTCAGTGCATTCCAAAGGTCATGAGCAGTTTCATGATGCATAAGCCCGGAATAGATTTCATTAGGCAGTGCCATGGCTAGAATTCCATGGGCTTTAGCATCAATCTCAAACAACTTCTTGTCCTCATCAGAGTATTGTTCCTTCTTCTTTGGAATCAACTGATTTGTTTTCAGATGATTCACCATTGGTTTATGTGGTCCATGTACCACGGATGTCCAACAACCTGAACTATTGACAGACAGGTGATGGAGCATTCTTCGTTGCCAAATGTTATACTCATTCCTAACCAGCATCGGAGGCTTGGTTGAGGAACCAGTATTGTGTGGATCATTAGAAGGTGTAGTCATTTTCGAAAATTCAGACAAATTCAAGATAAGCAAAACAAATTTAGCTCAAAACCACTAAGAACCTCAATTAAAATAGCCAAAAGCGACAGAACTTCAATCTCTATAACAGATTCATGCGAATTTGCTAGTTCGATCAAACTTAGAGCAAATGAGCAGTTTCAATGATCAATTGTTAGATCAATCAATGATTAACCTGCTCTGATACCATTTGATAGGATCTCAACATCTAGTTTGATCGATTTGAATGATTTTAGCAGCGGAATAGAGTACCAACTAGCACAATTCGAGCAAGAATACCAAAGATATAGCAATAAACATAATTAGTTATAGAGAGAGAAAGTTTCTACAAAAGGAATATTTCATTCAATCACACACTTTGGCATGGCTTTCGCAAAATTACAATTTAGGTCATTCTTCCTTATATAAGGAAAGATGACGTAGGCTGATGTCACTTGATAGTGACATCTAACCGTTAGTTAACAACTACTGAAACACTAAAACTACTAAAGATGTCAAGCAGCTGACATCTTCTTACAAGAAGCTAAGTGTTTACTTATTACAAAAGTACTGATAAGAAACTACTGAAACTACAACGACTGAAGAACAAGCTCTTCAGTCGTTTTACAAAAATTCTGAAAGTAAAAACATAAAACTACTGATAAACACAACTACTGAAGAAGTACTCTTCAGCTATTGTGACAAACTACTGAAACTTCAGCACTTGAACTTCAGACGTTTCATCAGCTGATGACTTCAGTAGATGTCATCAGCTGATGTCTTCAGTCTTTGTCTTCAGACTTTGTACATCAGTTGTTGATCTTCAGCACTTGTGGACTCTTCAGCTGTTGAACTTCAGCACTTTGGTCTTCAGCTTCAGCACTTGTGTTCTTCAGCTGTTGGACTTCAACACTTTAGTCTTCAGCTGTTGAAGTCTTTTGTACTTGATCTTCAGCTGTTGAAGTCTTCAGCACTTGTCGAACTGCTAATGAAGCCTTCAATAGTTTTTGTGATATCATGTGGGACTTAGAGGTTTTCTGATCTTGGCTCATTGGTTCTTTTGATCCAACACACATCATAAGTTCAACATACACAAAATCATTGACTGGTTTGAGTAAGAGTGATAGTCTTACTGAGAATCGAATATGATAATCAAGTCAATGATTGAGTGGCGGAAACAAGCAATCAAAGAATATTCAAAGGAAGAAAAATACTCATAAATGTTGTTTGTATTGATATATGAAAGTTGATAAGTTATAGAGAATAATTACAACAAAAATTCTCTATCTATCAGCTGTCACCTCAGTACGAGGTTAACTATTCTATTTATAGGCAGACAAGATGCCTTTACAAAATGACTAAACTACCCCTAACCTATTACATCAGAAACTAGTCTAAGTCTTGACCGCATCTCTGCTTGTTCATCCGCATTGACAAATGCGGATGAGATAATCTTGATCAACATTTCCACTTGATCATCCGCATTAGTTAATGCAGATGAACAATTACTCATCCGCATTTGGTTGGTCATCCACATTTATAAATGCGGATGAGCAAAGTCTTCTCCGCATCTTCTTTTGTTCTTCCGCATTAGTCAATGCGGAAGACTAACTTATTCTTTAGCATTAGTATTATGTCTTCCGCATTAGTTAATGCCGAAGAGTAAACACTTGTCCGCATCAGAGTTATGTCTTCCGCATTAACTAATGCGGAAGATAACACTTGTTATTTTCCTTGCAGATCTCCATCCGCATTGGTTCTTGGACTTGTGGGATTTCAGCTGAGCAATCATCAATTCACCAATTGAGTTGGCATGTATGATCCTTTCAGGGTGCAACAATACTCCCCCTAAGGATTATACAGCCTAGTTTTCCTCAATGTTTAGGAGGTGATTGATGTTGTGATGATTTAGCTGGGTCTTTTGGAGGTAACATGAATGCAGCTTTAGTAGGATCCAGGATAGCCTTGATCATGTTTACAAAATCAGTTGCTTCTGACATCCTATCTCTACTTAGCACATGGATCTTCATTTTGCTCATGTTGTTGATGGCTTCTACTAGTAACTTTTTTAGTGAAATAGGTTCCCAAATGGAGATTGTAGAAAGACAATATCTATGAATCAGTAAGCTCCCTCCAACAACACTTCAAGTTTAACAATATTTCCAAGTTGCAATGGTGTTTTCTTCTTCTTTCTTTTGTCTCTTTTAGCACTTATTCTATCATATGCCAGTTTCAACAACTTGATGCATTTCAAAAAGAAATGCATGTCTTGTTCACCCAATTTGTTTTTAATTCCCTAAAATGCCTCATATAAATGTAGTGGATGTATTCATCATGTAATCTTACTTCATATCCACTGAATAGTCTTATGTCAGCTTCGTCCTTTCCTCCCCACTTCCTTTCAATCACCATCTCATAGGTTTTCTCATCATAGTACATGTTTGAGATGGGAGTGGAGGAATGAGTACCAGACACTACTTTCCGCTTCAATGATTCGTTGGCTTTACCTTCAACTCAGGGAACACAATTTCTTTTGCTTGCACCTTTTTGTTCTTATCAAGGGGATTGACAAATGTTTTATCTTTTCTCAAGCATATTGTCTTTAATGAATTGAAGTTGTTTGTTCTTTTGAACATCTTAAGGATGTTCTCAAATTCATATCCCCTAAACATAGCTGCATGATTGATCAATTTAAGTTGAGCTAGCTCCTTCAAATCATGAATATCAAGGGCATTTACAAGAGTTGTGTACTCTATACATACTTCCAGGCTACTATCTTTTGATCCACCTTACCCTTGGGTAGACACCCCTCTAATCAGTTCTGCAGTAGTCAGTCCTTCTTGCAGTTTCAACTAAGATGGTTCTGCAAACCATTCAGGGTACTTGTGGAGCACTGGGGCAAGTAGTTCTTGTTTTTTTGGTTCAATATCATGTCTTCATCTGACTCTCTGCTTCTTGGTTTGGTCCTTGAAAATTCTTCTTCCAGCTTCTTGAGTTTTTCTTTCTTCTCATTGATCAATTGAAGAGTTGCAGCTCTTAAAGAATTTTTCTTCATGTTAGCAATCCTTCTTCTTGGGAGATATTCCTTCATTTCCTTATCAAACATATTATAAGGATCAGGAAATAATGATTCAAGGGATGAGCATGATTTCTTCATTTGAGACAGTTTATGTAGGGGACCCCTTCTTGGCAATGGTATTTCATACCCTATTGATTTCTTCAAAGATGAATCTTTATGCTTTGGAGTATCCTTTGTCATTGTTTTCTCATATTCAGTGTCTATTTTAGATCAAGCAACATTTTTACTTTCTCTTCCTCCTCCTTCATGCTCTCATAAGTCATTGCAAACACTTCATGAGGATCATAGCCTTGATTGATCAAAACATGGCTTTAATCATCAAGTCATCAGTTTGTGCTTTGGTTACCATGTCTTCCACTACCTGTTCTGCTTTAATAGGACTGTTGATGAGAACATCCTTTTCAACTTCATATCCACCAGCAATTTCACCTTCTTCTAAATCAATTGCACCAGCCAATTTCTTCAACTGAGCTTCTGCCTGCTTATGTTCTTCAAAAATTCAGCAATTGCTGCTAGACTTCTTGGGTCATCTTTTTGTTTCTTTGCTGGTTCTTCTTCAACTATTGGTCTCTTACCTTTGGCTTTTTTAGCTAAGTACTTCCACTTTCGAGAGTAAGTTTGAAGTTGAGGGCTAGAGGTTTTAGCTTGTTCTTCTAGTTCAGGTACCTTTTCAGGTGTGCTTGGCTCTTGATCCTTCATTTTACTTTTCTCCTTCTCTTTCTGTTTTGTTTCAATTTCTTCTTTCCTTTCTTTTTCATACTTTTCTTTGAGTTCTTCTTTTTGTTCTTCAGATAATGAGATAGCAGGGACAATTTGCAAAGTTAATTCCTTTTCCAAAGGCACTAGTGATTTCGGGATAAAAACAATAGGCTCTGACTCAGTTCTTTGGTTGTTTATGAATTCCCAAAAGTCATCATCAATGCTGAATTGTTCAGATGAAAAACTGTCCAATGCAGTGCAGAGTTCTTCAAATTCACCTTTTTCATAGTCAGAGTAATCTGTGTTTCCAGAATACACTACCATATCTAGACTTTGATCTTTAAACTCAGTTTGACTTTCATCATCTCTTTTTTCTTCATCTACATCTTCCTTTTCTTGTTCTTCTTTCTCATCATCATCATCCACTTCATTTCTTTGGATCTTAATCATCATTTCAAGCTCGGATATCCTTTTGTTCTTGTTGTCAATTTCCGTTTCAAGTTTTGAGATGATGTCAGCTTGTTCCTCTATGATTTTTCTTGTTCCTCCATTGCAATTGTTTGAATTTCAAGTGTGCATATGTCCACTGACTTCATCTCTAGAATGTTTTAGTGCAGCTTTTAAATTCTCAATCTCCTTGTCTTGTTTTTTTCTTTTAACTGCATATTTCTCTTTAAGTTCTTTCAATTCACTTTCTTTCTCATCCAATTCGAAGATTCTGTCATTTATGGTTCCAGCTCTCCTGTTTAAGGTTCTTTCCATCCTTTCCATTTAAGTAAGAGCTCAGAGATTAGTTCATCCTTTTCATCAGGCCTGTTGATGTTAGATTCAGCACAGCTCTCTGAAGGAGCAGCCTCAGAAGGTTCTTTCATAGCTAGGATTTGATCATGATGATCCTCCTCATCAGAAGATGATTTGGATGATTTAGATGCACTTGTTGATCCTTCTATTTCATTAGGGTGATCATGGTATGATGGTAAAGCTTGGTAAGGAGAAATAGGTGATTGATGTGGTGATATTGGATATTGATGATGAGGTGATATAGGTGTAGGTTGAGTGGTGGTTTTTGGTGTTGGTTGTGGTAATGTTTGTGGAGATGGTTGTGGTAAAGGTTGTGGTGTTGTTTGTGGTATTGGAGATGGTTGTAGTGTAGTTTGTGGAGTTGGCTAAGCTATTGGTGATGGTTCAGGTGATTGTTGTGGAGTTGGTTGTGGTATTGGAGATGGTTGTGGTGAAGGTTGTGGAGTTGGTTGTGGTATTGGAGATGGTTGTGGTGAAGTTTGGGTTGTGTTGAGCTAGTGGTTGTCGAAGTAGTTGAGCTTGACCTGCTTGATGTAATTGTTGAAGCATCCAAGGAAGAAGGGGTGAGTAGGCACCACTGTAAAAGTTCCTTGGGTCCTTCTTCTTGATGTACTTATAGGATCTTGCATCATAGTGAGGGATGTTAAGCACAGGTCCTTCACTAACAATGTCATGAAATGATTCATTGATTAAACATTGAATAAATCTGGGATACATCAAAAACTTGTATCTTAACCCTTCTTTAATGTTGGAGATTAGGCCATTGAACACATATGCAGACATATTAAACCGTCTGTTGGTGCAGAGAGCACCTATTGCAAAATATCTGAGGACTGGAATGTCATTCCATCCTGTTTTTCTTTTTGACAGACAATATTGGAACATATGAATTAGGAACCTCCAAGGCAGATCCACTAATCCTTTGACTATCTGCTTTGCTTCATAATCCCTTCATAATCAATTCAGAGAAAAATGTGGTTATTTCGTCATCATCTAATTCAAGAGGGTCATTAGCATTATCATTGAATTGTAGACATTTTCTAACAGAATCTTCTGTGATCCGTAGAGTAAGGTCATATTGATTCTCCAGTTAGAGTTCTCACTCCATCATCTTCAACTACCTTAGCTGATTCCCAGAAGGACCTAATGAGATTCTCGTAGATTGTTGTCTCACTGTCATGGCATATGCTACCCTTGTGGTAGATAATAATCTTATCATATCTAAGTCCTCCGGCTTCAGGCACATGAGGGCTTAAATAACCGCTGATGTTATGGAGCTTGCTCCATGTAAGATTTGCCATGTAATCTGCACAAGAGAGAGTGTGTTAGTTATCATTTTGACTTTAACTTGACCAGAGGACTGCTTATATTTCTGTTGAATTTTTGTAGTGGCAAGTGGTGAATTTGTCTTTTAACAATCACAATTTAAATGTTTGAACCATTCAACAGATAATGTGACTTTGATTTGTTACACATTTTTCCTTTTCATTTTGCTCTCTTTTTCGCAGTAAACATGATTATCAAGGTTTTCAAATCAGTTGAATTCCTATCAATTTATATGTTTATTGAAGTCGAAAATGTGTATTACATCACATTAATAAGTTTGATTTTGGTGTTCTTCATTATTATCTGGTTCATTGTTTGATTTAGGTTAACAGTCCGAAACTTACGTCTTGGTTTCAAAATTTTATTGAAATTATACCTTATCTTCGAAATAACTGTAGTTCTGAATCGATGACAAGAATGTTTATAGAAGAAACACAACAAAATCTTTGAATGTTTATGATGATGATGATGATTGAAGGTGGTGTATTGTAGGTTTGCGCTCGTCTCACTATAAAGTCTCTCAAATTTGAAAAGTATTAAATGACCCGTTTGCATTCCTTTAAATTGTCAAATAATACAGTTTGAAAATTTTTATAAGTTTACAAGCAGATACAGTCACCACTGTAGCAAATGCTGAAGGTTAATTTGTTTGACTGTTGGTCATCCGCATTTGTTGGCTATAGTAAATGCGGAAGACAAACTTTTGACATTTACAGTCCGCATGTGGATACTTTTGGTCATCCACATTTGTTGACTGTAGCAAATGCGGAAGGTTATTTTTTACTGACTATCCGCATTCCATTACTGTTGCAAATGCGGAAATTTTGTATTTTATCCGCATTTGTGTACTGTTGCAAATGCGGAAGTTTGTTGGACCCTGAAGGATCATACATGCCAATTCAAGTGGTGGATGTTGCTCTGCTGGAATCCCTCATGTCCAAGAACAAATGCGGATCAAGACAAGTATCTGCTGAATAAGAGAAAATACAAGTGTGGTCATCCACATTTGTCAATGCGGATGACAAGTTAATAAATGCGAATATACATTGTTCATCCGCATTGACCAATGCGGATTACCAAAGAAATGCGGACAAGTGTTTTGTTCATCCGCGTTTACCAATGCGGATGACCAAACTTCAATGCGGTTGAAGAAATGCTGATGAAGTCAACTCATCCACATTTGTCAATGCGGATGATCAACAGCCAATGTGATGAAGACTTAGACTAGCTTTAGTAAGGGTAGTAGTTTAGTCTTTTGTAATGGCAACGTGTCTGCCTATAAATAGAATAGTCTACCTCATACATGGGGTAACTTTTGTCTGTAATTTGATTTGATTCTTAGTTCCTAGATGTTCTGTTTGCATTGAATGTTCTTGTAATCAATCAATCAAAGTATTCAATATATACAAACATATTTATGAGTATCATGTGTATTCAATGTTCATTGATTGTCTGATTCCACCTCTCATCTTTGACTCAATCACTATATTCGGTCCTTATTGATTCACATCAACTGAGATTATCATTCTCAAATCTTATCTAGTCAATTGGTATCAGAGCCACGCTCTCAGGTCTTACTCAGATCTGCACAGATCTGGTCTGAACCCGATAGATCTGGTGATTGAGTAGCTGAACAGAGTATTTATACATCTCTAATCAGTTTACACACTGAATACTACTTGAAATACTCATCAACAGCCCCTCATTCAACCAATCAGTCGAACACAGAACATCTGACAGACTACAAGTCCGACAACCTTCAACAATACAAAGACACTCCTGATTACAGACATCATAGTCATCAGATCTGAATCTACTGGACGTTTTTAATGATTATTTGAACTAAACTCACTGAATAGACTTAAAAACTCACTAATCCATACTAAAAATCAACTGATAAAATGGATTCTCACAGTTATTCAGAACTTGGGCATACCCCAAAACCACCAATGCTGAAACATAAATCTGAGTTCAAACATGGAAAATAAGATTTATGAATTATATTACAGGTGTAGATCCTGACTACTAGATTTTGATATGTAAAGGTCCCCACATCCCAATAACACTGTCAGCTGATCAGGCAGCTCTCTACAGAACAACCAGGATTCCCATTGAAGATCTTACTCTAGATGATGACGATTATAAGAAGATCAAGATTGACCTTAAAGCATATTCCATCCTCACTCAAGCACTTAAGATGGATGTGCTTAAAAGGCTAGAGAAGTATGGAACTGCAAAAGCAGTTTGGGATGCTTTGCAAATTATGTGTGAAGGAAGTAGTGAGGTTGCTGAAATCAACCGAGATAAACTGATAAATCAGTATGAAACCTTCCATCATTTCAAAGGGGAATCAATTTCTAAACAATTGCATAGATTCGTGCAGTTAGTAAATGATTTGGAGATAATGGAGTGACTTACAAATCAAAAGACCTCAACAAGAAAATGTTACATAGTCTTCCAGAGCATTGGAAACAAAACGTAACAATGCTGAAAAATACTCTTGATTTGGAGAGTACCACTCTTGACATAATGATTGCAGAAATTGAAGCACTGGAACTTGATGAAAGAAGCAGGAATCTTGGAGGACCAAAAGTTGTTGAAGCTTATAAGTTTCCATCTGAAACTCATTCTGTTGAGAATGCCTTCATCACTGAAGAGGATGACTTTCTGTCATCTGGAGATCAACACAAAACCACTGGATTCTTTGCAGCACACTCAACTAACAGACCATCAGCATCAACATCAACATCAACCATTAATCAACAGGATTCTCTTCTGTCTCTACCAACCCTACTGATGATCAAAAAACAGAAGAACAAAGGCTACATATATGCCTTTGTAGCAAGTTTTGAGGCATATTGGGAGGAAGACTGACTTCTACACATCTAATCCAAGAAGATCCGGAGGAAATGGATCCAGATGATGTAGAAGAGATGGATTTACAATGGCAAATGGCTATGATTGCCATGAGAGCTAAAAAGTTTTTCAGGAAAGGCAAAAAACTCAGCCTGAATGAAAATACTAAGCTCGGATATGACGAATCCAAAGTCAAATGCTTCAATTGTGGAATGGCCGGGCACTTCTCTAGAGAATGTAATGCTCCAAGAAGAAACAAGAATACTCCACGACATTCTCAGAGTCAGTTATCATATCAACCGTCTTCAAGCATTCCCTCCCTCAATCATCAGCAACAATATCATCATCAACAACAGCAATATTCTCAAGCTCAACCTCAACTGGCCAATCAAGCTTTTGGGAGCAACCAACCTTCAGCAAATGCACTTGTGATGAGACAAGACGGAGTGTGTGACTGGAGCATGTATGCTGAGGTAAAATCCAATCTTTGTTCTCATAAGTGCATAAATGAACGTCAAGGTTATAGAGAGCATAACCACCCACATTGGCTGAGAAAATAAAAGAGGAGAAAGTAAAGTCAGAGATGATGAAGAGAGCAATAAAAATTTTGAAATTAAAATTAAATCTCTCATCTCTGACATAGAAAAACTTCATGGGAGAAGTATTCTCTTGCAGCTGAGAATGAGCTATTATCTGAAAAATTAGCTCAATCTAAAGCTGACCAGCCCTTACTGAAATGAAACTTGAAAAGTTTCAACAATCTTCGTAAAGCTGCAAGAGATGTTGGATTCTCAAAAGGATCCAAAGGACATGTCAGGGATTGGGTATAATTCATGTCCTCCACCATACAATGACAACTATACTGTCATGCCTGAATCTATCACACTCAAAACTCAAACTGAACCTAACACTATTAAAACCCACACGATAGTAAAACAAATCACAATCCTCAAAATGAACCAAGTGTTTACATTGAAACTAGTGAGGATAAAATCAAGTTAGGTCACCCAATAAAAATAAAAGAATGTTCAGACAAGACAGTAAGTGTTGTCAAACCAGTCAGCCCCATTAAAGGTATGTTTCCATTCATAAAATTCATACATGCTATAGCTAATGGGAAAAAGGAGTTTGTGCAAAAGATTAAACCCTCTGATGAAAGCATTCTCATAATAAGATCAATACTCATCAAAATTCAAGCATATCAGATGAAGTTCATTAAAAGGAATAACAAAAAATCTCTGAGTTCAAAATCACAGAGTCAACCTGATCCTCAAACATCAAAATCAAGAAATGGAGTAGGATTTGACATATGCAATAAAGATCATGTTGAACAGTTTGAGAAAGAGCTACAGAAAAGGATGAGGAAACGAAAACAGCCTCAAAAGACAATCAAACTCAGTGCAGTAAAGCAAACTGCACAAAGGCTGAATTTGATTCTTCTTCCAGCAAAAAGAATGATACAAGTTTAAAAAGGGAAAATCAACTGAGTCAAGACCAGTAAAATCTGAGAAATTAACAAGCATATGTATTGTGACATATGTGATATGTTTACCACAAAACAAAGGAGTGCTTTTTCAATCAATATTGCTCCATCTGTGACATGAACAATCATTCAACAAAAACATGTTATTTCAACAAATATTGTTCAGTCTGTGACTTAAACAATCACAATACAAATGACTGTTATTACAAGCAATCGAGAGTGAGAATTCCTCAAACAAGCCTATCTCACCAACATCATCTGACAAAACAACTATTAAGAGTCACATTTATAATAACAAATCAAGGACGTATAAACCAACAAGGATGAAAATATGAAAGACTCAGGTAAAAATCAAAGAAACAAATATAAAAAACGATTTCATAATTGTTCTGATTTTTCAAATGATGGTGATGAAATAGCTCATTCATATTCTCACAGAAAATCTCAAAGACCACCTCTAATTAGGTCACAGGTTAGAGGAAAACTTCAGAGGTCACCATTATGCATAGAACGGGATACCCAAGACCATGGTGGCTTGGGTCCCATATTCTAACTACTTCTTTTTGTGCTTGCAGGGTCATCCATATAGTCTAATAGCCTATGGTATGTGGACAGTGGATGCTCCCGACACATGACTGAGATCATTCCTTCCTTCATGATTTCAAGCAAATTAAAGGAACATCTGTGGCATTTGGAGGAGATTCACAAGGTAGTAGGATTACAGAAGAAGATATGTGACAAACGGGATGCTCAGCTTGATAAAGTGAATTATTGTGAACAGCTCAATTTCAATCTTCTAAGCGTGTCTCAGATCTGCGACAAGAGATATTCGACTCACTTTACCGACACCACTGTTATGTTCTAAAGTCAGGATTTCATATCCCTGAAGAATGGGTTGTATTAAAGACTCCAAGAAGAATAATACTTATGTCTTCAACCTAATTCTACTGCACTAACAGAAGAAACATGTCTCTTGTCAAAAGCATCATTTGATGAATCACAGCTTTGGCACCGACGTTTGGGGAACACAAATTTCAAAAACATGAACATATTAGTAAAAGGAAACCATGTCATTGGATTGCCTCAAAAAGAATTTCATTTTATTGATCACTGTTCAGCATGCCTCAAAGGAAAACAACGTAAATCTTCACATAAACTAAAACTTGTGAACTCAAACAATACTCCATTGAAACTACTTCATATGGATCTCTTTGGCCCAAAACATGTCATGAGTATGGGAAAGAAACAGTATTGTTTGGTTATCATTGATGACTTTTCACGATTCACATGGGTTTTGTTCCTACTTCATAAAAATGAAGCATCCTCAATAATCAAAGAGTTTATCACTAAAATTGAGAACCAACTTGACTATAAGGTCAAAAGCATAAGAAGTGATAATGGGACAGAATTTAAAAATGAAGACATGAGCTCATTTTGCATAATTAAAGGCATAGCTCATCAATTTAGTGCGGCTAGAACTCCTCAGCAAAATGGGGTAGCTGAAAGGAGAAATAGAACACTAATTGAAGCCGCAAGAACTATGATAGCTGATGCTAAATTCCCAATAACCTTTTGGGCAGAGGCAGTTAACACATCATGCTTTGTACAAAATCGAACTATGATTGTCAAAGAAAGAAACATGACTCCATATGAACTGCTGTTTCAAAGAAAACCATTTATTGGATTTCTTAAGTCCTTTGGTAGTCCAGTCTCAATATTAAATACCCGTGACCATTTGGGAAAATTTTCAGCTAAGTCTGATGAAGGATTCTTTGTAGGTTATTCTTCTGTGTCAAAGGCTTACAGAGTGTTTAATCCTTGATTAAACATTGTTGATGAATCAACTAATGTTCAATTTAAGGAACATTCATTTCCCAAATCTACAAATGGTCCCGATTGGTTATTTGATATTGACTCTTTTACAAAATCTTTTGATCAATTTTATTTGTCTGATGCAGGTAACCTACTTTCAGCTAGTTCATCTTCAAGCATAGAAAGGAGAATTGACTTTCCATTAATTCCTCCTACTCACACTGAAGAACCAAATGAAGATGTACCTCTGCAAGCTGACCCCATCAGACAATCAACCACAAATCAAATCATTTCAAATGCAGGAGGACCCAGCTTGTTACCATCTAATTCAGAAGATCAATCTATAGCAATTAGAAATGAAAAACAAGCATTGCCTTCAGCTGAAGTGGAAAGAAGATCAAATGATAGATACAATGAAAGTGCTGCTAATGCTGAAGCAGACACCGAGACAGGGTCTGACAACCTTCATAATTCTCCAACAGTTCAAAGTGATGATGCCTCTGACCATAATGAACTGAATGTCTCCAATCTTGATGTAACAATTACTGGTGACTCAATTCCACCCACCAGAATACACAAGAATCATCCAGTTGAAACCATTATTGGTGATCTTCATGAAAGAGTGACAAGAAGCAAGTCAAGCACTGCAAACATCTGTTTGTTCTCATGCTTTCTTTGTCAAACAGTACCCAAAAACATCAAAGAGGCACTTCAAGACAATAGCTGGATTGAAGCAATGCAGGAAGAGTTGCTACAATTCAAGAAACAAGAAGTATGGCAACTGGTAGATCTTCCTAAGGACAATATCCTATTGTACCAGATGGCTATACAGAAATAAAACTGATGACAGGGGAATCGTCATTAGAAATAAAGCAAGATTGGTAGCTCAGGGGTACACTCAAGAAGAAGGAATAGATTATGATGAAGTATTTGCCCCTGTAGCTTGACTAGAAGCCACTAGAATCTTTCTAGCATATTATGCATCCATGAAGTTTACTGTTTACCAAATGGATGTGAAATGTGCATTTCTGTATGGAAAGATTATTGAAGAGGTCTATGTGAGTCAACCTCCTGGATTTGAAGATCCTGATTTTCCACACAGAGTTTACAAGCTTGACAAAGCTCTGTATGGTCTTCATCAAGCTCCCAGGAAGTGGTACGAGACTCTATCATCATTTCTACTTAACAACGGATATGAAAGAGGTAGAATTGATCAGACTCTCTTCAGAAAGAGAAAAGGAAAAGACATGTTGCTAGTACAGATATATGTGGACGACATCATATTTGGCTCTACAAACAGGAAACTCTGTAAAGAATTTGAAGATCTCATGCATTCAAAATTTCAGATGAGTGCTATGGGAGAACTCACTTTCTTTTTAGGGGTGCAAGTTCTACAAACAGCAGATGGAATTTTTATCAATCAATCAAAATACGTAGAAACAATGCTGAAGAAATTCCACCTTGCTAATTGTCAGTCTATCAGAACTCCTGTAGATCCTAAAGTGAAGATAGGTCTCGATCCAGATGGAAAATCAGTAGATCAGACCCTCTATCGATCCATGATAGGCTCACTCATGTATCCTACAGCTAGTAGACCCGACATTATGTTTGGAGTTTGTGTGTGTGCCAGATATCAAGCTGATCCTAAGGAATCACATGTCAATGCTGTCAAACGAATATTCAGATATCTGAAGGGCAAACCAGCTCTTGGATTATGGTATCCAAAGAAGGATACTTCAATCTCTATTCCTACACTGACAGTGACTACGGAGGATGCAACTTCAATAGAAAATCCACGTCTGGCGGTTGTCAATTTCTTGGTCTCAGATTGGTCTCATGGCAATGCAAGAAGCAAACAAATGTATCTGTGTCAACAGCAGAAGCTGAGTATATCACAGCATCTGCTTGTTGCTCTCAGGTACTCTGGATTCAAAACCAGATGCTTGATCATGGTTATAACTTCTTGCATACCCCAATTTATATTGACAATACTGCAGCTGTCTTATTACAAATAATCCAGTTCAGCACTCAAAAACGAAACATATTGAAATTAGATATCACTTTTTGAGAGACTGTGCTGAAAAGGGTTTAATCAAATTAATTCAAGTACCAACTGAAAATCAATTGGCTGATTTGTTTACTAAGGGATTTGAACCGAGTAGATTCAAATTCTTAGTTCAATCAATTGGTATGATTAACCTTGAGTAAAATCCATCAAAACATCAAAAACAATGTAAAAATTATTCAAAAAAAATTCCCAAAAGAAGAAATTTTTGATGAAGAAAAGATTGGGAAATGATATAATTACAGTCATTATTTCATTCACTGTGCTTATTTCCAAATTTGAAAGACTGTCATGACTTACCTCATATGTAGGTAGGCTCAACTTGGAAGAGAAGATACATGCAATGATAAACTAAAGATATATTCAATGGTGAAACACTCATCACAGAGTATTGGTATGTATCAATTTATTCAAGTGAATGTAAGTGTAGTAACAAACACACCCAGGGAATGATACTTTATGAATCTCTTTCACCAACATCAGATTCATCTCTGTTTTGCTGAGCAAAGACCTGATGAATCATGCACAAAGTGCAGATGTAATGATCCAAAAGATTCCCAATGAGGAACACATCCAAATTGGATGAATCAACAAAAGCAATTCATTCCAAAGGAATGAACAAAAGAATCCGTTATGGATCACTTCCAAAGTGAAGTGAAAAGAATCCCAATGTGGATCATCATGATAAGGATCAAATAAAAGAATCCCAATATGGATCAGTGAAAATAAGATCTCATGACTTAAGTAACCTGGTCCTGTAAGTTGTGAAAAAGTTCTACCATACAATTCATAAGGATGGTTGATCATTCCATGCATGGTGTGTGAGGTACATATTGAATATCTAAATCATCTAAACATGATAAATGTCACTAGCATCAAAATATCAACCCGGTATGAGTTTAAGAGGACAATCATACCTTCGATCAATAATGTCATAAACATGTCAATCTTATCACAAAATATGCACTTGTGTAATGCAAGACTGATATGATCCCAACAAAAAGATATACTTCTCTTCATCAATTATAAGTACATTCAAGAAGCTTTTTTAATACTTAAAGTTTTCATCCACAAATGTATCAAAACTTTAGGGGGAGTACTTTAAAGTTTTTGATCAAGTATATATATATTACAATTTCTTAAATTACTTTCCTGAAATCAAAACAAAGAGAAAAATGTTTGTGTCAATGCAGAAGTTATACCATAGTATCTCAGCTTATGCAGATGCAGATTCTTGGAAACCCCTCAAGCCCAAGATCAGTCAAACAATGGGAAACTTGTATCACTCCTGATATACAAGTCAATCCAAGCAAGAATTGACAACTTCAACAGTCAACCATGTCACAAGACATACTTCATAGCCATATCTTCATAACAAGTTCATCAAAATCAAGATTCATTAATTTTGATTAATCTCAAAAGTTAATGCAGATTATAATGGCAAATCTCTCATGGAGCAAGCTCCATAATGTCAGTTGTTTTCTCAACCCTGATGTACCAGAAGCAGAAGAATTGAGAGACATGATCAGATTCATTTCTACTACAAGGGTAGCTTATGCCATGATAGTAAGACCCACCATATTTGAAAGCTGCATCAGAAACTTTTGGGAGTCAGCTGAAGTTGTTGAGGATGATGGAATAAGATCACTGATGAGGAGAATTGACAGTGAGCATACACTGATTGTTACTGAAGAAAGTGTTAGAAGATGCTTGAGGTTTGGTGATGATGCTGAAGCACCATTGGAACTTGAAGAAGATACCATAACCTCTTTCTTTGCAGAAATTGGTTATGAAGGTGGATTTGAAGCTAAACAGATAGTCAAGGGTTTGGTAGATTTACAATGGAGATTTCTGATTCATTTGTATCAGCACTATTTGTCCAAAAGGAAAACAGGATGGAATGATATTCCCATCACAACATCATCAGCAATATGTGCTCTCTGCACCAACCAACCCTTCAACATATCTGCCTATGTCTTCAATGGCATGACATCCAATGTCCAAGAAGGAAGGAGATAATAAATTTATGATGTACCCAAGATTCCTCAATGCCTAATCAATGAAGCATTCCCAAATGTGGTCATTCAGGGACTAGTACTTGATATTCCCCACTATGATGCAAAATCATACAAGTACTAAAGAAAAGGGATCCTAGGAACTTCTACAGTGGAGCTCATTCACCACTTCTTCCTTGGATGATTCAACAGATTGAACTAGAACAACCTGTTGCTTCACCATCTCCACAACACTCACCTCAACAATCTCCACAACACTCACCTCAACCATCTCACAACCACTCACCTCAACCATCTCCATAACACTCACCTCAACCATCACTACATCATACTCCTACACAATTACCACCTCCATCACCACAACCTATACCTCAGCCTTCACCTCAAAATATACACCCCAATCACCACTACAAACACCTCACCAATCTCCACTCAAATCACCAGTACATATATCTGAACCAATCACCTCACTTTCTTATCTCCAATTCAACCACCTCATACATCTCCCATTCAATCATCACCACCAAACACAGAACCTGTAAACCTTGATGACTCCACTAGTTCTTCAAGAAAATCCAAATCATCTTCAGATGAGGAGGATCATCATCAGAAAATAAAAACAACTTCTGAAGCTACCTACAGAAAGCTGTACTGAATCAAATGTCTTAAAACCTGATGAAAAAGATGAGATGATTTCTCAACTGTTGAAAAGAATTGAAGAACTGGAGAAAATACTCAACAGAAGAGCTAGAATAATTCAAGACAGATTGATGGAGTTAGATGAAAAAGATGCAGAATTGAAAGCCTTAAAAGAAAAGTATGAGAGAAAAGAAGAAGAAGGATGGTGAGATTGAGAATTTAAAGGCTGCTCTTCAACTGTCCAAGGATGAAATAAGTGGTCATGTTGTCACTTTAACCATCCAGACTGTAGCCATGGCTGACAAGAAGAAATTATAGAGGATCAGAATGAAACAATCAGCAATCTACAATCTCAGAATAAAGCTCTCATTTAAAGAATAGCTGAACTTGAATTAATCCTTGAACTAAGGAGAGAGTCTGAGAGAGTGAATGAGAAAACTTGTACTGCTAATCAAGAAGAAGAAAACATGGGATCCAGACAAGAAGGATCCAACATGGAGTTAGTGATTTACTCAGGTGAAGCAGAAGCTCCCAGTACTAAAGAAGAGGCTGAATTCAGTGACATGATCAAGGCACTTGACATGTTTCATCAGAAAACTTTATTATTGATGACAAAATCTGGGACTTCATAAATGATCAAACAAGCTCATCTGAGACTATAGTTGAAATTCCTCAATATCCTGTCCCGTTAGAGAAGGAATTGAGTTTACAAATGTACCTGCTGTATCACTGTCTCATGATCAGAAAGAATTAATCAGAAAAATCTGTGAGGATCAAAGAATAATAAATGAAAAGGATGAAACAATCAAAGAGGCTAAAGAGTGCCTGATGAAACTAAAATTCCAGAAACCTCTTCTTCTACTCCAATTCAAACCTACACCCGAAAAAGAAAGTATCTTGCTGAAAAAGCTAAGGGTAAAAGACCTATGGTGGAAGAAGAACCAATCAAAAAGACTAAAAAGGATGATCCCCGCAGTCTTGCAGCCATTGCTGAATTTCTTGAAGAGCATGAAAAGGCTGAAGCTCAACTGAAAGCAATGACTGATTATATTGATCTGGAAGAGGGAGAAATTGAAGAAGAATATACTCATGAGGATCAAATTGTCAAAGATAGCCCTGTCAAAGAAAAATCAAATATGCATGATATGATTGAGAAAGCCAAAACTGATGATTTGATGTCAAAAGCTTTATTTCTTATTGACCACGGCTATGATCCTGATGAGGTATTCAAGCTAACTTATGAGGGTATGATAGCAGAAGAAGAAAAAGTAAACAAGCTGCTTGACCCTATGGTTGAAGCAGAGTATGAGAAATCCTTGTCCCCCAAACCTTCAAAGACAAAGGCTGTCCTGAAATCCAAACCTGCTGAAACTTCACAGACTACCCTTCATGATCCATATAGCAAGTCTGATAAGGAGATGAAAGAATATTTGTCTTCCTAAGGATTTACAAGGAGAAAACTTGCTAATATGAAGACAAACTCTCTCAGGGCTGCTATACTTAGAGTAATCAATGAGAAGAAGGAAAGAATGAAAAAGATGGAGGAGGAGATTGTCAGTCAAGAGCCCAGAATAAGAGTATCTGCTCAAGACATGCAACTCACTCAAAAAGATCAAGACTATCTGGCACCTATTCTGCATAAATACCCTGAATGGTTTGCTGAACCATCTCAAGTTACTTTACAAGAAGGGTTAACCACATCAGAGCTAATAAGAGGTGTCTCCACTCCAAAAGGCAAAGTTGATCCGAAAATAATCGCCTGGAAGTATGATAATTCATGGAACATGTTTATGGTGAAAAGGATCTCAGGGCTTGTTCAATTTTTCACTGAATACTCAGCCCTAGTAAGTGCCCTGGAGATCCATGACTTAAAAGAACTAGCTCAATTGGAATTGATTAATCATACAACTATGTTCAGAGGTTATGAGTTTGAAGATATTTTGAGAATGTTCAAAAGAACCAACAACTTCAATTCACTGAAAACCATTTGCATGAGAAAAGACAGATCTTTTGTAAACCCTCTTGACAAGAAGGAAAAGAAATCAGCAGAAGAGGTGATCTTTCCTGAACTTAAAGTCAAACCCACAGAATCACTAAAAAGAAAAAGCATTGCTGGTACACATTCCTCACTGCCTATATCCAATGTGTATTATGATGAGAAATATTATGAATTCGTGATTGAAAGAAAATGGGGAGGAAAAGAGGGATCTGAAATTAGATTGTTTAGTGGATATGAGGTAAGATTGCTAGATGAATCATATATCCACTACATCTATACAAGGCACTTTAGAGAAATAAGAAACAGACTTGGGGAAACTGACTTGTACTTCTTCCTCAAATGCATCAAACTTCTGAAGTTGGCTTATGACAGAATCAACAAAAAGATGGAGATAAGGAAAAAGAAAAGGACTCCATTGCAGTTTGGCAACATTGTTAAACTAGAAGTTGATGTGGATGGTGCTCTTCTTATTCATAGAAATGGATTGTCTACTGTATCAATTTGGGAGCCCATCTCACTAAGGAAGATGCCAATCAATGCCATTCATGATATGAGTCAAATGAAGATACATGTGCTCAACAGGGAAAGATTGACTGATGCTAAAGAGTTCTCAACATGATCAAAGCAGTCTTGGACCCTTCATTCACTGATCCTTCATCAATAGCACTAGAACCAGCAGAATCTTCACAACCTAATCCACCCTCTGATCCTTGAAGTACATAGGCTATATGATCCTTAGGGGGAGTATTGTTGGACCCTAAAAGGATCATACATGCCAATTCAAGTGGTGGATGGTTGCTCTGCTGGAATCCCTCATGTCCAAGAACAAATGCGGATCAAGACAAGTATCTGCTGAATAAGAAGAAAAATACAAGTGTTGGTCATCCGCATTTGTCAATGCGGATGACAAGTTAATAAATGCGGATATACATTTGTTCATCCGCATTGACCAATGCGGATTACCAAAGAAATGCAGACAAGTGTTTAGTTCATCCGCATTTACCAATGCGGATGACCAAACATCAATGCGGTTGAAGAAATGCTGATGAAGTCAACTCATCCACATTTGTCAATGCAGATGATCAACAGCCAATGCTGATGAAGACTTAGACTAGCTTTAGTAAGGGTAGTTTAGTCTTTTGTAATGGCAACGTGTCTGCCTATAAATAGAATAGTATACCTCATACATGGGGTAACTTTTGTCTGTAATTTGATTTGATTCTTAGTTCCTAGAATGTTTTGTTTGCATTGAATGTTCTTATAATCAATCAATCAAAGTATTCAATATATACAAACATATTATGAGTATCATGTGTATTCAATGTTCACTGATTGTCTGATTCCGCCTCTCAATCTTTGACTCAATCACTATATTCGGTCCTTATTGATTCACATCAACTAAGATTATCATTCTCAAATCTTATCCAGTCAAAGTTAAACTTGAAAGTTGTCTGTCCGCATTTATGTTCTAACTAATGCGGAAGAATAACATTGCAATGCGGTTGAGTTGCTTGTTTTATCCTATCCGTATTTGTACACAGTAGCAAATGCGATAGAACAAAGTCAATCAAGATTTGTGCAACTATATCAAATGCGATTGACAAGTCAACACCGCACTGTAGCAAATGCGATAGAGACCTGTTCATACGCATTTGTTAACTGTATCAAATACGGTAGAGTAAATTCCACATTTACTTCACACACTAATGCGGTAGAGTAAAATCGTTGTCCGCATTAGTTGCACTTGAGAAATTATTGTTACCCGCATTAGTTACATGCATGGGTTACCTTCACTCGCATTAATTAATGCACTTACCTGCATTAGCTTTTGAACTTAATTAAAAGTTAATGTGATTGAATTGATTATTCATCTTATGAAGAGGTGTCCTTGATTGATTTTTCTTATGAAGTTGGCTGTTGAAGTTGTCAATTCTTGCTTGCATTGACTTGTATGTCACAATTAATACAAGTTTCCCAATTTTGACAAATCTTGAGCTTATCATGCTTCTAAGAATCTGCATAAGCTGAGATACAATGATGTAATTTATTGCAACAACACCACCTAAAATTCTTTTTGTTTTGTTTTTTTTCAAAATTAAGTTAAATAAATAAAAATTTGAACTTACTCAAAAATTTTAAATTACTCCCCCTAAAGTTTATGTCCACATTTGGATAGAAACTTTAAAGATTTAAAACTTTTTGAATGTTATTTTGATTAATATTAATAATGAAGAGAATGATCTCTTTGTTGGGATCATATCATCTTACATTACACTTGTGCATCCTTTATGATAAATGGATATGATCATGAACTTGAAGTTTGAAGGTATGTTTGTCCTGTTAAACCCATACCTGGTTGATATTTTGATGCAAATGACTTTTATCATGTTTTGGTTGATTAATTATTCAAGGTGTACCTAACACAATGCATGAAATGATCAACCCCTCCTTATACAATGCATGGTAGAAATTTTTCACAACTTTTCTTACCAGGTTACTTAAGTCATGAAATCTCATTTTCACTGATCCTCATTGGGATTCTTTTAATTTGATCCTTTTTCATGTTAATCCATATTGGGATTCTTTTCACTTAACTTTGGAAGGTGATCCATGATAGGATTCTTTTGTTCATTCACTTGGAATGTATTACTTTGTTGATTCATCCAATTTTTGGATGTGTTCCACATTAGGAATCTTTTGGATCATGACATCTGCACTATATGCAAGTTTCATCAGGTCTTTGCTCAGCAAAACAAAGATGAAACATGATGTGGTGAAAGAGATTCATAAAGTATCATTATGTGTGTGTTTAGGCTACTACACACATGCATTCAGATAAGCCAATACATACTTGTACTTTGTGATGAGTGTTTCACAATAGAATATGTCTTTAATTCATCACTACATGTATCTTTTCTTTCAAGTTGAGCCTACCAACATATCTGGTAAGTCATTTCAGTCTTTTACATTTTGAAATTAAGCACAGTGAATGATATAACGATTGTAATTATATCATTTCCCAAGAATTATTTTCTTCATAAAACTTTATTTCTTTTTGTTGTTTTAAATTGTTTTTGATGTTTTTCATAGTTTTTACTCAAGGTTAATCCTGCCAATTGACTGAACCAGAAATTCAAACCTACTAGGTTCAAATGCCTTGGTAAACAAATCTGCTAATTGATTTTCAGTTGGTACTTGAATCAATTTGATTAAACCCTTTTTAGCACAGTCTCTCAAAAAATGATATCTAATCTCAATATGTTTTGTTTTTGAGTGCTGAACTGGATTATTAGTTATAAAGAAAACAGCTGTGTTGTAAATAGAAATTGGTGTATGCAAGAAGTTAAAACCATAATCAAGCATCTGGTTTTGAATCCAGAGAACTTGAGAGCAAACATGATGATGCAGCAATATACTCGTCTTCTGCTGTGGACACAGACACATTTGTCTGCTTCTTGCATTGCCAGGATACTAGTCTGGGACCAAGAAATTAACAACCGCTAGAGTGGATTTTCTGTTGAAGTTGCATCCTCCATAATCATTGTCTTTTTAGGCATAGAGATTAATTCTCCTTCCTTTGGATACCATAATCCAAGAGCTGGCTTGCCATTTAGATATCTGAATATCCTCTTGACTGCGTTCACATGTGATTCTTTTGAATGATATCTGACATACACACAAACACCAAACATAATGTCAGGCCTACTTGCTGTTAGATACATAAGTGAACCTATCATTGATCGATAGTGAGTCTGGTCCACTAATTTGCCTTAGGGTCAGGTCCAATCAACACTTTAGTATCAACAGGAGTTTCATAGACTGACAGTCAGCAGAGTGGAATTTCTTCAACATGGTTCTACATATTTTGATTGGTTGATGAAGATTCCATCTGCTGTTTGTTGGACTTGCACCCCTAGAAGAAGGTGAGTTCCCCCATAGCATTCATTTGTAATTTGAATGCATAAGGTCTTCAAGTTCTTTGCAGAGTTGCTTGTTTGTCGAGCCAAATATAATGTCATCCATGTAGATCTGGACTAACAGCATGTCTTTCCCTCTTATTCTTCTGAAGAGAGTCTGAGCAATCTTTCCTATTCACCCATGTTCAAGAAGGAAGGATGATAGAGTCCAATACCACTTTCTGGTGATTGATGCAGACCATACAGAGCTTTGTCAAGCTTGTAAACTCTGTGAGGGATCTGGATCTTCAAAGCTAGGTGGTGACTCACATAGACTTCTTCAGCAATCTTTCCATACAGGAAGACACACTTTACATCCATTTGATAAACAGTAAATTTCATGGATGCAAATATGCAAGAAAGATTCATTGCTTCTAGTCTGGCAACAGGAGCAAACACTTCGTCGTAGTCGATTCCTTCTTCCTGAGTTTATCCCTGTGCCACTAGTCTTGCTTTATTTCTGATGACTATCCATCTATCTTCAGTCGTGTTCCTGTATAGCCATCTGGTACCGATAGGGTATTATCCTTCGGGAAGATCTACCAGCTTCCATACTTCTTGCTTCTTGAATTGGAGCAATTCTTCCTGCATTGCTTCAATCCAACTATTGTCTTGAAGTGCCTCTTTGATGTTTTTGGGTACTCTTTGACATAGAAAGTAGGAGAACAAACAGAAGTTTGCAATACTGGACTTGCTTCTTGTCACCCTCTTATTAAGATCACCAATAATGGTTTCAACTGGAGGATTCTTGTGTATTCTTGTTGTTGGAATGTGTCACCAGCAATAGTTACATCAAGATTGGAGACATTCAGTTCATTATGGTCAGAGGCACATTCATCATGTATTGTTGTTGAATTATGAAGATTGGCAATTTATGTTTCAGTAACTGCTACATCTTTAGCAACACTAAGGTTGCTTGCATCATTTGATGTACCTTGAGTTTCTACTGGATGAGAAACCTGTTTTTGAATTTTGATCTCATTTGACAAGTCATCTGAGTAAGATGGTACCAGGCTCGGACCTTCTTCAGAAGAAACACTAATGTTTTGTGACAGATGTCTGATGGGATCAGCTTGAAGAGGAACATCTTCACTCATATGTTCATCAGATGTAGGTGGAATCAATGGATAGTTATCTCTTCTTTCTACAGTTGATGAAGTATCACCTGAATGTATATTTCCTGCATCAAACAAGTGAAATTGGTCAAATTAGTTAGTAAAAGTGTCAATATCAAACAACCAATCAGGACCATTTGTAGATTTGGGAAACGAATGTTCTTTGAATTTAACATTTGTAGATTGATCAATAATGTTCGGTCTAGGATTGAACACTTTATAATCCTTTGAGACAAAAGAATAACCTACAAAGAGTCCTTCATCAGACTTAGATGAAAATTTTCCCAAATGATCACGGGTGTATAATATTAAGACTGGACAACCAAATGATTTGAGGAATCCAATAAGGGTTCCTATTAAAGATCAGTTCATAAGGTGTCATGTTACTTTCTTTAACAATTAAGTTCGATTTTGCACAAAGCATGATGTGTTAATTGCTTCTGCTCAGAAGGTTATTGGCAGTTTAGCATCGGCTAGCATCGTTCTTGCTGCTTCAATTAGTGTTCTATTTCGCATTTCAGCTACCCCATTTTGTTGAGGAGTTCTAGCTGCACTAAATTGATGAGCAATGCCTTTGGTTGCACAAAAGGAACTCATATTTTCATTTTTGAACTCTGTACCATTATCACTTTATTATTTTGACCTTAAGATCAAGTTCATTTTCAATTTTAGTGATAAATTCTTGAATGATTTGGGATGCTTCATTTTTATGAAGTAGGAAGAACACCCATGTGAATCGAGAAAAGTCATCAATGATCACTAAATAATACTGTTTCTTTCCCAAACTCATTACATGAGTTGGTCCAAAAAGATTCATGTGAAGTAACTTCAATGGAGTATTGTTAGTGTTCACCAGCTTGGTTTTGCGAGACGATTTGTGTTGTTTTCCTTTGAGGCACGCTGAACATTGATCAATAAAATTGAATTCTTTTTGAGGAAGACCAATGACATGGTTTCCTTTGACTAACTTGTTAATATTTTTAAAGTTAGTGTGCCCCAAATGTCTATGCCAAAGTTGTGACTCATCAAATCATGCTTTAGACAAAAGACATGTTTCTCCTTAGGTGATGCAGAACACAGGTTTAAGACATATGTATTATTCTTCCTTGGAGTATTTAGAACAACCCATTCTTCAGGAATCTGAAATCCAGGTTTCAGAATGTAGCAGTTAGTGTCTGTAAAGTGAGTGGAATATTTTTTGTCGCAGATCTGAGACACGCTAGCAGATTGAAATTCAGTTGTGCATAGTAATTCACTCTGTCAAAGCTCAGCATCCCGTTGTCACAGATCCTTCTCCTGTAATTCTACCACCTTCTAAATCTCCACCGAATGCCATAGTAGTTCCTTGTATGTACTTGAAATCATGAAGGAGGGAATGATCTCCAGTCATGTGTCGGGAGCATCCACTGTCTACGTACCATAGGCTATTAGACTTGTGTGGATGAATCTACAAACAAAAAGAACTAATTAGAATAAGGAACCCAAGCCATGATGGTCTTGGGTTCCTGTTCCTATTCATGATAGTCACCTACTTGTATTTCCCTCTAAATGGGATTTGGATGGAGGTGTTCTGGGAGACTTTTGATGATGAATTGATCGAGTCATCTCATCAACATCTACTGTGGATTCAGATGAATAATGAAATCCTGGTCTCTATTTCTTTGTAAAAATTTAGCTCAAGTTTCATTATCAAAGTTAGTTTTCTTAGGAAGGTCAAGTTTGTGTTTCATTATGAGATGACTTCTTTGACACTTCCTTGAATCATTCAAGTTATTTCTATCATTTGTTGATCTAGGTGTCCAAGATTGAGTATTATGAAGATGAGGTCTCACAGAGTGCATCACAGTAGATGTTTTTGATATGGGCTTGTGTTGTGGAATTCTCAACCCTTCTGATGAAAGTAACAATCAAATGTATTGTGATTTTTCATGTCACAGATTAACCAATACTTATTAAAATAGCAATTTTTGGTGGAGTGGTTGTTCATATCACAAATAGAACAATATTGATTGAAGAAGCATTTATCTGTCTTGTGATTGAACATCTCACAAATATCATAATACATTTGTTTGTTTCTTGAATCAGATTTTTCCTTGTGTGACTCAACTGATACTTTCTTTTGATGAGTTGCTTTCTTTTCTTTAGGTGATGAATCAGAATCAGCCCTTTTAGTAGATTGTTTCACAACACTACTTTTGTTCAGTTGTGTGGGCTCTTTCTGTTTCTTTAACCTACTTCTCACCTCTTTCTCAAACTGGTCAACATGTTCTTTGTTAGAGATATCAAACCCAACTCCCTGCCTTAACCTTGATAACTGAGGGTCTGATGAAGTTTTATGTGTTGAACTTAGTTTTACAGTTTGTTCCTTTTCAGTGAAAACTTTTCTGATTTGCTTGAATTTTGTGGAGATACAATCTCATTATCAGAACTACTCTTAGGAATAGGTTTCACTGTCTTGACATATTTCTTTTTGCCTTGTAAAACAGATTGTATGAATTTTATAAAAGGTACAATTGCTTTTACAGGGCGTGATGGTTCATGACACTCACTGTCTTGTCTGAGCACTCTTTGATTTTGATTAGGTGACCTAATTTGATTTCCTCATTGGTTTCAAAATAAACATCAGGTTTGTTTGAGGATTTGTCACTTGTTTCACTACTGATTTAGGTTCCATAGTTTTAGGTTCAATTGATTTAGAGAGTGAGACAGAGTCAGGCATGATAGTGTAATTGTCATTGTATGGTGGAGGACATGAATTATACCCAATCCCTGACATGTCCTTTGGATCCTTTTGTGAATCGAGCATCTCTTGTAGCTTGACTAAAGATATTTGAAACTTTTCAAGTTTCACTTTAGTCATAGATTGTTGAGCTTCAGCTTGAGCTAACTTTTCAGTAAGTAGCTCATTTTAGCTGCAAGATTGTATTTCTCACCATGCATTTTTCTATGTCGAAATGAGAGATTTGATTTTGATTTCAAAACTTTTTAGTTCTCTCTTCATCATTTCTGACGACTTTTTCTTCTTTAATTTTATCTGCCGGTTTATGATTGTGTTCTCTATACTCTTGTAATTCATTTATGCATTTTTCACTACAAAGGTTAGTTTTTACCTTAGTAGGCATTGAAGATGGTCCATCATTGATGTGAGCCATAAGAGCATGATTCTGGAATTAAGGGTTCACTTCCTCAGCATACACACTCCAGTCACATATCCCATCTTGTTTGATCACAAGGGCACTGGCAGAAGGCTGACTGCTTGCATGGGCTTGATTTGTCAGCTGTGGTTGATTCTGGTATGTTTGTTGATGCTGAGAATGATGGTACTGTTGTTGTTGATTGTTTGAGTGATAGCTTGAATTGGGTTGTGATGATGATTGGCCTGGAGAGTTCCTTGATTAGTTGTTTCTTTTGGTAGCATTGCACTCTCTTGAGAAATGGCCAGTCATGCCACAGTTGTAGCATTTCACCTGGATTTGTCATATCCAAGTTTTGTGTTCTCATTCAGGCTCAGCTTTCTTCCTTTTCTAAATAATTTCTTTGCTCTTATGGAAATCATATCCATTTGCCACTGTAGATCCATCTCCTCAACATCATCAGGATCCATTTCTTCTAAATCTTCCTGAATTAAGTGGGCAGAAGTGAGTCTTCCCCTAGATATGCTTCAAAACTTGCAACAAGGCATTGTAAGTTGCCTTTTGCTCTTCTCATTTTAAGTCTTCTGGAGAGGTTTGAGGAGCAGTGGAGTCTTTAGGTGCTTGAGCTGAGTTGAAGGGTGATAAGATGAAGTCATCTTCCTCTGTTATGAAAGCATTTTCAACAAAATGTGATTCTGAAGGAAATTTCTATGTCTCAATCACTCTTGGTCCACTCAGGTTTCTGCTTCGTTCATCAAGTTCCAAAGCTTCAATCTTGGCTATCATAATGTCTAGAGTGGTACTCTCAAGATCAAGAGTATTTTCAGCATTGTGACATTTTGCTTCCAGTTTTCAGGTAGACTGTGAAGCATTTTCTTGTTAAGTTCTTCAATGTTGTAAGAAACACGCATAATTTCCAAGTCATTTACCAACTGTACAAATCTGTACAGTTTTTTGATATGGTTCTCCTTTGGTGTGATGGAAGGTTTCATACTGATTAACCGGTTTGTCTTTGTTAATTTCAGCATCCTCACTGCTTCCTTCACACATAATTTTGAGGGCATCCCAAACAACTTTAGCAGTTCCATTCTTTTCCAATCTTTTCAGCACATCCATCTTAAGTGCTTGAGTCAAAAGTGAGTATGCTTTGAGATCAATTTTGATTTTCTTATTGTCATCTTCATCCAGAGTTAAGTCTTCAATTGGTATTCTAGCAGTCTTGTAAAGTGCAACTTGAGTAGTTGATAGAGTAACAGGAATATGTGGACCCTTACACATTAAGATCCAAAAATCAGGATCTACACCTGTGATATAATTTTTAAACCGTATTCTCCATTGTATAAACTCATATTTGTGTTTAAGCATGGGAGGTTTAGGTGTATGACCAAGTTCAGAGTAACTATTAGAATCCATGTTGATTTGTGTCCAACTTGTTCAAGATTGATTATTTTTTATGAGTCCAACTTGTTCAAGGAGTTCTTTTGAGGTTTAGAATGAGTTCTGTACTGATTTTCTTGCTTTTTGACAGGAGTATTCTTGCTGTTTGCTATGTAGAGATGGTGATATCCACTACTAGTAACTTGATTATCAGATCAATCGAGTTCTATTCAGTCTGTGCGCAGATCTGAAAGAGAATCGAGAGCCAAAGCTCTGATACCAATTGACTGGGTTTGAGTAAGAGTGATAGTCTTACTGAGAATCGAATATGATAATCAAGTCATTGATTGAGTGGCGGAAACAAACAATCAAAGAACATTCAAAGCAAGAAAAATACTCATCAATGTTGTTTGTATTGATATATAAAAGTTGATAAGTTACAGAGAATAATTACAACAAAAATTCTCTATCTATCAGCCATCACCTCAATACAAGGTTAACTATTCTATCTTTAGGCAGACAAGATGCCTTTACAAAATGACTAAACTACCCCTGACCTATTACATCAGAAAGTAGTCTAAGTCTTGATTCGTATCTCTCCTTGTTCATCCGCATTGACAAATGCGGATGAGATAATCTTGATCAGCATTTCCACTTGATCATCCGCGTTAGTAAGTTGGTCATCCACATTGGTTAATGAGGATGAACAAATACTCATACGCATTTGGTTGGTCATCCGCATTTGTAAATGCGGATGAGCAAAGTCTTGTCTGCATCTTCTTTTGTTCTTCCGTATTAGTCAATGCAGAAGAGTAACTTGTTCTTCAGCATTAGTATTATGTCTTTCGCATTAGTCAATGCGGAAGAGTAAACACTTGTCCGCATCAGAGTTATGTCTTCCGCATTAACTAATGCAGAAGATAACACTTGTTATTTTCCTTGCAGATCTTCATCCGCATTGGTTCTTGGACTTGTGGGATTTCAGCTGAGCAATTGTCAATTCACCCATTGAGTTGGCATATATGATCCTTTCAGGGTGCACCAATCAAACATACGGGTTCGAAACCCAGTTTAATGAAAACATACATTCATGCATTTCCAGCCCCAAAATTAGTTAAAACATGTAAAAGAGGGGTCCTAGAACTCACCTTTGCAGCTCTTGAGTGTGGCTTCTTCTAAACTTGTTTGCAATTGAGATCGACCGCCTAGAAACCCACTAAAAAATACCCAAACACATAGAAACACACATAAGCATGACCCGAGGACATAACCAGTTAATAACACCATTAAATCATGAGTTCTCTGCCTACAACTACTCTCTCTCTAAAACCCGAAGATTAGGGATGTGTGTGACATATGGGCGGCCATACCACCTTTATCACCAACTTTTAAACTCTTTTGTCCTTTTGACACTTTTAACCCCTAGACTTGCGTTTATTTATTTTCCTTCTTTTTACTTCACTTTATTCATTCTTTCTTTGTCTTTGAAATAACCGACCGTTACATGTCCACCCCCTTAAATAGTTTCGTCCCTGAAACCTGTTATTCCTCAAAGAATGGTGGGTAATGTTGTTTCATCTCTTCTTCAGTCTCCCATGTAGCCTCATATCCCTTACTGTGCTTCCACTGTACATGCACAAGGGGAACCACTTTATTCCTCAGCCTCTTCTCGTTTTGGTCAGTGATCGCCACTGGTTGCTCCACATAATTGAGCCGTTCATTCACCTCGATATCCTCCAGTGGAACAATCATATCCTCGTCTGCTAAATATTTCCTCAGATAAGATACATGGACTGTCGAGTGAATTCCAATTAACTCATCAGGTAATTCCAGTCTATAGGCCACCTCTCCTACTCGAGCAACGATTCGGAAAGGCACTATATACCATGGGCTCAACTAGCACCGCTTTCTGAATCGGATGATACCCTTCCAAGGTGAGACCTTCAAAATAACCCGGTCACCCACATGGAACTCTATGGGTCTGTGTCATTTATCAGCATATGAATTTTGTCTATCTTTGGCTGCCTTCATGAAGGCTTTGATCTTTTCAAGCTTCTCGGTCATAGCCTCGATCACCTTGACGCTCCCTAACTCTTTATGACCAATATCACCCCAACAGACGGGTGTTCTGCATCTCTTATCGTATAGCATCTCATAAAGGGGCATACCAATGCTGGCATGATAACAGTTTGTTTGTGAGATTTCATGTAACGGTAAGTGTCGTCCCAACTTCCTCCAAAATCAATATCGCAAGCATGAAGCATATCCTCCAAGGTCTGAATGGTACTTTCTAACTGACCATCTATCTGAGAATGATAAGCTGTGCTAATATGTAACCTCATCCCCATCACATCGTGGAATTTCTTCCAAAATTTGGATGTAAACCGGATGTCACGATCCGACACAATAGACACCGGCACACCATAACGAGTTACAATTTCCTTGATGAATAGATCTGCCAACCTCTCAGATGAATATGTCTTGCAGATCGGTAGGAAATGAGCACTCTTTGTCAAATGGTTTACTATCACCCATATGGCATCATACCCTTTCAGGTATGCGGCAGCTTCATAATAAATCCATAGTGATGTGTTCCACTTCCATTCAGGTATATCCAAAGGCTGGATCTTCCCATACGGCTTCTCATGCTCGGCTTTCACTTGTAAGCAAATAAGGCACTTACTCACATCCTCCACCACATCACGCTTCATACCCGCCACCAATAATCTTTCTTCATGTCTTGGTACATCTTTGTAGCACCGGGATGAATGGAGTATCGAGTCTTCTGAGCTTCATCCATAACTTCCCCCCATAGATCCCCAAACCGGGTCTAAACCGCCAAGTGTGTTTTCACTTAATTCCGCAACCAGAACCTGTCATTCTTTCAGAGTTAACATGATCTTCTTTCATGCCTCATCTTGGAACTCCTTGATTGCTTCATCATATTCGGGTCACGATCAACTTATATGCTTTCACCCGAATCGGCTCGGGCCTCTCTTTTCTACTAAGGGCGTCCGCCACCACGTTGGCTTTGCCTGGATGGTAATGGATCTTGCAATCATAATCTTTTATAAGCTCCAACATCTCCTCTGCCTCTTGTCAGGTCTTTCTGCTCGAAGAAGTACTTCAAGCTCTTGTGGTTAGTGAATATTGTGCACTTTGTCTCGTAAAGGTAGTGCCTCTAAATCTTTAATGCAAAGACCACCGCTGCTAGCTCCAAGTCATGAGTAGGATAATTGACCTCATGAACCTTTAATTGTCAAGATGCATAAGCTATACCTTCCCTCTCTGCATAACAACACCCCAACCCCGTAGGAAGCATCAGAATAAACCACCAGATCTTCACTTCCATCGGGTAATGACAGAACAGGATCTTGAGTCAATCTCGCCTTCAACTTCAAACGCCTTCTCTTGAGCTTGACCCCATACAAACTTCACATCTTTCCGGGTCAACATAGTTAGTGGAGTAGTGATCTTGGAGAAGTCTTGGATAAATCTTCTGTAGTAGCCCGCCAAACCCAAGAAACTACGAATTTCGGATGGCGTCTTTGGAGACTTCCATTGCATCACCTCCTCCACCTTTATCGGGTCCACCATGATCACATAGGGATTCACCATGTGACCCAAGAATTGAACTTCCTGCAACCAAAATGCGCACCGGGAGAACTTGGCGTACAACTTCTCTTTTCTCAACGTCGCAAGAACCTCCCGAATGTGACCGGCATGCTCTATCTCGTTCTTCGAATAAATCAGGATATCATCAATAAACACAATCACTAATTTATCTAACATCAGCCGACACACTCGATTCATCACATCCATAAAAGCAGCTGGCACATTCGTCAGACCAAATGACATGACAAGAATCGTAGTGACCATAGCGCGTGCAAAAAGCAGTTTTAGGAATATCCTTCTCTTTCACTTCAACTGATGGTAGCCAGATCGAGGTCCATCCTTGAAATCTAAGTCGCACCTTGAAGCTGATCAAACAAATCATCAATTCTCACTAAGGGGTAGCGGTTTTTTATCGTCAACTTATTCAGCTCATGGTAGTCAATACGCATCCTCATACTACCGTCTTTCTTCTTCACAAATAAGATCGGAGCACCCCAATGAGAGATAATCGGTATAATAAACCACTATCAAGTAGCTCTTGCAATTTCTCCATCAACTCTTTCATCTCAGTCGGAGCCAAACGATACGGTGCCTTGGCAACAGGTTAGGCACCCGGTATCAGATCAATCTGAAACTCGATCTCTCGGTCAGGTGGCACTCCTGGTAAGTCTTTTGGGAACACGTCTAGAAAGTCATAGACAACCGATACATCAGACAGTTATGGTGCTAGCATATCCACATCCTTTACATAGGCAAAGTAGGCACTACAATCCACGCCTCATGCCTTTCCCGCCACCACCATTGAGATTACCCTTGCGATCATCGTGACCCGATCCCCATAAACTATCACCTTACTCCAGTCAGGCGCTGTCAGATGAATCATCTGCTTGCGACACACAATGTTCTCCTCGTAATCCGCTAACCAATCCAAACCAAGAACCATATCAAAACCACCTAAGGTCATCATGAATGGTCTAACAGGAAACTTATGACCTTCTATTTCCACATCCTAATTCTCTATCACCTCCAAAGTTCTGGTGGACTTACCTATGGCAGTTTCTATATCAAAGGGCACATCAACACATCTACTACTAAGAGGCAACTTGGCACAGAACCTAGCAGAGATAAACTTTTACTAGACAGAATTAAATAACACAGAAGCTAAAGTTTGGTTCACTACAACGTACGACACAACATCAGGGTCCATTCTAGCCTCCTCCTGTGTCAAAGGGAAGCCTTGGCATTCGCCCTCGGTCCTTCACTTTCCACTTTCTTCACCCCGGAACCCAACATTCGGCTTCTTACAGTCCCTACTCATATGACCACTTTCCCCACAGTTGAAACACCTCGCACCCCTGTAATCTCTAGCCACATGACCAGGCTTCCCGCACTTGAAATAGACGTTTAACTCCCAGTTACACTGGCCACTATGCTCCTTCCCACAATTGCCACACTTCTTCGATCCTGTACCCAGTGTGACTACACGGCGATCATCCACCCATGCCTTCTTGTTACCCATCGATGCATCACCCCGACCAAACCTCTTCCCATTCTAGTTTCAATCACTACCACCTTTCTCGCTAACCTCGATCGCCACCACTGTTCTCTCATCATACAGTCTCCCTGACAATCCACCGCCGACCTAAACGTGCTCGTCATGCAGCGATCATGTGCCTGCGAATATCCGCTGGCAGACCTTGAATGTCCCTCTTACTCTTTTGTGATAGAGGCGTCACCTAATCAGGTACCAGACGTGCCATCTCGTTGAACTTCGTAGTATACTGCTGATGTGTCATGGTTCTCGCCTCTAGCTGCAGGAACTCCCTTTCCACCTTATCCATTTCTCTATGAGGACAGAACTTCTCAATCACCAATTCTCAGTTTGGACCATCTCATCCCCAATAACCGGACTACCCTCAGCATGGACAATATTGTCCCACTAGCATAAAGCTGAGTCCACGAATGAATAGGCAGCAAACTTTACTTTCTGATCCTCCCGGCACTTCCTGATATTTAAAACAACTTCCATTTCTCTCACCCACCGATAAAGCGCCAGCAGCCAGTACCATTACCATCAAATGTAGGGGGCTTGCATCGTTGGGAACGCCCCATAGTTACAACTCGTGCCGCCTCCAGCGTAGGCTCTTCTTCCTCCGTTCTTCAAATCAGAGAAAACCGTTTAAGGCTCCGGTTACTCCCGTCCTCCCGTAGACCGGTTTCTCTCCTTTCTTTCCCCTTCTCGTACACCCTTGATAACTTCAGTCACCATAGATGGTAAGATTGTCTGCATGACCTTATGAACTTCTTCTATAACAGCATCCTTTACTGTTGCTCTCAAATTGGCGCTCTCATCACCACCTTCTGAATAAGGGGTCTCGGGTCTTCATGAACCACCTCTTCAGCTCTAGGCCTTCTCTCGTAACCCGTGGTTCAGCACCACGACCTCCACCTGAGGAAGCTTTAGATGATCTAGCACCGGCCATCCACCCACACGCTGAAAGATTCACCACACAATATGATCATTCAAGGGAACAACTCAGTTTATGTCAAGTATAGTAAGACCTAATTACAGTGGCCAGTTGTGATTAGCCAATTACTTTACTCTTCATACGCTAAGTGTTACCTATCTTGACTACATTAGTATCTAAATGTACGAGCAACACATAACCACATAACATGCGCACATAATACCAGTTAATTATTAAGAAAACCTCATGGCACGCAGCTACTCAGACTGGCATCCCTTCCCTTTCGTCCCATTTTCTGTTAAGTTTAGGTTTATTTTTTAAACATACCCGTTTCACTTAAACTTTGGCTCTGATACCAACTTGTAAGGCCTCATTCCAGAAATGCTTACAGCTGGTAAATCATTGTAGATAAAAAACATATCCTTTACGTTTAATCATTCATAAAACATTGCAGCGGAAACATAAAAATACTTGCATATCATTACAAATGCTTTTGCAAGTTAATACAAGCATTCATTTCAAACCTTCATTCGTTCGCATTACAATGCAAACACATTAAATAACAGAATGCCATCCAAAAGAGTTGAGTAACTACCCCGTGCCATCCACAACAATGCTCACCTGCCACTGGAAATGCATAAAAAGTCAGCGTTGCTGAGTGAGTTCTAGTTCTACAATAAAGCATACTTTTATTTCCATTAAACCATTCATTACTTTAGCATATGATCACACATCATACATACACATAGATAATATCATTATTATCTTCATGAATCGTTCATACATCGTATGTCATTGTCATTCTCATTCGATACTTTCATTCATATTCATTCATACTTCTTACATTCATTCATACGTTCATTTCTTTCCATGACATGTACAGTACCACGAACATTGTGCACGAAGCTGGTAACTAGGCCCAGGGTCTTTCATAAACCCCGAACATTGTGCACGAAGCTCATAACTGGGCCTGAGGTCTTTCATATACCTCGAAAATTATGCATGAAGCTGACTCCAACACCAAGGGAAAGCGGCAAGGAACCCATACTTATGGTCAATCACAAAGACTGGACCTAGTGTGTATCCTTCTGGGGTAGCTAACCCGAACACCGTTGAGCTAACACCCTTCATTGAGTGTGAACCTCCATACATTTGCTTGCAAGCATTTCATACATTCATTCATTCATTAATGGATGCATTATTCATCATGTTCCTCTTTTCATTATCTTGCACTTTAGCTTACATAATACTTTCATTTCATTCATTAGCATTCAACGTAAAGCCAATGGAAAATAATCATACATAATAAGGAACATAAACGTCAATATCAACATATTGGGCATCATACATACACAACATACATCATACATATGATCTGCATAAGGATCAAACATACATCATAACATCCTCATCATAACATCTACAACCTTAAAAGTCAACTTATATGAACCCCGGGGAACATCTCAAGTCAAAGCCTACATTCATCTTCTTCCTAGAAAGTCAGAAAAAGTCTAAGTGTTCATCCGCATTTGCTATAGTTCATCCGCATTTACTATAGTTCATCCGCATTTTCTATAGTTCATCCGCATTTGTCTTACTTCATCCGCATTTGTTCATCCGCATTGGCCTTACTCATCCGCATTTCCCATACTTAGTCAACGTTCATTTGCATTTCCAACTACTTAGTCAATGTTCATCCGCATTTCCCATTACTCATCCGTATTGACTTTTCATACTCCTCGCATTGGCTTTTATACTCATCCACATTGACTTTCCAACACTTAGGCAGATTCTAAAACTTAATATATGAGCCTTAAACATTAGATTTCAATTCCCAATCACTGTCCTTCATGTTCTAAGCTTAAATCATACATTCTAAGCCTTCGTAACATCATCATACATCATCAAGCATGAACATAACCATACATCACATCATAAGTTCAACATACACAAAATCAAACATACAGGTCTGAAACCCAGTTTAATGAAAACGTACATTCTTGCATTTCTAGTCCCAAAATAAGTTGAAACAGGTAAAAGAGGGGGTGTAGAACTCACCTTTGGAGTCTTGAGTGTGGCTTCTTCCAAAATCGTTTGCAATTATGTTCAACCGGCTACAAACCCACTAAAACATACCCAACACATACAAACACAAATAAGCACAAAACCGAGGACATTACTGGGTAAGAACACCATAAAATCATGAATTCTTACCTTGAATTCACACTTCTCTTTTTGTTTCTCTTCAAAACGAGAGTTCTCTACTTCCAGCTAGTCTCTCTTGTAGAACCCGAAGATTAGTGATGTGTGTGACATATGGGCGGCCATACCACCTTTATTACCAACTTTTAAACTCTTTTTTCCTTTTGACATTTTTAACCCCTAGACTTGGGTTTATTTCTTTTCCTTCTTTTTACTTCACTCTATTCATTCTTTCTTTGTCTTTGAAATAACCGGTAGTTACACATTGTATGTCGCAAGAAGATAATTCCTTTGACAGTGCCTGACAGGAGTTCGTTAACGGTTATGGTGATCGAGTCAGGATGATTCCAAAAGTGATTTCGATGGCGGTGGCGGGAAAGTGCATGCAACATGTATGTAGTGCCTACTTGGCTTATGTGAAGGATGTAGAAACACCAACACCACAACTGTCTGATGTACTGGTTGTGTGTGACTTCCCAGATGTGTTTCTCGAAGACTTACCAGGAGTGCCACCTGACCGCAAGATAGAGTTTCAGATGTTCTGATACGGGGTGCCCACCTATTGCCAAGGCACCGTATCAGTTGGCTCCGACGATATGAAAGAGTTGATGGAGCAGTTGCAAGAGCTACTTGATAAGGGGTTTATAAGGCTGAGTATCTCTCGTTGAGGTGCTCCGGTCCTATTTGTAAAGAAGAAAGACGGTAGTATGATGATGTGTATTGACTACCATGAGCTGAATAAGTTGACGATAAAGAACCGCCCCTTATCGAGAATTGATGATTGTTTGATCAGCTTCAAGGTGCCAGTTGGTTCTCGAGGATAGATCTATAATCGAGCTACCATCAATTAAAGGTGAAAGAGCAGGATATTCCTAAAATAGCTATTCGCACGCGTTATGGTCACTACGAGTTCCGCGTTATGTCATTTGGTTTGACCAACGTCCCGGCTGCTTTTATGGATCTGATGATCGAGTGTGTCGGGCGATGTTAGATAAATCATTGATTGTGTTTATTGATGATATCCTGATTTATTCGAAGAGCCAGATAAGCATGTCGGTCACATTCGGGAGGTTTGGGAATGTTGAGAAGGGAGAAGTTGTATGCTAAATTCTTCAAGTGCGCATTTTGGTTGCACGAAGTTCAGTTTTTTGGTCATGTAGTGAATCCCGAGGGAAATTTGGTGGATCCAGCAAAGGTGGAGGCGGTGATGCAATGGAAGTCTCCAAAGACGCCATCCAAGATTCGTAGTATCTCGGGTTTGGCGGGCTATTATAGAAGATTCATGCAAGACTTCTTTAAGATTACTTCCAATGACCAGTTGACTTGGAAAGATGTAAAGTTCGTAAGGGGTCAAGCTCAAGAGAAGGCATTTGAGGAGTTAAAGGCGAGGTTGACCAAGCTCATGTTTTATCATCACCCGATGGTAGTGAAGATCTGGTGGTATATTCTGATGCTTCCTATTTGGGGTTAGGGTGTGTGTTAATGCAGAGGGGAAATGTTGTAGCCTATGTAACCCGACAGTTAAAGGTTCATGAGGTTAATTACCCTACTGATGATTTGGAGCTAGTAGCTGGGTCTTCGCATTAAAGATTTGGAGGCACTACCTATACGGTACAAAGTGCACCATATTCACCGACCATAAGAGCATGAGTACTTCTTCGAGTAGAAGGACTTGAAAATGAAGCAAAGGAGATGGTTGGAGCTCATAAAAGACTACGACTACGAGATCCATTACCATCCCGACAAAGAAAATGTGGGGCGGATGCCCTAACCGATTTGGGGTTAAGCTTATTAGTTGATCAGACCTCGGATGTGATGAAGCAAGTCAAAGAGTTTCAAGATGAGGCATTAAAACAAGATCATCTTACTCTAAAAGAATGAGAGGTCTGGTTGTAGAATGGGCGAAAACTCACTTGTGTTAGAACTTGATTTGGATGAATGTGGATTCCTCTTTTCGTGGATCTACGATGAAGATCCTAGATGAAGCTCACAAGACTCGATACTCTTTTCATCCCGATGCTACAAAGATGTACCAAGACATGAAGAACGATTATTGGTGGCTGGGTATGAAGCATGATGTGGTGGAGTATGTGAGTAAATGCCTTACTTGTTTACAAGTGAAGGCCTAGCAACCAAAAGCTATACGGGAAGATCCAACCTTTGGATATACCGGAGTGGAAATGGGAGCACATCACCATGGATTTTATTACGAAGCTACCGCGTACCCCGAAAGGGTATGATGCCATATGGGTGATAGTTTACCATTTTGACGACGACTACTCACTCCTACCGATCCGCGAGATATATTCATCCGAGAGGTTGGTGGATCTATTCATGTGGGACTTGTAACTCGTCATGGGGTGCTGGTGTATATTGTGTCTGATCGGGACACCCGTTTTACATCTAAATTTTTGAAGAAATTCCATGACGCAATGGGGACGAGGTTGCATATTAGCACAGCTTATCATCCTCAAACGGATGGTCAATCATAGAGGACGATTCAGATGCTGGAAGATATGCTTCGGGCATGTCTCATTGATTTTGGAGGAAGTTGGGATGACCACTTAACGTTAGCTGAGTTCTCATATGACAACAGCTATCATGCCAGTATGGTATGCCCCCTTATGAGATGCTATATAGTAGGAGTGCAGACACCCGTGTGTTGCGGTGATATTGGTCAGAAAGAGTGAGGAAGCGTCGAGGTGATCGAGGCTATGACTAAGAAGCTTGAAAAGATGAAAGCCTTCATGAAGGCAGCCAAAGATAGACAAAACTCGTATGCTGATAAACGATGTAGACCGATTGAGTTTGAGGTGGGTGAAAGGGTTATGTTGAAAGTCTCACCTTGGAAGGGTATCATTCAGTTCAGAAAAGGGGGCAGGTTGAGCCCGAGATATATAGGTCCTTTCTGAATCATTGCAAGAGTAGGGGAGGTGGCCTATAGGTTGGAGTTACCAGATTAGTTAAGTGGAATCCACCCAACATTCCATTTATCTCATTTGAGGAAATGTTTAGCAGAAGAGGATATGGTTGTACCACTGGACAATATCGAGGTAGATGAACGGCTCAATTATGTGGAGCAACCAGTGGTGATCATTGATCGAAAAGAGAAATGGCTGAGGATAAAGTGGTTCCTCTTGTGCGTGTACAGTTGAAGCACAGGAAGGGATCCAATTCTACGTGGGAGACTGAAGAGGAGATGAGGCAGCATTACCCATAATTGTTTAAGGAATAACAAGTTTGAAGGATGAAACTTATATAACGGGGGTGGACTTGTAACACCTGGTTATATTTAAAGTTAGTAAAGAAAAATTAAGGGAAGTAAAAGGAAAGAAGGGAAATAAAGCTCAAATGAAGGGACTAAGGGTGCCAAAGGAAAAAACTTCGAAAAATATTGATAAAGGTGATGGCCGCCCACTCTTGCATATCACCTTTCTACTTACAGATTCCAGAGAGAGAAAGTTGATAGGATCAAATGTATCAATCTGTAATGATATATGAACACAATTCAAAGAAATACAAACAAAGTAATCAAATCAAGCAAGATATCAACAAACTTCACAGTTTTATTAATATCAAACAAAGACAATTACAAAGTAAGCAAGCAGTTTTCGTCTCACTCTAACTGCTACAAGTCTAAACTATTTATAATAAAACACAAAGAACTAACAAATTACAAAACTAGTCCCTATACTATTACAAATAGCAAAAAGACACATAAAGACAACATGTTAATCTTTCTAGAGAACTAACAATACTCCCCTTAAGATTTACATGTCTTCAGTCTTCAAAATCTTCAATCTTGTCTTCTGGTTATCTTTCCTTCAGCTTTTATCTTCTATCTTCAACTTTCATCCTCTATCTTCTATCTTCCATCTTGAGCTCTCAAAGAAATCTTCAAGTTCTTCCTTGATCTTGAACATTGGCTTCTTTTTATACATCTCCTGTTCTTTCAAAGCATTAGCTATAGCAGACTTAAATTTGCTAGCAAGAATGCCTTGTTCTGGTTTTGCTACATTCGTCTTTATCTCCATTTTATTCATTCTTTCCAATGTATCTTTTGATAAAAATGTGATAATAATATTAGCATATAACTTCTAATACTCCTTTTCTTGAAATTCTCATGAGCCCAATGTCTTTGATATCCTTTGTAGCAATGTTTGCATATGCAAGAGCTTTTCTTAATGATATTCTTTCCATTGTAGCATTCATCACATTGATGACGGAAAGGAAGTACTTCTTATCTTGCTCTGCAACTTCTGGTGATACTTTAAACTTTTGCAGAGATAAAAATGATATATAACTTGGATGCAATAGTTTTAGTTCAAAAGCACCAAATAGTGTAATCATGTCCTCATCCCATTGTTTGAGATTTCAGACCAATTTAAGCTCAAAAGTGTCAGAGTTATAGAACCATCTGAGAATTGGTTTTGACTTTTGATTACCATCGGTCACTTTTATACAAGGAGTTGCGATTTTTTCAACATAGCTATCATAAAATTCTATCAAGAAATGTTCTTCTTCAGATTGTAATCCTTTAAGCTTTTCGTTCTTCTTTAAAGTAGCAAAGTACTCCTTGTCTTCTTGATCACATCTTGTTTTAAGAAAATTGCTTGATCTATCCATTCCTCTTCTCAATAATTATACCCTCATCTTACCACGTTCAGAACAGATGGATTAATTAGAGGTAATTTGTTTAACTCTTTCAAGTCTTGCAATGGAAGTTTGATGATGCTTGAGTATAGTGAAATACATCATAAACATCATTTACTCTTTTTATCAAAAATGCATCAATATCTCATCAGAATTCCATGCTATTACCTTTAATTGGTTGTGAAATCAGGAGCAATCATAGCAATCAACAACTCAGCAATCGATTGTCCTTTTTGTAATACATTTCTCACCAACTCTCCAGTAGATCTGGCATTATAAAAATTTTGTCTTTGTTCAGAAGAGGCTTTATATGCGTGCCTTTCAGTATGAGAAAACATTTTAAACAGAACTTTTCTGCTATCATGAGCATCTGATTTTCTTGCCATGTGTTTAATCTCTTGAAGCTACAATATTCTTGTTCTTTTGGTAATCTCAAGGCATTGAGGATTATCAGTATCAAGTATGATCATCTTCTTTAATTGTTTTTCAGTTTCTTGAAAACTTCTAACAAGATTCCTTAAAGATATAGATTGTAATCATTTCAATTTCCTCCATGGGTAATTCCTAGCTTGCATCCAAGACCTTAATGCTGGAATACTCATATGATCAGGGTCAAGATGGTGCAGCTCAGTGTTTGATAATTCATCTACATGAATACTTTCTTTAGCCTTATTTCATTCCCCATGTTCCATTACAATCTCATTTGGATCAATAGGAGCAACTGACTCGGCAGCAATGCATTTCTCATACTCATCTTTTATTTGAGAAACAGTCGGTCCATGCAAAAAGACTATTGTATTTCATCTTCACAAGGTAGTTGTATCTATCTTCAAAATCCTATGGAATTTCATCTTGATCTTGAGTTGGTTCTTGTGAATCAAAATTTTATACAAATTAAGCTTCATCTATGTCTTCTTCATCTAAGACTTCATCATACCAGTCATCATTGTAAAATTCTTCAATGTGTTTCTAAAGCTTCAATTTGTTCTTGACTGATTTGCTCTTCAACAGTTTCTTCTATTCTTTGTACTTTTAAAGATGACTCTGTTAAATTATATCTGCTACATCGTCAAGTTTCCTTTTGCCTTTGATCACCTTAGGATTCTCTTCAACAATCATCTCAGAGCTTATCATTTGATCTGGTGAGATAGGTTTTTGAGATTCTTTTACCATTATTAATTCATCTTTCAAATTTTCATTTTCATGAGATAATATCTTGAATTTCTCTTCAAGAATGTAATAATCCTTTATCATAACTTCAAAATTTTTGATAACATCTTCTTTGTCTTTTGCATAGCTCACAATCTTTTCATCTTTCAGTAAACTTTCTTCTTTCAACTTAGAATTTTGATCCTTTAACTTTTGAATTTCCTTTTCAAGAGATATATTCAACTATTTTAGTTTTTCATTCTCAACTTTTATTTTTCAATCTCTTACTCTTTAATCACATTTTCTTCATTCAAATTTTCCATCTCATCTATATCAATTATCTCCTTTGTTTGTACTGACACATTTTGTGTTGTACTCACAGGAACTTCTTCAACATCTTCAATCATTCAGCTTGAAATACTCGTTCAAATAACATATCATTCATGAAATCAAAATCAAAAGATTGATTTTGTGAATCTTCTTCATGAGCATCAATAACTGGTTCATCTCCTTGACCATCATGTACATAATCATCGTGAATATCAACATCTATAGATTCTTCAGCTAAGTTCTGAGTTTCATAGACATTATATTCATCATTCCTTTTATCAGTAGCTTCTTGATGTGCTTCAGTTGCACCATCATTGCATCATCATTATTATTATTATCATCATCATCATCTAATGAGCTTTCAGAAGCTTCATCATCACTTTCTTCATCATCATCATCAATCACATCATGTACAACATCCTCAATAAGATCATTTGGATCTATTGGTTCATCTTGAGGTAAATTGTAACACCCGGATATTTTAAAGTCAAGAAAAGAATGAATAAAATGAAGAAAAAGAATGAAAAGAAATAAAATCTAAGTCTAGGGGTAAAAAGTGTCCAAAAGGACAAAATGTTTGAAAAGTGGGTGTAAAAGGTGGTATGGCCACCCATATGTCACATACAACACTGATTTTTGGGTTTTAGAGAGAGAGTAGCTGGGAGCAGGAAATTCTCGGCTTTGAAGAAGAACAAGAAGAAAGAATTCGAATTCAAGGTAAGAATTCATGCTTTTATGGTGTTCTTGAATGGTCATATCCTCGTGTTTATGCTTATGTGTGTTTGTATGTGTTCGGGTATGTATTTGTGGGTTTCTTAATGGTTGAAGTCAACTTGCAAACAAGTTTGGAGGAAGCCATACTCAAAAGCTGCAAAGGTGAGTTCTAGGACCCCTCTTTTAGTGGTTTTAACTGATTTTGGGGCTGGAAATGCATGAACGTGTATTTTTATTTAACTGGGTTTCGGACTCCTATGCTTGAATATATGTATTATGATGCTATGATGTGATGTGTGACTATATTCATGCTTGATGATGTATGATGGTGTTTCTAAGGCTTAGAGGGTAAGATTTAAGCTTAGAACCTGATGAATGGTGCATGGGAATTGAGTATGATGTTTTAGACGCACTTGATAAGTTTTTAAATCTGCCCAAGTGTTTGAAAGTAAATACGGATAAAAAGGGTTAATACGGATGAACATTAACCAATGGGTAAGTCAATGTGGATGAAGTCAATGCGGATGAACATTGACTAAGTGTAGGAAATGCAGATGAACATTGACTAAGTGCAGTAAATACGGTAGAGCATTTGACTAAGTCTGGGAAATGCGGATGAGCAAAGTAAGTCAATGCGGATGGAGTGAGTCAATGCGGATGAGCATTGACTGAGTATGGAAATGCGGATGAGTAAAGTAAGTCAATGTGGATGAAGTGAGTCAATGCGGGGGAAACATTTACTGAGTATAATAAATGCGGATGAGTTAGGCAAATGCGGATGACAAATGCGGATGAACTATAGCCAATGCAGATGAACTATAGCGAATGCGGATTAACTATAGCCAATGCGGATGACTATAGTGATGCGGATGAACACTTAGAAAAATTCTGAGTTTTTAGGGAAAAAGGAGTAATATAGGCTTTGACCTAGGAGGTTGCTAGGGGTTATGAAAGTTGACTTTTGAGGTTATAGATGGTATGTTGGGCATGTAATGTATTGTGATTGATGCATATGCATGATGATGATGATGTTGCATGGTTAAACATGATGTATGTTATGTATGTATGATGCCCTGCATGATGATGTATGAATGATATGTTCATGTTCCTTCTGGTGATGTATGTTTATCTTTCCTATGACTTTATGTGTTATGATAATGAATGAACAGAGTATTATGTAACGTAAAGTGAAAGATAATGAAAGAGGAACATAAAGTAAGAGTGCATGCATTAACAAGTAATGAAAGTAATGATGGTCTTGTATGCATAGCATGTACATGGAGGTCTTTCTTTGAGATTCACCATTTGCATAGAACTATTGCTCTATACCTTAGGTACTGTGACCACGAGGTGCGATGCACTGTTATAGAAGGTCTATGAGAGGCCTAGGTCCAGAACCATGAACGGAAAGGTATTGCTTATGGCAATGGTACATGTACATTCAAACGTTAGGTACTATGACCACGAGGTGCGATGCACCATTATAGAAGGTCTATGAGAGGCCTAGGTCCAGAACCATGAACATAAAGGTATTGCATAGTATACCTAAACTTTACCCTAGGTACTGTGACCACGAGGTGCGATGTACCGTTATAGAATGTCTATGATGGGCCTAGTTCAATACATGAACAGAAGGGAAGGGTTTATGGATGACAGGAAAGAAAAGTAAGGAATGAGGCATGAAAGATTAAAGAAGATAATGAATATATTATCTGTATGTGCGTACGATGTATGATCACGAACGAATGTAAAGTATAATATGATTTAAAAAAAAGCAAAGATGGTTTTAAGAAAGAAAAGTATGTTTTATTGTAAATCTAGAACTCTCTCAGCAACGCTGACTTTTATGTGTTTCTAGTTGGCAGGTAATGTTGCTGGGGATGGCACGAGGTAACTGCTCAGCTCTTTCGAATGGCATCCATTTATATAAAGCTTCTTTGATGTAATACAACAATGAAATTTGCAATCGACAAATGATGCATTATTTTGCAAAAGGTTTTTATGATGAAATGAAATGCCATTTGTTCTATGTTTCTGTTGCAATGTTTTAATGATTAAATGCAAAGTATATGTTTTATGTGCGATGATTTACCGGCTGTAAGTGTCCCGGGAACGGGGCCTTACAAGTTGGTATCAGAGTCAAAGTGTAAGTGAAATAGGTATATTTTCAAAACAAACCTTAACTTAAACTAAGAATGGGGCGGAATGGGAATGGGATACCAATCTGAGTAGCTGCGTGCGATTGGGTATTTTCGTAAAGTTAATTGGTTTTATGTGCGCATGGTATGTGGTTATGTGTTTCATGTAGATTTAAATACTCATGTAGTTAGGACAGATAGTGCCTGGGGTATGAAGAGTAAAGTAAGTGGCTAATCACAACTGGCCACTGTAATTAGGGACTTACGATACTTGCCATAAACTGAGCCGTGTCCTTGAATGACTGTATTAGTGTTTAAATCTTTCAGTGTGAGTTAGAGGATGGCCGGTGTTAGATCATCTAAAGCTTCACGTGGTGGTGGACGTGGTGTTGAACCATGGGTTACAAGGGGAAGGCCTAGGGCCGAAGAGGTGTTCATGAAGAACCAGAAACCCCTCATCCGTAGGGTGGAGATGAGAGTGCTAACCTGAGAGCCTCATTGAAGGAGGCAGTTGTGGAAGAAGTGCATCAAGTCATGCAGACAATCTTACCATCTGTGGTGACCAAAGCGATAAAGGCTATTATAGAAGGGGAGAGAAGGGAAAGAAGTAGACAGCCCGAAACTAAGACGGTTCCGTCTGACGATGAAGAAGAAGAGGAAGAAGAAGAGCCTATGCGGGAGGCAGTATGAGGTTGTAACTATGGGGCATTTATGAGATGCAAGCCCCCAACTTTCGATGGAAATGGCACTGCAGCTGCTGCTCACTGGTGGGTGAGGAAATGGAGGTTGTTCTTGATATCAACAAGTGCCATGAACATCAAAAGGTGAAGTTCGCTACCCACTCTTTTGGGGATTCGGTTCTATGCTGGTGGGACAACATTGTCCAAGACGAGGGTAGTAGGGCCATGGGGAGGATGAGATGGTCTGAGCTGAAAAAGTTAGTGATTAAGGAGTTTTGTCCTCATCGAGAAATGGACAAGGTCGAAAGGGAGTTCCTGCAACTGGAGGCGGCAACTATGACGCACAAGCAGTACACCACGAAATTCAATGAGATGGCACGTCTGGTGCTGGATCAGGTGACACCTCTGTCTAAAAAATTCAAGAGGTACATTCAGGGATTGCCAACAGCCATTCGCAGGCACATGATCGCTGCCCAGCCGAGCACGTTTATGTCGGCAGTGGATTTGGCGGGGAGACTGTATGATGAGAGGATGGTGGTGATGAATGATGGTGGAAAGAAGATTGGTGGTGAGCGAAACTGGCAGGGGAAAAGGTTTGGTCGGGGTAATGCTTCGACGGGTAACAAGAAGGCACGGGTGGATGACCACCGTGTGGTCGCATCGGGTGCGGGTATAAATAAGTGTGATAGGTGTGGGAGAGAACATAGCTGGGAATGCAGGCTGGGGTTGAATGTATGCTTCAAATGTGGGAAGCCGGGGCATATAGCCAAGGACTGTCGTACGGTCCGGTGTTTTAACTGTGGCATGGAGGGCGACGTGAACAAGGATTGTAAGAAGCCCAGGGCTGAGAGTTCTGGGGTGAAGAGAATTGGAGGTGAAGGACCAAGGGCGAGCACCAAGGCATTCACGATCACACAGGAGGAGGCTAGGACGGACCCTGATCTTGTGTCTAGTACGTTTCTAGTGAACCAAACTTTAGCTTCCGTGTTATTTGATTCTGGTGCCAGTGAAAATTTTCTTTCTGCTGCTTTGTGTGCTAAGTTGCCTGTTAGTAGTAGACGTATTGTTGTGCCCTTCAATGTAGAAACTGCCGTAGGTAAGTCTACCAGGATTTTTGAGATGTTAGAGGGTTGTGATGTGGAGCTAGAAGGTCATAAGTTTCTTGTTAGACCATTCGTGATGACCTTGGGTGGTTTTGATTTGGTTCTTGGGATGGATTGGTTGGTGGACTTCGAGGCAAACATTGTGTGTCGTAAGAAGATGATTCGATTGACAACGCCTGACGGTAGTTCGGTGACGGTTTATGGTGATCGGGTGACTACGATTCCGAAGGTAATTTCAATGGCGATGGCGGGAAAGTGTATGAGGCGTGGAAGTAGTGCCTACTTGGCCTATGTAAAGGATGTGGATACGCCAACACCATAACTATCCGATGTACCCATTGTGTGTGACTTTCCAGACGTATTCCTGGAAGACTTATCAGGAGTGCCACCTGACCATGAGATCGAGTTCCAGATTGACTTGATACCGGGTGTCCAACCCATTGCCAAGGCATCGTATCGTTTGGCTCTGACATAGATGAAAGAGTTGATGGAGCAGTTGCAAGAGCTGCTTGATAAGGGGTTCATTAGACCAAGTATCTCTCCTTGGGGTGCTTCGGTCTTGTTTGTAAAGAAAAAGGATAGTAGTATGAGGATGTGCATTGACTACCGCGAACTGAACAAGTTGACGGTGAAGAACCGATACCCCTTACCAAGAATATATGATTTCTTCGATCAGCTTCAAGGTGCTAGTTGGTTTTCAAGGATCGATCTCCAATCGGGCTATCATCAGCTTAAAGTGAAGGACCAAGATATCCCTAAAACAGCTTTTCGCACGCGTTATGGTCACTACGAGTTCTTGTCATGTCTTTTGGTTTGACCAACACGCCGGCTGCTTTTATGGATTTGATGAATCGAGTGTGCCGGCCGATGCTGGATAAATCAGTGATTGTGTTCATTGATGATATCCTGATTTATTCGAGAAGCAAGGATGAACATGCTTGTCATATTCGAAAGGTTTTGGAGACGTTGAGAAGGAGAAACTATATGCCAATTTCTCCAAGTGTGCATTTTGGTTGCGTGAAGTTCAGTTCTTGGGTCATGTGTTGAATCTCGAGGGGATTATGTTGGACCCGGCTAAGGTGGAGGCAGTGATGCAATGGAAATCTCCAAAGACGCCATCCGAGATTCGCAGTTTCTTGGGTTTGGCGGGTTACTACAGGAGATTCATTCAAGACTTTTACAAAATCGCTTCTCCACTAACCAAGTTAACCCAAAAAGATATGAAGTTCGTATCGGTTCAAGCTCAAGGGAAGGCGTTTGAAAAATTAAAGGCGAGATTGACTCAAGCTCCTGTTCTGTCATTACGCGATGGGAGCGAAGATCTGGTGGTCTATTCTGACGCTTCCTACTCGGGTTTGGGGTGCGTGTTAATGCAAAGAAGGAACGTTATAGCCTATGTGTCCCGACAGTTGAAGGTTCATGAGGTCAACTACCCTACTCATGACTTCGAGCTAGCAGTTGTGGTCTTCGTAATAAAGATTTGGAGGCACTATCTTTACAGTACGAAGTGCACCATTTTCACTGACCACAAGAGCTTGAAGTACTTCTTCAAGCAGATGGATCTGAACATGAGGCAGAGACAGTGGTTGGAACTTATAAAGGATTATAATTGTGATATCCACTACCATCCGGGCAAGGCCAATGTGGTGGCGGATGCCCTTAGCCGAAAAGAGAGGCTCGAGCCGATTCGAGTGAAAGCATATCAGCTGATCATGACCTCTGATGTGATGAAGCAAGTCAAGGAGTTTCAAGACGAGGCACTGAAGAAGATCATCTTAACCCTAAAAGAATGAGAGGTCCGGTAAGGGAATTGGGTGAAAACACACTCGGTGTTAGAACCCGATTTGGTCGTGTGTGGATTCCTCGTTTTGGGGATCTACGAGTGAAGATAATGGATGAAGCTCACAAGACTCGATACTCCATTCATCATGGTGCCACAAAGATGTATCAAGACATGAAGAAGAATTATTGGTGGCCGGGTATGAAGCGCGACGTGGTGGAGTGTGTGAGTAAGTGCCTTACTTGTTTGCAAGTGAAGGCCGAGCATCAAAAGTCATATGGGAAGATCCAACCTTTGGATATACTAGAATGGAGGTGGGAGCACATCACCATGGATTTCATTACGAAGCTGCCACGTACTCCGAAAGGGTACGATGCCATATGGGTGATTGTGGACCGTCTGACGAAGAGTGCTTACTTCCTACCGATTCGCGAGACATATTCATCCGAGAGGTTGGCTGATCTGTTCATCAGGAGGTTGTAACTCGTCACGGTGTGCCGGTGTCTATTGTGTCCGATCATGACATCCGGTTTACATCTATGTTCTTGAAGAAATTCCATAACGCAATGGGGACGAGGTTACACATTAGCATGGCTTATCATCCCCAAACTGATGGTGAGTCAGAAAGGACCATTCAGACATTGGAGGACATGCTTCAGGCATGTGTGATTGAATTTGGTGGAAGTTGGGATGACCACCTACCGTTAGCCGAATTCTCATACAACAACAGTTATCATGCCAACATTGGTATGCCACCTTACGAGATGCTATACGGTAGGAGATGCAGAACACCCGTCTATTGGGGTAATATTGGTCAAAAAGAGTTAGGGAGCATCAAGGTAATCGAGGCTACGACTGAGAAGCTTGAAAAGATCAAAGCCTTCATGAAGGCAGCCAAGGATAGACAGAAGTCGTATGCCAATAAATGACGCAGACCGATTGAGTTCCAGGTGGGTGACTGGGTTATGTTGAAGGTCTCACCTAGGAAGGGTATCATTCGTTTCCGAAAGCGGGGCAAATTGAGCTCGAGATACATAGGCCCTTCCGAATCATTGCTCGGGTAGGAGAGGTGGCCTATAGATTGGAGTTACCAGAAGAGTAAAGTGCAATTCACCCGACGTTCCATGTATCTCATCTGAGAAAGTGCTCAGTTGATGAAGACATGATTGTTCTACTGGAGGATATCGATGTAGATTAACGGCTTAATTATGTGGAGCAACCAGTGGCAATCATTGATCAGAAAGAGAAAAGGCTGAGAAATAATGTGGTTCCTCTTGTGCATGTATAATGGAAGCACAGGAAGGGATCTGAGTCTACATGGGAGACTGAAGAAGAGGTGAGACAACGTTACCCATAATTCTTTGAGGAATAACAGGTTTCAGGGACGAAACCTATTTAAGGGGGGTGGACTTGTAACACCCGGATATTTAAAGTCAAGAAAAGAATGAATAAAGTGAAAAAAAAGAAGGAAAAGAGATAAAACCCAAGTCTAGGGGTAAAAAGTGTCCAAAAGGACAAAATGTTTGAAAAGTGGGTGTAAAAGGTGGTATGCCCGCCCATATGTCACTTACACCACTGATTTTCACGTTTTAGAGAGAGAGAGAGTATCTGGGAGCTGCAAATTCTCAGCTTTGAAGAAGAACAAGAAGAAAGAATTCGAATTCAAGGTAAGAATTTATGCTTTTATGGTGTTCTTGAGTGGTCATATCCTCGGGTTTATGCTTATGTGTGTTTGTATGTGTTCGGGTATGTTTTAGTGGTTTCTTAACGGTTGAATTCAACCTGCAAATGAGTTTGGAGGAAGCCATACTCAAAAGCTGCAAAGGTGAGTTCTAGGACCCCTCTCTTACTGATTTTGGGGCTGGAAATGCATGAATGTATGTTTTTATTTAACTACTTTTTGGACCCGTATGGTTGAATATGTGTATGATGATGTTATGATGTGATGTGTGACTATGTTCATTCTTGATGATGTATGATGGTGTTTCCAAGGCTTAGAGGGTAAGATTTAAGCTTAGAACCTGATGAATGGTGCATGGGAATTGAGTATGATGTTTTAGACCCACTTGATAAGTTTTTAAATCTACCCAAGCGTTTGAAAGTAAATACGGATAAAAAGGGTTAATGCGGATGAACATTAACCAATGGGTAAGTCAATGCGGATGAAGTCAATGCGGATGAACATTGACTAAGTGCAGTAAATGCGGATGAGCATTGACTAAGTTTGGGAAATGCAGATCAGCAAAGTAAGTCAATGCGGATGGAGTGAGTCAATTCGGATGAGAATTGACTAAGTATGGACATGCGGATGAGTAAAGTAAGTCAATGCGGATAAAGTGAGTCAATGCGCGGGAAACATTTACTGAGTATAATAAATGCAGATGAGTTAGGCAAATGCGGATAAACTATAGCCAATGCGGATGAACTATAGCCAATGCGGATGAACTATAGCCAATGCGGATGACTATAGGAAATGCGGATGAACACTTAGAAAAATTCTGACTTTTTGGGGAAAAAGGAGTAAAGTAGACTTTGACCAAGGAGGTTCCCGGGGGTTATGAAAGTTGACTTTTGATGTCATATATGGTATGTTGGGCATGTAATGTATTGTGTTGATGCTTATTCATGATGATGATAATGTTGCATAGGTTAGACATGATGTATGTTATGTATGTATGATGCCCTGGATGATGATGTATGAATGATATGTTCATGTTCCTTGTGGTGATGTATATTTAACTTTCCTATTACTTTACGTGTTATGATAATGAATGAATGAAGTATTATGTAACGTAAAGTGAAAGATAACGAAAGAGGAACATGAAGTAAGAGTGCATGCATCAACAAGTAATGAAAGTAATGATAGTCTTGTATGCATGGCATGCACATTGAGGTCTTTCTTTGAAATTGACCATTTGCATAGAACTAGTGCTGTATACTTTAGGTGCTGTGACCACAAGGTGCGATGCACCGTTATAGAAGGTCTATGAGAGGCCTAGGTCCAGAACCATGAACAGAAAGGTATTGCTTATGGAAATGGTACATGTACATTCATACCTTAGGTACTGTGACCACGAGGTGCGATGCACCATTATAGAAGGTCTATGAGAGGCCTAGGTCCAGAACCATGAACAGAAAGGTATTGCACAGTAAACTTAAACTTTACCCTAGGTACTGTGACCACGAGGTGCGATGCACCGTTATAGAAGGTCTATGATGGGCCTAGGTTCAGTACCATGAACAGAAGGGAAGGGTTTATGGATGACAAGAAAGAAAAGTATAGAATGAGGCATGAAAGATTAAAGAAGATAATGAATATATTATCTGTATGTAGGTATGATGTATGATCACGAACGAATGTAAAGTACAGTATGATTTTGAAAGAAAGCAAAGATGGTTTTGCGAAAGAAAAGTATGTTTTATTGTAAAACTAGAACTCTCTCAGCAACGCTGACTTTTATGTTTTTCCAGTTGGCAGGTAAGGTTGTTGGGGATGGCACGAGGCAGCTGCTCAGCTCTTTTGGATGGCATCCATTTATATAAAGCTTTTGTGATGTAATACAACAATGAAATCTTGTAATCAACAAATGATGTATTATTTTGCAAAAGGTTTTTATGATGAAATGAAATGCCATTTGTTCTATGTTTCCGCTGCAATGTTTTAATGATTAAATGCAAAGTATATGTTTTATTTGCGCTGATTTACCAGCTGTAAGCATCCCGGGAACGGGGCCTTATATAAATGAGAGTTTAGTTGATTGATGTCTACTTCATCCATAGCTACATTCCTTATACCATCAAATAAAGGAATATTTTGAGCACTAGTGATCATAGCCAGTCTTTTATAAACATATTAAGACATGTGCTCTAATTGCAATTTATCTCCTTCAACTCCTTCAACATATAAGTCTGGATTCTTTTCATTAATGAGCAGTTAGAGAAATCTAGGATACATTAAGTACTTATTTCTCTTTCCACATTCAAGATTGAAAATGAATCCATTCATTATCCACTTTGTCATGTTAAACCTTCTGCTTGTGGCTAAATCAATGATAGGAGATGCATTGTCCACTAGGAATGAATCCTAATCAGCACTTCTTTTGGACAAGCAATGTTGAAATATATAACACAATAGTTTCCAGTGTTTATATACTCTAGCTCTGAAGAATTGTTTCTTCAAAAAATGATCACGATGACCCATTTGTAGAAATACATCTCTACATTCATTCAAAGTATACTCAAATAATTTTTGTGGCTCATTTCTCCAAGTTTAAGAGCTGTTCCGGTTTCTTGTTCAGAGACTTCAAGCATTCTATCGGATGTAATGAACGCACTTAAAAGTTTATTCCCTTCTTCATCTCTTTCTATTTCTGCAGTTCTCCAAAATCTTTTGATCAAACTTGCATTTATCAAAGGTCTGGCACACATTGCATAGACATATTTTGACCTTAGCAGAAATCGTATAATCTCTTCATAACCAGCTGCTTCCCTGTTTTCCTCATCTGAGAATGCAGCAACTTATGTTAGGCTTAAATTTCAAAGCTGCCATCTACAAAAATATAGAAAAAAGGAATATAGAACATTAAATTTACTTATGAATTGCATTTGTAATATTGAATCAATTTGGACTTATGATTTAACTTTTTACTTATGAATTAATTTGTGAAATCTTAAAATTATTAATTTGTATATATCATTTTTATCAATCAATTATTGAATTCTGATTCATCTAATTTTATTTAAAAAATATATTTATTTATTTATTTTCAAAAATTGAATTTGACTGTCATTTCTTTTCTTCCTCGAAGAACCTGCCTATTAAAACTATCAACAAATCATTCATGATTGTAGTTGTTTAAGAACATCGTTATATCAAATTGTCGAATTTGATACAGTCAATAATCCAGAATCAATTTTAGATATGATTCAGATTTGATTGTTAAACTTGGAAGTTCAATGTTAGTTTCGAAAAGCCCAAATAGCTATCAAACGACTATGCCAATCGACATGTTTTAACCAAAGTTACTGATGGAATCACAAACTTAATTTAAACCAAATAATATCTATCAATCAAACACAGATTTGCTTAAAACCAATGAAAATTAGAGAGTCAGAAGACCAGAGTCGATAGTCAGAGAATTGTGGTTTCGAGACTTTTCAGGGTGAATGGAACCAAGTGTAAGGTTCAATATATATTAAGTGAAATTTTAGACGCATAAGAACTGTTTGTGTGTACGAAACCCTAAAATTCACAAAATAATGAGGACGATAGAACACTGTTGGCCGATTTTTTGACTCAGACGCATGAGAAAATTTCAGCCGCAGAGCACTGACAGAAGCATAGCAATATTTAGGCACTTTGCACCGTGAGCGCATTTGCAATGTTCAGCCAATCTAAAGTTCCTGAAACTTCTAACACTTGAAACTCTTGAAAATTTTCAACACTGTGTAGATGCATGAGAACATTCAAAAGTCTAACACTTGTTAACACAGACTCATTATCACTGTTTGTTGGACCAAAAGAACCAATGAGCCAAGATCAGAAAATCTCTAAGTCCCACACGGTATCACAACAACTGCTGAAAGCCTCATCAGTAGTTTGACAAGTGCTGAAGACTTCAATAGCTGAAGATCAAGTGCTAAAGACCTTAACAGCTGAAGAACCAAAGTGCTGAACTACAACAGCTGAAGAACACAAGTGCTGAAGCTGAAAGACCAAAGTACTGAAGAACAACAGCTGAAGAGATCACAAGTGCTGAAGATCAACAACTGATGTACAAAGTCTGAAGACAAAGACTGAAGACATCAGCTGATGATATCTACTGAAGTCATCAGCTGATGAAACACCTGAAGGTCAAAGTCTGAAGATCAAGTACTGAAGCCTCAGTAGTTTGTCACAACTGCTGAAGAGTACTTCTTCAGTAGTTGTGATATCAGTAGTTTTTTTCTTTGTTTCAGTAGTTTTGTAAAACGACTGAAGAGCTTGTTCTTCAGTCGTTGTAGTTTCAGTAGTTTTATATTTTGTACTTAACTTGCTGATATGTTCTCAGTAGTTGTGAACATTTCAGTAGTTTGTTAAGATTTAGTTATTTCTGTATTGGATCTGCCAGTTGTCACTTTCCGTGATAACAGCAGTGACTGTTGCACTCTATATAAGGAGTGACAACCTATTGTAATCATTGAGCGAATGAGCAATTGAATGGAATGATTGATTGATTCGATTAGAAATATTCTACATCTATAAACATTCCTAGAAATCAGAAATTCATATTCTCTCCCTATAACCGTATGCGATCTTAACGCTTACAAGTATCGATGCTTGCTACAATTTGTCTAATTCTGTTTGTATTCCGCTGCTTTATATTCTGATACAAAACTTGTGATCACTGATCCTGTCAAATGGTATCAGAGCTGGTAATCATTGATCGATCTAATAATTGATCATTGAAACTGCTATTCAAGATCCAAGTTTGATTGAATTAGCTTTTGTTTTTGCAAGAAACGGTTATAGAGATTGAATTTTCTGTATTTCTGCTCATTCATCCTGAGATCTTTTCTTGGTTCTCATTGAGTTGTTGTGGTTTGTCTAAAACTTTTTAAAACCTTGAACTAAACTGTTTTTGAACTGAAAATGACCACTCCCTCCAATGATCCTCACAATACTGGTTCCTCAACCAAGCCTCCTATGCTGGTTAGGAATGAGTATAACATATGGCAAAGACGTATGCTCCATCACCTGTCTGTTAACAGCGCAGGGTGTTGGACATCAGTGGTACATGGTCCACACAAGCCTATGGTGAATAACCCGGAAACCAATCAAATGGTTCCGAAGAGGAGGGAGCAATACTCAGATGAGGATAAAAAGTTGCTTGAGATTGATGCAAAAGCCCATGGAATTCTGGCCATGGCTTTGCCAATGAAATCTATTCTGGGCTAATGCATCATGAAACTGCCCATGACCTCTGGATTGCTTTGAAAGAACAATTTGGAGGAACAGATGAGGTCTTGGCAAATAATAGAGAAATTCTTGCCCAACATATGAGACATTCTCTCATAGAAAGGGTGAGACACTGACTCAACAATATGAGCGGTTTTCTTGTTTGATCTCTGAACTAAAAATGGTCAAACTTGAATACACCAATATTCAGATGAATAACAGATTTCTCAGATCACTGCTGAGAGATGGGACACATATACTATTGTCCTACGCTCCAGTGCAAGTTTGGACAAACTATCTCTCACCCAACTCCATGGGAAATTGCTCACTTTTGAGAGAGAGATAGAACAGAAGAGAAAGCTGTCTTCATCTGGAAAGCTCACTGAAGACTTTATTCAAGGCAACACTGCCTTGGTGGGTCATGAGTCAGAATATGCTTCATCTGAATGCCAGTATGATGAGCATATTAATTTCTCTTCGAGCACTTCTAATTCTGCATTTGTAAGTGTTGATGGTCAGTTCACTGGATGTAATAATGACAATTTATGTTTCATTATGGATGATCTCAAGGGGATTGCTGATGATGACTTAGAAGAGATGGATATTTTGAGCCAAATGGCCTTGATAAATATCAGATCTCAGAAGTTCTACAAAAGAACTGGAAGAAAATTCCCAGGACTCTCTGGCAAAACCAAAGTTGGTTTTGACAAGAGCAAGTTGAGGTGTCACAAATGCCAACGGCTTGGACACTTTGCAAGAGAGTGTAGATCAACTGGATCAAACTCTACTGCACCCTTTGTGACTTTTCCTGGCAATAGTCAACAAAACAGAGGGCAACATCCTGTCACATCTAGTCATCATCCTCAACAACAATCTCCGGCATATTTTGTTCCTCAGGGTCAAATGCCATATCAGTACCCTGGTTATTACATGCCACAGTCAAATCAAGTTCAAGTTCCTATGACACCACAACCTCATGCATTACCAGAACCTCAGCCTTCCCTATCTCATCAACAACCTTCATCTCAACAACACAGCTTCTTCACCCCAGGAGTTGTTGACTGGAGCAGTTTACCAGATGACTTGTCTGGTCATGATCAACTGTTCTCAGGTGCTGGTCAACATGGTGGTGACAGTCCCTTTGGGAATCTAGCTCTTATGGCTTTGGAGTCTGCTGATACTTCATCTTCCAATGCCTCTACACCTCAGGTATCACAGGTATCCTCTGAGGCAAAAGCCAAATTATGTTCTGAACAATGCATAGCAGCATTTGCTTCCATTAGAGAAGCAAATGTAGCTTTAATTAATAAGAACATTGAGCTAGAACAAAAATTCCAAAAACAAAGCTGAGTTTGAGTTTGTGCTCAAAGATAAAAATGATGAGGTTTATAAACTGAATTGCAAAATAATTGATGATAAGGCTAGAGAAGATGTACTTCTAGAGAAGTACAAAGATCTCAAAGAAACCCTTGCAGTTACCCAGGTCGAGTGTGATAGATGGGTACAATCATGCAAAGGTTTTGAAATGCTTCTTAGTAAGCAATCTGCTTCAAATGTGAAGTTTGGAATTGGTTACAATCACACTGCTCCACCTACAGATTTTACCCCAAGAGCAGAGGTAGAATCTGATGGTGAGAGTGATAACCAATCCATCAAATCATGTGATCTACCTTCTGATACAGCACAATCAGAAGTAGCAGTCAGCATCAAGTCCTCCTTGAACCTATCAGCTGATGTTGATGGTCCAAATGCTGACATTCACATGATCAATAAGTTGATCAACTCAGGAGTTAATCCTGAAGGTCCTGAAAGGACTGGAGAGCAGGATTTAACACCTGAAGTTCAAACTTCAACTGCTGTCAGTACTGAAGAGAAGAAAACTGGCAGTAGAAAGAGTTTGAAGGCTACTAAAGAGGTGTCAAGAAAGCAACCAATGCTTCCAAAGCATTGAAGAACAAGTCTTCTGTTGCTTCACCATCTTTAGTTGATGATCAACCTAAGATGAAGAAGAAACCATGTGAAATATGTGGTTTGTTCAATCATCTTACAGATGATTGTTGGTACAAAAGAGGTTCCAAACTCAAACAAAAAAAGAAGAAATTAATGAGAAAATGGTAAAAATGAAAACTGAGTTTGAGACCACATTTGTATCAGCAACATCAAATCCTGTAACCCTTAAGTCCTTAAAGCAATTCAAAAAGGAAGGAGTTAAACAGGTGACAGCTGAGGGTGCTCAAAAGAAGAAGGTGCAACATAGGACCTTATCTAACTCCACTAGCAATGTGTCTGATGAGCTGAAAGCTTTATCACAAAATCAGACACAGCTGGTGATGATGGTACAACATCTGTTGGGTAGAGTTAACCAACTAGATTCTCCTATGTTGAAACCACAGAAAAGGAGGTCTAAGCCAAAGGACTCCTCTTCTGCACCATCTTCTTTCTCAGGCTGTTGTTACAAATAAACATGTTAGTTTACCATCTATTGATGAGACCAGGCCCAAAACCAAAAAGGTTTGGGTCTCTAAAACTAACTGATTGTTTATTATTGCAGGGTTCTTCAACATGCCAAAGTAGCATCTGGTATGTAGACAGTGGGGGATCTATGCACATGACTGGGAACATCTCTCTTCTTCATGACTACTCTCAAGGAAAGAAGGGATTTGTCTCTTTTGGCAATGATGCTAGGGGCATCATCGGTAAGGGCTTTGTCTCCAATGGAGAAATCAAATTTGATGATGTTAATCATGTGGAAAATCTCAAGTACAACCTCTTGAGTGTCAGTCAAATGTGTGATAAAGGCCATGTTGCCCTTTTCACAAGTCAAAACTGTAGGATTCTGTCATCCAAAGTTTTGCCCTTGATTGACAAGGTGTTGGATGATCACACTCTCCTGAAAGCCAACAGGACAGGAAGAGTGTATGCCTTAGATCTCTCTAAGAAGATAGATCTCAAAGGCAATCCTTGCCTATTTTCCAAAGCTCTTTTCAAGAATCTAAACTGTGGCACAGGAGGCTGGTCATGTTAATCTCAAAAACATGAATCAGCTTAGCCACAATAGTTTAGTCAGAGGCTTACCAATAAAGGAGTTCCACTGTGATGAAACTTGCACTGCTTGTTTAAAAGGAAAACAGCACAAGGTCTCATTCCTCCTATTGAAGTGTCCAAGTCCACTGCCTGCTTGCAATTACTGCATATGGATCTATTTGGTCCTGTGAGAGTAATGAGCATGGCAAAGAAGAAATACTGTCTGGTAATTGTGGATGATTACTCCAGATTTGTATGGACTTTCTTTCTACATTCAAAGGATGAGGCTGCTCAGAAGATTATCCACTTTGTGCTGTACATTGAGAAGCAGTATTCCCTTCCAGTCAAGTGTATTAGGAGTGATAATGGAACTGAGTTCAGAAATCATACACTTGATGACTTCTATCTCTCAAAGGGAATCAAAAGGCAGTTCAGCATTCCAAGGACTCCAGAACAAAATGGAGTAGTGGAGAGAAAGAACAGGACCCTCATTGAAGCTGCAAGGTCCATGCTGGCTGACTCAGGTTTGCCATTGACTTTTGGGCCGAAGCTGTCAACACAGCTGTTATGTGCAAAATAGAGTTTTAGTAAATCAGAGGTTGATGAAGACTCCATATGAAGTTCTCCATCATTTGGCTCCTCTGATTTCATTTTTCAAAGCATTTGGGTGTCCCTGTTTTATTCTCAACACAAAGGATCAACTCCACAAATTTGATCCTAAGGTGGATGCAGGATACTTTGTTGGTTATTCATCTACTTGCAAGGCATACAGAGTCTTCAACTGCAGAACAAAGATGGTTGAAGAAACTCTACATGTTAAGTTTAATGAATCTCCAAAGGACAAGATTCCACAAAGTCCTGTGGAGTTATTTGATTTGGACATACTGCAATATGTTCCTTATCAAACTCCTGCTGTTGCTCCTGTCAACAGTTCACCACCTGGTGGTACTGCTGATGATGATGATGATTGCAGTACTCACCTCTTCAGGTTTAGTGATCAGCTGCCTGACTCAACTAGACCTGATGTTCCTGTAGCGCCAGTAGCACCATCCACAACAAATGCTGATGAGATTTCTTCGAATTCAACTTCCTTTGAATTACCATCCACTGATTGGTTTCAAGGAAATGATTCACCATCACCATCTGTTGCTGCTGAACCGGCTACAAACACTTGCACAGATCTCATTGTGTATCAAGATCTGAAGAATCACCCATGTCTCAAATCATTGGTGATATCACTGCTGGAGTATCAACAAGAAGTCAATTGTCAAATTTCTGCTTCTATGCTCTCTTCATCAGTCAGCAAGAGCCAAAGAATTATCACATTGCTTTAAAGGACAATGGATGGGTTGATGCCATGCAGCTTGAGCTTCTTCAGTTCAAGAAACAGCAAGTGTGGGAACTGGTTCCTCTACCTCCAGGTAAGTGTGCAATAGGCACTAAATGGGTGTTTAGGAACAAAACTGATGAAAATGGGCTTATTGTTAAGAACAAGGCCAGACTGGTTGTTCAGGGGTTTGCACAAGAAGAAGGTATTGATTATGATGAAACCTTTGCCCCTGTAGCCAGACTGGAAGCAATTCGATTGTTTTTAGCTTATGCTGCTTATCAAAACCTTAAAGTCTTTCAAATGGATGTCAAAAGTGCATTTTTGTATGGAAAAGTTAAAGAAGAGGTTTATGTATGTCAACCTCCAGGCTTTGAGGACAATAAACATCCTAATTGGGTGTATAAGCTTGATAAAGCTCTTTATGGGTTAAAACAAGCTCCCAGAGCCTGGTATGAGACATTATCAAACTTTCTTCTGGAAAACAATTTCACTAGAGGCTCCATAGACAAGACTTTATTATTAAGAAAGCTGGGCAGCATAATCTACTTGTTCAAATTTATGTAGATGATATCATTTTTGCATCCTCTGATCCAAAGTTGTGTGATGCCTTTACAAAGTTGATGCAACAGAAGTTTGAAATGAGTGCCATGGGAGAATTACAGTTCTTTCTGGGGTTGCAAATCAAACAAAAGGCTGATGGAATTTTTATTCATCAATCCAAATATACAAAAGATCTTTTGCAAAAGTTTGATTTACAAAACTGTAAGCCCTGTTCTACTCCCATGAGCAGCACCACACAACTGGACTCAGATCAGAAAGGTAAAGTGGTTGATGAAACACTTTACAGATGTATGATTGGGTCCTTGATGTATTTAACAGCTTCTAGACCAGATATTATGTTTGCTACATGTGTTTGTGCTAGATTTCAGGCTGCACCTAAAGAGTCTCATCTGATTGCAGTCAAGAGGATCTTTAGATATCTGCAAGGCACTCCATCTCTAGGGTTATGGTATTCTACCAGACATTCTGGTAAATTAGTTGCTTTTTCTGACAGTGACTATGCAGGGTGTAAGTTGACCAGGAAATCAACTTCTGGTGGATGTCAATTCCTAGGCAACTGCTTGATTTCTTGGCAGAGCAAGAAACAGACCTCAGTTGCTACATCCACTGCGGAAGCAGAGTACATTGCTGCTGCAAGCTGTACATCTCAGGTACTCTGGCTTCAAAACCAACTTTTGGATTATGGCATTACAGAGACTAAGACTCCATTGTTAATGGATAGTGCTTCAGCTCTTTGCATTGTCAAAAATCCAGTCCAGCACTCTAGGACCAAACATATAGAGATCAGACATCATTTTATAAGGGATTGTTTTGAAAAAGGTCTGATTGATCCTAAGTTTGTGCCTAGTGCTGATGAGCTTGCAGACATTTTTACTAAGCCTTTGGATAGTTCAACTTTCCAAAACCTGGTGTTAAGGCTTGGTATGCTGCAGCTAGAATAGGTGACAACTACTGATGATCTCAGTAATTCATACTGATGATCATGAGTGCCTGTCACATATAAGTACTGATGAGCTCTTTTAACCTCAGTAGTTTTTATAACTACTGAAGGCTAAATGTCTCACAAGTACTGAAGTACTTCATCTGCTTAAACTACTGAAGTAGTTACAACTACTGATGCAGTCATAACTACTGCAATCAGTAAAAACAGATAAGTACTGATGTCCTATGAAACAACTGAAATCAGCCATAAAGACTGATGAATGTGTTGAGGACAGTTTGAAACAGCTGAAAAGCTAAGAATTGACGAAAACAGCTGAAGAGAACTTTCTCTTCAGTCGTTTGTACAACTGCTGTTTCATTTTAAACAACTGAAGCAAAACCACGTCTTCAGTAGTTTTATAATACTGATGACCAATACCAAGTCTTCAGTTGTTTACAACAGCTGATGACAAAACCACTGTCTTCAGTAGTTTCATAACTACTGATGACAAACACCATGTCCTCAGTTGTTTCAATCCTGAAGTCAAAACACGGTCTTCAGTAGTTTTCTAAACTACTGATGCCTAACAACGACTTCAGCTGTTTCAACGTCTGAAAGGATAATACCATGTCAACGGTCGTTTAAAACTACTGATGACTAACACCACATCCTTCAGTCGTTTCCTCACCCGTACCCTATAAAACCCTTAACCTGAGCTCTCCATGCTTCATCTTCTTCAAACCTAACGTTCCTCTCCAAAACTTCCATGGCGTCTATGCAAATTAAACCGCGACACAACTGTGTTGCCTACCTCACAAAATCGCCGATCTGGACTAAGTTCGATACTGCTATCGATCTTATGGTTCAGTCCCAATACAACAAGGCATTCCTTCTGAAACCCGTTTTACATGCCGAATCCTTGAACCAATTTTGGATGAACGTTACTGTTACAACTGAGGAGAGCAACACACAATCCCTCCGGTCAGTCGTCAACAACAAAGAAGTAGTGATTACTCCTGCAACAATCCGTAAAATTCTTCAACTGAGTGATGCTACCTCTCCTGCTGGATATCCGAAGGGCACCATAGATCTATCATTTGCTCAGCATGGATATCAAGGTGATCTCAGTGCCACCACCATCATGAAGAAACACTTTAATGACGCTGAGCGCTGATTTTTCACATGGTCAATGTATGTTTGGCCCCTAAGACATCGTCTTGGGATCAAATGTCCACCAAATGGCAGCAGGTAATGTATTCTATCCTTGAGCAACAACCACTGAATTTTTCAGAATTAATATTTTCAGAGCTCAAAGATATGGCTCAAAAACTAACTGCCAACCGTTGGATACTCTATCCACGGTTCATAATGGCCATTATTATAGACCAGCTTAATGCTGAGGGACTTGTTGGCTTGGGAGTCCCTGCTACGGCTGTTCTGCCAGAAGTATACTCCCGGCACAACTCTGACCGGACACTCAAACTGGCTGCCAAGCTGCGAAAACCCACGCAGCTGGAACCCACAGCCACCACCTCCAAATCCAATGTCCCCACCAAACCCACCAAAAAGAAACCCAAAATGGCTACTCAGGGAATTGAGTCCCCTGAGGATGCTCCTGCACAAACAACGCAGGATATATCCACTAGTCCAAACCCCTAGTGGATACCATGACTCCTCCAGCCACAGCCGCTCAGGCTTCCTCTCAACAGGAGCCTGCAGCAACCCAAGGGGCACCTACTTATCTGGGATCTTCCTCACTTGAGGAGATTGCCATTGAAGAGCACCATCCACCCCAGGTGCACACTGCTTCTACCCCTACCCCAAACAACCGCCCCTCACAGCCCAACTTTAATAGTTGCACAAGTGCTGACTCAATTGCACTCCTCACCCCCTCCCCAGAAACCACTTACTACTGGGAATACCTCTACAATTGAGGGGAGGAACACAGTGCACCTGAGAACCCACAGCACAGGGGTTTCCCAATTCTATCTCCTGGTGTAGACAAGGAGCTTAGAATATCTAGTGAGGCTGCCACCTCCTCTGACTCAGCACATGACCAGAGTGAGGCTGGTAACATTGCTAAGACCTCCCTAGAGGCAACAGCTGATGATGGACATTGTCCTGAGGCTGGAAGTCCCCAGTACCAAGCACAAGGGGCACATGCACCAACTGGTCTACACCCAGTGCATGTAAATCCTGCTCTAAGCAGGAGGTCAGGTGATTCAGTATCAACTGATGATGACCTGAGCTTCTTCTATGATGTAGTTGCTCAAAACACCATTCTAGAGGATGAGGTTAGCAGACTCAAAGAGCTGCTGGCCAAGATGTCTCAGGATGCAAGTCCATCTGCCACCATCATACACCCACAGATGGCACCTTCCCTTGAAGGTTTCCCAAACACAGAGCCACCCCAAAATCAACCACCTGCCTCTGCTTCAGGCCCTACTTCTCAGGAACAGAACCCTCCTGAGCAAATAGGTGCTATCCTCCAAAATTCCCTCCCCTCATCACCCCCATAATCACTGATATAGTGATCAAAGCCCTTGATGAGAGGCTTTCCTCAAATTACAGCCCCTGGTTGATGCTGCTGTCCAAAAGACTCTTTCTGCGGTACCAACCCCTTCCTCCAATGCAACCAAAAGGGGGGAGAGTACTGCAGTGAAAGAAAGAAAGAGGAAAAGATCTGAGGAAGGAGGAGGAAAAAGAAAAGCAACCTCTGCTCACGTACAAGCGAAAGAGAAGTGCTGATGATCACACTGCTGAAGAAAAATCCTTGGAGGAGCTGGTCAAAGAAGCTGACACCACACACAGCCGCTCCATGGATAAAATAATTGAACAACTCTTCAGGCAGGGGTTTGACACAGCCACACTGGATAGTGAGATCAGAAGGTTAGAAGTACAAGAGATACAAACCCGATGGGCAGGGTATGATGCTCTTGAGAAAGAGAGGTTGGAAATAATGATCCGCTTTATTGCAAAATACTTGGGAAGATCATTAATGGAGATCCGCGCATGGTCCAGGGACAGCATTCTGGCTATAGCCACCAGAATCTGTCTGTCTGAGCAATTCAACAAAGGGATTATTGTGGAAGCCTTGATGAGGCTGGGGCTGGCAAAAGGTTAGAGATGGCTAAACTCACAAAGGCAAAATTAACTACAAGGATGCTAGATCAACCTTCCCTTCCACCCACTCAAACAGATCCTATCCCTCAAATCTCCCAACCAACCTCTAAGCCAAAATCCAAACATCCTCTCTCTTCAAAACCAATCCCTTCACCAACCCAACCATCATCCAGTGATGTACCCCGAAGGAGGAGAAGGGTGCTGAGGATGGAAGAAGAAGAAGAAGAGGATGAAGATGATAGTCTGCCACTCTCTGCTGTTCTGAAGCTACCAAAACCCCAGAGTCAATCCATGATCACACCTGACTCTCAAAGGGAAATGGTCAGAGTCAAGATAGAAGAAGAAGAACAGCAGAAACAGCACGATGAGCAACTGTTGAAGATGGTTGACAAGGAATTTCCTCAGTCATCATCTATTCAAGCCATGAAAGGGCATGCTCAAAGGCTGTACACTCTCAGGCACACCTTTCAGTATCAGAAGGAGAGAGTGAGAGTATGGCCAGACCCCAGGGTGAGTTCTAGAATCCATAAAAGAACTATCCCACACAGATACAACGGCCAAGTACGAAAAACAATAGAATCTACCATCATGTTGGCCGTTGTAGTCTCACCTTGGGAAATCATTGATGAATTCAAGAAAGCTCACCAAGCAAAGAAGACACCTCAAGCCTTACTAGAAAACAAGATGATTAAGAAGGGGTTGTTATACAAAAAGCTTGAAGACATCCAAAAGAATGAGCTCCAGTTACTCCTTGAAGGCAACCATCCTGATGAATTTGTATATAGGGAGGTAACTACGGTGGAGCTGAAAAATGGCAGGACCATGAAGTACTTATCAGAGTACTATGGTCCAGAGTTCTTCTTCGAAGGAGGAGCTGAAGAACTCTCTCAAGAGGAACAAATTGTTCTCCTTGAGGCCTATGTCGTGAGTCATACAGACTCATTATGGGGAAGTAATCTCATGAATGGGATAACAACTCTGTGTCCAGTTCCCCAAAACAGAGTTCCCATTCATACTCTGCCAAACAAATATTTGAGATTTCTTCCAGGCCGGAGCGTACATGGGTCATCTTCTCTACTGATCAAGAAGGAAAAAGACCAACATTTTTGCCATCAATAAGTGGGAGTATAAATAAGTTAGAGGTTTTGGCTGCATTGGTTCAGGGGGAGTTTGTTGGACCAAAAGAACCAATGAGCCAAGATCAGAAACCTCTAAGTCCCACACGGTATCACAACAACTGCTGAAAGCCTCATCAGTAGTGACAAGTGCTGAAGACTTCAACAGCTGAAGATCAAGTGCTGAAGACCTTAACAGCTGAAGAACCAAAGTGCTGAAGTACAACAGCTGAAGAACACAAGTGCTGAAGCTGAAAGACCAAAGTACTGAAGACAACAGCTGAAGAGTTCACAAGTGCTGAAGATCAACAATGATGTACAAAGTCTGAAGACAAAGACTGAAGACATCAGCTGATGATATCTACTGAAGTCATCAGCTGATGAAACACCTGAAGGTCAAAGTCTGAAGATCAAGTACTGAAGCCTCAGTAGTTTGTCACAACTGCTGAAGAGTACTTCTTCAGTAGTTGTGATATCAGTAGTTTTATTTTCTTTGTTTCAGTAGTTTTGTAAAACGACTGAAGAGCTTGTTCTTCAGTCGTTGTAGTTTCAGTAGTTTTATATTTTGTACTTAACTTGCTGATATGTTCTCAGTAGTTGTGAACATTTCAGTAGTTGTTAAGAATTAGTTATTTCTGTATTGGATCTGCCAGTTGTCACTTTCCGTGATAACAGCAGTGACTGTTGCACTCTATATAAGGAGTGACAACCTATTGTAATCATGAGTGAAATGAGCAATTGAATGGAATGATGATTGATTCGATTAGAAATATTCTACATCTATAAAATTCCTAGAAATCAGAATTCATATTCTCTCCCTATAACCGTATGCGATCTTAATGCTTACAAGTATCGATTGCTTGCTACAATTTGTCTAATTCGTGTTGTATTCCGCTGCTTTATATTCTGATACATCAAACTTGTGATCACTGATCCTGTCATGTTGAGTGTATGGGATTGTGTGAAACGTCCAAATACTGGTAAATTCATGGACTTGTAAACAAACTGTTTAGACGCATGGGAATAGAAAAAACGCTCCAAACACATAAAATTTCCTGAAAGTTCACCTGATCCTATTAGAGTATAACAATTTAGGCGAATGAGTTGAATTTCATGAGTCTTACACTGGTTTCCAAATTCTTCACGTGCACACTGTTCAATATAGTAATATTTCATACTATTATTAACCATTTAAGCATATTTTAAATTTCCCAAAGTTACATGTTAGACCTTAAATTTGATCTTTTTAGATTTGGCACACTCAAATTTGATTTTTAACATTTTTAATTTCATGTGTTGATACCTTTTAAGTTATCTGTCCTTTCATTTTAATCTCAAAACATATCAAATAGCTATTTTTAACTTTCGCAAGAAACATGTTCCGCTTGCAAATTTCTATAGGGTCATATCAGTATTTTCACAAGTTACATTATCCAATTCACTACACTTTGAACATATAGCATCATCTTTTCAATTCAACATTTTATTTTGATTTTCTGATAAAATACTCTTCCATTTATTACTCCCCTTAAACTATTAAGTTTGAACAACTTATAAGTTTCCTAAGTTAACATAATAAGATCACACATCTCATTGTTATATTGCCTTCACACACATAAAGCATGCATAAAATCATAATGAAATTAGAATCAAAATCTAGTATAAACAAAGAATCATGTCTGCAGTGAGATCATATCAATGATGATCAGCAAAACATGCATAAAATCATAATGAAATCAGAATCAAAATCTAGTATAAACAAAGAATTCATGTCTACATTGAGATCATATCAATGAAGATCAGCACATTAAAATAAAAAAATGTGAATAGTTATAGACAATGAATAAATCCTGATTAAGTGTATTCCAGGTCAGTGATATCATAGCAAAGGATACACAAGATCTAAGGACAGAAAATGAGTGTTTTTGACAAACTATCAGCTCACTTTTTCAATTCTTGGATTGATGAGGGTATATTTTTAGATATGAAATAATGTAGATCATACAAAGACTTGGAGAGCTCAACTATCATCAAGACATGCAAGAAAGAACACATACTCAACTTTTACCTGAACCATTTGTATAACCAGAGCTCATGTTACCTAAATGAATAGAGAATGATCATGGATAACCATTTGATCATCTCTATCTATCCAATTGAATAGATTGTGCACATTGGCATCTTTTGCATCAAAGAGAAAATCCAGGTCTGTAATGACTTACAACAAAGGATATCTTAGCACTTCAGGTCTATGATGACTCATAACAAAGAAATAATATGATGCTTGTAACAGATCTCATGATTAATCACATCACCATCAGGTGTGAGTGGTGTAACTTAACAAGCAATCAATCTGATAAGCCAAAACATCTCAAAACTACTCAGATGAATACACATAAATATCAAGATTTAGTGTAATCACAAGAATTTACTTGTAACACCCCAAATTTTTATTAAAACGAAAGGAAGAGAAAAGTAAATAGAAAGAATAGACAATGAGCACAAGTCGAGGGGAAAAAGTGTACAAAGTACAAAACCTTATTATTTTAAGGATTTAAGGGGCATGGTCGCCCATATCAAAAGCAGAAAGCTGCTTTTGCTCTCGGAGGAAGAAAGAAGACAGAGAGAGCCCCAGTTCTAGAGAGAGAAAGAAGAAGAAGTAGCTTCAAAGGTAAGTCTTCTCTTATTTGAGCTTGGTTTCAGCTGGGTTTCGAGTTCTTCACCAAAGATTTGGTTGTTTAGTGTTTGTTTTCGGGATTTAAGAGCTTAATTGAAGGTGGTCTTGAACTTGAAGTGTGTTGCTCAAAGGCTGCTCAAGGTGAGTTTCTAGAACCCCTCTTTTACTGATTTTCAACTTGTTTGGGGCTATTATGCATACTAAGTAAACATTTTGAAAGAAACCGTGGGTATACAGCTTGATGTTCGAAATGATGTATGTATGTATGTATGTTGTATGTATGTATGTATGTATGTATGTATGTATGTATGTATGTATGTATGTTTTAGAGTTAGACTATGGGGTAGTGATGATGTTTAGCATGCTTAGATGGCCCTAGTATGTTAGATCTGTGCTTGGGTATCATAGAATGATAATCGGGTGATGTTGGTAACATAGAAAATATTTCAGAATGTTTTGATGAACATGAATAGTGGTCCATGAGCCCAAGAGTTGGTCATGCACCTAAACAGTGGCCCATCTGCCCAGCATGTTGGCCATGCATCTAAGTGTTGGCCATGCGCCCAAGGGTTGGCCATGCGCCTAAACAGTGGCCCATGCGCCTAAGTGTTGGCCTCGGTGCCCAAGTGTTGGCCATGCACCTAAATAGTGCCATGCGCATAAATAGTGCCATGAGTCCAAAGTGATTGAATGGCTAAGTGTTGATGCGCCTGCATAGTGGTTAAAACGCCTGGACAGGGCAGAAGCGTCCAAATAGTGCCCATGCGCCCAAACTGTTTTACATTTAGAATTTTGATGCTCATGTGCCTGGAAGGTCCCTTGCGCCCAATTTGGACTTAAGGTTTGCTAAGTGGTTTTTAAGGGGTAAATGGGGAGATAGGCCTGGTTATGATGTGATGGCTTATGTTTGATGTATGTTATGTATGTATGATGTGCCTGTATGGTGATGGTGTATATGTCTTCCCTTGGCTTTGCGTTGAACATTAATGAATGTAATGAAAGTATTATGTAATGTAAAGTGGACGATAATGAAAAGAGGAACATAATGATAGAATGCATGCATTAATAAAAGAGAAAGTATAGAAAGGCTTGCAAGGCAAAGGGATGCCAGTCCTAGCGACGTGCCTGCAGGTAAAGGTTTTATGTAAACGTTTAAAGTAAGTTAACGTTAACCGGCATTATGTGCGCATGTTATGTGGCTTGTGTGCGTTTGTGTAGATTTAGATATTGATGTAGTCGGGATAGGAAATGCTTAGGGTATGAAGAGTAAAGTAAGTGGCTAAGAACAACTGGCCACTATAATTAGGGACTTACTATACTTGACATTAACCGAGTTATTACATTGAATGACACGTTATTGTTTGTATCTTATAGTGTGTTAGAAGATGGCTGGTGGTAGATCTTCGAATGCTTCACGAGGTGGAGGTGGCGGTGGGCGTGGTGTTGAACCAAGGGTCACAAGAGAAGGTCTAGGGCTGAAAGAGTAGTCCATGAAGAACCTGAGACCCCTCATTAGGAGGGCGGTGATGAGAATGCTAATTAGAGGGCCTGATGAGAGAGGCAGTCATGGAGGAATGCACCAGGTCATGCAGACGATCCTACCATCTATGGTGACCGAAGTTATAAAGGCTGCTAGAGATGAGGAGAGACAGGAAAGGGGTAGACCTTCAGGCGAAAGGAGATGACTCGAGACTGAAACAGTTTTCTTCAATGATGAAGAGGAAGAAGAGGAAGAGACTGCACCGGAGGCGGCACGAGGTTGTAACTATGGGGCGTTTCAAAGATGCAAGCCCCTAACTTTTGATGGAAACGGCACTGCTGCTACTGCTCACCAATGGGTGAGAGAGGGAAGCGGTATTGAATATCAACGAGTGCCGGGAGGATCAAAAAGTAAAGTTTGTTGCCCATTCTTTTGTGGACTCGGCTCTGTGCTGGTGGTACAATATAATCCAAGTCGTGGGTAGCAGAGCTATTGGAAGGATGAGATGGCGGAGTTGAAGAGGCTGGTGATTGAGGAGTTCTGTCCTTACCAAGAGATGGACAAGGTTGAGAGGGAGTTCCTGCAACTGGAGGCAAGAACCCTGACACATCAACAGTACACCACAAAGTTCAACGAGATGGCACGTCTGGTGTCGGAACACCTCTTTCGTGAAAGATCAAGAGGTATATTCAGGGCTTGCCGATAGACATCTCTAGGCACATGATCACTGCCCGACCGAGCACGTTTAGGTCGGCCATTGACCGGGCGGGAAGGTTGTACGACGAGCGGGGGCGACGGCGATGACAAATGAAAGGAGCGAGCCTATGTTAAGAAGGGGAAAGCAAGGAGAGACAATGATGGTGGATTGGTGTATGGAGGTACGGCGTCGATGGAAAATGATGGGAAGAGAATAGAAATAAAAGGAGAGATAGGCAACAAGTGTGGTAAAGGCCATGAGAGGGAGTGCAAGTGGGGATAGAATGTTTGTCTTCAGTGTGGAAAGGAGGGACACAGAGCGAGGGAATGTCAAATGGCTAAATGCTACGACTGTGGCAAGACAGGACACATGAGCAGAGACTGCAAGAAGTCGAAGGTAGGAAGCTCTAGTACGAGGAAGGAGAATAGAGGGTGAAGGCTAGAGCCTTCGCTATGACCGGGAGGAGGCTAGGTCAGACTCCGAGGTAACGTCAGATACGTTCTTGCAAGTTTAGATTTATGCATATATACTTTAATTGTGATGCTAGTAGTTTTTTGTTGTTGTCGCTATTTTCTATGATGTTGCACGTTAGGGGTAGGAAGATTGATGAGCCCTTCGATGTAAGAATTGCTATGGTAAGTCTACAGGGCTACCTAATGCCCTAGAGGATTGCACGATAGAATTAAGAGAGAGCGCTTGTTCCTGCTAGGCTGTTCAAGACAGACATACGTAGGTAGACAAGCATCTCCAGGTGAGTTGATCAGCAGTCTATGACTCAACCCCTAGGTGTTGCAACAAAATGGATTGCTCAACCGTGCATAACCAAAAGTTTGGTGACGACCTACGACAATGAAGTATGAGGAAGGCTTCGACCAGGAAAGCAGATTGCTTGGTTTGGAGTCGAGTAAAGCTAATACTAAAGTGTAGAGGGTCATTCCTAGTTGTTGCTGAGGTACGAGAAGTGACACATCGACTGGAGCTACCCGATGAGTTAAGTGGAATTCATCTGATGTTCCAGGCATCTCATCTAAGAAAGAGCTCAACCAATGAGGATATGATCATGGTACCAGAGAACACTAAGATGGACAAAGTATCCAACCACGAGAAGCAACTGGTGGCCATTATTAATAAGAAGGAGAGAATGGGCTAAGGAGGATGATAGTTTCACTTGTACGGGTGCAGTGAAGCCTAAATGGATCTAAGCTTAAATGCAAGATCAAAGAAGAATTGAGACAGTGTTTCCCGTAAGTGTTTGAGAAGCGACAGGTTTCGGGGACGAAACCTCTTAAGAGAGGGTAGACTTGTAACACCCCGAATTTCTATTTAAACGAAACGAAGAGAAAAGTAAATAGAAAGAATAGACAATGAGCACAAGTGGAGGGGAAAAAGTGTACAAAGTGCAAAACCTTATTATTTTAAGGATTTAAAGGGCATGGTCGCCCATATCAAAAGCAAAAAGCTGCTTTTGCTCTAGAGAGAGAAAGAGAGAAGCAGCTTCGAAGGTAAGTCTTCTCTTATTTGAGCTTGGTTTCAGCTAGTTTTCGAGTTCTTGACCAAAGTTCTAGTTGTTTAGTGTTTGTTTTCAGGATTCAGAGCTGAATTGAAGGTGGGTCTCGAACTTGAAGTGTGTTGCTCAAAGGCTGCTCAAGGTGAGTTTCTAGAACCCCTCTTTTACTGATTTTCAACTTGTTTAGGGCTATTATGCATACTAAGTAATATTTTGAAAGAAACCATGGGTTTACAGCTTGATGTTCGAAATGATGTATGTATGTATGTATGTTTGTTTTAGAGTTGGCCTATGGGGTAGTGATGATGTTTAGCATGCTTAGATGGCCTTAGTATGTTAGATCTGTGCTTGGGTATCATTAGAATGATAATCGGGTGATGTTGGTAACATAGAAAATATTTCAGATTGTTCTGATGAACATGAACAGTGGTCCATGCGCCCAAGAGTGGGTCATGCGCCTAAACAGTGGCCCATGCGCCCAGCATGTTGGCCATGCGTGTAAGTGTTGGCCATGTGCCCAAGGGTTGGCCATGTGCCTAAACAGTGGCCGATGCGCCTAAGTGTTGGCCATGTGCCCAAGGGTTGGCCATGTGCCTAAACAGTGGCCGATGCGCCTAAGTGTTGGCCATGCGCCCAAGTGTTGGACATGCGCCTAAATAGTGCCATGCATCCAAAGTGATTGAAACGACTAAGTGTTGATGCGCCTGCATAGTGGTAAAATGCCGGAACAGGGCAGAAGCGCCCAAATAGTGCCCATGCGCCCAGACTGTTTTACACTTCGAATATTTATGCTCATGCGCCTGGAAGGTCCCATGTGCCCATTTTGGACTTATGGTTTTTTAAGTGGTTTTTTAAGGGGTAAATGGGGAGATAGGCCTGGTTATGATGTGTTGGCTTATGTTTGATGTATGTATGATGTGCCTGTATGGTGATGGTGTATGTTTATGATTATGTGTATGTTCCTTATTATGTATGTATGTCTTCCCTTGGATTATGTGTAAGTATTATGCAAGGTAAAGTGGAAGATAATGAAAAGAGGAACATAATGATAGAATGCATGCATTAATAAAAGAGAAAGTATAGAAAGGCTTGCAAGCAATATGTACAGAAGTGCATGGCTCTAAATGCCTTAAGCCCAACCATGTGAGGTTGAGCTAATCCTAAAGTGTGAACACAAGGGTTCCAGTCTTTGTGACTGACCTTCTGTGGTGATACCCATTTTGATGGGGGTGTTATTACCCTTTTCGGTGGGTGTTGTTACCCATTTCGGTGGGGGTGTTGTTACCCGTTTTGATGGGAGTATTGTTACCCGTTTTGGTGGGGGTGTTGTTACCCATTTCGGTGGGGGTGTTGTTACTCATTTCGGTGGGGGTGTTGTTACCCATTTCGGTGGGGGTGTTGTTACCCATTTCGGCGGGGGTGTTGTTACCCATTTCGGTGGGGGTGTTGTTACCTATTTCGATGGGGGTCTTGTTACCCATTTCTATGGGGGTGTTGTTACCCATAACGTTGGGAGTGAAATATATGATGGTTACCCGAGTTACGTATAACTTCGGGGGTGTGGCATAAACCCAAACATAGGTATGAGGTGAGCGAGTCTGTGTCGCAACAGACTCGAAAGAGGTCCTTGTCGCGTATCCCGGTACTGTTTCAGTCTTCGAACATGAGTCGGGGGTTTGGTTATAGGCCCTGGCACAGTATCAGTCTTCCGACATGAGTCGGGGGTATTGCATGAGACAAGATGCACATCGCGTACTCCGGTAGTGTGTCAGTCTTCGGACATTAGTCGGGGGTTTGGTTACACGCCCCGGCACAGTATCAGTCTTCGAACATGAGTCGAGAGTATTGCATATGATGAAAGTGATGGATGATGAGATCTGTGTCACGTATCCCAGTACTGTGTCAGTCTTCAGACATGAGTCGGGGGTTTGTTTATCAGGCCCCGGCATAGTATCAGTCTTCGGACATGAGTCGGGGATATTGCATGAGACGAGATAATAAGGTGAGCGACTTTGTGTTGCAACAGACTCGGATAGAGTTCAATCCCTGTGATTGACTCATATGGGATCTTGTCGCGTATCCCGGTGCTGTGTCAGTCTTCAGACATGAGTCGGGGGTTTGTGAGCAGGCCCCGGCACAGCATCAGCTGTCGAGCATGAGTCGGGGATATTGCACGAGACAATATTCGAGTAATAAAGTGTAATGAGCAAAAAGATGAATGAACATAAATGAATTATTGTAATAAATTACTAAACAAGATCCTTGACATTTGACCTCAGTAACCGTGGCTGAGTGCCACGAAAAGGGTAAAGTCTGACCGGATCTAGAAAGAGAAGTGAATGATAATGTAATAGGTTTTATGAACAAAGTTAAGGAACGTAATGACGAAGATAATAATCATATTATCTGTATGTATGTATGATGCATGATCACAACCAATGTAAAGTATAGTATGCTTTTGAAAAAAGGTAAAGAACGGTTTTAACAAAGAAAAGTATGTTTTATTTTAAAACTAGAACTCGCTCAGCGTCACTGACTTTTGTATGTACGATAGTTGGCAGGTAATTGTTGATGGTGAGGAGTTGCAGGCATGGATGCATAAGCTACTGGGAGCATTTTGAGGCTGGCATTCGTATTTTGACATGTCTTTGTATTTTGAGATGAAAACAAATGTTGTAAATGAATGAAATGACATATTTTTAGTTAATAATGAAAGTTTTAAATTCTGCTGCAAAATAAATGTACATTTTATAATATTTTATGTGCAATGAATGACCAATTATGAGGTGCCCGGGAACGGGGCCTTACATTACTTTTTCAGTATAGTAGCATGATATTGTCTACACATCATTCTTATCATGTCAAACTTTATTAATGAGTGAAATATGCAAGTGATCTCACTAATGTACTATCATTTCTCACATATTGCATAAACAGATTATTGTCTAAAAATAAACTGACACTTAGAAAAGGACTCTCTTTTCGGAGTTTTGATTTTATTCTTTTGTATTTGGTGTTTCTAAAAAAACACACACACAAAATACAAATAGGCAATAACATTAAGAGGATCACTTATGATGATCTTTTGATTTAGGGAGTTCACATATGATTAATAAGACCAATTGACTCCATTAAATACTCATACCGTCCTAGTAGGAAGGCTTTAGTAAATAGATCAACCAACAGTTTTTCCATTGCAATTTGAATCAATATGATTAACCCTTTTTCAGAGTTATATCTGAGAAAATGATATCGAATTTCCATATGTTTTATTTTTGAATGTTGAACAGGATTAGCTGTAATGAACATAGCTGCAGTGTTATCAACGTAAATAGGTGTTTTAAGAAAATTGAACCCATAATCCAGTAGTGATTTTGCAAGCAGAGGATTTGAGATCATCCTGCTGATCCAACAATGTACTCAGCTTCTACAGTTGAAACAGAGTTATTTGTTTGTTTCTTACATTGCCACAAGACTAATCGGGGACCAAGAATTGACAACCACCTGAAGTAGATTTTCTATCTTGACAACATCCACCATAATCACTATCTGTATATCCATGTAGTTCAAAGTTACCCTTGTAAGGATACCAAAGCCCTAAAGCTGGTTTACCTTTGAGATACCTGAATATCCTTTTGACAGAAATTAAGTGAGATTCTTTCGGGTCTGATTGATACCTGGCACAAACACAAACAGCATACATAATGTCTGGTCTAGATGCAGTAAGATACATCAAAGAACTAATCATTGATCTGTATAGTGTTTGTTTAATTGATTTTCCTTTTGGATCAGGTTCAATCTTAGTGTTAACATCTGCTGGAGTTCGTATGGAGTGACAGTGTTGCAACTTAAATTTCTTCAAGGGCTTCTCAACAAACTTCTCTTGATTGATAAAAATTCCATCGTTAGTTTGCTTGACTTGAAGTCCAATAAAGAAATTAATCTCTCCCATAGAAGTCATTTGGAACTGAGATTTAATGATTTCTTCAAATTCATTACTCAATTTTGGACTTGTAGAACCAAATATGATATCATCAACATACATTTGTACACATAAGAGATCATCATTATCCTTCTTTATGAATAAAGTTGGATCAATTTTCCCTTTTGTGTATCCATGTTGGATTAAGTGTTGTGATAATGTCTCATACCAAATTCTAGGGGCTTGATGAAGTCCATATAATGCTTTACTCAGCTTATACACTCGATGTGGAAATTCTGCATCCTCAAAGCCCGGAGGTTGCTTCACAAACACATCATCAGTGATAGGACCATATAAAAAAGCACCCTTTACATCCATTTGATACACATTAGATTTCATGAATGAAGCATAGGCCAGGAAAACTCGAATGGATTCAAGTCTTACAACTTGTGTAAACACCTCATCATAATCTATCCCTTCTTCCTGTGTGTATCCTTATGCAACAAGTCTCGCTTTGTTCCTTATTACTACACCACGATCATCAGTCTTATTTCTAAACAACCATTTCGTGCCTATGGCATTTTCTCCTTTAGGTAAATCTACTAAATTCCACACTTCTTGTTTACAGAATTGAAGTAATTCTTCTTGCATGGCTTCTATCCAACCATTTTCCTTTAATGCTTTGGTAACATTTTTAGGAACAATTTAAGAAAGAAAACAAGAGTATAAACACAAGTATGCTTGTCCTGATTTACTCCTTGTTGTTCTCTCATTCAATGGACCAATAATCTAAGAAATTGGATGATTCTGTGAATACGAGATGTTGGAATCTCATCACAGTGAACATTAACATCCAGATTTGTTTGGTTTAAGTTGGAGAGCTGATGTAACAAATTAGAAGAATGTGGATTATAGTTTGGAACTTGAGTCGCTGAATTAATAAAGTAATCAAAGTTACCAGTATCAAATGCATCACCAGAGATGGATAATGTTCCAGACTTAGGTTGCATAAACTCATTACGATCATTAGGAATTGGTTGTTATTCTTCCTAATCAAATGAGACTGAATGATCTAAAGCTATATTTTCATGATTATTGTCATTGAATCGAATTGTTGAGTCCTTGACAAATGATAACATGGGTAGTCTGAGGACGAATCATTTGGGTCGCCAGAATCTGAATCCTCACTAAAAGATCCAAGATCTCTCTAGATTTCTTCTGGCCTGTAGAATCAAGACAATTTGATTGATTAAACAAGTTAGATTGAAGAGAATTTGATAATGAATCTAAATCAAATAACCATGCAGGACCATTAATGATTTTAGAAAGTTTATGTTCGGTTTTCTTCCAAACATTAACTTATAAGGAGTTTTTATTTTATCTCTCACAATTAAGATTCTATTCTGAATAAAACACGCAGTTGATATAGCTTCATCCCAAAACGTGATAGGAATTTTTGCATCAGCTAACATAGAACGAGTAGCCTCAACCAGAGTTCTATTCTTCCTTTCAACAACTTTATTTTGTTAAGGAGATCTGGGAGCACTGAACAGATGAGCTAGCCCTTTCTGAGCACAAAACATTTCAATGTTAGCATTTTTGAATTCCGTTCCATTATTACTTCTTATTATTTCTTTATTTTCTAATTGATTATCAACTTTAATGATAAATTCTTTCAGTAAATCAGCCATTTCAGATTTAGCATACAAAAAGAAAACCCATGAAAATCTTGTATAGTCATCAATGATAACTAAATGATATGATTTTCATTCGATACTCTTCATATTTGTTGGTCCAAAAAGGGCCATATGTAACATTTGAAGAGGATTGGAAGTTGAGTTTATGAGCTTGGTCTTATAAGACGCTCTGTGTTGCTTTCCCTTCAAACACGCTGAGCAATGATCAGTCATTGCAAACTTCTTAGATGGAAGTCCAATGACATGATTTCCTCATACAAGCTTGTTCATATTCTTGAAATTTGAATGTCTGAGACGTCTATGCCAAAGCTGGCTTTCATCATTTGATGCTTTAGCAATTAGGCATGTTGTTTAAGTTGAAGGATCAACTTGAGACATATCCAGCTTGTATACATCTCTATCCCTTTTAGCTGTAACAATTACCCAATCTTTGCTTGTCTGAAAACCTAGCTTTAAAACATAACAAAATGAATCATCAAATAAAACAGAGTTTGATTTATCACATATTTGGGATACACTTAAAAGATTAAAGTTCAACTATGAACAAAAATTGACTTTGTCAAAGGTTATTATCACATTTGATACTGTTCCTTCTCCTATTATTTTTCCACCTGCATCACCACCAAAGGTGATGTGTGTTCCATCCTATAACTTAAATTCTTGTAACAAGGCAGGATTGCATGTCATATGCCGGCTACACCACTATCCACATACCATGTATTAAGTGGTCTTCTTGGGCGTACCTGCACAACAAGAAAATTAAGTTGAGATATCTACCCAAGCCGAGATGGTCTTAGGTTTTCCAAATTTATCAATAATGGAAAATTGTTTGTCATGAAGATTATTCAAATCAGGTTTATTCTTGATGAATTTAGCAATATTGTTTGAAAATTGTTTGAGTTATTTTTGAAAACATTCATACCATTTGATTGATCACTTTTTGACTCGTATTGATGACTAACCTTTTATTAGTCATTCTTACGGATCTTGGTATGAATGTTCTTGCACATTTTGTTTACATCTCACATAATTGTTCTTTTGAAAAGATCTCAAACCTAAAGAAGGTTGATTAGTTAATTTTTGAAATCCATGAGTTTGATTTCTCATATATTGAGGATTAACATAACCTTTGCTCATGTTTGAATTTGCGAATCCTCTAGCATGTGATCTCTTTCAAAAATAAAAATTTGCAATATTATGAGTCTTCTCATCATAATAAGTACAGTATTTGTTAAAAATAACAATCTGTTGTGGAATGATTCGCATGCCACATATGTGATAGTACTTGTTGAAATAGCACTCAATAGTATTGTGATTTTTCATATCACATATTTCACAGTACATTTGTGGAGTTATAAACAACTGTTTGTTAACTTTTGACATTGACACTATATGTGATTTATTTTTATATTTTTGTGTCAAATAGTTAAATTGTTGTTTTTCATTTTTCACATTTTGATTTTGTGCCAATTATTTTGCATCTATTTAACATGAACTTCCTTCTTGAATCATTAGGAACAAATCTTTTTGCTACACCGGAAGTCTTAGAATCTGAACTTGATTTCAGATCAGAGTGAGATTTGTTCATAGTATTCACCTTGTTGGTTTGAAGAGATTCATATTTAACAAACCGGCAACACAAATTTTATTGGTTTAAGTCTTGTTGCCTGATTTGTTGCTTTGATCAATTTTTCTGAACATTTGTTTGTTCAGATTTTGTTTTTGATGATTTCTTTCTTCTTCTTTGGTTCTTTGACTTAGAAAAACTTTGTTTACTTTCAGATTGAACATCGTCAGAAGAAGATTCCTTTACAGATTGAATGTTTTTTAGATTAATAGTGTTTGAATCTTCTGATGTTCCTACCTGTTGTTTATCTTTATCTTTACTTTGAACTTTCACTTCTTCTAATACAGAATGAATTTGTTCAGAAGTGTTTTGTTTTATTTGTTTTGGTTCATAAGATTTTATCTTGATTGGATGACTATTTTTAATCTTTTCTTGATCATTTTCAACAAAAACTTTTACATTTTCCTTTTCTTCTTCTGAATTCTTGTTTTTGACCTGAAAGTTTTTAAGTTTAGCTTTATTCTCAAAAGAATGGTCATGTGTATTAAAGTTTTCTGGTAAAGTGTTTGTAATAGATTCAGGCATAGGTTCATGAGTGAAACCTAACCCTACTTTCTGTTTATCTTTTCTCTCACTTACTAGTTTTTTCACAATCATTTTTTGAACTTTTTACTTTAGCAAGATCCATTTGAGTAGTAGCATGTGTTATCTTCTCCTATTCAAGATTATTGGTCATCTCTTCCAATTGTTTAGAGACAATTTCTAATTCTTTTAGTGTTTTGTTCCATGAAGTTTGAAGAGAAATAATCTTTTGATCTATTGTTTTATGATCAGATTTTAGTTTGTTATGCATTGGCTCTTCTTGTTTTAATTTCTCACATATTTTATATGAGTAGTTTCTATAGTATTCAACATGTTCATAGCATGATTTTGTGCAGAGTTTTCTCTCACTTCAAATGGGATTTCAAGGAATTTTGGAGATAAGGTTTTAGATTTTGAAGATGAAGTGTCAACCTTAGGTTGATCAGACTATGCCATTAGAGCTACTTCATTTGTCTCCTCCTTAGGATCAGATTTGTCACTCCAATCATAGTCATCTTCTTCATTCTCACCTTCCACCTTTGGATCATTATTTTCTGACCAATCTTCTCCCTAGATTTCTGCAACAAGAGATAAACTTGATGTTAAATAATTAGTAAACTGTTCAGCATATGCACTCCAATCATAACCATCTTAATGCTGACTACTAAAGGTTTGGTTTCATCAGATGGTTTTGTTTCATCTTTAAGCTCAGGCATAGGAAGACTTTGATAAGGCTTTTGAAAGGTATTCTGAGCTCGTTGAAACCTTTGATTGCTAGAACTTGAATGAGCATTTCGTCGATTATTCCTTGGAGCTTTGCATTCTCTGGAGAAATGTCCATAACTATTATAGTTAAAACACTTTGATTTTGACTTATCAAACCCAACAGTCTTGTTAGCACTTAGCTTGTACTTCGTGTTGACATTTGAGTGTTTTTGTGTCCTTTAAGAAATCATTACCATCTGCTAGTTTAAGTCCATCTCTTCAACATCTTCAGGATCCATTTCAAACAAATCCTGCAAAACAAGGTCTAATTGAGTTAAATGGCTACCTTGATATGCTTGAAAACTAGCCATAAATGCAGTGAATGCAGTTTTAGACTCTTCATCCTCTAATAGGATGTTTATCACATCTTTAACTTTGCTAGATTTAGCAGAGTTAGATGAAAAGTCTCTGTTTGAACATTAGATGTTTGAGACTGAGATTTAGGAGGAGATTGAGAATGAGACTGTGTTGTATAAGCAGGAGCACTAGTAAATGATGAATTAGTGAAAAATCCCGCTCCAGCAAATAAATCTCCCTCTTCTTCTGTAATTTTTCACTTTTTGCCATGAATGCATTTTCAAGTGTTTGTAGGAGAAGCAACAAACTGATACCGAGACATTGATGCTGCTCTGTCATTATCCTATAGCTTTCATCAATCTCTACTGACTCTATCTTGGCAATGAGTAGATCTAGATCCGTAGGGAACTTCTCTGTATGCTTTAGTAAGGTTACTGTTTGTTTCCATGATGAGGGTAAAGCATTGAGTAGTCTAAGATTTAGATCTTCAAGATCAGGCTTAATACCAACTGTTGACATCTTAGTTGTAAGTTGACAAATCTGTTCATCATCTGATTTACGGTTTCTCCAGACAAATGTTGAAACAATTCTAATTGCCTTTTCAACTTTTGTTTCTTGAGATTTTGAATCTCCTTGCCTCCTTCACAAATGGTCTTTAAGGCTTTATACATGGTGTATCCAGTTTCATATCCGTCAAGCCTTGCAAGAACTTCCAAAGGTAGCCTTTACACATCAAGGAAATGCTTTGATATCATTCTTTACTCTTCTCAAATCATCTCCTTCAAGAGCATCTTTAGGATAGGGTTCTTCAGAATCTTTAGTATAAACAAACCCTTTGTCAAGCCCACCAATGATTATAGGAATGTATGGTCCTTTTTCTATAGATTTCCAAATATCGGTGTCAATGAAATTTAAATGATGTTTTAACCTAAGAGACCAATTTTTGAAATCAACTCTATTTTTATGTTTTGGAACTCTATTTTTAGAATCTTCTGATTTCACCATTCTTATTTTTGTTGTTTTTCTTAGATTTTGAATTAAGAAAAGAAATGAAAGAGTTTTTGAAAAATTTTCATAAAAAAATTCTAAGTATCAAGGGTGATGCACCTGAATAGTAATCAAAACCCAAACAGTTAATGTGCCTAGGTTGAGAGACGTCTAAGGGACTCCCTTAGAATTTTTTTCCAAAACGCCTAAGTTGATGCGTCGGAATAGTAGTGAACCGCCTGAACAGTTGTAATGCGCCTACACAGTTGTAATGCGCCTCAACATTTGTCAAAGTCTAAACAGTTCTAATATGACTCAACATAGAGATGATACATCTGGACTTATACTCTTCAACAATAGTGAAACGTCTGAACTATAAACGTCCAAACAGTGTTAATGCGACTAGACAGTAGTCAAATGCCTAACACTTACACAATTTCAGCAAACTTCAACCCTAATGCGCCACATCATCATGTTCATATGAATGTAACTAAATTAAATCTTCTGAAATTCTTCAAAAGTTGATGAATTGGATTGAAACTTTCCAATTAGACATGTGATTTTCAGTTCGAAAAATAATGAGCTTTTCGAACACAAATTCAACAAATTATCTCGAATTTGATGAATTTAACTGCTAATTGTGGTTAAAACATGTTTCTGATGATGAAACACATCTGAAATCAAAAAATTTCAATTGAATTGTCTATCAATCACAGATTCAGTGAATTTTTGAGTTTGACTGTTCGACAGAACTCAAAAATCACTCTACCAATAGCTCTGATACCATTTGATAGGATCAAATGTATCAATATGTGATGATATATGAACACAATTCAAAAAATACAAACAAAGTAATCAAATCAAGCAAGATATCAACAAAATTCACAAATTATTAATATCAAGCAAAGACAATACAAAGTAAGTAAGCAGTTTTCGTCTCACTCTAACTGCTACAAGTCTAAGCTTTATAACTAAACACAAGGAACTAACAAAATACAAAACTAGTCCTTATACTGTTACAAATAGTAAAAAAACACATAAAGAAAACATGTTAATCTTTCTAGAGAACTAACAAAAGTGCATAATTTTCGGTTTTTGAAGAAGAACAAGAAAGATTCGAATTCAAGGTAAGAATTCATGGATTTATGGTGTTCTTAACTGGCATTGCCTCGGGTGTATGCTTATGTGTGTTTGTATGTTTGGTTGTGTGTGGTTTTAGTGGGTTTCTAGGTGGTTGAACTCAATTGTAAATGAGTTTGGAAGAAGCCATACTCAAGAGTTGCAAAGGTGAGTTCTAGAAACCCTCTTTTACATGTTTTTAAATGTTTTAGGGCTAGATGTGCATGAATGTATTTTTTTATAAAACTGAGTTTTATACCCATATGTTTGAATGATGATGATGATGTTATGGTGTGATTCTGGACAATGTTCATGATTTGTTGATGTTATGGTTGTGTTTCTAAGGCTTAAAATGTAAGAGTTAAGCTTAGAACATGAAAGATAATGTTTGGGGACTGAACCTGATGAATAGTGAGCCCTAGGCTGCTCATGCGCTCAAACAGTAGTTCATATGCCTAAGTTTAGAAAACTACTTAAGTGTTGACAAATGCAGATAGAAGGTTCATGCGATGAGCATTGTTCACTAAGAAAGTCAATGTGGATGAACATTGATCACTAAGTCAATGCGGATGAGTATTGGAGAAATGCAGATGACAGTTAATGCGGATGAGCATTGTTCACTAAGTAGGTCAATGCGGATTAGTATTCGGGAAATGCACATGAGTATTGGGGAAATGCGAATGAACAGTTAATGCAGATGAGCATTAACCACTAAGTAAGAGAAATGCAGATGAGTACTTAGGAAATGCGGATAAGTATTGAGGAAATGCGGATGAGTGCTGATGAAATGCGGATGAACTAAAATGAATGCGGATGAACAAAAAAGGCAAATGCGGATGAACACTTAGAATAGTTTTTGACTTTCTGGAGAAAAAAGTGAAATTTAGGCTTCGACTTGGGAGGTTCCCGAGGGGCTATATAAGTTGACTTTTGAGGTCATAGATGTAATCATGGGCATGTATGATGTATGTATGATAATTATGCATGATGGTATGAGTGATGTATGTTATGCATGTATGTCAGTGCCTTGTATGGCGATGTTTGTATGATTATGTTTATGTTCCTGCTATGTATGTTTTATCTTTCCCGTTGCTTTTTATGAAAGAAATGATAAAGTATTATGTAACGTAACATGAAAGATAATGAATAGAGGAACATAATGATAGAATGCATGCATTAATGAAAGAGAAAGTAAAGAGAGGCTTGCAAGCAAAATGTACGAATGTGCACGGCTTTAAAATGCCGTAAGCTCAGCTGTGTGTGGTTTAGCTACCCCTTAAGGGTACACGCAAGGGTCTAGTCTTTGTGACTGACTAGTGATATAGTACATGGTTTATAGTGATTACTCACTCCGGTGCTAGTGTCAGGCTATGTGCGTTATGGAAGTCATCTATGATATTCGGCCCAGTACCCGCTTTGTGCATATGTTTGGGGTATAGTATATAGTTGGGATCTTTGTCGCTTCCCCCGGTGCTGGAGCCAGGATATGTGCACGATGGAAGTCATTTATGATCTTCAGCCCAGTACCCGCTCCGTGCATACGTTTGGGGTATAGCTGATGACACTGATCCGGAAAGAGATAAAGAGATAATGAAAGAAAGTGATGAAGAGTAAAAAGGATAATAATGATATTATCCATGTGTATGTACGATGTGTGATCATGTACGACGGTATAGTGTGATTTAAAAGAAAGTAAAATATGTGTTAAACTAGAACTAGAAATCACTGAGCAACGCTGATTTTTTATGCATTTTTTCAGTTGGCAGGTGAGCATTGCAGAGGATGGCGAGAGGCTGCTACTTGGCATTTTGGATGGCATTGTTTTATTAATGTTTTTGCATTGTAATGTGAACAAATAAAAATGTATAATGAATGATCGTATTAACTTGCGAAAATCATTTATAATGAAATGAAAAGTTATTTTAATTTCGCTGCGATGTTTTCTAAAAGTTAAATGTAATTATATGTTTTATGTGCAATGATTGACCATCTGTGAGCGTCCCGGGAACGGGGCCTTACATATAGCTTTGTAGTATTTGCTTTAGTTAGAGGATTCCAGCTGGTATCAAAGTATGTCCGACTGTAGGTAGTATTATATATAGTTTCTCATTGTAACTCATGCAATATGCTTTTAAGAGAGTTATGTATGAAAGTGAATGAAAGTAATGAAAGTGAATGGTAATGGCGTACGATGAACGAACGAAAGTTAACGAATGAATGATAAAGATAATAATGTTATTATCTATGTGTACGTATGATGTGTGATCATGTACAAAAGTAAAGAACGGTTTTAAATGAAAGTAAAGTATGTTTTATTTTAAAACTAGAACTCACTTAGTAACACTGACTTTTATGTGTTTCCAGTTGGCAGGTAATGGTTGTTGAGGATGGCACAGGGCGGCTACTTGGCTCCTTTGGATGGTCTACTTTTGTTAATGTTTTTGCATTATATGCGAAGAAACGATATTTTGAAATGAATGTTGTATTAACTTGCAAAAGCATTTATAATGAAATGAAATGTATGATTTAATTTTTCCACTGCAATGTTTTATTTAAGTTAATAATAATATGTGTTTTATGTGCGATGATTGACCAGCTGTAAGCATCTCGGGAACGGGGCCTTACGAGTTGGTATAAGAGCCAAAATTTAAGTGAAATGGGTAAAATTTTAAACTAAAAATAGGATGGAAAGGGATGGGATGCCAGTCCGAGTAGCTGCATGCCATGAGGTATTTTCTTAATGTTATCTGGCATTACGTGCGCATGTTATGTGGTTTATGTGCCTTTAGTAGATTTAGATACTGATGTAGTCATGATATATAATGCTTAGGGTATGAAGAGTAAAGTAAGTGGCTAATTACAACTGGCTACCATAATTAAGGATTTATTATACTTGACATAAACTAAGCTATTCCCTTGAATGACCATGTTAGTCTTTGAATCGTATTATATGTTTAGATGATGGCCGGTGGTAGATAATCGAAGGCTTAATGTGGTGGAGGTCATGGTGGACGTTGTGCTGAACCACGGGTCATGAGAGGAAGGCCTAGACCCAAAGAGGTTGTTCATGAAGAACCCGAGACCCCTCATCTAGAGGGTGAAGACGAGAGTGCTAACTTGAGAGCCTCGGTGAAGGAGGTTGTTGTGAAAGGAGTGCACCAAGTCATGCAGACAATCTTACCGTATGTGGTGATCGATATGATTAAAACTATGTGGGAAGGGGAAAGAAGAGAGGAATAGGTACTCAGGGGGACGAGAGCGACTGGAGATTGAGACGGTTTTCTACGAGGATGAGGAGGAGGAAGAAAAGCCTGCGCTGGAGGCAGTACGAGGTTGTTACTACGAGGCATTTCAAAGATGCTAGCCCGCTACTTTTCATGGTAATAGCACTACTGCTGCTCACCGGTGGGTGAGAGAGATGAAAGTTGTTCTCAACATAAAGGAATGTGAGGAAGATCAGAAAGTGAAGTTTGGCACCCACTCATTCATGGACTCAACATTATGCTGGTGGGACTACATTGTCCAAGCTGAGGGTAGCAGAGCTATAGGAAGAATGAGGTGGCCTAAGTTAAAGAAGCTGGTGATTGAGGAGTTCTGTCATCATCGGGAGATGGACAAAATAGAGAGGGAGTTCCTGTAGTTGGAGGCGGGAACAATGACACATCAGCAATACACCATGAAGTTTAATGAGATGGCATGTCTGGTGCCGGATCAAGTGACGCCTACATCATGAAAGATTAAGAGGTACATCCAGGGCTTGCCAGCAGATATCCGTAGGCACATGATCACTGCCCGACCAAGCACGTTTAGGTCAGTAGTTGACTGGTAGGGAGGTTGTATGATGAGAGGACAATGGTGGTGGCTATAGGCAACAAAAGGAGTGGTGGTGACTAGAATTGGAATGGGAAGTGGGTTGGACGGGGCAGGGCCACTCCAAGCAATAAAGGTGCATGGGTGGACCACCGACGCATGGTCACATCCGGTGCGGGGCTGAGAAGGTGTGGTAAGTGTAGAAAGGAGCAGACCAAAGAGTGTAGATGGGGTTTGAACATGTGCTTCAAATATGGGAAGCCTAGCCATATGGAAAGAGAATGAAAGGTGGGGAGGTTTGTTAACTGTAGCGGGGAGGGCCACATGATTAGGGACTACAAGAAGCCAAGGGCTGAAAATTTAGGAGTGAAGAAGGCTGGAGGAGAAGGGCGGAGAGCGAGTGCTAGAGTGTTCACAATGACGCACGAAGAGGCTAGGACGGACCCGATGTTGTGTTAGGTACATATCATGTACGAGGTTTTCTGTCACCTCATGTACGAGGTTTTCTATACTATTTATAGGCTGACAAGATGCCTTTATACAAATTGACTAAACTACCCCTGTCCTATACCTCAGAACTAGTCTAAGTCATGATCCGCATTTCGTTGGTTCATCCACATTGACAAATGCGGATGACTTGGACTTCATCAACATTTCTTCTCATGCAGCCGCATTAGTAATTTGTTCTCCGCATTTGTTATTACGGAAGAAAAATAACTTGGCGTATTCGTCTGACTTGTTCGTATTTGTAAATGTGGAGGAGTCAACCTTGTCCGCATATTCTTCTAAGCTATCCGCATTTGTTAATGCGGAAGAACAAACGCTTGTCAGCATTTGTTTTATGGCTTCCGCATATACAAATACGGTTAGCCACACTTGGTTATTCTATGAGTAGAATCTTCATCCACATCAATTCTTGGACTTATGGGAATCTTAGTAGAATAACCATCAACTCACCAATTTAATTGGCATGTATGATTGTCTTAGGGTTCAACAATACTACCCCTAAGCATTATACAGCCTATGTTCTTCAATGTTTGGGTGGTGATTGTGGTTGTGAGGATTCTGCTGGGTCTTGTGGAGGCATCAAAGCTGCTGCTTGAACTAGATCCAAAATAGCCTTTATCATCTTGACAAATTCTGTTGCTTTTGACATCCTTTCCCTGCGAAGCACATGGATCTTCATCTTGCTCATATTATAGATGGCTTCTAGTGGTAATTTCTTGAGGGAATTAGGTTCCCAAATAGATACTGTAGACAACCCATCTCCGTGAATTAATAAGCTTCCATCCACATCAACCTCCAACATAACAATATTCCCAAGCTGCAAGGGGTCTTTTTCTTCTTTCTTTTATCTCTGTTAGCAACGATATGATCATATGACATTTTTAGCAGCGATGCACTTTAAGAAGAAATGCATATCTTGTTCCCCTAGTTTGTTTTGGATTTCTCTAAAATGTTTGGTATATATGTAGTGGATGTAAGATTCATCAAGCAGTCTTACCTCATATCTGCTGAATGATCTTATTTCAGCACCTTCCATTCCACCCCATTTTCTTTCAATGACCATTTCATAAGTTTTCTCATCAAAATACACATTTGAGATAGGTATAGAGGAATGGGTACCAGACACCAGTTTTCTCTTAAAAGACTCTGTTGGTTTCATTTTTAGCTCTAGGAACACAGCTTCCTCAGCTTGTTTTGTCTATTTCTTCTTAAGGGATTGATGAATGACCTATCTTTCCACATCTAGATGGCTTTCAATGATTTGAAGTTATAAGTTCGTTTGAACATTTTGAGTATGTCTTCAATTCATAACCCCTAAACATAGCCTTATGGTTGATCATTTCCAAATTGGCTAGTTCTTTTAAGTCATGAATTTCCAGGGCATTAACAAGAGTAGAGTACTTTGTAAAGAATTAGACCAGCCCTGAGATTCTTTTGACCATGAACATGTTCCAATCACTGTCATACTTCCAGGAAATGATTTTCTTATCAATTTTGCTTGTGGGAGTAGACACACCTCTAATCATCTTTGCAGTGGTTAACCCTTCTTGAAGTTTCAGTTGGAAGGGTTTAGCAAACCACTCATGGTACCTATCAAGCACAGGTGCCAAAAAGTCTTGATCTTGATAGGTGAGTTGCATGTCTTGAGCTAACACTCTAGATCTTAGATTTTTATTGATGATTTCTTCTTCTATCTTCTTGAGCCTATCTTTCTTTTCATTAATCAGCCTTAGAGTGGCAGCCCTTAGTGAATTTGTTTTCATATTCCCAAGTTTTCTTCTTGTGAAGCCTTGACTTGAAAGATAATCCTTCATTTCCCTATCAATATGTTATAAGGATCAGGATATAGGGGTTGAGGAGTTGATGTTGATTTCTTCATGGCTGATGATTTGGGCACAAGAGCCTTTGGAGAAAGAGTTCCCTCATACTCAGTGTCAAAGGTGGGGTCCAACAGTTTGTTTACTTTCTTCTCTTCTGCTTTCATTCCCTCATATGTCATGCTAAAAACTTCATCAAAATCATATCCATGGTTAATCAAGAATATGGCTCTAACCATGAGGTCATCTGTTTGTGCCTTTTCAACCATTTCATGCTTCAAGGTCAATAAAGACAACTTGTTTCTTTAATTGAGCCTCAGCTTGCTCATGCTCTTCCAAAAATTCTGCTATTGCAACAAGACGTCTAGGATCATCTTGTTTGCTTTTGTTTACTGGTTTCTCTTCTTTCATAGGTCTCTTTCCCTTAGCCTTCTCAGAGATACTTCCTCCTTCTGGTGTAAGTTTGTATTGAAGGACCAGATGAGGATTCAGGCTTTTCAACTCCCTCAGGCAATTTTTTAGCCTCTGTTTGTATTTGTTCATAAGTGTTGGATCTTATATGCCCAAGACATATACAAGATTGATGTGGTTAGTACGTTATGATCCAAGTCGGGTCATACCCAATAACAAGCCAAACAAACACCAATAAATATTTATTTGTTGATGAGATCATACAAATAAAAGTTGACACCAATTTAGAAAATGGGTTTTCTAAAACATTACTTTTGTAAAAGAACAACATTATGTAGATATTTGTTCATGAGAAATTATTTGTTTCATACTTTGAGTTGATTAAATAATAACAAATAAAAGTGTGTTAATGTTATAAAATTAAAATTGGTTTTAATTTTATAAAATAAGGGTTTAAAAGAGTGCAAATTTTATAAGAAAATAAATGGGGGGAACCCATTTTAAATGGTTCATTTTCGGCCGCCCAAGTGGGCATTGGGAACCTTTTGTGTCTTGGTCTTTGCAAGACTTTCACTCCCCTTGCACTCTTCCATCATTTCACACATTTCTCTCTCACACACACTCAAGCAAGAACTCTCTCAAACAAGGCTGAATTTTAGAAATAGAGGCTCAAACAAGGCTGAAAATTTCAGATTCTTGAAGCTGCATTTGTAGAGATTTTGGTGTTGAGCTCCCTAACTAGCTAGGTGTTTGGAAGAGCTTGTGGGTATCATAAGTTGACGCTTTCTCTCTTGGGGGCTGGACATTCAAGAACGTCACCATCTTCATCTTATACATCTACAACATCTTGTGCAAGAAAGGTTGTTTCAATGAATACCCTATGGTTGTTTTTATGGTTTGATAGCACAATAGTTTACATACATACATACATACATACATATATATATATATATATATATATATATATATATATATATATATATGATCCTTATTCTTGGGTTTTTTATGCTTTAAAATGGTGAAAATTTTAAATTGTAAACAACATGTTTAAACCTTGTATCCGCTGCGTTGTTTATATTTTAAATGGTTAAACTAACTTTGATTAACATGTTACAAAACCCAACAATGGCATCTAGAGCCGGACATGTGGAATATGTGCCTCAAAAGTTCTTGAAAAGTTAGTCTTTATGGACTTTTTCAACCCATTAGGGGCTGTTTTGTTGTGGATATATGAATCCCTTATGTTTCAAGGTTTAATCTTACATGCTTTAGTATAAACCTTGAAAGATTAACATCAAATGGTTGATTGTGTTGTTTGGACAAAACCCTAATGTTTTGGTTCATGTTGGCCACAACTTTAAAGTTATAATAAGGGGTTTATTGTTGTTCTTGGATGTTGCATATGTTTCATATTTTGGTGCATAACATAGCCTTGACCTTATGTGTTTTGGATTTGGTTGATTATCATTTTGTCATGTTGGTTTTGATTCTTTAAAGGGTTGTAATATTTGTGTTTGTATTTTGGGTTGTAATTTATTTATTCATTTGGTTATGTAGTAAATAGATTAGGTGCATTTCTTTTATTAGAAAAATTGTATTAGGATATGATTTCGTAAAAGAAGATGCATAAGATGAAGACCGAAAGAAGGACACAAAAGACATGGTCACTTGAATCATTTAGATGTGGATTCAAGTGGGAGTTCATGGACACATTTTGATGTGTCATCTTAACCCTTAAGAAAGACCTTATGACAACACTTGTGATGGCAAACAAGTGTGGTCAACTTAGTGGCTATGGTTATGCACTTATGTTTGTATGATTATGCACTTATGTTTGTATGATTATGCTTGTTTCGATGTTTGTTGTATGATTGTTGGTTGATATTTGGATATGCATAACAAACTCAATAACAAACTTAACAAGCTGAAAATTGATGGTTCTTTATCATTAAGTGGTTAATAAAAGGTTATAAAAAGGATTAATGATTTTAATAAAAGGGGTTTTATTAAAAGTGAACCATAGGGTACCTTGTATTTGAAAGCATGAAAATATAAAACAGCGGCCTTCAGTCGCACGATTGACCGAATCGCATGACTAAACTCATTCGCACCCTCCATACGCACGATTGAACTCAGTCGTCTCGTTCATACTCACGACTGACCAGCTTCATTCGCATAGACTCCAACCGCACTCTCCTTCCACACGACTGAATCCAATCACACGATTGAATTCATCCGCATACTGCATTCGCATGATTGATCCAATCACATAAGTTCAATCGCATGAGTGGTCCATTCGCATAAGCAAAGTATTTGACTAAAAAAAATTTAAAATTAACTAAATGGAAGAGCAATACTCAGCTTTTACTACACGGAGAGACATAGGAATCCAGAACCTCTTACTTCTGGAAAATGAGACAGGGAATCACAATAAACCCCCTAACCTAATAACGTCAGACGATTACCCTCAATGGAAGCAACGTTTTGAGATTTACTTAATGTAGTTGATCTCAACCTTTGGGAGTCAATCGAGACAAGGTATGACATGCCAGTAGGTGCTGATGGAGTGAAACTGACTTTGGGAGGGATGAATGACACAAAGAAGAAAAATATAACACATAGAAGAAAGTGTACACCCTGGTAACTCAGTCTGTACTGAACCATATATTCCATCAATTCTCTCAGAATAAACAGGCTAAGAAACTTCGGATGGCCTTGGAAAAACGCTATGACAAGAATGCTTCATTAAAATCTCTAAAGGCAAAAGCATTGAAGAAGGAATTTGACAACAGTTCAATGGGTAAGGAAAGTCTAGATGATGTAATCGACAGTTTCTATCATCTCATGAGTGAGCTACATATTCATGGAGTTAAAACATTGATGGAAGATATGGTTTCCAGTTTGGCTGATGGCTTACTAGAGAAGTGGGATTCATTTGTATCTAACCTAAGACAAAACAGTCTTTTGGTAAAGTTAGATATAATGATTTCATTCTGAAATTAAGAGAGGAGGAACTTAGGATGAAATACAGGTCGCAGAAAGGAACGTATGATCAAAATCCTTCGCTTTATAACAACTCTTCTACAGCAACTAGTTCAGGAGCACCCATTCAGACGGCTTTTGTTTCCAGTTCAACTGTTCCTTCACAAACCATAACTTCTGGGTCTGACACGTCTAGGTCATCAAGTACCCATTTTATGCACCAGAGGCTAATGCTACGAAGTTGAAGATTGAGAACCTTGTTAACATCACTATGGACGTGGCTAAAGAACACATGGATTTATTGGCGGCTTGAACGTATGGACATAATATGGGTGTTAGCAAGTGCTGTCCGGAGGGCTAAGAAGTTTGTTAAAAAGATGGGACAGAACTTGATAGCTACCAAAGACACTACGTTTGGTTTGACAAGTCCAAAGTGACATGTTTCAACTATGGAGAGAAGGGGCACTTTAAACGTGAATGTGTAAAGCCCAAGAAGACTGGCAACGAGAGCCCGCTCTTGACATTCAACCGTCAGGATAAACCAACTAGGGGAGCTACATCGACTAGCACCGAGACAAAGGCCTTGACTGCTCAAGGTGACGAAGGGCAAGACTAGACCTTTAAATTCGTGCCTTCGGGAGAATCCAACATTGCAAATGCTGAGGTGTTGGATGACGATACTGAAAGTGAAGACGATATCGCAGTCAGAATGGCCATGTACTGAAGAAGCTATGAAAGTGGTCAAACCTATGATTGAAGAAGATGACAAAACTACATGTTCAAAATCTCCAACAGCCGAAGAGACAATCTCTGCCCTAATGGCAGATTCAACTGAATCTTCTCATGTAAGTTCTAAAGACCAATTGTTTGATAATCATGCTTGTTTTGAATGTAATAAATTTAGAGAAACCATTGATTTGAAATTTTCTAGGTTATTAGATCATAACGATAGCTTAGTAAAGGACTTGCAACTGTGCACAGAAGCAGATCGTGTTTTAAAACAAAACGAGCATAGTTACAAGGAGAAAATAGAACTATTAAGTAAACAACTAAGGGAAACCGAAGTTGTGGCTTTTAACCAAGCAAATGACATTAAGTTCTACTTAAACTCCCTTGAAGAAACTAAAAATGAGAAAACAGTTTTAGAAGTCGAAGTAAATTCTTTAAAACAAAAACTGCACAGTTGGACTAGTTCTTCACATATAGTTAAAAACTTGGTCAAAGAACAAAACAACAAGGAGGGATTAGGTTACAAAGTGGTTCCACCACCACATGAGATTTTGTTAAATACAAAATGTAGACCAGTAAACAACAATCCTATTAAGGATCATGTGGTGACCACTCTTCTAGTTAGTGATGCAGATTCCACATGTCAAAAGATGGAACCTGCCACTAAAGAGAAGGAGGACACTTTGAAATCTAAGAGTAAAATTCCTATTGTTAATTTGGACGAAAAGTTTAAAGAGGTTAATATACAGTCAGGATCTACCATGTCTTCTTCTGAATAGAAAGTGACTAAACAAACTAACCAACCACGTGCTCCACGTAATAGTCCAAACAAACAAAAGTTAAAAGATGTTTCAATCGCTCAAAAGGTAAAGTTTATTAAAGAAGTTAAAACACCCAAACAAGAAGAGTTGAAACCCAACAAGATCAAATTCACACCGGTCTCACACTCTTCCCCACAGAGACGTCTTTCCCAACATGTAGAAGTTTGATCATGCTATAATTATGGAAAGAGAGGACATATAGCTTCTAATTGTCCTCAGTATCAGACACCGAGAAAGAAAGTTGAGCTTCAAGATTCAAAACAGATTTCTTCCAAAAGGAGTTCTATTACTCCATCTAAAAGAATAATGAAACTATGGTTCAAACCATAAACCAGTCGTCTGTTTATCACAAACAGGCATTGCACAAAGTTGGCTTGTGGAAAGAAAAATCAAGTCAAATATCTGTTACTCAGAGAAGTAAGAAGCATGATATGCCCTCGCCCTCAAATGGATAGTGGGTTGACTTTTTGATGTGTGATTCCTGTGGGATACCTAAGCCAGTTAAGGCTTGGGTCCCAAACCTTAACTAATCATTTCCTTTGAATGTGCAGGGTGTTCGCTACAGTGCTATCATAAACACGTGGATTGTAGATAGTGGAGCATCCAGGCCAATGATTGGAAACCTGTCTCTCCTCTCAAAAGTCAAACAAATTAAAGGAAGACATGTTTCTTTTGCGGAAAATAAAGGAGGATACATCACAGCATAGGGATAGTGGGAAATCAGAAAGTTAAGTTTGACAAGGTCAACTATGTTCAACAACAACAAAACAACTTACTTTCTGTATCGCAGATTTGTGACAAAGATTTCAAGGTGGTCTTTGACAACAAGAAGTGCTACGTGTTGAAGAAGGAGTACACCATTCCTAAAGACCAGGTCTTAATGTCAGCTTCAAGATACACTAATGTATATGTCTTCGATCTACAAAGGTCTCAACAACCGATAAACAAGTCCAATGCTTCTTGTCAAAGGCAACCGAGAAAGATTCCATCTCCTGGCATAGGAGGATGAGACACATAAATCCAAGGAAGATGAATCATCTCATTCAAAATGATTTGGCCAACGGAGTTAAAGTCAAAAATTTTCAACTTCAGGATTTCTGTGTTGCGTGTAAGAAGGGAAAACAAACCAAGAAGTCTCACAAGGCAAAGAATGTCAACTCTATTGTGTTGGGATTCAAGAATGGCATAACTTGAAGCTTACCAAATCATAATTACATCCAACTGAAGATCTCATTGTACAAGTTCAGAGACCAAGTTGATTTCAACAAAACATGACAATTCAACATGACAAAGTCAACATCAAGACAATTAGAAAGTCAAAATTAGGTCATGTTGTAATATTAGTATAATACACCCACTAGTGCATTTATACAAGTGTGGCTTTTGTGTGTGTGTTTCTCATGGTGTAAATCACCATCCAAGGAGAAATCCTCTCCTTTGGGTGGGTTTGATTTCACCAGCCATCTATGATTCTCATTGTAACTTGTTTATCAACATCAATGAAATCATAACATTATTATTATCCATCTCTTTGTTCATTGATTCACACACATCCACCCATCTTAATTTTGATTTCTAGATCTGAACATGACGAATCCTAAGATCCAAGCTCAATGAATCTGAAATATTGATTTAGCAAAATCGTATCAGAGCGATTAGTTGTTGGATTTATCTAGTTTTAGATCCGATTTCATCTTTAATGATGTCAAGAACAATGAAGAAAAGAAGAAAAATGAAGAACCAAGTCCCTGTTCATCAAAAAGCCATGTGTTATTACCCAAATTCAGAAGAAAAACCAACAAATATATTCAACTATGGTACGATTTGAAGAATCGTGAACATATTCATGATCAATCCTTCAAAACTCGACTTAGTTGAACAAGATTAACATAATAAAATACATTTGTTCATCTCAAAATCAAGAAGAGCAATCATTAGATCTGTTCTAATATGGTATGATTTGAAGATATATAATCATTCACTGGATTATTCCTTCAAAATTCGAAGAAATTGAACACGATTATCATTAAAAGCAAAGAAAAGATGATGAAATGGAAGCTACTGCTGATTTCCCGACCTACACTTTATTGTGAAATCATTTTTGTTCAAGTCTGAAAACAAATGCGGATGAACAAAAACAAATGCGGATGAATCTTCATCAAATGCGGATGAATCTTCATCAAATGCGGATGTGTTATACACAAATGCGGATGTGTTATACACAAATGCGGATGTGTTATACACAAATGCGGATGTGTTATACACAAATGCGGATATGTTATCCACAAATGCAGATGACTTGGCACCCAATGCGGATGACTTGTCATAAATGCGGATGACTTGTCACCAAATGCGGATGACTTGTCACAAATGCGGGTGACTTGTCACCAAATGCGGATGCCTTGACACCAAATGCGGTTGACTTATAAACAAATGCGGGTACTCTAAGCACAAATGCGGATGCTTTGAAGTCAAGTGCGGATGCATTGAAATAAAATGTGGATGCCTTGCAAACAAATGTGAATGCTTTGCAAACAAATGCGGATTAGCAAAGAAATGCTTATGAACAGTTGATGAATAGGACTTCAAAAAGAATAGAAAAACATGAACATGGATGATTGCAACCAACAGGCATGTCCATTGTGATCATGAAAGCAAAAAAAAGTATAGAAGTCAACTTTTGTCACTTTTTCATAGATTCATCCAAGGACTTGTACAACTATCAGATGCCTTTTTTGAAGTACTTGGGCTCACAATTTTTCTGATGATGTTTTGTACCCGTGTCTGGCTACTGAGCGGATAGTTAGCCATACTTTAATCAAGGGAGTACTCATTATCAGAAGAATGTCATTTATCAAGTTATTTCAAAGGAGTGGAAGTGTTTTCAACATTAGTTCATGTTCCTGTGCAGATTATTGAAGTTCAAAGCCTCACCATATGCCTAACACATACTAATCCTTGAGTTGTGATATGAACTATAATCCAAGAATGATACAACCCATATCCAATACGAAGAAGTAATCTCAAGAGATTCTAACCTTTGAAGAAATATATTAGGAGAAGCTTAATCTGAGGGGGAGAACATCAATGAATTGTGCCAGAAAATCAATTGATCAAGAAGACATGTGATAGAGAAGATCTTCAAATTCAAGGTTTGGCAAGCATCAGTTTAGGGGGAGTATTGTTGGGATTCAACAATGGCATAAACTGAAGCTTACCAAATCATAATTACATCCAACTGAAGATCTCATTGTACAAGTTCAGAGACCAAGTTGATTACAACAAAACAAGACAATTCAACATGACAAAGTCAACATCAAGACAATTTGAAAGTCAAAATTAGGTCATGTTGTAATATTAGTATAAATAGACCCACTAGTGCATTTATGCAAGTTTGGCTTTTGTGTGTGTGTTTCTCATGGTGTAAATCACCATCCAAGGAGAAATCCTCTCCTTTGGGTGGGTTTGATTTCACCAGCCATCTATGATTCTCATTGTAACTTGTTTATCAACATCAATGAAATCATAACATCATTATTATCCATCTCTTTGTTCTTTGATTCACACACGTCCACCCATCTTAATTTAGATTTCTAGATCTGAACATGATGAATCCTAAGATCCAAGCTCAATGAATCTGAAATATTGATTTAGCATATTGAATTGCCTCTTGAACTTCTACATATGGATCTGTTCGGTCCAGTGAGCACCAAGAGTTCTACTGGGGATTTGTACTGTTATGTAGTCATCGATGACTACTCTAGATTCTCTTGGGTGATGTTTTCTGAAATCCAAATCAGAAACATTTGATTCGTTCAAACAACTTGTGACCACTTTGGAATCTGTATACAAGTTAAAGGTACATCAAATCCGCTCAGACAACAGGACAGAGTTCAAGAATCAGTGGATGGAGGCATTCTGCAAAGAAAAGGGAATTGTACATCAATTCACATCTGCCTACACTCTAAAGATGAACGGGGTTGCTAAAAGGAAGAAGAAAAGCTTGATAGAGACTGCCAGGACGATGCTAGTTGACTCGAAACTGCCTATCCAATTTTGGAACGAGGCAGTGGTCGATGCATGTTACACTTTGAATCGAGTCTTGGTGGTTAAACGACATGGAAAAACATATTATGAGTTGCTACAACAATGTAAACCTAATCTAGAGTACCTCGAACCATTTGGGGCACCATGTACGTTGCTGAAGAAACATCAAGCAAGTTCAGTGAAAAGGCTGAAGAAGAGATTTTTCTAGGATACAACATAGCGAACAAGAGGATTTATAACAACTCAACAGGTCAAGTAGAAGTGTGGTGCAACATCAATGTTCAGAGGATACACCACCCCTCCTGCAGGAAAAGGACCGGCCTTCTTTTTTGATTATGATGGATTCTTCAAGTCCTTCAACATTCCTCTCATGCCTTCTGATGATGAGCTATCTACAAAGATGATGTATGTTGCCTTAAACACACCGCCCCTAGACTCGAGAGCATCTGGTTCACAAGGCCAATCTTCTAGCAGCTCAGGGGGAGTACCAGAAGTTAGTGACTCCTCCTCCGATGATGAAGAGGTGGAGAATGTTTAGGTGGAACACGAGGAACAGGTGCTTGCTACAACAAGTACACATGCATCCGATGCTGATGCCTCTGACACTTCGGAACCTCAAAATCCAATAGCTATAGATTTTGACTATAGAACTCACAATCTAGGTATGTAGCTATTCCCACCACTCCCAGGTCATGATTTAATGTTTATCATCCTCTGGAAAATGTCATAGGGGATGTACAATCGGGAGTACAGACACGAAATCAGCTATACTTAGCTGATAATGCCTTAGTCATGGAAAAAGGATACCTTCATGATGGAGCTTATCGATGTTTTGTGTCTCTATTTGAGCCAAATTATGTAAGTGACACCTTGAATGATGAGGCTTGGGTGAGTGCCATGCAAGAAGAAGGATGACCAAGGGGTCATAATCAGGAACAAGGCTCGCTTGTAGTTCAAGGATTTCGACAGGTCAAGGGTATTGATTACTACGAAGTGTTTGCACCCGTGGCAAGAATGGAAGCCATCTGTATCTTCCTATCCTACGCATCGTATATGAAGATTAAAGTATATCAACATGATGTGAAGAGTGCATTCCTTCATGGTGAAATCCGAGAGACAATGTATGTCAGTCAACCCAAGGGATTTAAGGATCCATATTATCAGGATAGAGTTTACAGCTAGACAAGGCTATATATAGGCTTCATCAAGCCCCCAAAGCATGGTACGAGAAACTCTCAACTCATCTTCTCAAACACGGGTTTCAAAGAGGAGTTATTGATTGTACACTGTTTATCAAAGAAAAAGATGGTGACTTGCTGCTTGTACAGATCAATGTTGATGACATAATCTTCGGATCCAAAAACGAAGAGTTATGTAAAGAATTTGAAGCAGTAATGAAAGTAGAGTTCGAAATGAGTGTAATAGGAGAAATGAAGTTCTTCCTCGGATTACCGGTGGATCAGACACCTAAGCGAATTTTCCTACATCAAACCAAGTATGTAGGTGATATTCTCAGTCGGTTTGATATGAAAAATGCTTCTGCAGCTGGAACTCCTCTTGCTACAAACCACGATATAGCACCCGATGAAAGTGGCGATCTGGTTGATGCCACCATGTACCGAGGAATGATTGGATCCCTCATGTATCTCACAGCCTCACGACCTGATATCATGTACGCGATGTGTCTATGCTCCAAATATCAGGCGAAACCGAAAGTCAACCATCTTATTGGGGTTAAAAGGATATTTTGTTATCTGAAGGGTACACCAACACTAGGGTTGTAGTATCCTCATGATGATGACTTCGAGCTTACGGCGTATAGTGACTCGGATTACGGCGGTTGCAAAATGAACTATAAGTCAACATCAGCAGGATGTCAATTCTTTGGGAGGAGATTAGTGACCTAGCAGTGTAAGAAGCAGACCTCGGTTGCTTTGTCAACCTGTGAAGCCGAATATGTTGTTGCTGCAAGTTGCTGTTCACAAATCATCTGGATTCAACAACAAATGCCAGATTACAGTTTGCAATTCTCTAATACTCCTATATATGTTGATAACTGTGATGCGATAGCTGTAACTAAAAATCCGGTCCAACATCCTAAAACCAAACACATCGGGATTAAATATCATTTTATACGTGAATGTTTTGAAAAACATTTAATCGATGTGGTTATTAATATGGATTTTCAACGCGCTGACCTCTATACAAAAGCTTTTGATAAACCGAGATTCCTATATCTCTTAGAGGTTAATGGCGTGAAAAAGAAAAGTGACGTAATCTCAGAAGATGAAAACATGTAGTCCAACACTGCGTTTCATTTTTATTTTTATTTTTTAATCTTTTTCTAATTTCCTGTCTCATAAAATTCAAAAACTGCAAAAATATTTTCGGTTTTAGAACTTTAGGGGGAGAATAGGTTAAGAAGTTAGTGTTAATTTTAGTTGATCTAGTTTTAGTACATAAAAAAACCGAGGGAGGAGGACAGGCTAACGGATAGAAATGAGATCGTATGTGTGATACCGATTCAATGACTATGGAAAATGATAGTACACAGAAACAAAATATTTGGGACTTTAAAAGATTTAAAGTGAATTAGATGCGAAATTCAAAGTATAAGTCTGAGAAGTCTGAGCAATATAACACAAAAAATGATAGTAAAACTGGCTACTACTAAGGTAACACAAACAAAGTAGATCTAGAGGTTGTTAGACCACTACATGATGTGTCGGTGAATTCAACACAATAGATGATTAGACCTCATTGGTGACTTCAATCTAAACTAAATTGTTCTACTAGCTGTGGGTTCCTATCTTATCACTGGTTAACACAATCAATTATTTCCAATAAGGGGTGACGAGCAAATAAACGCCACAAATGTGTGCGGATGACCACAAAAAGAGCAAAGCATGGAAAAAATGAAAAATAAATGCAATCAAGCTAATAACAAATGTTGTTGGTGTGTTATGTGCAAAAAGAAAAAATATATGCTCTAACAAGAAGATAGGTTGTATGCCTCTCTGTGTGCAGTGGCACTGACCTGAGGATAAGCATAACCTACATATTCTAGAATTCATTTTTCTTTGCCGCCTCTCTGCTGTGCAGTGGCACTGACCTGAGGCTTGGCTTCTCTTTGAAAGCTCTGAGAATAGTTTCTTCTTGTCAAAATACCCGTAGACTGCTCAAAAATCTCTTGAGGAATGTTGATTACCATATAAGCGTGAGATCCACAAATGCCTGTTGAAATAATTAAACCTAATGTATTACCAATCTGTGTCAAAAGTCTGTGTATGGATTTAAGTGGACAAGTATATTGACAATCAATGTGGCGGCAATTCTTGAAAGTCCAAATCAATGTGTGCATCTTATAGTACTAGTATGATTTCCTAAACTTGCTACTGACTCTTGATGAAAACAAAAATCTAGCATCAAAAGATTTTGGTAAGACGTCCAGAATGATTTGATTACCTGTATGATTCCATAATGAATCATTCCAGTTATGGTCACAATAACTTGAAGCTGTACTGTTCTAGAAAGAAATCTGCTGGATATCTATCTTAAAATTTCCTTCTCACACAAAAATACATTCAGTTTTATCAAGCATCAAAAGATTTTAGTTATATTTGTTTTATTTTGTTTCAATTTTTAGTCAAATTTAGTTTTAATCGTCAGACTATATATTGGAATTTTATCTGGGACTTAATAACTTAAAAGGGTCACGTCTGAGGTGACCACACGTGTTTTCAAATGTCAAATGGGTCATGTCTAAGGTGATCAAATGTTTCCAAAGTTAAAAACGATCACGTCTGAGACGATCGAATGCTCATAATGTTTTACCAAGTGTTAAAAGGGATAAATGTAAAATGTTCATAGAGTCAAAATTATAAGAATGAGCCATTCGCATGACTGGACCATAAGTATGGACCAGTCGTACGATTGGGCCATACGAATGAGCCTAATCACACGAATCAGCCACATGTATAGCCCAGACGTGCGATTGGACCATCAGCATGGGTAAATTCATGAGATTTGATCATCAGAATGAACTAATCGCACTAAAAAAATAACCGAATGGGGTTGTCGCATGGCTGAAACCCAGTCGGACGACTGAAGGTGACTGATTGATTCAGTCGCACGAACCAGCTATGCGATTTAGTCCAGTCGCATGACTGGAGAGAACCCTAGTATAAATAAAGGGGTACTCGGTCGCAAACCCTATTCACCCCCAATTGCTCTTGTTTATAGCACGACTTAACGAAACTCTGCCCAATTTTCATCTGATTGCTCTAAACTGCTATTTTTTGTGTTCTAACAATTTCAAGCGATGGTCCAGGTAATGCATGACGTTCTACACTCCACATATTCAACAATCTGTGCCCACGACACTCGAATTTTTGCCCTAAAACTAACCGAGACTAGTTTGACCAATAAATTGATAAAACTAAGTTAAATGTTAAAATAAAGGTTATTATGAGCTATGTTGGTTGTTTGTGAGACTAATGAGCCATACCACGACGTTTAACACTACGATTTGCTCAAAATTTGAATTTGAACGAACCAATAGTCTGTCATGCCAATGGGTGCCCTGGTGAACTTCAATCGCACGACTGAGCTGGGCGAATGGCTCAATCACACGACTGAGATGGGCGAATGGCACAATCGCATGACTGAACCATGCGAATGAGTTCAGTCACATGACTGGTTCAACCACTTGGTAGAGCATACGAATAAGCCCAGTCGCATGCTCAGTCGTGCGTATGAGCTCAATCGCATGACTAAACCTTAGTCGCACAGTTCATTCGCACGATGTAACACCCGATTATTTATCTTTTTTGAAGCCGACGAAAGGAGAAAAAGAAATAAAGTCCAAAGTCGAGGGACCAAACTCGCCAATGAAAGAAAGTTGGGTTAGTGGGAGTATATAAAGGGAGAGGGCAGCCCTTACCCTCTCCCGACACTCACATTTCAGCCAAAAGAAAGAGGAGAAGAGAGAAAGAATAGAAAAAGGGGGAAAAGTTGGTTCGGGATGGTTCGAGTGAGCAAAATCATTGAGAAGTGAGTCAAATCGAAGCTCTTCTCGTTGTGGTCATTTGTGTGAGTTCTAGGGCCCCTCCTTTAAATGTTTTTGAATGGTTTAGGGCTGGAAAACATCTGAAATCAGGTTTTTTGAGTGTGTGCATGTTTGACCCGTTTGTGTATGTGTATGTGTGTGTATGATCCTTTTGAGCCTTGTTTGTGAGCTTGTGTGAGCTTGAATGGTATTGTGATATGCATTCCTAAGGTCTAGAATGTTTGGTTTGGGTTTAGAATGGGTTTAGAGGAGTTTGGAGGTCGAAGAGGGCAGTTTGCGTTCGGCTGGAACTGCATTCTGCATCAGCTAGGGCTAGGCGACCGACTGGAGACTGAATGGAGGCCATACGGCCGAATAGGGTGCGATTGGGGTCCATTCGTATGATTGAGGTCCATTCGCACGATTAAAGGTCCAGTTGCATGGAGGTCATGCGATTGAAGGGCCAGTAGCACGGAGGTTATGCGATTGAAGATGCAGTCGCATAAGTGCTCATCCGCATTACTCTCATTCGTGTGAGGTCCGTCCGCATTAGTCCATTCGCACGACTAGATGTTCATTCGCATGAGTGTTCATCTGCATTGGCGCATTCGCATGATGTCCAGTCGCATGGAAGCCATGCGAGTGAAGGGTGTCCATACGCCTGAATAGAGCTGTTGCACCCGAGAAGAAGTGTAGTTTAAGTGCTGACTTTCGGGGGAAAGTGCAGATGTAAGTTTTGATGTAAGGATTCTCGTAAGTTCATGTAAGGTGATGATTGAGGCCTTAGAGAGCATGTTAGGCATGATGATGATGTTGCATGTTTATGCATGGTGCATGTTATGTATGTATGATGTTGCCATGTATGACGTGATGACTTTGCATGCTGATGTTCCATATTATGATATATGTTTACCTTTCCTGTGGCTTTGCATGTTACGATAATAAATGAAATGAAGTATTACGTAACATAAAGTGGAAGATAATGAAAAGTGTAACATGACGAATGCATGGATTAATGAATGATGAAAGTAATGAAAGTCTTGGAAGTAATGGGTATCGGGACAAGCCATTAAAAGGTGTTAGCCCAACAATGTGCGGGTTCGCTACCCCGGGAGGATGCACATCGGGATCCTTCTCTATGATCGACCATTTATATAGAACCTCTACCCCTTACCCCTAGTACTGTGGCACTATGTTTAGCTCTCTATTTATAGACTTCGGCCAAGTAGCTAAATAGTTCGGGGTGTAGCATATGGTATTAGTACGGAAGATATCCGATGCGCAAGAAAAGATATAAAGATGAATGAACAAATGAAGAAGATAATATAACTATTATGTATGTGTACGTATGATGTATAATCGCAAGAAAGAAAAGAACGGTTTTAACGAAAGAAAAGTATGTTTTATTTTACAAAACTAGAACTCACTCAGCAATGCCGACTTTGATGTGTTTCCAGTTGGCAGGTAATGATTGCTGAGGATGGCGCGAGGTGGCTACTCAGCTCTTTTGGGAAGGCATCCATTTATTTAATACTTTTGTGATATAATGCAACAACGTATTTTGTAACTGATTGTCGATGTATTATTTGGCAAAACTTTTTATAATGAAATGTGATGTCATTTTTGAATGTTTCTGCTGACCTTTATGTATGATAAATGTAAATATATGTTTTATGTGTGATGAGGATCCAACTGTAAGTGTCCCGGGAACGGGGCCTTACAAGTTGGTATTAGAGCCAAAGTTTAAGTGAAATGGGTAAAATTTCAAAATAAACCTTAACTTAAACTGAGAATGGGACGGAAAGGGAATGGGATGCCAATATGAGTAGTTGGGTGCCATCAGGTATTTTCTTTAAAGTTAACTGGTATTTTGTGTGCATGTTATGTGTTATGTGTGTTTGTGGATTTAAATACTGATGTAGTCAGAATAGGTAATGCTTGGGGTGTGAAGAGTAAAGTAAGTGGCTAATCACAACTGGCCACTGTAATTAGGGACTTACTATACTTGACATAAACTAAGTTGTTCCCTTGAATGACCGTGTTGGTGTTTGAATCTTTCAGTGTGCGTGTGAATGGCCGGTGGTAGATCTTCGAAAGCTTCAACGGTGGAGGTCACGGTGCTGAACCGCGACCCAAGAGAGGGAGACCTAGAGTTGAGAAGGTGGTTCATGAGGAGCCCGAGACCCCTCATTCGGAGGGTGGGGGTGAGAGTGCAAACCTAAGGGCCTCGATGAAAGAGGCGGTGGTTGAAGAAGTTCATCAGGTCATGCAGACGATCTTGCCGTCTGTAGTGACCGATGTTATCAAGGCTGTACGAGAAGGGGAAAGGAAGAAGAGAAACAGGTCCTTGGGAGGACGGGAGCAACTAGAACCAGAAACGGTTTTAACTGATGCGGAGGAGGAAGAAGAAGAGCTCATGCAGGAGGCTGCACAAGGCTGTAACTACGGGGCGTTTATGAGATGCAAGCCCCTTACTTTTGACGGTAATGGCACTGCTGCAGCTGCTCACCGGTGGGTGAGGAAATGGAGGCTGTTCTTGATATCAACGAGTGCTGGGAGGACAAAAAGGTGAAGTTCGCGACCGATTCTTTTGTGGACTTGGCCTTGTGTTGGTGGGACAACATAGTTCAAGCTGAGGGTAGCCGGACGATAGGAAGCATGAGGTGGGAGGAGTTGAAGAAGATGGTAATTGAGGAGTTCTGCCTCATAGGGAGATGGATAAGATAAAGAGAGAATTCCTGCAGCTGGAGGCGGGAACCATGACACACTAGCAGTACACCACCAATTCAATGAAATGGCACGGCTTGTGCCGGATCAGGTGACGCCTCTGTCTCGGAAGATCAAGAGGTACATTCAGGGCTTACCGGTGGATGTTTGTAGGCATATGATCGTCGCCCGACCAAGCACGTTTAGGTCGGTGATCGATTTGGCAGGAAGGCTATATGATGAGTGGGAGGTGGTGGTGACTGAAGCGAATAAGAAGGTGGTGGTGATCGGAACTGGAACAAGAAAAGGTTTGGTTGAGGTGATGCCTCGATGGGTAACAAAAAACACGGGTGGACGACTGTCGTGGGGCCACCTCGAGTGCGGGGTCAAAGAGGTGTGGCAAGTGTGGAAAGGAGCATGCGGGAAAATCTAGGATGGGATTGAATGTGTGCTTTAACTGTCGGAAGACGGGGCACATCGCAAAGGATTGCCTTGCGGGCAAATGTTTTAACTATGGGGAAAGTGGTCATATGAGCAAGGATTGTAAGAATCCGAGTGCTGAGGGTTCCGGGAAGAAGAAGACAGGAGGTGAAGGACCGAGGGAGAGTGCCAGGGCATTCACTATGACATAGGAGGAAGCTAGGACGGACCCTGATGTCATGTCCGGTATGTTTCCGGTGAACCAAACTTTAGCTTCTGTGTTATTTGATTCGGGTGGTAGTAAAAGTTTTATTTATGTTGCTTTGTGTGCTAAGCTGCCTGTTAGAAGTAGATGTGTTGATGCGCCCTTTGATGTAGAACTGCCATAGGTAAGTCTACCAGGATTTCTGAGATGATAGAGAACTGTGATATGGAGCTAGAAGGTCATAAGCTTCCTGTTAGACTGTTTGTGATGACCTTAGGTGGTTTCAATTTGGTTCTTGGGATGGATTGGTTGGCGGACTTTAAGGTGAACATTATGCATCGCAGGAAGATGATTCGTTTGACAGCGCCTGACGGTAGTTTAGTTACGGTTTATGGTGATTGGGTTACTACGATTCCGAAAGTGCTTTCAATGGTGGTGGCATGAAAGTGTATGAGGTGTGGATGTAGTGCCTACTTGGCCTATGTAAAGGACGTGGATACACCAACACCACAACTGTCCAATGTACCGGTTGTGTGTGACTTTCCAGTTGTATTCCCAGAAGACTTACCAGGAATGCCACCTCACCGTGAGGTCGAGTTCCAGATTGACTTGATACCGGGTGCCCAACCTGTTGCCAAGGCATCGTATTGATTGGCTCCGATGGAGATGAAAGAGTTCATGGAGCAACTGCAAGAGCTGCTTGATAAGGGGTTCATTAGACCGAGTATCTCTCATTGGGGTGCTCCGGTCCTGTTTGTAAAGAAGAAGGACGGTAGTATAAGGATGTGCATTGACTACCGTGAGCTGAATAAGTTGACAGTGAAGAACCGATACCCCTTCCCGAGAATAGATGATTTGTTCGATCAGCTTCAAGGTTCCAATTGGTTTTCAAGGATAGACCTTCGATCTGCTTACCATCAGTTGGAGGTGACGGAACAGGATGTCCCTAAAACAGCTTTTCGCACATGCTATGGTCACTACGAGTTTCTGGTTATGTCTTTTGGTTTGACCAATGCGCCAGGTGCTTTTATGGATCTGATGAACTATGTGTGTCGGCTGATCTGGATAAATCAGTGATTGAGTTTATTGATGCTATCCTGATTTATTCGAAAAGTGAGATAGAACATGCCTATCACATTCGGGAGGTTTTGGAGACCTTGAGAAAGGAGAAGCTGTATGCCAAATTCTCCAAGTGCGCATTCTGGTTGCATGAAGTCCAGTTCTTGGGTCATGTGGTGAACCCTAATTGGATCATGGTGGACCCGGAAAAGGTAGAGGCGGTTATGCAATGGAAGTCACCAAAGACGCCATCCAAGATTCGTAGTTTCTTGGGTTTGGCAGGCTACTATAGAAGATTTATCCAAGACTTTTCTAAGATCGCTTCTCCACTAACCAAGTTGACCCAAAAAGATGTGAAGTTCATATGGGGCCAAGCTCAAGAGAAGGCGTTCGAATAATTGAAGGCGAGGTTGACTCAAGCTCCTGTTCTGTCATTACCCGATGGAAGTGAAGATCTGGTGGTTTATTCTGAGGCTTCCTATTCGGGGTTGGGGTGCGTGTTAATGCAGAGAGGGAAGGTTATAGCCTATGCATCCCGACAGTTGAAGGTTCATGAGGTCAATTATCCAACTCATGACTTGGAGTTGGCAGCCGTGGTGGGAGGCACTATCTCTACAGGATGAAGTGCACCATATTCACGGACCACAAAAGCTTGAAGTACTTCTTTGAGCAGAAGGACCTAAACATGAGGCAGAGAAGGTGGTTGGAGCTCATAAAAGACTATGATTGCGAGATCCACTATCATCCGGGCAAAGCCAACATGGTGGCGGATGCCCTTAGCAAAAATGAGAGACCCGAGCCAATTCGGGTGAAAGCTTATCAGTTGATCATGACCTCTGATGTAACGAAGCAAGTCAAGGAGTTTCAAGATGAAGCATTGAAAGAATATCATCTTAACTCTAAAAGAATGAGAGGTCTGGTCACAGAGTTGGGTGAAAACACACACGGTGTTAGAACCCGGTTCGGTCGTGTGTGGATTCCTCGTTTTAGGGATTTACGGGTAAAGATCATGGATGAATCTCACAAGACTTGATACTCTATTCACCCTGGTGCCACGAAGATGTACCAAAATATGAAGAAGGATTACTAGTGGTCGGGTATGAAGTCCGACATAGTGGAGTATGTGAGTAAATGCCTTACTTGTCTACATGTGAAGGCTGAGCATCAAAAGTCGTATGGGAGATCCAACCTTTGGATATACCAGAGTAGAAGTGGGAGCACATCACCACGGATTTCATTACTAAGTTGCCACGTACTACGAAAGGGTATGATGCTATATGGTGGTTGTGGACCGTCTGACGAAGAGTGCTCACTTCCTACAGATCCATGAGACATACTCATCTGAGAGGTTGGCTAACCTGTTCATCAAGGAAATTGTAACTCGTCATGGTGTGCTGGTGTCTATTGTATCTGATCGTGACACCCGGTTTACATCCAAATTTTGGAAGAAATTCCATGACGCCATAGGGACGAGGTTACATATTAGCATGGCTTATCATTCCCAAACTGATGGTCAGTCAGAGAGAACCATTCAGATATTGGAAGACATGCTTCAGGCATGTGTGATTAATTTTGGGGGAAGTTGGGATGACCACCTACTGCTAGCCGAATTCTCATACAACAACAGCTATCATGCCAGCATTGGTATGCCACCATATGAGATGCTATACGGTAGGAGATGCAAAACACCCGTTTGTGGGGGTGATATTGGTCAGAAGGAGTTGGCCGATTGAGTTCCAAAGATAGACAAAGCTATACGGTACGACTGAGAAGCTCAAAAAGATCAAAGCTTTCATGAAGGCAGCCAAAGATAGACAAAAGTCGTATTCTGATAAACGACGCAGGCCGATTGAGTTCCAGGTGCGTGACCGGGTTATGTTAAAGGTCTCACCTTCGAAGGGTATCATTCGTTTCCGAAAGTGGGGCAAGTTGAGCCCAAGGTATATAGGGCCTTTCCGAATCATCACTCGAGTAGGAGAGGTGGCCTATAGATTGGAGTTACCGGATGATTAAGTGGAATTCACCAGACATTCCATGTATCTCACCTGAGAAAGTGCTTAGCTGATGAAGACATGATTGTTCCACTGGAGGATATCGAAGTAGATGAACGACTCAACTTTGTGGAGAAACCAGTGGCAATCATCGATCGAAAAGAGAAAAGGCTGAGAAATAAAGTGGTTCCCCTGGTGCGTGTATAGTGGAAGCACAAGAAGGAATCCGAGACAATGTGGGAGACTGAGGAAGAAATGAGGCAGCATTATCCATGTTTGTTCTAGGAATAATGGGTTTCGGGGACGAAACCGATTTAGGGGGGTGGACTTATAACACCCGGTTATTTATCTCTTTTGAAGCCGACGAAAGGAGAAAAAGAAATAAAGTCATAAGTCGAGGGACCAAACTCGCAAACGAAAGAAAGTTGGTGAGTGGGAGTATATATAGGGAGAGGGCAGCCCTTACCCTCTCCCCACACTCACATTTCAGCCAAAAAAAAGAGGAGAAGAGAGAAAGAAGAGAAAAAGGAAAAAAAGTTGGTTCAGGTTGGTTCGAGTGAGCAAAATCATTATGAAGCGAGTCAAATCGATGCTCTTCTTGTTGTGTTCATTTGTGTGAGTTCTAGGACCCCTCCTTTAAACTTTTTTGAATGATTTGGGGCTGGAAAACATCTTAAATCAGGTTTTTTGAGTGTGTGCATGTTTGACCCGTTTGTGTATGTGTATGTGTGTGTATGATCCGTTTGAGCCTTCTTTGTGAGCTTGTGTGTGCTTGAATGGTGTTGTGCTATGCATTCCTAAGGTCTAGGATGGTTTATTTCAGCTTAGAATGGGTTTAGAGGAGTTTGGAGGTCGAAGAGGGCAGTTTGCGTTCGGGTAGAACTGCATTCTGCATCAGCTAGTGCTAGGCGATTGACTGGAGACTGAATGGAGGCCATACGGCCGAATAGGTTGCGATTGGGGTCCATTCGTACGACGAGGGCCATTCGCACGATTGAAGGTCCAGTCGCATGGAGGTCATGCGATTGAAGCGCCAGTCGCATAGAGGTCATGCGATTGAAGGTCCAGTCGCATAAGTGCTCATCCGCATTAGTCCCATTCACGTGTGGTCCATCCGCATTAGTCCATTCGCATGACTGTTCATCCGCATTGGTTCATTCACATGATATTCAGTTGCATGGAGGCCATGCAACTAAAGGGTGTCCATACGCCCAAATAGGGCTATTGCACCCGAGGAGAAGTGTAGTTTAACTTCTGACTTTGGGGGAAAGTGCAGATGTAAGTTTTGACGTAAGGATTCCCGTAAGTTCATGTAAGGTGATGATTGAGGCCTTAGAGAGCATGTTGGGCATGATGATGATGTTGCATGTTTATGCATGATGCATGTTATGTATGTATGATGTTGCCCTGTATGACGCGATGAATGTGCGTGATGATGTTCCTTATTATGATGTATGTTTACCTTTGAAGTGGCTTTACGTGTTATGATAATGAATGAAATGAAGTATTACGTAACGTAAAGTGGAAGAAAATGAAAAGTGGAACATGACGAATGCATGCATTAATGAATGATGAAAGTAATGAAAGTCTTGCAAGTATTGGATATCGGGACACGCCATTAAAAGGTGTTAGCCCAACGCTGTGCAGGTTCGCTACCCTGAGAGGATTCATATCGGGGTCCTTCTCTGTGATCGACCATTTATATAGAACCTCTACCGCTTACCCCTAGTACTGTGGCACTATGTTTAGCTGTCTATTATAGACTTCGGCCCGGTAGCTAAATAGTTCGGGGTGTAGCATATGGTATTTGTATGGAAGATATCGATACGCAAGAAAAGATGTAAAGATGAATGAACGAATGAAGAAGATAATATAACTATTATCTATGTTTACATATGATGTATGATTGCATGAAAGAAAAGAACAGTTTTAACGAAAGAAAAGTATGTTTTATTTTATAAAACTAGAACTCACTGAGCAAGACTGACTTTGATGTGTTTCCAGTTGGTAGGTAATGATTACTGAGGATGGCGCGAGGTGGCTACTCAGCTCTTTTGGAAGGCATCCATTTATTAAATGCTTTTGTGATAAAATGCAACAATGTATTTTGTAACTGATTGACGATGTATTATTTGGCAAATGTTTTTATAATGATATGTGATGTCATTTTTGAATGATTCTGCTGCAACCTTTTTGTATGATAAATGTAAATATATGTTTTATGTGCGATGAGGATCCAACTGTAAGTGTCCTGGGAACGGGGCCTTACACACGACAAAACAGAAAGATTCAAGTTAAGAAATTCAAATGGTTATTCATTTACACACTCTATTGTTTATCTGTATTGTGTAACAGATGACGAGTCGATGGACCATGAGCACTAAGCACAACATATGTGCTCACCTGGATTTGACTTCCAGGAATGTTGTAGAGTTCTCGGGCATCATCACATTCCTACGGAGATCTAGGATACTTCGAGCCATCTCGACACCATGCACTCCTTATCGCTCAGTCCAACAGGCTTTCTGGGAATGTTGTGGACAGGTCCTCTAAGCCCCATTGCATCAGGAGCTCAATATTTGGCCATGCCATTGAGATCACAGAGGATGATCTCAGGATTGTTTTAGATTTTGGAGATGATGCTGATTGCCCCACACGATTACATCCACTTACGGGCTGAGGCTGTTTTTTAAGGGCTAAGTCCTCTAGGGACATCAATGCAGGTGTGCTCAACAAGAGCAACATGTGCCCCCAGTTTAAGTACCTCGCCCGCGTAAGAGAGGGTTCGACGAGCTATCCGATCAGATCCAAAATGCTTACGTGGCGTTGGGTTTAGGGTGATGTTCACCTATCTGGTGGAGAACATTGAGGGGAAGGAAAGGAGGGGTTCTGTATGTACCCTCGATTATTTAGATGATCATTGATCAAAAGCTACCATTGTTGGGGTGATGGATGATACCACCTTGGGCCGCATGAAGGTGTACAGGGGGAAGCAGGTGAGGCCCCATGTTAGGAGATTGTTCAGACATCTAGCCTGAGCGGATTATGTGGCGTCCGCTAGGAGGAAGTGGCGCCACGAGGATAGTGATTCGGATGTCGAGCAGATTGTGCTCCCAGATGATGACTCCGATCATGATCATAGTGGTGATGGTGGAGATGCAGGGCCCACCCAATCGAGGGCCCCACTGCTGATATAGCATCTCTATCATCCACCCAACATGGAGCATAGTCAACTGGTTTCCATCAGGACTTTCGTCCTAATGAGGAGGAGGAGACAGACGAGGAGCCTTTGACTCGTACTGTGGGGAGCAGGGTGGTTGCCACCGAACGAGGTATTCCGAAGGTTGGAGGACACCCTAGCGAGTCTGGGAAGACTGCTGCACATCCCACTTATGCCCCTGATCAGCCTAGCAGCATCCGAGGAGGAGCATCCTCCTCAAAGGGCATGAGAAGAAAAAGGATGGCTCAGCCCCATGGGATGAAGACTAAGAGGAGGAGGATTACACTCATCACTACCACCACTACAACCACCACTACCTCTACCACAGCCACCACTACCACCATTCCACCCAGCACCACTACTACCACTCCACCCATCATGACTACCACACCTCCACCTACCACAACTACAGCCACCCCTTGACCATTCAAACATATCCCACCACCCATCTACTCCACATCCACTACCACCACCACCACTCACGGAGCTGGGACCTCATCACAGGTCCCACCTACTTTTGGATCCTCTTTCCCATCCGTTCAGTTGGAGGAGCAGCTAGCTAACCTAAACCGGTTAGTACTCAAGCTGCAAGTGCAGATGAGCAGAGAGCCATTCAGCTTAATCAGCTAATGGAGCTCAACGTCTCACAAGCCCAGAGGATTAAGGCTTAGAGCCAAGAGATCGTGAAGTTGCATGACATGCAGGCTTCATCTATACAGAGGATTGAGGCTTAGAGTCAGGAGATCCCAGAGCTACGTGAGATGCAGACATCCTCTATACAGAGGATACAGGATTTGGAGGCAAAGAACAAGCAGCTCATGGTGAGGCTCAAAGGATCCAAGGATGAGCCTCTAAAGATTAGAGAAGGGGATGACGTTGGTCATGATGATAAGGATGATGAGGATGATGATGACGGAGGAGGAGATGATGCGGGAAAGGATGAGGGCAGAGATGATGAGGAGGGTGATGATGCTACTACATCTGCTGCCACTCAAGCAAGAGAGAGACGATCCAAGAAAACTCAGGATCAGGGTGCCTCATCCTCGGCCCCGCCAGCTGAAGAACCCATGATTCAAGATCAAAGTAATGATTAGATGTTTATGTATTTTGAACTGTCTTGATTATTTACTAATGAATGATGTGTTACATGTTTTAAATCAAGCAGATCAACCATCTCAGTGGGATGAATATGATGTTGCTCCCCTGCAGCAGATCAAGTCTCAATTCACTATCATACTTGATCTGCAAGGGATTGTCAGGATGTCAGTAAGCTATACTCCCGAAGAAGGAGAAATCATTCACGACCATACTGATGAGGAACTCGCAAAGATGTTCTAGTTAAATCCTGATGAACTAGTTAAAGATGCACCTATTGTCGATGTTGCTAGTGATGACGAGCTCAACGATGTGTATGAGATAGAGATTGAAGATGTCACAACACAACATTATCCAGAATATACTGATCGAGAGGGAAATGTGGTTTCTGATTTTTTGGGGATATTCTCAACAGTGATATGTATGCTAAACTGGATACGATGGAGAAGAGGCCGACGAATCAGAAAGCCAAGCCCAAGTCTCAGACACTGATGTTGAGATCAAAAAGGTTGAATGAGCGGCTTGTTTCGCAAAGATCAATGCCCAACGCACAGCACTAAAGTTGAGTGCCTACACCAAGCTCTACAAAGTAAAGAAGCATCTAAAGGTGTCTGGCAAGATTATAGCATGGGCTTATTTTGAGGATCTTAGTGTATATGCAGTAAAGAGGGAGAAGGGAATCGAGTACATCAGATTCTCACATGATCTGAAGACTCTCCCCGGTTTTGAGCTCAACCAGCTGGCACGCATGAACCTACTGTATGCTGACCCCAGGAAGATGTCAGGCTGGTTTGAAGCTGCGTTGAAGAAAGAATACCACACTAGATGGGTTAACTTCAAGCCTGAACAACCTACGAGGTATACTCCAAGGTCGGAGGTGGACCCAAGGATTGGGAAACCTAAAGTGGTGCTGAATTGGAGTTCTCCACGAACTATGTCAAAAATTCCCATGAGGGAAATGCCACATGACTTCACTCCCCACTTCAAGTGGTGGTATTATGATTGGAGAACAGATGAAGAGGTCATAGTATTGCAGAAAGAGTGCCAAAAGGAGACTCATCAGGGTATTTGACCCAATGTGGCTAACCAACCTATCAGTTAGTGATGTTTATACTTTATACAGGTGGCCATTATTCTATGATACGTAGGATATGGTACAGGCCCTCCAGTTTCAGAACGTGATAAGACTGTTTTGCATTCAAGATACATGCTAGGGTCACAGTCAAGGAGAGGCATAAGAAGTTTGACGAGCTAATGAAGGATGCCAGACGATGAAGGAAACTAGGTCCAAGGGGGAGTTTGTTGATACATATGTACCTAGTTTACGATCTTAATGTAATATGTCTGTCATGTCCTAAATGTAAATGAAATGTATGAGTTGAATGAAACAGAATATGTGATTGATGATCTTAATGTTAAATGTTTCGGTGTATGTTTCAATGTTTATTATTTATTAACTCATATTGAATTAACTATATAGGTTTGTGGTTGTTTGAATAGATCTTAGTCAAGTAATGATTGAGAAACACATTCAAACTTAGTCGTATGAAGTTTTCATGTGAATTGACCATGATAATAGACCATACACAAGAATACTTCATGCTAATGGACCAGTCACACGACTGAACCAAGAGACTGGATTAGTCGCACGACTAAACCTTCAGTCGTGTGATTGACTCAGTCGCATGCTTTAGTCACATGACTGAACCACGCTAATGGTCCAGTCGTACGATTCACTAACCCTAACCTATAAATACCACTTAATTCGTTGAAAAAAATGAGACTTTCAATATTTTGATTTGCGTGTGATACAAATTGTGAAGGCGCTAGATCGATAGACATCCGAGCATATTCTTGATGAAAGGAAACAAAACCAAAAACCAAGAGACAAACAATAACACGAACGATAATAAAATGGTTTCATTGGAAAGACTTAATGATTACAACCTCGTTACAATGTAAGAATCAAGACTCTTGGCAAGGGGAGATCGAGCATGATCTCCCCTCCCATCCGACAGCACCTAGGCCCCGGGCACACTCCTTCCCCACTGGACACCATGAAACTGGTATTTATAGGCCTCATCCCATATTAGATGTGACTGGGCCCATTCATACGATTGGTCCATGCGTATGGTTCAATTGTATGACTGGACCATACTTATGGTTCAGTCTTACGAATGGACCAATCGCATCTCTCAGTCGCACGACTGGTCCATTAGCATGGCTCAGTGGTACGACTGAGTCTCATTCGCATATGCTCCTACTAATGACCCAGTTTCATGTGTTTACAACATATTAGGTGTATTACATTAAACCTAGACTATTCGACAAGTGACAGACATACTATATAAGACAATATATGCTCCAACAAATTCCCCCTTGGACGTTTCTTGCGAATAGTAGATAACACCTCTGCAGGATTGGTTAGGGTCACTTAACACTTAGTTTTTTCTCTCAAACTCACTTTGAACAACGCTCGAATGAAGATAGAGTCAATAAGAGTTATTCATAATATAGTAAGTAATAAAGAACACAGAAAGTAATTTTCAAGGTACTTACATATATTGCATCTCAACGCAAATATTACCAGACTCTTACAAGCTTATCTTTTCGAGTTACAAATGAGTAACTATATATAATACTACCTATAGCCGCATATACTTTGATACCAGCTGGGATCATATACCTAAAGCCTATACCACAAGGCTATAGTTTAAGGTATCTCAAATAAAGTCTTATCTAAGATATGGTAGTGAGGACATGTCCCTAACTTGCCTTTTGTCACCAACTAATGTTGGCAACTTGTACTATTATAAAAGGTAAATAGTGGAATAAAGTATGGTAAACTGCATGGCTCTTTGGGAAAACGTCATACACTATTAGAGGTCTGCAGCGGAGTGTCAGAGACCGTACTTATGTCCACTGATTCATAGTGGTGTCTTCCAAAGGTTAAATGGATTCGGAAGAACAAGTACTTCTAAAGCCACTTATACTTCGGAAGAAGCTACTTCTTTCGAGACTTGGGGACTTCTTCTTTTCTTCATACTTTGGAAGTAGTCTTCTGATTGTTATTCTAAGACTTGATCTTCGGAAGCATGCTCTTGACTTCATAAGTAGAGTTCTATCTTTGGAATTTGATCTTTCACTTTATCTTTGGAAGAACTCTACAACCTTCGGAAGTTCCATGCTATGGTTTGGAAGCCTTTGCATATAGCACTAAAATTCTCTAAGTGATTTGGTTTTGGTTGCACCAGCCTTCTTTTTGATCCAACAAACTCCCACTAGGCTAATGCTACCAAAACTTCACACTTTCAGCACCAAGGAGAGTAGATATTTATCTGTTTCCTTGTTCTTCCCTCATGTGGTGTTGAGAAGTTTGTACAAATCCTTGGTAGATAGGAAGTCCAGTCTGTCACCTTGGATGATGTGTACCCTCTGTTGTTGCCCTCTGAAAAGAGTTAGTTGATGGGAACTGTAATCATATTCCCATCAAACTATAGGTTCCAATTCGGGATCCTCCACCATCTATAGAAAGGCAGCGCCCTTAGTAGGAGGTCTTTCCTTGTCTTCCTGTCTTCTCAACTTCAACTCTTATTCAATCTTGGCTTTTGCAGTTAGCTCGGCTAGATGAAGACTGCTGAGATGATTTCTAATGGATGCAACAGTTTCAGAGTTGGAGAGGTTGGAGAATGGCCTCTCTGCTAACTCAACAATATCAAATCTGATGGAATGTAACAGAGAGGTTGCATTAATTCTGTTGATGTCACACCTCGACCAACGGCAGAATCATCGGGGCGGACGAATGTGAGACAATTGCTCATAGCAAATGTAACTAACTAAGTTGAAATATTATTAAATATCATTATTTATTAAACATTACGAGACAAATAAGTAAGTACAAAACAATCAAGATACAGACAGAAACATAAGACTTTTAATTAATCTAGGTCCAAGTCCTATATGAGCACAAGAAGATCTTCAAGCATCAAACCTGAAACATGATGAAAATAAGAGGTCAACTAAAAATAGTTGGTGAGTTTCCAAGGTTTTCATACATAATATCACAAGGTTACCAGTAGCAATTCATGTCATAGTTATAAGTTAGTAAGGTTATAGAACACATATCTTTACAACCAAACCTCGACTTCATTACAAGTATATAAGATTGGCTAAGTGTATTTAGTTCCCATGATGAACAAGCATACGTCATCAGGATCAGGCAATACCTTGGCTTTAGCACCAAATAGGCTTGTCAGGCCCAAAGATCTAAGTCGTCGCCAGGCTAGCATTAGTTAATGATTGCAAAAAAATATGTATCTCATATAATCACTTACAACACATAAATAACAATGACAAAATATAAAGGTGAATTGCAAGTGTTTTACAAGTTCAAGCGCTTATAAGTGTATGCTGAATAAGTATCATGTTTCACCCCAAAAACATTTGAAAAATGTAAAAAAATGCGCAAGGAAACTCACTTGGAAAATAAGTATAGGAATGATGATAAGAGATTAAACGATGCTCCAACGATTTCTTTTACAAGTTACCTAAATGTATTGATTCCAAGATTAAGTTTACTAATAAGATCAATAGTTAGGCATGAACTAGGGTTTCAATTGGAATTTGGGGGTTTTAATAATTGCATTTAATAAAATATAATAATACAATCGTTTACGTTTTGATTTAAATAAAAAATATATATATAAAATATTTAAGACAAAGAATGATAATGAAAGATTCAATGATTAAATTTTATTAATTCAATAAAGAGTAAATTCAATGTGTGAAAAGAAATAAATAATTAATTATTTAAAATTTGATAAAGATAATTGAATACATATTTAAATGACTTGTAGGATAACTTATAATTATTAAATCATTTTATTACGTTTTTAAACATTTTAAATGATTTTTATAAAACTATTACAATATCCAAAGCCTTAAAATAGGAATGAAGAATAATACAAAGTTATCTTGTTTTATTAGTTTAAAGAGTCTAAATAAAAGTTATAGAATAAATTTATTAATATGATACAACATGGTTAAATGGTTAGATGATAATTAACTATTTACATAACTACTTAAATAATGAGTTATTTAACACATGAACTCCTAATGTTTTTAAATAATTTAAATTTGGACCATGATAGATCTTTAACATTTAAATTACCTAAAAGAATTATTAATACTTTATAACTTTTGTTATTTTTTAAAAAGACTAAATCTAGAATCATAAATTTTTACTACTTTTAAAATTAATTTAATAATTTCTGGAAAATTTTAATTATCACAATAAGTTTTACTTTGATTAAATAACATATTAGTATATATTTTTGAAGTTCAAAATGTATAAAAATGACCAAAAATAAATAAATAAAATGAATGTTGGAGGTCGGGTTAGAACCCGTGACCTCTTGCATTCAAGGGTGAGTTGGTTACCTCTTGGGCTAAAGCCAAAATCTATTAATACGTCCCATTAAAATGTTTAAAAGTATTAGTTGCAAAAATCCCCAAATTTACTCAAGAACCCTAGAATCGAATCAAGTCAAATTGAACATCAATTCGGATATGTTACCCAAATTAACATTAGTGCTTTATTTCCACATGTTAAACCGGGTACAATGATGTGCGGAACTTACATTATTGAGTTTGAATTGATGAGAATGATGATAAGGATAGCCGCGACTAAAGCGAAGCTGGTTTGAGATCCAAACGTTGTTGATACTCAAATTAATCTTGCAAATATAACTTAGAGTCGGTGTTAAGCAAAATCCCTCTTACAATTTGGTTTAATAAAGCTCCGAGCATGGATCACGGTTAGGTTACACATCGCGAATGAAGTAGTACATGTTCATGGTGTATGTGTGTGTTTTGTATCAAATTGGATTCGCATACGGTTCAAAGGAGTTGAGTTGTAGGATTCAACATGGTTATATTAGCCGATTCAAGACTGTTTCATAACGATCGAGTTCAAATTTTTAAAGAATGTTTTGGTTTTTAAGAACACGACTTTAATCAACCTATTTAATTCAATTAACAACGACTTTATGTTCGAAACGGGTCAAGAGAGGGTTAATACCGTTTAATTGCGTTTAAATCGGACGTTTCGGGTGATTTGGTGTCCATCGGAGCCGTCGGAACTGTGGCCGGAGGTAGTGGCCGGAAAAACGGGCGGTGGCGGGGGGGGGGGGGGTTGGGCGATGGTTTGGGAATTTTAGTTTAATTACACTTTTGGTCCCTCTAGTTTCTTTAGTTATTATTTTATGTCAAACCTTTTTAATTCAAGTTTTAAAATCTATAATTTTAACCCTTAAACTTTATAAAAACCTTTTGAATAATTGATCAAATTAATCATTTTATAATACTTAACTATATAATTTGATTATTTATTTTCACTTGATACCTTAAATTCATTCTTACTAATAAGGCTTTATAAGTTTACTAAATTTTCATTTTATAAATTTATGAATTATAAAATGATTAATAAAACTTTATAAAAAACAAAAAAAATATTTATAATCCATGATTTATTACGAGTTGTTTAGATGTTTTATAAATGAACAATTCAAAATATAAATTGCACATTAATGTATTTGATCCATTAAAAGAAAAAATAAATAAATTAATAATAGTAGTTCAAAATGTGTTAGAGTTTATAATAATAAAAAATGACGGATGTTACAGTCTCCCCTACTTTAAGAAATTTCGTCCCGAAATTTAATCACAAGAGAACTAATTTCAAGGAGAAGAGGAGACTTGGATTTAAATGCCACGTTCGCAAGTGCCACTTGGAACGTTTGAATTCAATGAGTTTGATTATGATGCTTTACTACGCTTAAGTTGTTAAATCTCATAATTTATGATTTTATGTGTTTATTGACAAAAGGCACAAGATTAAATTAAAATTTCAATTGATAGCATTTTAAATTTCAGACAGTTCAAGACTTTCAAATTAAAGTTCAGGATGCTTTTGGATGGGATGTGGAATTAATAGAAGCTTCCTAAAGCAAATAACTTTAACGGGGTTCTCAAATGATTGATTCTTGTTTACTTATATCATTAAGGTTTCAAAGTTCCATTAATTTAACGTTGATACAAGAATCGTGTTAAGATTAAAGATTCAAATCAGAATGAGGGCATCAATGTAATAGGTTTTCAGGATAAGAGCGGTTTTGAGGGAATACGTTTAGAAAGATTATTAGGGATCATTAAGAGATTTGGGATGATGAGTTTAAGATTCAAGGGAATAAAATCAATGATGAAAGAAGTCAAAATAACAAGATGTTTCGAGTGTAACGTTCAGCTTACAAACCAAAAACATTACATTGACTTATCAAAGTATTAGGTCAACTACAACCTTAATGAAGACATGCGTACCTATAAACGGATACCCATCCCAAGGGTTCCCAGGTAAGGTAAACGGATCCATCGGTTGATTTGGAAATATATGAATACATTGCCTAGACAGAGCATCTGAGATACAGGCATCCCACTCTTCTAGCATTACATGTTTCAAGTTATAGGATATAGACTTTGATGAGACATGAAAACCACGAATAACGATTCAAAAGCACATTTTTTAAAACCATTTGACTGAGGCACATAATGCCTTAGAATATGATTTAATGTTTATGTGTGCATTGATAAGATTCAAGGTATAAGCATAAACACATAATGCATATAATCATATGATCAAGTACAAACACATAAGGCACATAAAATCCTATATAAGCATATAAAATACATGAGAGGAATCATGTGTAAAGGTACTTAGTTATAGTCTAGGTCATTCCATTTCTAATAACCTAAATCCCTATAACCATGGCTCTCATACCAATCTGTCACACGCCGATCGACGACGGAATCATCGGGGCGGACGAATGGGAGACGATTGCTTATAGCACATGGAACTAATTAAGTTGAAATATTATTAAATATCATTATTTACTAAACATTATGAGTCAAATAAGTAAGTACAAAACAATCAAGATACACATGAAAACATAAGACTTTCAATTAATCTAGGTCCAAGTCCTATATGCACACAAGAAGATCTTCAAGCATCAAAACCTGAAACAAGATGAAAATAAAAGGTCAACTAAAAATAATTGGTGAGTTTCCAAGGATTTCATACATAATATAACAAGGTTACAAGTAGCAATTCATGTCAGAGGTTATAAAGTAGTAATGTTATAGAACACATATCGTTACAACCAAACCTCCACTTGATTACAAGTATATAAGATTGGCTAAGTGTATTTGGTTCCCATGATGAACAAGCATACATCATCAGGAGCCGGCAATACCTCGGCTTTAGCACCAAATAAGCTTGTCAGGCCCAAAGATCTAAGACGTCGCCAGGCTAGAAATAGTTAATGACTGCAAACAAAATATGTGTCTCATATAATCACTTACAACACATAAATAACCATGATAAAATATAAAGGTGAATTGCAAGTGCTTTACAAGTTTAAACGTTTATAAGTATATCTGAATAAGTACCATGTTTCACCCCAAAATAGTGTGAAAAATGTAAAAAAAGGGCAAGGAAACTCACTTGGAAATAAGTAAAAGAATGATGATAAGAGATTAAACGAGGCTCCAACGATTTCTTTTACAAGTTACTTAAATGTATTGATTTCAAGATTAAGTTTAATAATAAGATTAATAGTTAGGCATAAACTAGGATTTCAATTGGAATTTGGGGGTTTTAATAATTATATTTAATAAAATATAATAATACAATCGTTTACATTTTGGTTTAAATAAAATATATATATATATATATAATATATATATATATATATATATATAATATATATATATATATATAATATATATATATATATATATATATATATATATATATATATATATATATATATATATATATATATATATATTATATATATTATATATATATATATTAAGACAAAGAATGATAATGAAAGATTCAATGATTAAATTTTATTAATTCAATAAAGAGTAAATTCAATGTGTGAAAAGAAATAATTAATTAATTATTTAAAATTTGATAAAGATAATTGAATACATATTTAAATGACTTGTAGGATAACTTATAATTATTTAAATCATTTTATTACGTTTTTAAACATTTTAAATGATTTTTATAAAACTATTACAATATCCAAAGCCTTAAAATAGGAATGAAGAATATACAAAGTTATCTTGTTTTATTAGTTTAAAGAGTCTAAATAAAAGTTATAGAATAAATTTATTAATATGATACAACATGGTTAAATGGTTAGATGATAATTAACTATTTAAACAATTATTTAAATAACTACTTGAATAATGAGTTATTTAACATGTGAACTCCTAATGTTTTGAAATAATTTAAATTTGGACCATAATAGATGTTTAACATTTAAATTACCTAAAAGAATTATTAATAATTTATAACTCTTGTTATTCTAAAAAAAGACTAAATTTAGAATCATAAATTTTTACTAACTTTAAAAATAATTTAATAATTTCTGGAAACTTTTAATTATCACAATAAGTAATACTTTGATTAAATAACATATAGTATATATTCATGAAGTTTAAAATGTATAAAAATGACCAAAATAAATAAATAAAATGAATATTGGAGGCCGGGTTCGAACCACTGACCTCATGCATTCATGAGTGAGTTGCTTACCTGTTGGGCTAAAGCCCCGATCTGTTAATAAGTTCCATTAAAATGTTTAAAAGTATTAGTTGCAAAAATCCCCAAATTTACTCAAGAACCCTAGAATCGAATCGAGTCAAATTGAACATCAATTCGGATATGTTAACCAAATTAACATTAGGGCTTTGTTTCCCATGTTAAACCGAGTACAATGATGTGCGGAACTTACGTTATTGAGTATGAATTGATGAGAATGATGATAAGGATATCCGCGACTAAAGCAAAGCTGGTTTGAGATCCAAACATTATTGATAATCAAATTGATCTTGCACATATAACTTTGAGTCGGCGTTAAGCAAAAGCCCTCCTCCAATTTGGTTTAATAAAGCTCCGAGCAATCACGGTTAGGATATAGGTCGCGAATGAAGTAGTACATGTTCATGTTGTATGGCCTGTTTTGTATGAAATTGGAGTCGCATACGGTTCAAAGGAGTTGAGTTGCAGGTTTCAACATGGTTATATTAGCCGCTTCAAGACTGTTTCATAATGATCGAGTTCAAAGTTTTAAAGAATGTTTCGGTTTTAAGAACACGACTTTAATCAACCTATTTAATTCAATTAACAATGACTTTATGTTCGAAACGGGTCAAGAGGGGTTAATACAGTTTAATTGCGTTTAAATCGGACGTTTCGGGTGATTTGGTGGCCACGGATCCCCCGGAACTGTGGCCGGAGGTAGTGGCTGGAAAAACGGGCGGTGGGGGGGTTTGGGGGATGGTTTGGGAATTTTAGTTTAATTACACTTTTGGTCCCTCTAGTTTCTTTAGTTATTATTTTAAGTCAAACCATTTTAATTCAAGTTTTAAAATCTACAATTTTAACCCTTAAACTTTATAAAGACCTTTTAAATAATTGATCAAATTAATCATTTTATAATACTTAACTTTATAATTTGATTATTTATTTTCACTTGATACCTTAAATTCATGCTTACTAATAAGGCTTTATAAGTTTAATAAATTTTCATTTTATAACTTTATGAATTATAAAATGATTAATAAAACTTATAAAAAACAAAAAAATATGTTTATAATCCATGACTTATTACGAGTTGTTTAGATGTTTTATAACTGAACAATTCACAATATAAATTTCACATTTAATGTATTTGATCCACTAAAAGAAAAAAACAAATTAATAATAGTAGTTCAAAATGGGTTTGAGTTTATAATAATAAAAAATGACGGATGTTACAGTTGACTTCGCCATTCTCCCTTTCCACAACAAGGTTGTGAGAAGTTTCATCGAACCTCCACTGCATTATTCTCTTCCTAGGCACAAGAGACTGACAAGGAATCTTGTCCTCTTTCTTAGTATCCAGCAGAGTCATTAGTTTCCTTGTAAATTTTTTCCCTTTATCAATCAGTTAATCTAAGTTAAGGCCTAGAAGTCTATTTGCCTAGTCCTATGTTCCTCTAGGCAAATCAAGGAATTGATCTCTTGTGAGGGAACATGAAGATCCATCAACATAGGTGATATTGTCAGAGTCTTACTCACATGAGACTTCGCTTAAAGTTGTGCAGTTGGTGAGCTTAGTCTTGATTGCCTTGAACTCCTCAAGAGAGAGATGTTGAGAAGGTTGAGGGGATGGTTTGGATGGTTGTTGGGTAGGTTGTGGTTCAGAGGTTCTGGAAAGTGTTTTCGGTTAAAGGATGGGAAGTTTAGGTGGTTGAGGTGATGAAATGGGTGAGGGTAAGGATGTGGGTTCAGGGGTAAAGGGCTCAGTTTTGATGGTGAAGGGTAATGGTGAGGAATCAGGTTGTGGTTGAGTAGTTGCAGTGAAGGTCATCCCCTTTACCCTTCTATACCTCTTTTCTCTTTCCCAAGCAGATGTCAGCCTTGATTTCACTGACAATCCGTTAGAGTGTCCACTCTGACATGGGACCCACCTGCCTTCTAGAGAAGCCATGCGCCCGAATAAGTCCTCTTCATCCAGGCTTCTCATTGAGCTTCCTGGTTGCAGTGGCTTTGCTTTTTCCTCCTCCTTCTTCATTTCTTTTAGCTTTTCTCTTGCAGCCTTTCTTCTCTCTTTCTCCATTTGATCCTGCTCTTCGTTGTAGAGCCATAGGATCGTTTCATTGTTGTGTGGAGAGAGTTCTTGAAAATTGAAGCCTTTGGAGATGAGGAACTCTATCCTATATCTCCTCTGCTGCAAGTCAGCCTCTTTCTGTTCTTCTTCTTTCTCTTTCTCTAAGGCCAACCTAGCTGCTTCTTGTTGTTTCTCATGTTGCAGTCTGGTTGCCTTCTCCAGTTTCACCAACTCCTCTAGTGGTAGCAGGAATGTTTCTTCATTGGTAGCTCGCAATGGGATGAGCTGATCAATTATCTCTTCTCTCCTTTTGTTGTTGACAGCCTCTTGGTTGGCTGCAACTGCTTTTGTACAAGTAGCTAGCAACTTCTTAGTTGGAAGTCTTCCTTCTTCTTCTTTAATTTCTCAATCTTCTCCTCTTCCTAAAGCTCTTCCATAGTCATCTTCCTTTTCCTTTTGTTATCTTTTGAAGAGCCTGACTGTGGTGGTTCTTGGAGGGTGGATTCTGATTGTGAGAGAGGCAGAGAGGGTGTTTCGGATAGAGGTAGATTGAGAAAGTCCTCACTATTCACCTCAGATGTCATTTCTAGGATTGCATATGTGATGATCAGTTTCTCGGACATCTTGAACAATCCTTCTGCAGCTTCCATTTCAGCTTCAGAAGATTCAGCTTGTTCATGTGAGGCTTTAACTTCAGCTTGGGAAGTTTGAGGAAATGCAGATTCTATCCTAACTGTTTCAGTTGTTGGGCCATCAGTCCTAATTTCCCCTTCGAAATGAATCTTAGAAGGTGCAGTAAGCCTCTGAAGCTCTTCAGCTCCGAAGTAAATCATTGCAGCATCTGGACTTGGCTGATGAGTAGAGGATCTCACAAAAACTTGGTGAAGATTCTGTAGAGATCTTTGAGCATCTTTGGGTCGATTAGAAGTACAACTTGAGATGGTTCAGACAAAGTTATGACAGGAGTAGAAGATTTAAAGTTGAAGTATGAATCTATGCGTCCTCAAGTGTTTCTCTCTAAACATTTCCCCTTTTTGGTAGCATCATCTTGAGAGCTAGATAAGCTGGAGGAAGAAGTCAATGAGACCTGAACGGGTACATGCCTAACAGATCTCTCGGTCTGTTTCTCAGCTAGTTGAGCCTTGAGATTGTCAATCTCAAGTTAGTGAGTGCAGACCTTTATTCTAAAGTCCTAACCAAGGATTTAAGGTTTGAGACTTTAGACAGAAGGTCTTTTATGAGGAGTTGCATGCTTCCCTCATCTTCTTTTGAAGAATCAGGGGGAGATGAGGTAACATACCTAGTATGTTTAGCCTCACCACCAGATGTGGTTTCTTGGCACCCTGGTTTCCCTTGCTGAATGATGTCTCCTTCAGAGTCATCAAAGGCATGGTTGCCACAGATTCAGTCTCAGATATGTTACCACTATCCATATGGTCCATTGAGGCACCTTCTGTAGTGGTAGCTAAATCGGCATGAGTCCCTTCCATATTAGTGGACTCACCTCAGTTATAGGTTGCTGATGGGACTAGAGATAAGGGATCTCTCTGGGCTCTGTTGATCTTGGATAGGGTGTTGTAGATCAACTTCATTTCCATGAAGAGATGTTATCTCTTCATCGTTTTAAAAAGAAGGTTAGTGAAAGATAGGGATGTTAAGCCTACTGACCCGGGACTTTGGTCAATGTCAACAGGCATTGAGCCTTTGGTGGGGCTGTCCCTTGTTGGCTGCTGAGTAGAGTGTAAATACTCATCTTGAGGGCTATTGGTTTGGGTGTCGGGCTCATGGGTTTGAGACTAAGGAGACTCAAAACCCAAATTGAGGTCAAAGGAGAAGGATAGTGAGACCTCAAACTGAGTGGGAGCCCATGTTTCCACTCTAGTCTTTTTGGATTGAACAAGAGGTGCTTGCTCAATCAGAGTAGATTGAACAAGGGTTCATTTCGGGCGTCTCTAGTATATGATGGTGATAGGTAGAGAAGGCAGGTTTGGCATTTTGGAGGTGGTTGCTGGTGCGGGTTCATCACCTGTGGGGTGAACAGGGATGTCACCAGGAGCTATGCGCTTAATCATACCTCGAAGTAGAGAAATGTACCTTCGAGTGAAGTTGGTGGACACCTTCTTCAAAGTCTTGAAGATGGTAGGCCTCAAGTGAGGGACAGCAAGAGCAGCTGCACAGACAAGCGTACTCTGTTCCAACTCAGTTGATTATGTATAGAATGAATCGGGGATATATAAAGAATGTCTCCCTTTGAAGATTCCCAATCAAATTGGTGAACACAAATCTTGAGTAATTGAAGCGAAGGCCTCTCACCAATCCATGAACTAAGCATCCTAGTTCACACGGGATTTGATCCCATCCCCCAGAGTTGTTTGACAGACAGTGGAGAACAACAAGCAGGAGGAACTTCTAGTTGTAGGAGAAGTTGTACTTGTAGACTGTCGACCTGGTCACATCTCCACCATATCCCATGAGGATATAAATGTTGTCTAAATCTTCTTTGGGGAATTTAGTAGGAGCTCCTTCATCATGAAGCTCGAGATGCTCCCTAATAAGTTGTTCAGTAATGACCAACTCTTGTCTACAAATGTTGGACCTTAGTACACAAATCCCATTTAGGGTTTCGACTTGACCATTTTCCCTAAATTTGGCCATTTGATTTGAATAAATAGTGAAAGGACATGATTTCAGAGAATTCAATATCCTTGAAGAATCAAGAAGTGTGACTTGGTTGTGCTGAGGGTTGAGTGACATTTGAGAAAGATGAACGAGGATGAATTTGAGATTGGGTAAAGTTGGAGTGGAGAAAATTTCTAGGGTAGTAAAAATTTCAAGTAAGAAGATGAAATGTAATAGTCGGGATTATTTAAAAGAGGGTGGAAAGGCGGTAATGGGGGTTAGGATAAGGTGATATGATGTTTTAGTGGAAGAAATGACAGTGGCGGTAAGGTTAAAATCATTTAAATAATCTGACATCATTAACAAAATCTTTGCTTTCTGTAGTGTGGGGTCCAAGAGATTTCCGTTACACAGTAAAATCTCTCTTCCGAATATAAAACATTTTCGAAGGTAATTTGTCTTCCGAAGGCAATTCTTACTTCCGAAGCAAAGACTTTGCTTCCGAAGGTCAGGACTGCTTTCCGAATGGAGAGTGTGTGTAAACCTCGGAAGTAGATCTGATATGAAATCAATTGCTTCTTCTCAGACCAAAAACTCTTCTGAGAAGAAAATTATCCTTTGAGAAATTTTGCTTCGGAAGATATGAAAATAGCTTCCGAGGGCTAATTTCACTTCAGAAGAAATTTATACTTAGAAAATTTCAGAGAGATCTTTTGTAACAGGGCTTAAATTGTATTGACACAGATCATTACATATTAAAAGGTTTTCAAAAGGGGTAATCTAATCAATGTTTATCATCCCAATAGCTGGTATGAGATACTTAAATCTTTTTTCATCAAAAGCTTTGGTGAACAAATAAGCATATTGTTCATTTGAGTCAACTTTGATTAGCTTAATCAGATTTTTCTCATGAATATCTCTAATGAAATGGTACCTGATATCAATATGCTTTGTCTTGGAGTGCTTCACTGGATTTTTAGTAATGGAGATAGCATTGTTGTTGTCAATATGGATAGGAGTACTCATAAAATTGAATCCATAGTCTAACATCTAATTCTGAATCCATAGCAGTTATGCACAGCAGCTAGCAGCAACAATGTATTCAGCTTCAGCAGTTGATGTAGAGACACAGGATTGTTTCTTGCATTGACATGAGATTATCCTTCCCCAAGAAATTGACATCCTCCTGATGTTGATTTCTTGTCAATGTTGCAGCCACCATAGTCACTGTCAAAGTATCCATAGAGATTGAAATCCTTGTTTCTGGGATACCGCAGACCTAGTTTAGGTCCTCCTTTGAGGTATCTGAGGATTCTCTTAACAGCAGCTAGATGAGACACCTTTGGAGCAGCCTGATATCTTGCACAGATATAGGTAGCAAGCATGATGTCAGGTCTACTGTTGTGAGATACATCAGAGAACCAATAATTGCCCTATACTGATGTTGATCAGTATCCTCCCCCATAAGGTCAGGACAAAGATTGTGGTTTCTGGGTATGAGTGTCTTGGCAGGCTTACAATATTTCATCTCAAATCTTTCTAAGATGTCAGAAACATACTTAGTTTGATTAATGAAAAACCCTTCCTTCATTTGCTTCACCTGAATTCCGAGGAAAAAATCTATTTTTCCCATGGAACTCATCTCAAACTTTTTCTTCATAATGCTTTCAAAGTCCTTACACATTTGGTCATTTGAAGAACCAAATATGATGTCATCGACATAGACTTGAAGAAGCAAAATGTTCTTTCGAGACTTTCTGATGAAGAGAGTCTTGTCAATGGTACCTCTAGTGTAGCCATCCTTGAGAAGAAACTGACACAAAGTCTCATACCACAGCCTAGGCGCTTGGTGCAGCCCATATAGAGCTTTATCCAATTTGCACACATAGTTGGGGTGCTGTGGGTCTTCAAATCCTGGAGGTTGGCACACATAGACTTTCCTATCTATATCCCCATATAGAAAGGCACACTTGACATCATGCTGGTAAACGGTGAAGTCCTTGGATGCAACATAAGCAAGGAAGATCCTAACTGCCTCAAGTCTTGCAACAGGTGCAAAGACATTAGTATAATCGATTCCTTCCTCTTGGGTGTATCCTTGAACTACAAGTCTTGCCTCATTCTTGATGATCAAGCCTCTATCATCTCTCTTGTTTCTGAAAACCCATTTAGTGCCTATAGGTACTGACCAGATGGTAGTGGACATAGGTTCCATACCTTGTGTCTCTTGAATTGAAGCAGCTCCTCTTGCATCGATTCAAGCCAGCTACTATCTTTCAAGGCATCCTCCACCTTCTTGGGTTCTATCTGGGGTAAAAAGCATGAGTACAAGTAGACATTCCCATGATGAGTCTGCCCTTTTGTTCTAACACCATCAGAGACATCCCCTATGATGTTCTCAGTTGGATGAGTGTTAAGAATCCTAAGACGAGGAATCACTTCTAGGTGCAGAGATAGGTCCAGATTGGACATATTCTACTCAGGAACTGGTACACTCTGTCTAGCTATTGTTTCAAATTCATTCAATGAGGACAGATTGAATGAATGAGAAACATCATCAATGGTTGGCTGTGAAGTAGTATTAACGGTTGCCTGTTCCTTCAAAACACTACTTCCTTCTGCCTGGTGTTGTGGTGGATCACCTAATGAGTTTTGAGGCTCAGCAAGTGATTCACTTGTTGAAGCTTCACTATTCCTTGATATGGTTAAGCTGTTAGATCTATGAATGGTGAAAGCTTGATTTATTACAGCTATTGGAGAATTTGGACAAGGTCTGGGTAGCTCAAACAGTTGATCATCAACAGCAGCATCAGCATCAATTTGAGCACCTATTCCAACTGAAACATTCTCACAAGGGGTTTAAAAATAGTTTCAAAACAATTCTAAATTGAATATATGATGAGGGCCATTCCCCCAAACATAAGGAGTGTGCTCATTAACAATTATATTGGAAGACTCCTCAAATTTTTGATTCTTGATGTTGTATACTCTATAAGCTTTGGAGGTAGAAGAGTATCCAACAAAGATAGCATCATCCGACTTTTCAGCAAATTTTTCTAAATTGTCCTTTGAGTTAAGTATGGTACACCTGCTGCCAAAGGACCTTAGAAAACCATTGAACAGTGGCCTCTTGTTCCATAGCTCATAAGGAGTTTTTCCATGTGGCTTAACTACAAGAACTCTGTTCTGCACATAGCATGTAGTGTGACTGCCTCTGCCCAGAATATTAGGGGAAGTTTGGAATCAGCTAACATTGTTCGAGCAACCTCAATAAGTGTCCTATTCCTCCTCTCAGCAACATTGTTTTGTTGAGGAGTTCTAGGAACACTATATTGCCTGGCAATCCCTTTTGAGTTACAGAATGAGTCAAGAATGAAGTTCTTAAACTCAGTCCCTTGATCACTTCTAATAATCTTAACCTTGTGATAAATTTGATTTTCTATTTTAAGAATAAAAGATTTTAATGTTTCGGCAATTTCATCTTTAGTTATTAAAAAGAATACCTATGTTGAATCTTGTAAAATCATCAACTATCACAAGGCAGTATGATTTCCTTCCAATGCTCATTATACTTGTGGGACCAAAAAGATCCATGTGCAATAAGTGTAATGGTGTAGTGATAGAGTTAACACTTTTGGATTCGTGAGATGTCTTGTGTTGCTTCCCTTTCAGGCATGCAACACAGTTACCTTTGCAGAAAAATTCCTTTTTAGGCAAACCATGCAACGCAGTTATCTTTGAGAAATACTTAACAGATTGTGTTCAAGCTGTTTGACAAAGTGAACTTTGTCAACCTTTAACTTACCATTGGATATACTCCTTTTGCCAGAATATATCCTTCGGCCTCACCTCCAAATTGGATAGACCTCCATCATAGTTTTGAAACTGTTGAAGGAGAGATCTTTTCCCTGTCATGTGCCTGGAGCATCCACTGTCTACAATCCAGACATTGTTGTTCTTGTCATACGGATATCCCTGCACATAAGATGAGATTGTTAGTTTTGATTGGAAGCCCAAGCCTTGCTGGTCTTGGGTTCTTCCAAGGATAATGACATAATTGAACTAAAAGATATGCATGAGGGTTCAATAGATGTCTTTGAAGAAGAAGTTTGGGCTGCAGCATCTTCCTTGATCTTCCAGTCCATCCTTTGGTTGGTCTTGAAGGACGAGCTTGTTGAACCTTTTGCAGCATGGCCTTCTTCCGAAGCTTCTTTCTTTTCGGAAGAAGCCTTCACCACCTTTTCTTCTGAAGTAGTCTTCTTCTAGGATGGTTTCAAGGGAATCTTCTTGTTCTTCCGAACTTTAGTAGCATTTGCTTCCGAGACCATTTTCCCTTCCGAAGAAAGAGTTTCTTCTGAAGTTAACCTTGCTTCGGAACCAGCTTTCCCTTCTTCATCACTTGAACCGTTTGAAAAGGTCCAAATGTGAAACCTTCCCTGACTCCTTCTCTCCTAACATTATTTGCCTAGTTTGTGCTTGCAGGATTGTAGTAAAAATCTTTTGCCATGTGGTTGTACAGACCACACATTATGCATGCAATGTTACTCTTTTGGGACTATGAGGGTTGCTGTTTCTTGGGCTTTTTCTCTTCATCAGCAACCTTTCCCCTCAACTTCTAATCCTATGGTAGGACAGAATGCTAGTATTACACTCCTTTCTTGAATCAAAAGTACCTAACACTTGGAATCCAGCTGAGATAAAGACACATTTCTGCTTTGGGTCAATCTTCAGCTTGGACTCAGCCATTTTCTTGGCAGTTCTTCTAACAGCTTTAGCTCTGCTTCTTATGGCCTTAGTGGTTAGGATTTGATCTTCATAAGAGGAGATGGTAGATCTACCTGTTCCTTCCATGTGGTGGCCACTATTTTTGCTTCTTCCTTCAACTCTAGTGAGGAAGGGTCAACAGTTGGAACCTCTTGCTCCTCAGTACCACATCTAGTTGTCTAATAGACTCATAAGAGTGTGGTGGAGCAATTTCATTAGTTCCCAACCCTCCTTTGTTCTGATAACAGAGTTTGGAGTGGGAGGATGATGCAATAATAGCTTGGAAGTTCTGCTCAAAAATAGCATGCTTCCTGGCATGAGCCACAACAGTGACAAGCTCTGCTTAAGCCTCAGACAATTTGGATATCAGATCTTTGATTTAAGTCTTGTAGTTGGTGTGTTCATGTTTTAAAAGAGACACAGTTTTCTCTAACTCCTAAATTTTCTTTTGGTAGTTAGATTCAGCTCTATTAAAATCAAATTTTAGAATATTCAAAGACTCAATATCATATCTGATTTCCATATTGTAATCCTGATAAAGTTTAACTTTAGCTATACAGGCTGGAGTACAGATATGTTCATATACCTCAGCATCATCTGTTCCGGTAATGAGAGCTTGAGCAGGAGTCGCATCCTCTACCATGAAGCTCAGTCAACTTCTTGAGACATTGCAGCTGTTTTAGTTGACGTTCCAGTGGGCTTTGAGGTTGAGGGATGTGTGGAGGCCTGTGGGGTTCCCGGATGGTCTTGGGAGCCTTGCATTCCCTTGCAAAGTAACCGAGTTGATTAAAGTTGTAACACTTTGCTTTGGTCTTGTCAAACCCAAACTTGCTGGTAGTTGGGTTTTGAAGGAATTTCCTTCCAGTTCTCTTAAAGAACTTCTTTGCTCTATAAGTTAAATGAGCATCTGTTGGACAATGTCCACATACTCTACATCGTTTGGATTAAAACACTCAAGATCATCGATTCAGTATTGAAAATCACAGTGTCCACTTCCTGAGACAAAGGCATAACTTTCCTGAAAGGAATTGTGTTGAACCTGTTGAGACCTTGGAGTCTCAAGAAACATGATGTAAGGTCGAGAAAAGAAGGATGGCTGTTGGTAGGTCAAGTAGTGCTGAGGTTGTGGGGGTGCTGAGCCTTCTGCAATCATTAAAGCATTGCTAGCAGGAAGACTCAGAGGTCGGCTTGCTTGGTGGCCCTTCTTACTTTCCATATCTAAACGATATCCATCGAGGATGTCGTAAAGTTCAGTCATAGTAAGAGTTTTCAAGTTCTCTGTCCTCTTGATAGAGACACAATACAATGTCCACTTGTTTAGAAGAGCACTCATAAACTTTCTTGTAAGATCTCTAAGTTCAGGAGTGATCTTCACGGACTGAAGAGAGGAGATAAGATCCATATACCTGAAATACTATCGGCTGAGGGTCTCTCCAGCAATATAAGTGAAGTTCTCGAACTACTGCTTCAGTGAGTCCTTCTTTGAGTCGTTGGAGCTTGAGTACATCTGAGCAAGAGCATCAAACAATTCCTTTGCAGACTTACAATGCTCAAACCCCACTATGATGGAGTTCGGTATTGCAGTCATAAGAGTGGTCATAGCATTGTTGTTGATGTCTATCTTCTTTCGGTCTTCGTTAGAATAGTCTTCAATAGCTTTTTCTATCATGGCACCGTTTCCACCATGTGATGCCACCTTTGGCTTATACGGGCCGTTGACAATGGCGTTCCACATCTTGCTGTCTTGGTATTTGATGAAGCCTTCCATTCTTCTGCTCTAATACCTGAAGTTTTCAAGAGTAATGATGGGAGCCTTTGTCATAGTTCCCATCTCTACTCCGGATTTGTTAAGGGCCATTTTGAGGGAGTGAGTTATAGGGAGGAGTAAAAAACAGCTTGTTTTGGATGGTTGGATCACGCAATCAAGAGCCTAAGAAGCTCTGATACCAATTGCAGGATCGGTTAAGGTCACTTAACACTTAGTTTTTTCCCTCAAACTCACTTTGAACAACACTGTGATGAAGATAGAGTCAATAAGAGTTGATCACAATATAGTAAGTAATAAAGAACACAGAAAGTAATTTTCAAGGTACTTGCATATATTGATTCTCAACTCAAATAGTACAAGACTCTTACAAGCTTATCTTTTCGAGTTACAAATGAGAAACTATATATAATACTACCTACAGCCTAATATACTTTGATACCAGCTGGGATGCTATAGCTAAAGCCTACACTACAAGGCTATAGTTTAAGGTATCTCGAATGAAGTCTTATCTGAGATATGGTAGTTAGGACATGTCCCTGACTTACCTTTTGTCACCAACTAAAGTTAGCAACATGTACTATCATAAAAGGTAAACAATGGAATAAAGTATGGTCAACTACATGGCTCTTTGAGAAAACGCCATACAGTATAAGAGGTGTGCAGCGGAGTGTTAGAGACCATTCTTATGTCCACTGGTTCATAGTGGTGTCTTCTGAAGATTAAATGGCTTCGGAAGAACAAGTACTTCCGAAGCCACTTATACTTCGGAAGAGGCTACTTCTTTCGAGACGTGAGAACTTCTTCTTTTCTTCATACTTTGGAAGTAGTCTTCTGATTGTTCTTCTAAGACTTGATCTTCAGAAGCATGCTCTTGACTTTGGAAGTAGAGTTCTGTCTTCGGAAGTTGATCTTTGACTTTATCTTTGGAAGAACTCTACAACCATCGGAAGTTCCATGCTAAGCTTTAAAAGCTTTGCATGTAGCACCAAAATTCTCTAAGTGATTTGGTTTTGGTTGCACCAGCCTTCTTTTTTATCCAACAACCTTTACAATCTTAGTCAATCTTTGCTCTAGTTTCTAATAGAATCAAACGAAAAACCATATTAGCCAATGTTGTCGATCCGTCAGGTTGCTACAATATCCCTGAAAATGAATTTAGGCACAATAGCTTTCGTTTACTTTGAAGAACACCATCATAGCAGCAAGATTCCCCATGTGACTGACTTTTCCAGATAATGACATGAATAGTTTTCCATTGCTTTAGCCTTCACACATGCTAACCTGATTAACATTAACAGCTGCAGAAATTCCCCCTCAAATTCAGCATATCCCAATATATAGACATCGCGCTCTCCTTGCGTCTTCACACGGTGTATTGGGGAAAAAGTAGAGGGTTCCAATCCACAGTTGACAATCTCAACCAAATCAGCATGCACTCAAATTCATCATCAGAAAGCAGCTCACATCATCACTTTCTGATTGCGTCTTCATTTTCTCTAAACATGGATTCCCCCTAAGAATGAGAATCCTCTCTGTGCAGATAGATATAACTTGATTGGCCCATAAATAATCAGATGCTCCTGACTACCCCACAAAATCAGCACCGACTACTGACATATTCTCTTCTCTCTTTTGTATTCTAACTATAATCACCTATTCTGGAAATCCAACTGATAATTGGGTATCCATCGAACTTATTGACAAAAGAACCTCAAGGTGAATATGCTTCGCTCATCCTTAAATCTGTGCAAACGGCAGTTCTAGACCCTTTTTTATATTTTTTATTTGGTCTGGAACACCGTTCATTCGTATGGCATGGAGTACAATTATCACATTCGTGTGATTGGATAATACGAATGATATCTTTGTGAGACTGATCATACGACTGTCCAGTAGCATAACTGGTCATAAGACTGGTCGAGTAGCAATAATTAGTCATAAGACTGGTCCAGTAGCATGACTGGACATAAGACTAGTCCAGTAGCATGACTAGTCATAAGACTGGTCTAGTAGCATGACTGGTCATAAGACTGGTCCAGTAGCATGACTGGTCATAAGACTAGTCCAGTCACATTCGAGTCGTACGAATGGTCTAGTCGTACGAATGGGCCATTAGCATGATGCAGTCGTACGAATGGTCCATTAGCATGGTCCAGTCACAAAAATGGTCCAGTAGCATGGTCCAGTCGCATGAATGGTCCATTAGCATGGTCTAGTCGCACGAACGGGTCTGCACACAGATTTTTAGATCTGCAGCCGCCATGGCCGCCAAAAACCCTAATCTGATGAAATTTACATGACCCGGAACAAAATTGACATCATCAGATTCGCAAGGGTGATAAGAACGTGTGTTCGAGTTTGATTTTAACATAGAAACAACACACGTAACAAGATCTGAGCAAAACACGAAGAACACGAAGTGGGTTAAACGTCAAAGAACCTGAAATCGATCCAGAAATAAAGAGCTCGGGGTGCTAGTATGATTGTTAGATCATTCTAGCAGTAACCGGCTCTCATACCAATTATGAAGGCGCTGGATCGGTAGATATCCAAGTGTTTTCTTGACGGAAGGAAACAAAACCAAAAACCAACAGACAAACAATAACACCAACTATAATAAAATGGTTTCGTTGATAAGACCTAATGATTATAAGCTCGTTACAACATAAGAAACAAGACTCTTGGCAAGGGGAGATCGAGCATGATCTCCCCTCTCATCCGGCAGCACCTAGGCCCCGGGCACACTTCTTCCCCTCTCTACACCATGAAACTGGTATTTATAGGACTCAGCCCATATTAGATGTGACTGGGCCCATTCGTACGATTGGGCCACGCGTATTGTTCAATCGTACGACTGGACCATACTTATGGTTCAGTCTTACGAATGGCCTAATCACATCTCTCAGTCGCATGACTGGTCCATTAGCATGGCTCAGTCGTACGACTAAGTCTCATTCGCATATGCTCCTGCGAATGACACAGTTTCATGTGTTTACAACATATCAGGTGTATTACATTAAGCCTAGACTATTCGACAAGCGACGGACACACTATATATGACAATATATGCTCGAACAGAGTAGAATCTACGGGGAGACCGAGGAGGAGATGAGGAATTTTATCCTTAATTGTTTGAAGACCGACAAGTTTCGAGGATGGATCCTAAATAAGCGGGGGAGACTTGTAACACCCCGAAAAGTCAAAATGAGTCATCGAGGATAATGTGCTTAATTTGTGGGTATTTAATAAAGGAAGAAAATGGGTTTTGGGCTAATTAGGCTTATGGGCAAGAGCCTAAGTGATTTAGGGCCCATAATCAGCCTTCAAACCCACCTAATCAGCCACCATCTTCCACACTTAAGCCCTAGCCACCAAAATTCATAGAGAGAGAAAGTAAAGAGAGTAAGTAGAAAGAGAAAGTGAAGAAAACTCAAGATTTGAAGCTTCAAAGGTTAAGGGATTGAAGATCTGAACGATTGAGCATCAAACCATAAGAAAGGAGCAACAAATCTAGGTAAGAATCAGCCTATAAACCCTCCTGTCGATCAAACCCGGATTCTAGGGTTTTGGGTTTTGAAAAGTTGCAAAGAATCACATAAAGGTCATATTTTTACGTATGAAAACATGTAAAAAAGCTTAGATATAGCCTCATAGATGATTAACTAAGAGATTGGACGTAAAAAGTTGCGATTTGGGTTAAAAACGTGCTGGTTTGTAATTTTTATGCGATCTGCGAAACTGTGTAAGCATCCGGCGAAATTGCATTTTCAATTTGCGAAACTATGAAGATTCTCTGCGAAACTATGAAGATTCTCTGCGAAACTATAGTTTCGAAGGTAGTTTCACACACATGGAATTCCAACAAAAGTTGGGCAAAACTGCCATGCGAAACTGGCAGCGAAACGGGCAGCGAAACGGGCAGCGAAACGGGCAGCGAAACGGGCAGCGAAACGGGCAGCGAAACGGGCAGCGAACGGGCAGCGAAACGGGCAGCGAAACGGGCAGCGAAACGGCAGCGAAACGGGCAGCGAAACGGGCAGCGAAACGGGCAGCGAAACGGCCAGCGAAACGGCCAGCGAAACGGGCAGCGAACGGGCAGCGAAACGGGCAGCGAAACGGGCAGCGAAACGGGCAGCGAAACGGGCAGCGAAACTGGCAGCGAAACTGGCAGCGAAACTGGCAGCGAAACTGGCAGCGAAACTGGCAGCGAAACTGGCAGCGAAACTGGCAGCGAAACTGGCAGCGAAACTGGCAGCGAAACTGGCAGCGAAACTGGCAGCGAACTGGCAGCGAAACTGGCAGCGAACTGGCAGCGAAACTGGCAGCGAAACTGGCAGCGAAACTGGCAGCGAAACTGGAAGCGAAACTGGCAGCGAAACTGGCAGCGAAACTGGCAGCAAAACTACTTTTCTGGTAGCGAAATTAGCAGCAAATTTAGGCAGAGATTAACCCCTTTAAGTGTCAACTTATCTGTAGGCTGTGTGTGTGGTCTTGGTATCCAGGTGAGTTCTAGATCCCCTTATTTGTAAGTTTTTCCATGTTTTAGGGTTATTATGCATACTAAATATACATTTTTAAATCACCGGGTTTTATGAGGTTTTAACGGGAAGATCGATTGTTTTTCTGTAAGGAAATGTGTTATATAAATACTTAAAAATAACATGCCCAGCTAGGGGCGTTGCCCCTTTCACCCCACTAGGGGCTGCCGCCCCTAGGACCCCGCTGTCAGGGGTTGCCGCCCCCGAACCCCCACTGTCCCGTGGAGGGTAGGTTATGTTTTATGATGACTAGTATTTGGTATGTTGTGTACACAATAAGTTAAGTATTATATATATATAATAAAGTGGAAGATGATATTAATGAAAAGTGAAACATAATGAATGTTACCCCCGGGCTCGTTTGATGATGAAAAGTCTTGCAAGCACAATGATAGACTTCACTTATGTGAGTCTTATGTATGATGATTGATATGTATTTATGAGCGGGCTATGTGCCTGGCAGTGTGGATCAACTGTCGGGGGTTAGCTACCATGATCATGTGTACCGACAGGGATCGACATTCGTTGTCGATCAACTTGGAGCTCTTGCTTTGTGCAATCTCGTTTATGATGAAGTGAAAGATATGAAAGAATGAAAGATAATGAACATACTTATTAAGATGAAAATGTTATGTATTATGCATGCGTGGTCATTATATGATGGACAAGTTATATTTTATTATTTACCAAAAACTAAAACTCATTGAGCAAAGCTGACTTTTATGCATAATAGTTGGTAGGTTAATGCTGATGTTGAGGATGGCACCACGAAGCGACTTGGGTAGCTATGGATGGCATTCCTATTTATCAAAACTTTTATTGTAATTTAACAACAAGTACTATGTTTTGTTTACAATTAAGGACAAATATATGAGTACAATATGGTTTCTAAGTTTTTAAATGAATCTCTAAATATTTCCGCTGCAATGTTTTTGTTATTAAACTGATTTTTTGCTATGATTAATCAACTGTGAGGCTTCGTGGGAACGGGGCCTTACATGCTTTTTTCTTTTGATCTTTCTTGTTATGAAGGCTGTCTTTGAATGAATTTGTGTCTTATGAAGTTGTGGACTGCTATTGGAGTTGTCAATTCTTGCTTGGATTGACTTGTATGTCAGAAGTGATACAAGTTTCCCATTTTTTGACTGATGTTGAACTTTTCATGTTTCCAAGAATCTGCATTGGCTGAGATACTATGGTATAACTTTTACATCAGCACATCTATTTTCTTTTTGTTTTTTTTTATTTTTTTAAAAAGGAATTTAAGATAGTAAAAATCTACATAGACTTAACCAAAAATTTAAATTACTTCCCCTAAAGTTTATATCCACATCTAGATAGAAACTTTAATGATATAAAAACTTTTTGAATATAATTATGATATTAATAATGAAGAGAAGTATATCTTTTGTTGGGATCATATCAATCTTACATTACACATGTGCATCCTTTATGATAAAATGGACATGTTTATGAACTTGATGATTTAAGGTATGTTTGTTCTCTTATAACTCATACCAGGTTGATATTTTGATGCAAGTGATATTTATCATGTTTTTGGTTGATTTAATTATTCATATGTAACTCACACACACAAGCATGGAATGATCAACCATCCTTATATAATGCATTGCAGAACTTTTTCACAACTTTCCTTACCACGTTACTTAAGTTATAAGACCTCATTTTCACTAATCCTCATTGGGATTCTTTTACTTTGATCCTTTTCATGATGATCCACATTGGGATTCTTTTCACTTCATTTTGGAAGGTGATCCATGATTGGATTCTTTTGTTTATTCACTTGGAATGTATTGCTTTTCTAGATTCATCCGATTTGGATGTGTTCCTCATTGGGAATCTTTTGGATCAGTACATCTGCATTATGTGCTTGTTTATCAGGTCTTTGCTCAGCAAAACAAAGATGAAACTTGATATAGGTGAAAGTGATTCATAAAGTATCTTTACCTGGTGTTTAGGTTACAACACACACATGCACTCACATAAGCCAATACATACTTGTACTTTGAGATGAGTGTTTCACTATTGAAAAAGATTTTAATTCATCACTGCATGTATCTTCTCTTCCACGTTGAGCCTACCAACATATCTGGTAAGTCATGACAGTCTTTCAATTTTTGAACTTAAGCACATTGAATGATATAACGACTGTAATTATATCATTTCCCATTGTATTATTTTCTTACTTAAAATTAACTTCTTTTTGTAATTTTCTAATGTTTTTGAAATTTTACTCAAGGTTAATCATTCCAATTGATTGAACTAGGAATTCAAACCTACTAGGTTCAAACGCCTTAGTGAATAGATCAGCCAATTGATTTTCAGTGAGTACTTGAATCAATTTGTTGATAAGATCATACAAATAAGTAATGACACCAATTTAGAAAATTGGATTTTCTAATTATTGCTTTTGTAGATGAACATCATTATATATTGATTTGTTCATGAGGGATTACTTATTCATTGTTTAAAATTAGTTAAACAATGACTAATGACAATGTGTATGTGCTATAAAATTAAAATGGTTTAATTTTATAAAAGGTTGAATGCTAGAGTGTATTATATGGAGATAAAAATTTCAAATAAAATGGAAGAGGGACAAAAGGGGAGCCATTCGGCCGCCCCCTTTTCAAATTGTATTGGGAACCTCTTTTACTTGTTCCAAGTACATGCAATCCATCACTCACTACACTCTTCCATTATACACTCAATCAACACACACAAGAAACTCTCCCTCTCTCTCTTTTTCTTAGAAATCTCAGTTTTTTGTAGCAAAGAGAAAGGATTTTCAGCATACAAGAAGTGTTCTTGACTGAAATTCCACAAGAAGAAGAGTACTACAAGTGGGTGTTCAAAGCCTAGCAAGAGGGTGTTTGTTGAGACTTGGGGTATGTCATCTTGAGGGCTTCTACATTGAAGTTCCAGCCATAAGAACTCATCCTTTGATCTCCTCAAATCTCGTTTTCCAGCAGCCCTAAAGGTTGTTCCTTTTACCTTCTTATGTTCTTTCTTTGTATGATATTCGTATAATGATCCATGGTTTGGGGTTGCTTATTAAATGGGTTTAATAACCAGATTATAAACATGTTTTAAAACCTAAATTCCGCTGCGTTTTCACATAATAGCAGATTAAATGAGCTTTGATAAACCGGTTAATGTCCCCACATCTTCAACATAGTTTCCACGTATTTTGATTGATTGATGAAGATTCCATCTGCCGTTTGTTGGACTTGCACCCCTAGAAGAAAGTGAGTTCCCCCATTGAACTCATTTGGAATTTTGAATGCATAAGGTCTTCAAACTTTTTACAAAGTTCCTTGTTTGTTGAGCCAAAGATGATATCATCCATATAAATCTTGACTAATAGCATGTCTTTTCCTTTTCTCTTTCTGAAGAGAGTCTGATCAATCTTCCCCTTTCATATCCATTTTCAAGAAGAAAAGATGATAGAGTCTCATATCATTTTTATGGTGCTTGATGAAGACCATACATGGCTTTGTTAAGCTTGTACACCCTATGAGGGAATCTGGATCTTCAAAGCCAGGTGGTTCACTCACATAGACTTCTTGAGCAATTTTTCCATATAAGAATGCACACTTCACATCCATTTGATAAATAGTAAACTTCATGGATGCAGAATATGCTAGAAAGATTCTTATTGCTTCTAATCTGGCAACATGTGCAAACACTTCATCATAATCGATTCCTTCTTCTTGAGTGTATCCCTCTATCATCAGTTTTTTTTTTGTATAGCCATCTGGTCCCAATGGGGTATTGTCCTTTAGGAAGGTCTACTAGTTTCCATACTTCTTGCTTCTTGAATTGTAGCAATTCTTCCAATATTGCTTTAATCCAACTATTGTCTTGAAGAGCCTCTTCGATGTTCCTGGGTACTATTTGACAAAGAAAGCATGAGAACAAATAGATGTTTACAAAAATAGACTTGCTTCTTGTCACCCATTCATTAAGTTCACCAATAATGCTATCCATTGATGGTTCTTGTGTAGTTTGGTGGTTGGAATTGAGTCACCAGCTATGGTTACATAAATATTGGAGACATTAAGATCATTATGGTGAGAGGCACATTCATCTTGTACTATTGGGGAATTTTGAAGATAGTTAGACTCTGTTTCATCGACTTCTTCAACTTCAGCAGCACTTTGATTGCTTCCATCATTTGAAGTTCTTTGTGTTTCAGCTGGAGGAGTAGCCTGTTTTTTTATTTCTCATCTCTATTGACAGATCTTCTGAGTGTGATGGTAATAGGCTTGGACGTCCTTTAGTTGGAACACTCTGGTTTTGTGATGCTTATCTGATGGGATCAGCTTGGAGAGGAACATCTTCATTCATGTATTCAACAGATGTAGGAGGAATCAATGGAAAGTCATTTCTTCTTTCTACAGTTGAAGAAGTTTCACCTAAATGTAGATTTCCTACATGAGACAAGTAAAATTTTTCAAATGATTTTGTAAAAGAGTCAATATCAAACAACCAATCGGGACCACTTGTAGATTTAGGAAATGAATGTTCCTTGAATTGAACATTTGTTGATTCATCAATAATGTTTAATCTAGGATTAAACACTCTATAAGCCTTTGAAATAGAAGAATAACCTACAAAGAATCCTTCATCAGACTTAGATGAAAACTTTCCCAAATAGTCTCGGGTGTTTAATATTGACATAACACTACCAAATGATTTAAGAAATCCAATGAATGGTTTTCTATGAAAGAGCAGTTCATATGGAGTCATGTTGCTTTCTTTTACAATTAGAGTTCGATTTTATACAAAGCACGATGTGTTAACTGCCTCTGCCCAAAAGGTTATAGGCAGTTTAGCATGGGCTAGGATTGTTCTTACTGCTTCAATTAGTGTTTGATTTCTCCTTTCAGCTACCCCATTTTGTGGAGGAGTTCTAGCTGCATTGAATTGATGAGCAATGCCTTTGGTTGCACAAATTGAACTCATGTCCTCATTTTTAAATTCAGTACCATTATCACTTCTTATTGTTTTAACCTTATCATCATGTTGGTTTTCAATTTTTGTGATAAAGTCTTGAATTATTTGGGATGCCTCATTTTTATGAAGCAAAAAGAAGACCCATGTAAATCTTGAAAAGTAATCAATGATCACCAAATAATATTGTTTCTTTCCAATGCTCATAACATGAGTTGGTCCAAACAGATCCATGTGAAGTAGCTTCAATAGAGTATTGTTTGTGTTCACTAGCTTGGATTTAAACCGTTTCAAATTATCAAAAATCATTTTAGGTTTTGTAAGATCAGACTTTTGCTTAATAATTTGATGGTTGTTTCTTTGACCCTTCCATATTTCTTTTGTGTTACTCCTATCATTGTGTGATCTAGATATCCTAGATTGATTGGTGGGCAAATTACTCATGACATGGTGTTTACCAGATGATAATGTTGAGATGGGTTTGTTCTGAGCAATTCTCACTCCCTTCTTATTGAAGTAACAATCACATGTATTGTGATTGTTCATATCAAAGACTGAACAATATTTGTTAAAATAACAGTTTTTGGTTGAGTGGTTGTTCATGTCACAGATAGAGCAATATTGATTGTAAAAACACTCTTCTGTTTTGTGATTGAACATATCACATATATCACAATACATTTGTTTGTTTCTTGAATCAGATTTTGATTTGTGGGGCTGAGCTGATTTTCTCATTTTTTGTTTAGCCACTTTCTTTTACTTAGGGGATGGATCAAAATCAGCCCATTTGTTAGATTTTCTAGGTTGTTCTTGTTTCTTCAACCCTTTATTTACCTCTTTCTCAAATTGATTAATGTGCTCCTTGTTGCATATGTTAAAACCAACTCCATGTCTTAATTTTGAAGATTGAGGGTCTGACAGAGGTTTAGACGTTGAAATCAGTGATCTTTTTTGCTTCATTAGAATGAAACCTTATGTGATTTGATTGAATTGTTTGGAGATACAATCTCACTATCAGAATTGCTTTCAGCAGTGGGTTTCACTAACTTCACAAATTTCTTATTACCTTTTAAAATAGAAGATATGAATTTCAAAAATGGAACAATTGCTTTAACTGGACTTGGGGGTTTGATGACACTCATTGTCTTGTCTGAACAGTCTTTGATTTTAATTGGGTGTCCTAATCTTATTTTATCCTCATTTGTTTCAATGTAAACATTTGGCTGGTTTTAAGGATTTGAGATCTGCTTTACTATTGTTTTGGTTCAATAGTATTAGGTTAAATTTTCTCATTGAGTGTAATAGAGTCAGGCATGACAATGTAGTTGTCATTGTATGGTGGAGGACAAGAGTTATACCTAATCCTCGACATGTCCTTGGGATCCTTTTGAAAATCAAGCATCTCTTGCAACTTGACTGAAGACAATTGAAAGTTTTCCAGTTTCACTACAGTAAGTGTATGTTCATCCTTAGACTAAGCCAACTTTTCAGTTAGTTGCTCATTCCCAGCTACAAGAGTGTACTTTTCACCATGTAATTTTTCAATAGCAGAGATGAGAGATTTTAGTTTGATTTCAAAGCCTTTTATTTCTCTCTTGAGCATCTCTAACTTAACCTTTTCCTCTTTTATTTTGTCTGCAAGTTTATGGTTATGCTCTCTATAACCTTGAAGTTCACTAATGCATTTTTCACTACGTAGGTTAGATTTTACCTCAGAAGGCATGGGAGATGGACCATCGTTGATGTGAGCCATAAGTGCATGATTTTGAAATTGAGGCTTGACTTCCTCTGCATACATGCACCAGTCACATACTCCATCTTGCTTAACCACGAGAGCATTGTAGTCGAATGACTGTTTCCATGAGCTTGGTTTGTCAGTTGAAGTTGATTTTGATATGATTGATATTGTTGTGGATGATGATACTGCTGCTGATGATTACAGGATTGAAAGCTTGAGTTTGGCTGTGAGGATGACTGACTTTGAGAATTTCTTTGAAAGTTGTTTCTTTTGGGGGCATTGAATTCTCTTGAGAAATGGCCAGTCATGCCATAGTTGAAGCATTTCACTTTGGTTTTGTCATATCCAAGCTTTGTGTTTTCATTAAGGCTGAGTTTTCGACCTTTTCTGAAAAACTTCTTTGCTCTCATAGCAATCATGGCTATTTGCCATTGCAAGTCCATTTCTTTTAAATCATCTGGATCCATTTCTTCTAGGTCTTCCTCCTAAGTAGGCTTCAAAACATGCAACAAAGGCATTGTAACGTGCCTTTTGTTCTTCAGACCTTGTGTCATCAGTAATGTTTGAAGGAGTTGCAGTAAATCCTGTTGGTTGGGATGATGTTGATGGATGATTAATTGGTGGAGTTGCAATGAACCTAGTGGTTTCCACAGAGTGAGATTCTCATGGAAATTTGTATGCCTAAATCACTTTGGGTCCTCCCAAGTTTCTGCTTCTTTCATCTAACTCCAGTGCTTCTATCTTTGCTATCATTATGTCCAAAGTAGTACTCTCAAGATCAATTCTGTTCTTTAACATGGTCAGTTTTGTTTCCATGTCTCTAGAAGACTATGCATCATTTTCTTGTTTAACTCCTTGACTTTTGTTAGGGACCATGTACGGGACGGAGTACTAACTAATCTACGTGTATACCAACTCAAATAGTGCAGAATCCTATTTCATTGGCGATCCAATCAGTGAGAACATTAACCAGATCGATATAAGAGTAAACTAAACGTTAAGACAAATAGGAATTGATAAAGAATGATCTATGAACTTGGACTGGCTTTCTTGGACGTTCTGGACGGCTAGGGTACGAGTAGGAGTCGAATTCTTCAAAGTCTTTTTTTCACGAATTAAGTGGTATTTATAGGTTAGGGTTAGTCAATTATACGACTCGACCATTAGCATGGCTCAGTCATGCGACTAAAGCATGCAACTGAGTCAATCACAAGACCGAGGGTTCAGTCATGCGATTGAGTCATCCGTATGTCTCAGTCGTGTGACTGATTCATCCGTACGTCTCAGTCGTGTGACTGATCTAGTCTCTTGGTTCAGTAGCATGAAGTATTCATGCGTATGGTCCATTAGCATGGCCCATTCGCATGAAGACTTCATACAACTAAGTTTGAATATGTTTCTCAATCATTACTTGACTAAGATCTATTCATACAACCACAAACCTATATAGTTGGTTCAATATGCGTTAATAAATGATAAACCTTAAAACATACATTGAAACATTAAACACTAAGATCAACAACCACATATTATGTTTCACTCAACTCATTCGTTTCATTACATTTAGGACATGACAGACATATTATATTAAGATCGTAAACTAGGTACATATAGATCTACAAACTCCCCATTGGACCTAGTTTCCATCATTGTCTGGCATCCTTCACTAGCTGAGAGGTTGGTTAGCCACATTGGGTCAAATACCCGGATGGTCTCCATTTGGCGCTATTTCTGTAATACTTTGACCACTTCTCCTGTTCGCCAGTCATAATACCACCACTTGAAGTGGGGAGTGAAGTCCTGTGGCATTTCCCTCATAGGGATCTTTGACATAGTATGCGAAGGACTTTACTTCAGCACCACTTTGGGTTTCCCAGTCCTTGGGTCTACCTCCGACCTTCAAATGTACCTCGTAGGTTGTTGAGGTTTGAAATTAACCAATCGTGTGTGGTATTCTCTCTTCAACGCAGCTTCAAACTAGCCTGACATCTTCCTGGGATCAGCATACAGCAGGTTCAGGCTTGCTAACTAGTTGAGCTCAAAACCAAGGAGAGTCTTCACATACTGTGGAAATCTGAAGTACTCTATTCCCTTCTCCCTCTTCACTGCATACACATTTAGATCCTCAAAGTAAGCCCATGCTATAATCTTGCCGGACACCTTAAGATGCTTCTTTACATTGTAGAGCTTGGCGTAGGTACTTGGCTTTGGCGCTATGTGTTGGGCACGGATCTCTGCAAAACAAGCCGCCCATTCAACCTTTTTGTTCTCAACATCAGCGTCAGAGGCTTGGGCTTGGCTTTCTGATTTCTCAGTTTCCTTTCCATCGTATCTAATTAACATGCATATCATTGTCGAGTGTATCTCCAAAATTAGGAACCACATTTCCCTCTCGATCAGTGTATTCCGAATAGTGCTGTGTTGTGATGTCTTCAATCTCTATCTCATAAACATCTTTGAGCTCGTCATCACTAGCAACATCTACGGTAGGTGCATCCTTAACCAATTCATCTAGGTTTAACTGGATCATTTCTGCGAGTTGCTCATCAGTGAGGCTGTGAATAATTTCTCCTTCTTTGGGAGTATAGCTTACTGACCTCCTGACAATCCCTTGCAGATCAAGTATCATTGTCAGTTGAGACTTGATCTACTGAAGGGTAGCAACATCATATTCATCTTGCTGATATTGTGGATCTGCTTGATTTAAAACATATAACACATCATTCATTTGTACATAATCAAGATAGTAAAAATTAAATATATGCATAAACATGCATGCACATAATTTTAATACAATATTCCATTACACATGATTTAAATTACATAAAACATATATGCATTACATTTGTCCTCAATCATGTGATCCTCTGTTGTCGGGGCTCATGTCGAGGCACCCTGATCTTGATTCCTTTTGGTCCGCCTCTCACTAGCTTCTTGGGCACCCGAAGCAGATGGATCTCCTCCTTCGTCATCATGTCCTCCATCCTCTGTGTCATCCTTATCCTCTTCATCATCATCCTTTTCATCATCATCCTCTTCATCATCATCATCACGATCGTCATCATCTTCTCTAATATTTAGAGGCTCTTCTTTGGATCCCTTAAGCTTGAGCATGATATATTTGTTAGATGACTCCAACTCTTCAATCTTCTTTTCTGATTCAGCTTTATGCTCTTTGAGTTGGGCGATCTTCTTTGCCTGCTGAGAGATCTGCTGTGATTGCGCAGCAGTTAGCTCCATCAGCTGTCATAGCTGTGTAGTCTTCTTGTCGTTGGCAGGTACAGCTTTGGCGCCATACGATTTAGTGCCGACAGTTGTTCCTCTACCCCACTTGGAGGTAAAGGTGATCCAGTGGTGAATATGGTATGGGATGAGGGCCTAGCTTGGTGGCTGGTGGTGGTGGTGTAGATAGGTGGTGAAGTGGTTGTAGTGGTGATGGTGGTTGAAGTAGTAGTAGTGGTGGTGGGTGGAATGGTGGTAGTGGTGGTTGGTGGAATGGTGGATGTGGTTGCTGTGGTGGTGGTAGTGATGAATGTCATCCTCCTCCTCTTAGACTTCATCCCATGGGGTTGAGCCATCCTTTTTCTCCTCATGCCCCTTAAGGAGGATGCTCCCCTTGGGATGCTTCTGGGCTAATCAGGTGTGTAACTGGGATATGCAGCGGTCTCCACAGACTAACTACGGTGTCTACCAACTTCCCGAATACCTCGTTCGGTGGCAACCACCCTGCTGCCCACTGTCCTGGTCAGAAAGCTCATCGAACCCTCCCTTTCGAGAATTTATGCACTTGAGCAACACATGGGCGAGGTACTTGAACTAGGGGCACAGGTTGCTCTTGTTGAGCACTCCTTCTTTGATGTCCCCGGAGTACTTAGCGCTCATGAAACATCCTCAAAAAGTAAGTGGGTGGTGGTACAGTCAGTGTCATCCCCAAACTCTAGATCAGTTCAGAGATCATCCTCTGTGATCTCAATAGCCTCGCCGAATATCGAGCTCGTGATGCAATGGGGCTCAGAGGACCTGTCCACCACAACACTTTCCTAGAAAGCCTGTTGGACTGAGCGGTAAGGGGTACATGGTGTCGAGATAGCTCGGAATATCCTAGATCTCCGTAGAAAGGTAATAATGCTAAAGAAGTCTGCAGCATTCCTTGAGGTGAGATCGAGATGAGCACAATATTGTGCTTAGTGCTCATGGGCCAACGACTCGTCATCTATCACACATTGCAAATAAACGTTAGTGTGGGTAAATGAATAACCATTTGAATTTCTTAACTTGAATCTTTCTGGTCTGTTGTGCAAATGAACTATACGACTGAGGTTTAGTCGTGCGATTGAGCTTATACGTACGACTGAGCATGCAAGTGAGCTTAGACGTAGGCTATCCCAAGAGGTTGAACCAGTCATGTGACTGGACTCATTCGCCTGGTGTAGTCCTATGACTAGGCCATATGCTTAGCTCAGTCATACGATTAAAGTTCATCTGGGTGCCCATTCGCATGACAAACTGTTGTTCCATCCAAATTCAAATTTTGAGCCAATTTTAATGTTAGACATCATGGTTAGGCTCATTAGACTCGAAAAATGTCCTATATAACACCTAACTACCTTTAATTTAACAATATACTTAGTTTAATTAGTTTCTTAGACAAACTAAGTCTTAGTTTCTTTTAGGGTTCAATTCAGTCAATTTAGAGCCTGAATCGATGGACATTCGAGTGGATTTCACCGCACATTACCTGTAGAATAACTAGAAATCGTCAGTATGCAATAATCGGTGGTCTAGAGTGATCAGTTGAAAATTTGGCAGAGTAATGGTAGAGTCCTGTGAGTTGGGGGTGATTTGGGAGTGATGAATGACTGTGACCGACTCCCCCTCTATTTATACTAGGATTTCCTTTAGTCGTGCGACTGAGCCCAGTCGCATAGTTGATTAATGCGACTGAAGATCTCTCGTGCGACTATCACAGTCGGTCACCTTCAGTCGTGCGACTAGAAGTCAGTCATGCGACTGTGTCATTCAGTCACCTTCATCCATGCGATTAGTTCAGTTTTGTGTTCTAATCGTGTGATCTTGCTCATGTTTATGGTCCAATCGCACGTCTGGCCCATACGTGTGGGTTAATCGTGCGATTGGGCTCATTCGTACAGGCCAATCGTACGACTGGTCCATACTAATGATTTCGACTTTATGCCCATTTGACACTAAACCCCTTTTAACTTTTGATCTAACATTTTGAGCATTCGATCATCTCAGACATGATCATTTTACCTTTGAAAAAATTTTATCACCTCAGTCGTGATCCTTTTAAACAAAACCCATTTTGTCACCTCAGACGTGACCCATTTAACAGTTGAAAACATGCTTGGTCACCTCAGACGTGACCCTTTTAAGTAATTAAATCCCAGATTGAATTCCACGACATAGTCCGACATATAACACTAAATTGATTGAAAGTTAAAACAAGACAAAAGAGCTAACATTAAAAGACAAAACTAAAATGTTTTTGTGATTTTGTGTGAGGTGGAAATCCTAAGATAGAAATCCAACAGATTTATTTCTTGAACAGGCAGCTTCAAGTTATTTTGACCATAAGTGGAACGATTCATTATGGAATCATACAGGTAATCAACTCATTCAGGATGTGTTACCAAAATCATTTGATGCTAGATTCTTGTTTTCGTCGAGAGTCATTAGCAAATTTAGGAAATCATACTAGTACTATAAGATGCACACATTGATTTTGACTTTCAAGAATTGCAGCCATAATGATTGTTAGTATACTTGTCCACTTAAATCCATACACCGACTTTTGACACAGATTGGTGATACATTAGGTTAAATTATTTCAACAAACATTTGTGGATCCCACGCTTATATGGTAATCAATATTCCTTAGGAGATTTTTAGCGGTCTACGGGTATTTTGACAAGAAGAGACTATTCTTAGAGCTTTCAAAGAGAAGCCAAACCTCAGGTCAATGCTACCGCACACCAGAGAGGCGGTAAACAACAATGAATTATAGAATATATAGGTTATGCTTATCCTCAGGTCAGTGCCACCGCATAGTAAAGAGGCACATAATCTATCTTCTTGTTTGAGCAATTTTATTCTTTTTGTATAGATCGCACCAATAACATCGGTTATTAGTTTGATTGCTTTTTGCATTTTTCATCATGTGCTTTGCTCATATTTTGGTCATCCGCACGCATTTGTGGCGTTTATTTTGCTCGTCACCCCTTATTGGAAATTTGTTGATTGTGTTAATGACAGGATCAGCGATCACAAGTTTGATGTATTAGAGTTCAAAGCAGCGGAATAAGAACAGGAATTAGACAAATTGTAGCAAGTAATCGATACTTGTATGCATTAAGAGCACATACGGTTATAGTGAGAGAATATATATTTCTGATTCAAGGAATGTTTATAGATATAGAATATTTCTAATCAAATCATTCAAATCATTCACCTATTACAATAGGTTGTCACTCCTTATATAGAGTGCAACAATCACTGCTGTTATCACGGAAAGTGACAACTGGCAGATCTATTACAAAAATAACTAAATCTTAACAAACTACTGAAATGTTCACAACTACTGAGAACATATCAGAGTGTTAAGTGCAGAATATAAAACTACTAATTAGAAACTACTGAAACTACAACGACTGAAGAACAAGCTCTTTAGTCGTTTTACAAAACTACTGAAACATAAAACTACTGAAACATAAAACTACTGAAACTAGAAATATAAAACTACTGATATCACAACTACTGAAGAAGTATTCTTCAGCAGTTGTGACAAACTACTCAAGAAGTATTCTTCAGCAGTTGTGACAAACTACTGAGGCTTCAGTTTTTGATCTTCAGACTTTGACCTTCAGGTGTTTCATCAGCTGATGACTTCAGTAGATGTCATCAGCTGATGTCTTCAGTCTTTGTCTTCAGACTTTGTACATCAGTTGTTGATCTTCAGCACTTGTAAACTCTTCAGCTGTTGTACTTCAGTACTTTGGTCTTTCAGCTTCAGCACTTGCGTTCTTCAGCTGTTGTACTTCAGCACTTTAGTTCTTCAGTTGATGCAGTCTTCAGCACTCGATCTTCAGCTGTTGAAGTCTTCAGCACTTGTCAAACTGCTGATGAGGCTTTCAGCAGTTGTTGTGATACTATGTGGGACTTAGAGGTTTTCTGATCTTGGCTCATTGGTTCTTTTGGTCCAACAAACTCCCCTGAACCAATGCAGCCAAAACCTCTAAATTATTTATTATCCCACTTATTGTTGGCAAAATATTGGTCTTTTTCCTTCTTGATCAGTAGAGAAGATGACCCATGTAAGCTCCGGCCTGGGAAGAAATCTCAGATATTTGTTTGGCAGGGTATGAATGGGAGCTCTGTTTTGGGGAACTGGACACAGAGTTGTTATCCCATTCATGAGATTTACTTCCCCATAATGAGTCTGTAAGACTCTCAAACATAGGCCTCAAGGAGAACAACTTGTTCCTCCTGAGAGAGTTCTTCTACTCCTCCTTCGAAGAAGAACTCTGGACCATAGTACTCTGATAAGTACTTCATGGTCCTGCCATTTTTTAGCTCCACCGTAGTTACCTCCCTATATACAAATTCATCAGGATGGTTGCCTTCAAGGAGTAACTGGAGCTCATTCTTCTGGATGTCTTCAAGCTTTTTATATAACAACCCCTTCTTAATCATCTTGTTTTCTAGTAAAGCTTGAGGGGTCATCTTTGCTTGGTGAGCTTTCTTGAATTCATCAATGATCTCCCAAGATGAGACTACAATGGCCAACATGATAGTAGAATCTATTGTTTTTCTGACCTGGCCATTGTATCTGTGTGGAATGGTTCTTTTATGGATTCTAGAACTCACCCTGGGGTCTGGCCATACTCTCACTCTCTCCTTCTGATACTGAAAAGTGTGCCTGAGAGTGTACAGCCTTTGAGCATGCCCTTTCATGGCTTGAATAGATGATGACTGAGGAAATTCCTTGTCAACCATCTTCAACAGTTGCTCATCGTGCTGTTTCTGTTGTTCTTCATCTTCTATCTTGACTCTGACCATTTCCCTTTGAGAGTCAGGTGTGATCATGGGTTGACTTCGGGGTTTTGGTAGCTTTAGAACAGCAGAGAGTGGCAGACTATCATCTTCATCCTCCTCTTCTTCTTCTTCTTCCATCCTCAGCACCCTTCTCCTCCTTCTAGGTGCATCACTGGATGATGGTTGGGTTGGTGAAGGAATTGGTTTTGAAGATTGAGGATGTTTGGATTTTGGCTTAGAGATTGGTTGGGAGATTTGAGGGATAGGCTCTGTTTGAGTGGGTGGAAGGGAAGGTTGATCCAGCATCTTTGTAGTAAGTTTCGCCTTTGTGAGTTTAGCCATCTCCAACCTTTTACCAGCCCCAGCCTCATCAAGGGCTTCCACAATAATCCCTTTGTTGAATTGCTCAGACAGACAGATTCTGGTGGCGATAGCCAGAATGTTGTCCCTGGTCCACGCGCGAATCTCCATTAACAATCTTCCTAAGTATTTTGCAATGAAGCGGATCATTATTTCCAATCTCTCTTTTTCAAGAGCATCATACCCAGCCCATCGGGTCTGAATCTCTTGGACTTCCAACCTTCTGATCTCACTATCCAATGTGGCTGTATCAAACCCCTGCCTGAAGAGTTGTTCAATTATTTTATCCATGGATCGGTTGTGTGTAGTGTCAGCTTCTTTTACCAGCTCTTCCAAGGATTTGTCTTTAGCAGTATGATCATCAGCACTTTTCTTTCTCTTGTAGGTGAGCAGAGGTTGCTTTTCTTTCTCCTCCTCTTGGGCTTGCTTCTCTTCCTTCTTTTCCTCTGTTCTTTTCCTCTTCTTTTCTTTCACTGCAGTACTCTCCCCCTTTTTGGATGCATTGGAGGAAGGGGTTTGTACCGCAAAAAGTGTCTTTTGCACAGCAGCATCAATCAAGGGTTGTAAAGTTGAGGAAAGCCTCTCATCAATGGCTTTAGTCACAATATCAGTGATTATGGGTGTGATGAGAGGGAGGGAATTTTGAAGTACAGCACCTATTTGCTCAGGAGGGTTCTATTCCTGAGAAATAGGGCCTGAAGCAGAGGCAGGTGGTTGAGTTTGGAGTGGCTCAGTGTTTGGGGAACCTTCAAGGGAAGGTGCCATCTGTGGGTTGGTATAGGCAGATGGTCTTTCTCCTTGTGAGAGTTGGTCAAGTAGGTTTTGAAGCCTACTGACTTTCTCTTCAAGGATTGTGTTCTGGGCAAGAACATCGTAGAAAAAGCCCAGGTCATCAGCCGAGCTGAATCATCTGACCTCCTGCTTGGAGCAGGATTTACATGCACTGGGTGTAGATCAGTTGTTGCATGTGCCCCTTGTGCTTGGTACTGGGGACTTCCAGCCTCAAGACAATGTCCATCATCAACTGTTGCCTCTAGTGAGGTCTTAGCACTGTTACCAGCCTCATTCTGATCATGTGCTGATTCAGAAGAGGTGGCAGCCTCACTAGAAATTCTAAGCTCCTTATCTACACCAGGAGATAGAAGTGGTAAACCCCTGTGCTGTGGGTTCTCAATTGCACTTTGTTCCTCCCCCTCAATTGTAGAGGTGTTCCCAGTAGTAAGAGGTTTCTGGGGAGGGGGTGAGGAGTGCAGTTGAGTCAGCACTTGTGCAACTATTAAAGATGGGCTGTGAGGGGCGGTTGTGGGGTGAAGGGATAGAAGCAGTGTGCACCTGGGGAGGTTGGTGCGTTTTCAATGGCAATCTCCTCAAGTGAGGAAGATCCCAGATATGTAGGTACCCCTTGTGTGGTTGCTGCAGTCTCCTGTTGAGAGGAGCCTGAGCGGCTATGGCTGGAAAGTCGTTGTATCCACTAGGGGTTTGGACTAGTGGAGATATCCTGCGTTTGTGGTGCAGGGGCATCCTCAGGGGACTCAATTCCCTGAGTAGCCGTTTTGGGTTTCTTTTTGGTGGGTTTGGTGGGGACTTTGATTTGGAGGTGGTGGCTGTGGGTTCCAGCTGCGTGGGTTTTCGCAGCTTGGCAGCCATTTTGAGTGTCTGGTCAGAGTTGTGCCGGGAGTATACTTCTGGCAGAACAGCCGTAGCAGGGACTCCCAAGCCAACAAGTCCCTCAGCATTAAGCTGGTTTGTAATGATGGCCATTATGAACCGTGGATATAGTATCCAACGGTTGGCAGTTAGTTTTTGAGCCATATCCTTGAGCTCCGAAAATATTATTTCTGAAAAGTTTAGCGGTTGTTGCTCAAGAATAGAATACATTACCTGTGCCATTTTGTCGACATTTGATCCCAAGATGACGTCTTAGGAGCCAAACATACATTCACCATGTGAAAAATTAGGCGTTCAGTGTCATTGAAGTGTTTCTTCATGATAGTGGAGGCACTGAGATTGCCTTGATATCCATGTTGGGCAAAGGATAGATCTGTGGTGCCCTTCGGATATCCAGCAGGAGAGATAGCATCATCCAGATGAAGAATTTTGCGGATAACTGCAGGAGTGATAACTACTTCTTTGTTGTTGACGACCGACTGGAGAGATGGTGTGTTGTTCTCCCCAGTGGTAATAGTGACGTTCATCCAAAATTGTTGAAGGGATTCGGCATGTAGTATGGGATTCAGAAGAAATGCCGTTTTGTATTGGGACTGAAACATAAGATCGATAGCAGTATCGAACTTAGCCCAGACAGGCGATTTAGTAAGGTAGGCAACACAGTTGTGTCGGTTTAAGTTGCATGGACGCCATTGAGAAGAGAGAAGTTTTGGAGAGGAACATTAGGTTTGAAGAAGATGAAGCATTGAAGTATTAGGTCAGGGATATATATAGGGTACGGGTAAGAAAACGACTGAAGGATGTGGTGTTAGTCATCAGTAGTTTTAAACGACCGTTGACATGGTATTATCCTTTCAGACGTTGAAACAGCTGAAGTCGTGGTGTTAGGCCTCAGAAGTTAGAAAACTACTGAAGACCGTGGTTTTGACTTCAGATGATTGAAACAACTGACTTGGTGTTTGTCATCAGTAGTTATGAAACTACTGAAGACAGTGGTTTGGTATCAGCTGTTTTAAACAACTGAAGACTTGGTATTAGTCATCAGTAGTTATAAAACTACTGAAGACATGGTATTGCTTCAGTTGTTTAGAATGAAACAACAGTTGTACAAACGACTGAGGAGAAATTTCTCATCAGTTGTTTTCGTCAATTCTTAGCTTTTCAGCTGTTTCATACTGTCCTCACCACATTCATCAGCCTTTTTGGCTGATTTCAGTTGTTTCATAGGACATCAGTACTATCTGTATACTGATTAATAGTTTTAACTGCATCAGTAGTTGTAACTACATCAGTATTTTAGAACAGATGAAGTATCTTCAGTACTTGTGAGACATTTAGCCTTCAGTAGTTATAAAAACTGCTGAGGGTAAAAGAACTCATCAGTACTTATATATACATAGTTACAATGATCATCAGTACTTATTACCAAGATCATCAGTAGTTGTCACTTATTCTAGCTGCAGCATACCAAGCCTTAACACCAGGTTTTGGAAAGTTGAACTATCCAAAGGCTTAGTAAAAATGTCTGCAAGCTCATCAGCACTAGGCACAAACTTAGGATCAATCAGACCTTTTCAAAACAATCCCTTATAAAATGATGTCTGATCTCTATATGTTTGGTCCTAGAGTGTGGACTGGATTTTTGACAATGCAAAGAGCTGAAGCACTATCCATTAACAATGGAGTCTTAGTCTCTGTAATGCCATAATCCAAAAGTTGGTTTTGAAGCCAGAGTACCTGAGATGTACAACTTGCAGCTGCAATGTACTCTGCTTCAGCAGTTGATGTAGCAACTGAGGTCTGTTTCTTGCTCTGCCAAGAAATCAAGCAGTTGTCGAGGAATTGACATCCACCAGAAGTTGATTTCCTGGTCAACTTACACCCTGCATAGTCACTGTCAAAAAAAGCAACTAATTTACCAGAATGTCTAGTAGAATACCATAAACCTAGAGATGGAGTGCCTTGCAGATATCTAAAGATCCTCTTGACTGCAATCAGATGAGACTCTTTAGGTGCAGCCTGAAATCTAGCACAAACACATGTAGCAAACATAATATCTGGTCTAGAAGCTGTTAAATACATCAAGGACCCAATCATACATCTGTAAAGTGTTTCATCAACCACTACCTTTCTGATCTGTATCCAGTTGTGTGGTGCTGCACATGGGGGTAGAACAAGGCTTACAGTTTTGTAAATCAAACTTTTGCAAAAGATCTTTTGTGTATTTGTACTGATGAATGAAAATTCCATCAGCCTTTTGTTTGATTTGCAACCCCAGAAAGAATTGTAACTCTCCCATGGCACTCATTTCAAACTTCTGTTGCATCAACTTTGTAAAGGCATCACACAACTTTGGATCAGAGGATGCAAAAATAATATCATCTACATAAATTTGAACAAGTAGATTATGCTGCCCAGCTTTCTTAATGAATAAGTCTTATCTATGGAGCCTCTAGTGAAATATTTTCCAGAAGAAGTTTGATAATGTCTCATACCAGGCTCTAGGAGCTTGTTTTAACCCATAAAGAGCCTTATCAAGCTTATACACCCAATTAGGATGTTTATTGTCCTCAAAGCCTGGAGGTTGACATACATAAACCTCTTCTTTAATTTTTCCATACAAAAGCACTTTTGACATCCATTTGAAAAACTTTAAGGTTTGATAAGCAGCATAAGCTAAAAACAATCGAATTGCTTCCAGTCTGGCTACAGGGGCAAAGGTTTCATCATAATCAATACCTTCTTCTTGTGCAAACCCCTGAACAACCAGTCTGACCTTGTTCTTAACAATAAGCCCATTTTCATCAGTTTTGTTCCTAAACACCCATTTAGTGCCTATTGCACACTTACCTGGAGGTAAAGGAACCAGTTCCCACACTTGCTGTTTCTTGAACTGAAGAAGCTCAAGCTGCATGGCATCAACCCATCCATTGTCCTTTAAAGCAATGTGATAATTCTTTGGCTCTTGCTGACTGATGAAGAGAGCATAGAAGCAGAAATTTGACAATTGACTTCTTGTTGATACTCCAGCTGTGATATCACCAATGATTTGAGACATAGGGTGATTCTTCAGATCTTGATACACAATGAGATCTGTGCAAGTGTTTGTAGCAGGCCAATAGTAATAGATGGTGATGGTGAATCATTTCGTTGAAACCAATCAGTGGATGGTAATTCAAAGGAAGTTGAATTCGAAGAAATCTCATCAGCATTTGTTGTGGATGGTGCTACTGGAGCTACAGGAACATCAGGTCTAGCTGAATCAGGCAGTTGATCACTAAACCTGAAGAGGTGAGTACTGCAATCATCATCATCATCAGCACCAGCAGTACCACAAGGTGGTGAACTGTTGACAGGAGCAAACAGGAGTTGATAAGGAACATATTGCAGTATGTCCAAATCAAATAACTCCACAGGGCTTTGTGGGATCTTGTCCTTTGGAGATTCATTGAACTTAACATGTAGAGTTTCTTCAACCATCTTTGTTCTGCAGTTGAAGACTCTGTATGCCTTGCAAGTAGATGAATAACCAACAAAATACCCTGCATCCACCTTAGGATCAAATTTATGGAGTTGATCCTTTGTGTTGAGAATAAAACAGGGACACCCAAATGCTTTGAAAAATGAAATCAGAGGAGCCAAATGATGGAGGACTTCATATGGAGTCTTCATCAACCTTTGATTTACTAAGACTCTATTTTGCACATAGCAAGCTGTGTTGACAGCTTCAGCCCAAAAGGTCAGTGGCAAACCAGAGTCAGCCAGCATGGACCTTGCAGCTTCAATGAGGGTCCTGTTCTTTCTCTCCACTACTCCATTTTGTTCTGGAGTCCTTGGAATGCTGAACTGCCTTTTGATTCCCTTTGAGAGATAGAAGTCATCAAGTGTATGATTTCTGAATTCAGTTCCATTGTCACTCCTAATACACTTGACTGGAAGGGAATACTGCTTCTCAATATACAACACAAAGTGAATAATCTTCTGAGCAGCCTCATCCTTGAATGTAGAAAGAAAGTCCATACAAATCTGGAGTAATCATCCACAATTACCAGACAGTATTTCTTCTTTGCCATGCTCATTACTCTCACAGGACCAAATAGATCCATATGCAGTAATTACAAGCAGGCAGTGGACTTAGGCACTTCAATAGGAGGGAATGAGACTTTGTGCTGTTTTCCTTTTAAACAAGCAGTGCAGGTTTCATCACAGTGGAACTCCTTTATTGGTAAGCTCTGACTAAACTATTGTGGGTAATCTGATTCATGTTTTTGAGATTAACATGACCAAGCCTTTTGTGCCACAGTTTAGATTCTTGAGAAGGCTTTGGAAAATAGGCAAGGATTGCCTTTGAGATCTATTTCTTGGAAAGATCTAAGGCATACACTCTTCCTGTCCTGTTGGCTCTCAGGAGAGTGTGATCATCCAACACCTTGTCAATCAAGTGCAAAACTTTGGATGACAGAATCCTACAGTTTTGACTGGTGAAAAGAGCAACATGGCCTTTATCACACATTTGACTGACACTCAAGAGATTGTACTTGAGATTGACATGAATTAACATCATCAAATTTGATTTCTCCATTGGAGACAAAGCCCTTACCAATGATGTAACCCCTAGCATCATTGCCAAAAGAAACAAATCCCTTCTTTCCTTGAGAGTAGTCATGAAGAAGAGAGCTGTTCCCAGTCATATGCATAGATCCCCCACTGTCTACATACCAAATGCTACTTTGGCATGTTGAAGAACCCTGCAATAAAAACAATCAGTTAGTTTTGGAGACCCAAACCTTTTTGGTTTTGGCCTGGTCTCATCAGTAGATGGTAAACTAATAGGTTTATTTGGAACAACAGCCTGAGAGGAGGAAGATGGTGAAGAAGAGGAATCCTTTGGCTTGGACCTCCTTTTCTGTGGTTTCAACATAGGAGCATCTAGTTGGTTAACTCTACCCAACAGATGTTGAACCATCATGACCAGCTGTGTCTGATTTTGTGATAAAGCTTTCAGCTCATCAGACACATTGCCAGTGGAGTTTGATAATTTCCTATGTTGCACCTTCTTCTTCTGAGCACTCTCAGCTGTCACCTGTTTAACCCCTTTCTTTTTGGATTTCTTTGAGGACTTAAGGGTTACAGGATTTGATGTTGCTGATACAAATGTGGTTTCAAACTCAGTTTTCATTTTTACCATTTTCTCTTTAATTTCTTCTTTTTGTTTGAGTTTGGAACCTCTTTTGTACCAACAATCATCTGTAAGATGATTGAACAAACCATATACTTCACATGGTTTCTTCTTCATCTTAGGTTGATCATCAACTAAAGAGGGTGAAGCAACTGAAGACTTGTTCTTCAATGCTTTGGAAGCATTGTTTGCTTTCTTGACTACCTCTTTAGTAGTCTTCAAATTCTTTCTACTGGCAGTTTTCTTCTCATCAGTACTGACAGCAGTTGAAGTTTGAACTTCAGGTGTTAAATCCTGTTCTTTGGTCCTTTCAGCACCTTCAGAATTAACTCCTGAGTTGATCAACTTATTGATCATGTGAGTGTCAACATTTGAACCATCAACATCAGCTGATAGGTTTAAAGAGGGCTTGATGCTGACTGCTACTTCTGATTGTGCTGTATCAGAGAGTAGATCACATGATGTGATGGATTGGTTATCACTCTCACCATCAGATTCTACTTCTGCTCTTGGAGTAAAATCTGTAGGTGGAGCAGTGTGATTGTAACCAATGCCAAACTTCACATTGGAAGCAGATTGCTTACTAAGAAGCATTTCAAAACCTTTGCATGATTGTACCCATCTATCACACTCTACCTGGGTAACTGCAAGGGTTTCTTTAAGATCTTTGTACCTCTCTGGAAGTACCTCTTCTCTAGCCTTATCATCAATTATTTGGTATTTCAGTTTATAAATCTCATCATTTTTATCTTTAAGCACAGACTCAAACTCAGCTTTGTTTTTGGAAATTATTTGTTCTAGCTCAATGTTCTTATTAATTAAAGCTACATTTGCTTCTCTAATGGAAGCAAATGCTGCTATGCATGGTTCAGAACATAATTTGGCTTTTGCCTCAGAGGATACCTGTGATACTGAGGTGTAGAGGCATTAGAAAATGAAGTATCAGCAGACTCCAAAGCCATAAGAGCTAGATTCCCAAAAGGACTGTCACCACCATGTTGACCAGCACCTGAGAACAGTTGTTCATGACCAGACATGTCATCTGGTAAACTGCTCCAGTCAACAACTCCCGGGGTGAAGAAGCTATGTGTTGAGGTTGAGTTTGTTTATGAGATTGGGATGGCTGAGGTTCTGGTAGTGCATGAGGTTGTGGTGCCATAGGAACTTGAACTTGATTTGACTGTGGCATGTAATAACAAGGGTAAGGATATGGCATTTGACCCTGAGGAACAAAATATGCAGGAGATTGTTGTTGAGGATGATGACTAGAAGTGACAGGATGTTGCCCTCTGTGTTGTTGACTATTGCCAGGAAAAGTCACAAAAGGTGCAGTGGAGTTAGATCCAGTTGATCTACACTCTCTTGCAAAGTTTCCAAGCCTTTGGCATTTGTGACACCTCAACTTGTTCTTGTCAAAACCAACTTTGGTTTTGCCAGAGAGTCCTGGAATTTTCTTCCAGTTCTTTTGTAGAACTTCTGAGATCTGATATTTATCAAGGCCATTTGGCTCAAAATATCCATCTCTTCTAAGTCATCATCAGCAATCCCCTTGAGATCATCCATAATGAAGCATAAATTGTCATTATTACACCTAGTAAACTGACCATCAACACTCACAAATGCAGAATCAGAAGTGTTTGAAGAGAAATTAATATGCTCATCATACTGGCATTCAGATGAAGCACATTCTGACTCATGACCCACCAAGGCAGTGTTGCCTGGTACAAAGTCTTCAGTGAGCTTTCCAGATGAAGACAACTTTCTCTTCTGTTCTTATTCCGCTGCTTTGAACTCTAATACATCAAACTTGTGATCGCTAATCCTGTCAAATGGTATCAGAGCCTGGTTAATCATTGATCGATCTAATAATTGCTCATTGAAACTGCTATTCAAGATCTAAGTTTGATTGAATTAGCTTTTGTTTTTGCAAGAAACGGTTATAGAGATTGAATTTTCTGTATTTCTGGTCATTCATCCTGAGATCTTTTCTCGGTTCTCATTGAGTTTGTTGTGGTCCGTGTAAAACTTTTAAAAGCTTGAATTAAATTGTTTTTGAACTGAAAATGACTACTCCCTCCAATGATCCTCACAATACTGGTTCCTCAACCAAGCCACCAATGCTGGTTAGGAATGAGTATAACATATGGCAACGACGAATGCTCCATCACCTGTCTGTTAACAGCGCAGGTTGTTGGACATCAGTGGTACATGGTACACACAAGCCTATGGTGAATAACCCGGAAACCAATCAAATGGTTTCGAAGAGGAGGGAGCAATACTCAGATGAGGATAAGAAGTTGCTTGAAATTGATGCAAAAGCCCATGGAATTCTGGCCATGGCACTGCCCAATGAAATCTATTCTGGGCTAATGCATCATGAAACTGCCCATGACCTCTGGAATGCCTTGAAAGAACAATTTGGAGGAACAGATGAGGTTTTGGCAAATAATAGAGAAATCCTTGCCCAACAATATGAGACATTCTCTCATAGAAAGGGTGAGACACTGACTCAACAATTTGAGCGGTTCTCTTGTTTGATCTCTGAATTAAAAATGGTCAAACTTGAGTACACAAACATTCAGATGAATAACAGATTTCTCAGATCACTGCCTGAGAGATGGGACACATATACTATTGTCCTACGCTCCAGTGCAAGTTTGGACAAACTATCTCTCACCCAACTCCATGGGAAACTGCTCTGATACCATTTGACAGGATCAACGATCACAAGTTTGATGTATTAGAGTTCAAAGCAGCGGAATAAGAAAAGGAATTAGACAAATTGTAGCAAGTAATCGATACTTGTATGCATTAAGAGCACATACGGTTATAGTGAGAGAATATATATTTCTGATTCAAGGAATGTTTATAGATATAGAATATTTCTAATCAAATCGTTCAAATCATTCACCTATTACAATAGGTTGTCACTCCTTATATAGAGTGCAACAATCACTGTTGTTATCACGGAAAGTGACAACTGGCAGATCTATTACAAAAATAACTAAATCTTAACAAACTACTGAAATGTTCACAACTACTGAGAACATATCAGAGTGTTAAGTGCAGAATATAAAACTACTGATTAGAAACTACTGAAACTACAACGACTGAAGAACAAGCTCTTCAGTCGTTTTACAAAACTACTGAAACATAAAACTACTGAAACTAGAAATATAAAAATACTGATATCACAACTACTGAAGAAGTATTCTTCAGCAGTTGTGACAAACTACTGAGGCTTCAGTACTGATCTTCAGTCTTTGACCTTCGGGTGTTTCATCAGCTGATGACTTCAGTACATGTCATCAGCTGATGTCTTTAGTCTTTGTCTTCAGACTTTGTACATCAGTTGTTGATCTTCAGCACTTGTAAACTCTTCAGCTGTTGTACTTCAGTACTTTGGTCTTTCAGCTTCAGCACTTGCGTTCTTCAGCTATTGTACTTCAGCACTTTAGTTCTTCAGTTGATGCAGTCTTGAGCACTCGATCTTCAGCTGTTGAAGTCTTCAGCACTTGTCAAACTGCTGATGAGGCTTTCAGCAGTTGTTGTGATACTATGTGGGACTTAGAGGTTTTCTGATCTTGGCTCATTGGTTCTTTTGGTCCAACAGTTAACCAAGGATAAGATGATAACTGACAGCTTGTTGAACAGCTTATTTTGATATTGAGATCACCAAAAGGTCTACTTATCCATTGTGTTGAATCTACTGACACATCATCTAATGGTCTAGCAACCTCTAGGTCTACTTTCTCGGTGTTACCTTAGTAGCAGCTAGTTTTACTGTCATTTTTCCTTTTATATTGCTCAGATTTCTCAGACTTATACTTTGAATTTCGTATCTAATTCAATTTAATCTTTTAATGTCCTAGATGTTTTGTTCCTGTGTACTATCATTTTCCATAGTCGTTGAATCCCTTTCACAGATCCGATCGCATTTCTACCAGCTTGCCTGTCCTCCTCACTCGTTTTTTTTAATACAAACTTAACCTATTCTTCCCCTAAAATTCTAAAACCGTAAATGATTTGCGTTTTTTAGGATTTTCATAGGCGATGAAATAAAAGGAACCCAAAATTAATTAAGTAAAATAAACTAAAATAAAAGAAAATAAAAGAAAAATGGACTTGACGCATCGGACTAAACATGTTCATCTTCTGGAATTACATCACTTTTCTTTTCAACGTCGTTGACCTCTAACAGATATAAAAATGTGGTTTATCAAACGCTTTTGTGTAGAGGTCAGCGCGTTGGAAATCCGTATTTATTTTAACAACATCGATTAGATTCCTTTCCAAACAATCACGTATAAGTGATATTTAATCCCGATGTGTTTGGTCTTAGGATGTTGGACAGGATTTTTAGTAATGGCTATTACAGTAGAATTATCAACAAATATAGGCGTGTTAGAAAATTTCAAACTGTAGTCCCGCATCTGCTATTGAATCCAAATGATTTGAGAACAGCAGCTTGCCACAACAACATATTCAGCTTCACAAGTTGACAACGCAACTAATGTCTACTTCTTACACTGCCACGTGACTAATCGTCTCCTAAAGAATTGACAACCTGCTGAGGTGGATTTGTAGTTCATCTTCCAGCCACCATAATCCGAGTCACTATACGCAGTGAGCTGAAAATCATCGTCATGAGGATACCACAACCCAAGTGTTGGTGTATCCTTTAGATAACGAAATATCATCTTGACCCCTATAAGATGGTTAACTTTGGGTTTCGCTTGATATATTGAACAAAGATGTGTCGCGTACATTATATCAGATCTTGAGGCAGTGAGGTACATGAGGGATCCAATCATTCCTTGGTACATAGTGGCATCAACCAGATCACCAATCTCGTCGGGTGCTACATCATGGTTTGTAGCAAGTGGAGTCCCAGCTGCGGAAGCATTATCCATGTCGAACCGACTGAGAATATCCCCTACATACTTGGTCTGATGTAGTAATATCCCATTTGGTGTTTGATCCACATGTAACCCAAGAAAGAACTTCATCTCTCCCATGGCACTCATTTCAAATTCTACCTTCATTACTGCTTCAAATTCTTTACATAAGTCTTCATTCTTGGAACCAAAGATTATGTCATCAACATAAATCTGAACAAGTAGCAGATCTCCATCCTTTTCTTTAATGAACAGTGTACAGTCAATTACACCTCTGCAAAATCCATGTTTCATAAAGTGAGTTGAGAGATTCTCATACCAAGCTCTCGGGGCTTGATGAAGCCCATAGAGAGCCTTATCCAATTTGTAAACTCTGTCCCGATGATATGGATCCTCAAATCCTTTGGGTTGACTGACATACACTGTTTCCTGGATTTCACCATGAAGAAATGCACTCTTTACATCCAGTTGATAGACTTTAATCTTCATGTAAGAGGCATAGGCTAGGAAGATACGGATGACTTCCATTCTCGCCACAGGTGCAAATACTTCATTGTAATCAATTCCCTCGACTTGTCGAAGTCCTTGAACTACAAGTCGAGCTTTGTTCCTGATTATGACTCCTTGGTCATCTTTCTTATATTTCAAGACCCACTTGGTACCAATGACCTTAGCACCTTTAGGTCTATCTACCAGTGTCCATACACCTAACTTCTTGAACTAAAGAAGTTCTTCTTGCATGGCACTCACCTATGCCTCATCATTTAGGGCGTCTGATAGGATCAAATGTACCAATCTGTGATGATGTATGAACATATTTCAAAGAAATACAAACAAAGTAATCAAATCAAGGAAGATATCAACAAAGTTCATGGTTTCATTAATATCAAGCAAAGACAATTACAAAGTAAGTAAGCAAATTTAAATCTGTTCTAAAACTGTTGTTCTTCTCTTCTTTGTTTTTTAACTACTACAAGTCTAGGCTATTTATAATGAAACACAAGGAACTAACAAATTACAAAACTAGTCCCTATACTATTACAAATAGTAAAAAGACACATAAAGACAACATGTTAATCTTTCTAGAGTTCTAACAATACTCCCCCTAAGATTTATATGGTCTTCGGTCTTCAAAATCTTCAATCTTGTCTTCTTTTTTATCTTTCCTTCAGCTTTATCTTTCATCTTCAGCTTTCATCTTCAGCTTTCATCTTCTATCTTCTATCTTTAGCACACAAAGAAATCTTCAGGTTCTTTTTGTTTTCGGAAAATTTTGAGTGTGAAAGAGAAACAAGTGTTAGTGTTTAATATATATTAAGTGAAATTTTAGACGCATGAGCACTGTTTGTGCATATGAAACCCTAAAATTCACAAAATAATGAGATGTATGAGCACTGTTTGTGCGTATGGACTCATACGCATGAGAACTATTCAGTCACATGAGCACTGTACAGATCCATAAGCACTGTTTAGGCGCTTTTGCACTGTTCAGCAGCATTTGCACTGTTCAGCAGCATGAAGTTCCTGAAACGTCTAAGACTAGTAACTTGAAATATTTCAACACTTTCATGATACATTTAAAACGTCCAACACTTGGTTAAAATCAGACTCATTATCACTGTTTAGGCGCATGGGTTTGTGTAAAATGCCCAAACACTTGGATAATTTCCTAAAACTTCACCATGCTCCTATTTAGACGTATGAACACTATTTAGGCATATGAGTACTTTGAGTTGACTTTCATGAATCTAACACTTGTGTTTTTTAAAATTCTTCACCTGCACACTGTTTAAACATATTAGTAATATTTCATACTAATATTTAAACATTTTAAGCATATTTTTGAATTTCCCAAAATTTACCTTTTAGTCCCTCAAATTTGAACTTTTTACATTTTGCACACTCAAATTTAATTTTTAACAATTTTAATTCTTCACTTGTTGTGTAACTTTTTTTTTAATTTATCTTTCCCTTCATCTTAGTCTCAAAACATAATCAAATATCTATTTTTTAACTTTGAAATAAGCATTTCCACTTGCAAATTTATATAGGTTCATATTATCATTTTCAAAAGTTACATTATCAAACTCACATACACTTTGAACACATAGCATCATCCTTTCAATTCAACATTTTAACTTCGATTTTGATTTTCTAAGAAAAACTCTTCCATTTATTACTCCCCCTAAACTTTTAAGTTTGAACAACTTATAAGTTTCCTAAGGTAACATAATAAGATCACACATCTCATTGTTGCATTGCCTTCACAAACAGAAAACATGCATAAAATCAAAATGAAAGCAAAATCAAAATCTAGTATAAACAAAAGAATTAATGTCTGCAGTGAGATCATATCAATGAAGATCAAAACATTAAAATAAAAAAAATATGAATAGTCATAGACAACAAATAAATCCTGATCAAGTGTGTTCCAGGTCAATGATATCACATCAAAGGAGACACAAGATCTAAGGACAGAAAATGAGTGTTTTGGACAAAATATCAACTCACTTACTTTTTCAAATCTTGGATTGATTAGGGTATATTTAGATATGAGATGATGTAATTCATACAAAGACTTAGAGAGCTCAACTATCTTCAAGACATGCAAGAAAGAAAACATACTCAACTTATTACCTGAAACATATGTATAACCAGAGCTCATGTAACTTAAATGAATAGAGAATGATCATGGATAACCATTTGGTCAGCTCTAACTATCCATTTGAATAGATTATGCACATTAGCATCTTTTGCATCCAAGAGAAAATCTAGGTCTATAATGACTTACAACAAAGGATATCTCAGCACTTCAGGTCTACGATGACTCATAACAAACAAGTGATATGATGCTTGTAACATATCTCATGATTAATCACATCACCATTAGGTATGAGTGGTGTAACTTAACAAGCAACCAATCTGATAAGCCAATACATCTCAAAAGTACTCAGATGAATACACACTAGCATAAAGATTTAGTGTAATAACAAGAATTTACTTTTTTAGTATAGTAGCATGATATTGTCTACATATCATATCTGGTCATGTCAGACTTTATTAATGAGTGATATATGCAACTGATCTCACTAATATACTATCATTTCTCACATATTGCATAAACAGATTCTTTTAAAAATAAACTGATAATTAGAAAAAGACTCTATTTTTGGAGTTTTGATTTATACTTTTGTATTCGGTTTTTCTAAGAGAAAAAACACTCACACACAAAATACAAACAGGCAATTAACATTGAGAGGATCACTTATGATGACCTTTTGATTTAGAGAGTTCACATATGATTAATAAGACCAATTGACTCTACTAAATACTCAAACCGTCCTGGTAGGAAGGCTTTAGTAATAGATCCGCCAATTGTTTTTCTGTTGCAATTTGAATCAATATGATTAACCCTTTTTCAAAGTTATCTATGAGAAAATGATATTGAATTTCAATATGTTTTGTTTTTGAATGTTGAACCGGATTAGTTGTAATGAACATAGCAGCAGTGTTATCAATGTAAATAGATGTTTTAAGAAAATTGAACCCATAATCCAGTAGTTGATTTTCCAACTAGAGGATTTGAGAACATCCTACTGATGCAGCAATGTACTCAGCTTCTGCAGTTGAAAGAGAGACATTTGTTTGTTTCTTACATTGCCATGAGACTAATCGGGGCCCAAGAAATTTAAAAGATTAATTTCTTAAAACATTAAAGTTCAACTGTGAACAAAAGTTGACTTTGTCAAAGCTTATTATCCCATTTGATACTCTTCCTTCTCCTGTTATTTTTCCTCCTGCATCACCACCAAAGGCGACGTGCGTTCCATCCTTTAACTTAAAATCTTATAACAACGCAGGATTGCCTGTCATATGCCTGCTACACCCACTATCCACATACCATGTATTAAGTGGGTCTTCTTGGGCGTACCTGCACAACAAGAAAATTAAGTTGAGATATTCACCCAAGCCGAGATGGTCTTGGGTTTTCCAAATTTATCAACAATGGTAAATTCTTTGTAATGAAGATTATTCAAATTAGGTTTATTCTTGATGAATTTACCAATCTTGTTTTGAAAATTGTTTGAGTTAATTTTTAGAACATTTATACCATTTGATTGATCAATTTTTGACATGTATTGATGACTAACCTTGTTATTAGTCATTCTTACAGATCTTGGTATGAATTGTTCTTCCGCATTTTGTTTAGATCTCACATTATTGTTCTTTTGAAAAGATCTCAAACCTAAAGAAGGTTGATTAGTTAATTTTTGAAATCCATTAGTTTGATTTCTCATATATTGAGGATTAACATAACCTTTACTTATGTTTGGGTATGCAAATCCTCTAGTATGTGATCTCTTTCTAAAATAACAATTTGTAGTATTGTGAGTCTTCTCATCATAATAAGTACAGTATTTGTTAAAATAACAATCTACTATGAAATGATTCCTCATGTCACATATGTGACAGTACTTGTTGAAATAGCACTCAACAATATTGTGATTTTTCTTATCATATATTTCATAGTACTTTTGTGGAGTTATAAACAACTGTTTGTTAACTTCTGACATTGACACTATATTTGATTCATTTTTATATTTTGGTGTCAAATAGTTAAACTATTGTTTTTCATTTTTCACATTTTGATTTTGTGCCAAATTATTTTGCATTTGTTTAACATGAACTTCCTTCTAGAATTCCTTAGGAACAAATCTTTTTGCGACAGCGGAAGTCTTAGAATCTGAACTGATTTCACATCAGAGTGAGATTTGTTCATAGTATTTACCTTGTTGTTTTGAAGAGAATTCATATTTAACAAACCGGTTGACACAAATTTTTCGGTTTAAGTTTTGTTTCCTGATTTGTTGCTTAGATCATCTTTTCTGAACTTTTGTTTTGTTCAGATTTTGGTTTTGATGATTTCTTAATTCTTCTTTGATTCTTTGACTTAGAAGAACTTGGTTTACTTCTAGATTGAACATCATTAGAATAAGATTCCTTTTCAGATTGAACTTGTTTTAGATTAATAGTGTTTGAATCTTTTGATGTTCCTACATGTTGTTTATCTTTATCTTTGCTTTGAACTTTCACTTCTTCCAATACAGAATGATTTTGATCAGAAGTGTTTTGTTTTGTTTGTTTAGGTTCATAATATTTTATCTTGATTGGATGACTATTTTTAACCTTTTCTTGATCATTTTCAACAAAAACTTTTACATTTTCCTTTTCTTCTTCTGAATTCATGTTTTTGACCTGAAAAGCTTTAAGTTTAGATTTATTCTCAGGAGAATAATGATGTGTATTAAAGTTCTCTGGTAAAGTGTTTGTAATAGATTCAAGCATAGGTTCATGAGTGAAACCTAAACCTACTTTCTGTTTATCTTTTCTCTCACTTACCAGTTTTTATCATTTTTGAAATTTTTACTTTAGCAAGATCCATTTGAGTAGCAGCATGTTCTATCTTCTCCTGTTCAAGATTTTTGATAATCTCTTCCAATTGTTTAGAAACAATTTCTAATTCTTTTAGTGTTTTGTTCCATGAAGTTTGAAGAGAAATAATCTTTTGATCTACTGTTTTATGATTAGATTTTAGTTTGTTATGCATTGACTCTTCTGTTTTCGTTTCTCACAGATTTTATATGAGTAGTTCTATAGTATTCAACATGTTCATAGCATGATTTTGTGCAGAGTTTTTCTATCACATTAGATGAGATTTCAAGGAATTTTGGAGATAAGGTTCAGATTTGAAGATGAACTGTCAACCTTAGGTTGATCAGACTGTACCATTAGAGCTACTTCATCTGTACCCTCCTTAGGATCCGTTTGTCACTCCAATCATAGTCATCTTCTTTATTCTCACCTTCCACTTTGGATCATGATTTTCTGACCAATCTTCTCCCTAGATTTCTGCAACAAGAGATAAACTTGATGTAAATCATTAGTAAACTATTCAACATATGCACTCCAATGATAACCATCTTAATGTTGACTACAAAAGCTTTCTGGTTTCATCAGATCATTTTGTTTCATCTTTAAGCTCAGGCATAGGAAGACTTTGATAAGGCTTTTGAAAAGTCTTCTGAGCTTGTTGAAACCTTTGATTGCTAGAACTTGATTAAGCATTCCTCCATTATTCCTTGGAGCTTTGCATTCTCTAGAGAAATATCCATAACTGTTACAGTTTAAAACACCTTGATTTTGACTTATCTAACCCAACAGTTAGCACTTGGCTTGTACTTCCCATTAACATATGAGTGTTTTTGTGTCCTGTAAGAAATCATCACCATCTGCGAGTTTAAGACCATCTCTTCAACATCTTCAGGATCCATTTCAAACAAATCTAGCAAAACAAGGTCTAATTGAGTTAAATGGCTACCTTGATATGCTTGAAAACTAGCCATACATGCAGTGAATGCAGTTTTAGAGTCTTTATCCTCTAATAGTATGTTTAACACATCTTTAACTTTTCTAGATTTAGCAGAGTTAGATGAAGAAGTCTCTCTTTGAACACTAGATGTTTGAGATTAAGATTTAGGAGGAGATATAGAATGAGACTGTGTTGTATAAGCAAGAGGACTAGTAAATGATGAATTAGTGAAGAATCCTGCTCCAACAAATAAATCTTCCTCTTCTTCTGTAATTCTCACTTTTTGCCATTAATGCATTTTCAATAGTGTTGCAAGAGAAGCAACAAACTGATACTGAGACATTGATGTGCTCTATCATTTTTCCTTGAGCTTTCATCAATCTCTACCGACTCTATCTTGGCAATGAGTAGATCTAGATCCATAGGGAACTTCAAGATTAGACTTAATACCAGCTGTTGATGTCTTAGTTGTAAGTTGAACAAATCTGTTCATCATCTGATTTATGGTTTCCCCAGAAAAATGTTGAAACAATTCTAATTGCCTTTTCAACTTTTGTTTCTTGAGATTTTGAATCTCCTTGCCTTCTTCACAAATGGTCTTTAAGGCTTTATACATGGTGTATCTAGTTTGATATCCATCAAGCCTTGCAAGAACTTCCAGAGGTAATCCTTTACATATCAAGGAATATGCTTTGATATCATTATTTACTCTTCTCAAATCATCTCCTTGAAGACCATCTTCAGGATAGGGTTCTTGAGAATCTTTAGTATAAACAAACCCTCTATCAGGCCCATTAGTGATTATAGGAATGTATGGTCCTTTCTCTATAGATTTCCAAAGATTAGTGTCAAGGGAATTTAAATGATGTTTGAACCTAAGAGACCAATTTTTGAGATTAGCTCTACTTTAAGTTTTGGAACTCTATTTTTAGAATATTCTGATTTTACCATTCTTATATTTTTGTTGTTTTTCTTAGATATTGAATAAAGAAAAGAAATGAAAAAGTTTTTTTGAAAAATTTCTTAAAAAAATTCTAAGTATCAAGGGTGATGCGCCTGAACAATAATCAAACTCCCAAACAGCTAATGCGCCTAAGTTGAGAGACGTCTAAGGGAATGCCTTAGAAAATTTTCCAAAATGCCCAAGTTGATGCATCTTGACTTTTACGCTTTAACAGTAGTCAAACGTTTGAACTAAAAACGCCTAAACAGTGTTAATGCGACAAAACAGTAGTCAAACGTCTAATACTTAGACAATTTTTCAGCAAACTCAACTCTAATGCGCCACATTCATCATGTTCATATGAATGTAACTAACTCAAATCTTCTGAAATTCTTCAAAAGTTGATGAGTTGGATTGAAACTTTCCAATTAGACTGTTTTTATAACAATAATCATTTTTCTAACATCAATTTCTTTCAATATCAACAACAAATCAATCAATTTTGTAATTTTCAGTTCGAAAAATAGTGAACTTTTCGAACACAAATTCAACAAATTATCTTGAATTTTATGAATTTAACTGTGGATTATGGTTTAAAACATGTTTCTGATGATGAAACACATCTGAAATAACCAAATTTTCAATTGAATTGTCTATCAATCACAGATTCAGTGAACTTTTAAGTTCGAAAGTTCAACAAACCTCAAAAATCACTCACCAACAGCTCTGATACCATTTGATAGGATCAAATGACCAATCTGTGATGACGTATTAACACAATTCAAAGAAATACAAAACAAGTAATCAAATCAAGCAAGATATCAACAAAATTCATAGTTTCATTAATATCAAACAAAGACAATTACAAAGTAAGTAACCAGTTCTAAATCTTTTCTAAAACTGTTTTTCTCTTCTTTTTTTAACTGCTACAAGTCTAAGCTATTTATAAAGAAACACAAGGAACTAACAAATTACAAAACTAGTCCCTATACTATTACAAATGTTAAAAAGACACATAAAGACAAGATGTTAATCTTTCTAGAGTTCTAATAGCATCACTAACGTATTTTGGCTCAAACTGAGACACAAAACAGCGGTATGCACCATTGTGAAGATACCCTTTTTCTATTACCGATACATAATCAGCAGAATACAGCTGATTTCTTGTCTGAACTCCTGATCTAACATCCCTAATGACATTCTCTAGAGGATGACAGACATTTAGGCGTGATCCAGGAGTGGTGGGAACAACTATCTCAGATTCAAGATTATGAACGTTTGGCTTTGTATCTGAGGCAATAGGAGTGTGAGAATCCGAAGAGTCAGAGGCATCTAAGTCAGATGCTTGTGAACTTGCAGTAGTTGGAACCTGTTGCTCCTGATTGTTCTGATCACTTTCCATGGCTTCATGGTCAGAGGAAGAGTCACTAACCTTGAGTGCTCCCCCTGAATGATTACGTGATTCACCTTGTGAACCAGATGATTTGAGTCTTGTGCTAGTGTGTGCTCAAGACATCATACATCATTTTGGCTGCTAACTCATCGTCAGAAGTGGAGAGAGGAATGTTGAAGGACTTGAAGAATCCATCACAGTCGAAGAAGAATGCGGGTCCTTTCTGGCATGAGGGGTGGTGTATCTCTGAACGTGGACGTTACACCACACTTCTACTTGACCCGTTGAGTTGTTGTAAACTCTTTTATTCGGTATGTTGTATCCTAGAAAGATTCCCTCTTCATCCTCGCTAAACTTACCTTCTTGACTTTTCTTCAGCAAAGTAGATGGTGCTCCAACCGGTTCGAGGTACTCCAGATTAGGTTTACGTCGTTGTAGTAGCTCGTAACATGTTTTTCCATGTCGTTTAACCACCAAGACTCGATTCAAAGTGTAACATTCATTTGCCACTGCCTCGTTCCAGAATTGGATAGACAGTTTCGAGTCTGCTAACATCGTCCTGGCAGTCTCTATCAAGTTTCTGTTTTTCCATTCAGCAACCCCGTTCATCTATGGAGTGTAGGCAGATGTGAACCGATGTACAATTCCTTTTTCTTTGCAAAATGCCTCCATCCATTAGTTCTTGAACTTTGTTCCGTTGTTTGAGCCAACCTGTCTAACCTTTAGCTTGTAGAGTGATTCCAGTGTAGTTACTAACTCTTTGAGTGACTCAAATGTTTCTGATTTTGATTTCAGAAACATCACCCAAGAGAATCTTCAGTAGTCATCTGTAACTACATAGCAGTACAAGTCGCATGCGATGCTTCTTGTATAGACTGGACCAAACAGATCCATGTGAAGAAGCTCAAGAGGTAGTTCTATGGAATTAACTTTCTTTGCCTTATGAGACTTCTTAGTCTGTTTGCCTTTCTTGCGGGCAACACAAAAATCTGGGAGTTGGAAGTTTTTCACGTTTACTCCTCGCACTAGATCATTCTGGATCAAGTGATTCATCTTTCGTGGATTGATGTGCCCCATTCTCCTATGCCAGGAGATAGAATCCTTCTCAGTAGATTTTAACAAGAAGCACTGAACTTGATGATCTGTTATAGAGGCCTTAGATAGATCCAAGAGGTAAAGGTCATTATATCTTGAGGCTGACATTAAGAGTTAGTCCTCCAGAATCACATAATCCTTTTTCACGACATAGCACTTCTTATTGTCGAAAACTACCTTCAATCCATTATCACATATTTGGGAAACCAAAAACAAGTTATTTTGAAGTTGTTGAACATAATATTTTATCTTGATTGGATGACTATTTTTAACCTTTTCTTGATCATTTTCAACAAAAACTTTTACATTTTCCTTTTCTTCTTCTGAATTCATGTTTTTGACCTGAAAAGCTTTAAGTTTAGATTTATTCTCAGGAGAATAATGATGTGTATTAAAGTTCTCTGGTAAAGTGTTTGTAATAGATTCAAGCATAGGTTCATGAGTGAAACCTAAACCTACTTTCTGTTTATCTTTTCTCTCACTTACCAGTTTTTATCATTTTTGAAATTTTTACTTTAGCAAGATCCATTTGAGTAGCAGCATGTTCTATCTTCTCCTGTTCAAGATTTTTGATAATCTCTTCCAATTGTTTAGAAACAATTTCTAATTCTTTTAGTGTTTTGTTCCATGAAGTTTGAAGAGAAATAATCTTTTGATCTACTGTTTTATGATTAGATTTTAGTTTGTTATGCATTGACTCTTCTTGTTTTAGTTTCTCACAGATTTTATATGAGTAGTTTCTATAATATTCAACATGTTCATAGCATGATTTTGTGCAGAGTTTTTCTCTCACATTAGATGAGATTTCAAGGAATTTTGGAGATAAGGTTTCAGATTTTGAAGATGAACTGTCAACCTTAGGTTGATCAGACTGTACCATTAGAGCTACTTCATCTGTACCCTCCTTAGGATCCGATTTGTCACTCCAATCATAGTCATCTTCTTTATTCTCACCTTCCACCTTTGGATCATTATTTTCTGACCAATCTTCTCCCTAGATTTCTGCAACAAGAGATAAACTTGATGTTAAATCATTAGTAAACTATTCAACATATGCACTCCAATGATAACCATCTTTAATGTTGACTACAAAAGCTTTCTTGGTTTCATCAGATCATTTTGTTTCATCTTTAAGCTCAGGCATAGGAAGACTTTGATAAGGCTTTTGAAAAGTCTTCTGAGCTTGTTGAAACCTTTGATTGCTAGAACTTGATTAAGCATTTCCTCCATTATTCCTTGGAGCTTTGCATTCTCTAGAGAAATTTCCATAACTGTTACAGTTAAAACACCTTGATTTTGACTTATCTAACCCAACAGTTAGCACTTGGCTTGTACTTCCTATTAACATATGAGTGTTTTTGTGTCCTGTAAGCAATCATCACCATCAGCGAGTTTAAGTCCATCTCTTCAACATCTTCAGGATCCATTTCAAACAAATCTAGCAAAACAAGGTCTAATTGAGTTAAATGGCTACCTTGATATGCTTGAAAACTAGCCATACATGCAGTGAATGCAGTTTTAGAGTCTTTATCCTCTAATAGTATGTTTAACACATCTTTAACTTTGCTAGATTTAGCAGAGTTAGATGAAGAAGTCTCTGTTTGAACACTAGATGTTTGAGATTAAGATTTAGGAGGAGATATTGAATGAGACTGTGTTGTATAAGCAAGAGGACTAGTAAATGATGAATTAGTGAAGAATCCTGCTCCAACAAATAAATCTTCCTCTTCTTCTGTAATTTTCTCACTTTTTGCCATTAATGCATTTTCAATAGTGTTTGCAAGAGAAGCAACAAACTGATACTGAGACATTGATGCTGCTCTATCATTTTTCCTTGAGCTTTCATCAATCTCTACCGACTCTATCTTGGCAATGAGTAGATCTAGATCCATAGGGAACTTCAAGATTAGACTTAATACCAGCTGTTGATGTCTTAGTTGTAAGTTGAACAAATCTGTTCATCATGATTTATGGTTTCCCCAGAAAAATGTTGAAAACAATTCTAATTGCCTTTTCAACTTTTGTTTCTTGAGATTTTGAATCTCCTTGCCTTCTTCACAATGGTCTTTAAGGCTTTATACATGGTGTATCTAGTTTGATATCCATCAAGCCTTGCAAGAACTTCCAGAGGTAATCATTTACATATCAAGGAATATGCTTTGATATCATTATTTACTCTTCTCAAATCATCTCCTTGAAGACCATCTTCAGGATAGGGTTCTTGAGAATCTTTAGTATAAACAAACCCTCTATCAGGCCCATTAGTGATTATAGGAATGTATGGTCCTTTCTCTATAGATTTCCAAAGATTAGTGTCAAGGGAATTTAAATGATGTTTGAACCTAAGAGACCAATTTTTGAGATTAGCTCTACTTTTAAGTTTTGGAACTCTATTTTTAGAATATTCTGATTTTACCATTCTTATATTTTTGTTGTTTTTCTTAGATTTTGAATAAAGAAAAGAAATGAAAAAGTTTTTTTGAAAAATTTCAAAAAATTTTAGTAGTATCAAGGGTGATGCGCCTGAACAATAATCAAACTCCCAAACAGCTAATGCGCCTAAGTTGAGAGACGTCTAAGGGAATGCCTTAGAAAAATTTTCCAAAATGCCCAAGTTGATGCATCTTGACTTTTACGCTTTAACAGTAGTCAAACGTTTGAACTAAAAACGCCTAAACAGTGTTAATGCGACAAAACAGTAGTCAAACGCCTAATACTTAGACAATTTTTCAGCAAAACTCAACTCTAATGCGCCACATTCATCATGTTCATATGAATGTAACTAACTCAAATCTTCTGAAATTCTTCAAAAGTTGATGAGTTGGATTGAAAGTTTCCAATTAGACATGTTTTATACCAATAATCATTTTTCTAACATCAATTTCTTTCAATATCAACAACAAATCAATCAATTTTGTAATTTTCAGTTCGAAAAATAGTGAACTTTTCGAACACAAATTCAACAAATTATCTTGAATTTTATGAATTTAACTGTGGATTATGGTTTAAAACATGTTTCTGATGATGAAACACATCTGAAATACACAAATTTTCAATTGAATTGTCTATCAATCACAGATTCAGTGAACTTTTTAAGTTCGAAAGTTCAACAAACCTCAAAAATCACTCAACCAACAGCTCTGATACCATTTGTTAGGATCAAATGTACCAATCTGTGATGACGTATTAACACAATTCAAAGAAATACAAACAAAGTAATCAAATCAAGCAAGATATCAACAAAATTCATAGTTTCATTAATATCAAACAAAGACAATTACAAAGTAAGTAAGCAGTTCTAAATCTTTTCTAAAACTATTTTTCTTCTCTTCTTTTTTTTAATGCTACAAGTCTAAGCTATTTATAAAGAAACACAAGGAACTAAAAAATTACAAAACTAGTCCCTATACTATTACAAATGTTAAAAAGACACATAAAGACAAGATGTTAATCTTTCTAGAGTTCTAATAGAACACTAACGTATTTTGGCTCAAACTGAGACATAAAACAGCGGTATGCACCATTGTGAAGATACCCTTTTTCTATTACCGATACATAATCAGCAGAATACAGCTGATTTCTTGTCTGAACTCCTGATCTACATCCCTAATGACATTCTCTAGAGGATGACAGACATTTAGGCGTGATCCAGGAGTGGTGGGAACAACTATCTCAGATTCAGATTATGAACGTTTGGCTTTGTATCTGAGGCAATAGGAGTGTGAGAATCCGAAGAGTCAGAGGCATCTAAGTCAGATGCTTGTGAACTTGCAGTAGTTGGAACCTGTTGCTCCTGATTGTTCTGATCACTTTCCATGGCTTCATGGTCAGAGGAAGAGTCACTAACCTTGAGTGCTCCCCCTGAATGATTACGTGATTCACCTTGTGAACCAGATGATTTTGAGTCTTGTGCTAGTGTGCTCAAGACATCATACATCATTTTGGCTGCTAACTCATCGTCAGAAGTGGAGAGAGGAATGTTGAAGGACTTGAAGAATCCATCACAGTCGAAGAAGAATGCGGGTCCTTTTCTGGCATGAGGGGTGGTGTATCTCTGAACGTGGACGTTACACCACACTTCTACTTGACCCGTTGAGTTGTTGTAAACTCTTTTATTCGGTATGTTGTATCCTAGAAAGATTCCCTCTTCATCCTCGCTAAACTTACCTTCTTGACTTTTCTTCAGCAAAGTAGATGGTGCTCCAACCGGTTCGAGGTACTCCAGATTAGGTTTACGTCGTTGTAGTAGCTCGTAACATGTTTTTCCATGTCGTTTAACCACCAAGACTCGATTCAAAGTGTAACATTCATTTGCCACTGCCTCGTTCCAGAATTGGATAGACAGTTTCGAGTCTGCTAACATCGTCCTGGCAGTCTCTATCAAGTTTCTGTTTTTCCATTCAGCAACCCCGTTCATCTATGGAGTGTAGGCAGATGTGAACCGATGTACAATTCCTTTTTCTTTGCAAAATGCCTCCATCCATTAGTTCTTGAACTTTGTTCCGTTGTTTGAGCCAACCTGTCTAACCTTTAGCTTGTAGAGTGATTCCAGTGTAGTTACTAACTCTTTGAGTGACTCAAATGTTTCTGATTTTGATTTCAGAAACATCACCCAAGAGAATCTTCAGTAGTCATCTGTAACTACATAGCAGTACAAGTCGCATGCGATGCTTCTTGTATAGACTGGACCAAACAGATCCATGTGAAGAAGCTCAAGAGGTAGTTCTATGGAATTAACTTTTTGCCTTATGAGACTTCTTAGTCTGTTTGCCTTTCTTGCGGGCAACACAAAAATCTGGGAGTTGGAAGTTTTTCACGTTTACTCCTCGCACTAGATCATCTGGATCAAGTGATTCATCTTCGTGGATTGATGTGCCCCATTCTCCTATGCCAGGAGATAGAATCCTTCTCAGTAGATTTTAACAAGAAGCACTGAACTTGATGATCTGTTATAAAGGCCTTAGATAGATCCAAGAGGTAAAGGTCATTATATCTTGAGGCTGACATTAAGAGTTAGTCCTCCAGAATCACATAATCCTTTTTCACGACATAGCACTTCTTATTGTCGAAAACTACCTTCAATCCATTGTCACATATTTGGGAAACCAAAAACAAGTTATTTTGAAGTTGTTGAACATAGTTTACCTTGTCAAACTTCCTTTCAAATGAAACACGACCTCCTTTGATTTGTTTGACATTTGACAGGAGTGTTCGGTTCCTAGTCATGTGCCTAGATGCTCCGCTATCTACAATCCAAATGTTTGTTTCAGCACTATAGCAAACACCCTGCACATTTAATTGAAAACATTAGTTAAGGTTAGGGACCCAAGCCTTAACCGGCTTGGGTGTCCCAGAGGCATCACACATCATAAATTGCACCCATTGTCCATTAGAGGGTGAGGGAAGATCCTTCATCTTCTTGTTCTCATTATCAGATCCAGGGATGGACTTTTCTTCCATAAACCAGTTTTATGTAAGGTCTGTTTGTGATAAACAAACGACTGGCTGATGGGTTGAACTTTAGGTTCACTGACTCTCTTTGGTGGAGTCATGGAGCTTCTTTTGGAAGAGCTCGCTTTAGTGTCATAACGTTTAACCTTTTTCATTGGTGTTTGAGAATAAGGACAGTAAGACGCGATATGACCATATGTTCACAGTTGTAGCAAGATCTACTCTCGATAAGTTGGTGTAACTATTTCTGTGGAGAAGTGTGTGACACACGTGTGACTTTATTCAATTTGGGCTTACTCACTTCCTGTTTTAGTGGTTTAACTTGTTTAACAAAATTAATTTTTTGAATGTTATTAACATCTTTACTCTTTTGTTTACCTGGACTTAGACATCATACACATGATTAGTTAACATGTTTGGTCTGTTTAGGTTCAGAATTAAACTTGGTTGAACCAGACTTTATATTAACCTTTTCAAATTGTTCATATAGATTAACACAAGGCATTTTACCTTTTGATTTTGAAGTGGCATCCTTTTGTTTATTGCCGGATTCATTTGGTTTACATGTGGAATCTTGATCACTTACAAGAGGAGTGGACACCACATAATCCTTGATTGGGTTATAAATTATTGGTTTACTTTTGGCATTCATCAAGGTCTCATGTGGTGCTGGAACCACTTTATATCTCAAACCCTCCCCATTGTTGCGTTCTCTCACTAAGTGTTGGACAATATGAGAAAAACTTGTCCAACTATGTAGTTTTTGTTTTAATGAGTTTACTTCTCCTTCAAAACTGCTTTTTGTTGCTTAGTGTCTTCTAGGGAGTTTAGATAGAACTTAATATCATTAGCTTGGTTAAAAACTACAACTTTAGTTTCCCTAAGTTGTTTATTCAAAAGTTCTATCTTTTCTTTATAACTGTGCTCATTTTGTTTTAAAACTCTATTTGCTTTTGTGCATAGTTGCAAGTCCTTTACCAAGATATCATTATGATCTAATAACCTAGCAAATTTCAAATCAATACTTTCCCTAAATTTATTACAATAAGAACAAGCATGATTATTGAAAAGTTGAGTAATGGAACTTACTTGATAGGGTGCGGTTGAATCAGCCATCAAAGCAAAGTCTGACTTTTCTGGTCTGGTGATTCTAAACTTGTTGAACTTGTCCTTTCCTCAGGTTGGTGATCAACCACAGTTGCAGTTTCTTCAATATTTGACATCGCGAGTTCTACTGCAAAATCACCTTCGCTTGCTGAGTCGTCATTTAGATCCTCAACACTAGCAATGTTCGATTCTCCCAGAGACACAAACCAAAAGCTCCAATCTTGTCCTTCGTCATCATGAGCAGTCATGGGTTTAGGATCCTTGCTCGACAAAGTAGGACTGCTTGTGGGTTTATCTTGATGAGTGAAAGATGAGAATGGATTCCCATTTCTTGTCTTCTTGGGCTACACACATTCACGTTTGAAGTACCCCTTTTCCATATAGTTGAAGCAGGTAACTTTGGTCTTGTCAAAACCAAAAGTTGTATCCTTAGTAGCAATCAAATTCTGTCCGGTCTTCATGACAAACTTCTTACCTTGTTAGGATCTCAGCCTCTTGGTTTAATCGATTGAACAATATATCAGCGGAATAGCTCAGAATTAGACAAATTCAAGCAAGAACATTCGATATAAAGCGATAAAAGAATTTTGTTTAGAGAGAGAAATATCTGACAAAAGGAATATTGCATTAAGATTGTCGGCCTCAATGGCACGATTACAGGTGAGTCATCCTTCCTTATAAAGGAAAGAATGACGTAGGCTGATGTCACTTGAAAATGACATGTAACCGTTTTATAACTACTGATGTTTAACAACTACTGAAGATGTCAACAACTGACATCTTCTTACAATGTTCCTAAGTGTTAAACATCTTATTTACAACTACTGAAAAACATAAAACTACTGATACTACAACAACTGAAGAACAACCTCTTCAGTTGTTTACAAGTACTGAAAAGGAAACAAAACTACAGAAAAGTAAACAAACTACTGAAAGGAAAAGAAAACTACTGATGAAGAAAAACCATCACAACACTGAAGAAGCCCTCTTCAGCTGTTGTCATCAGCTGTTAGCATCAGCTGATGTCTTCAGTACTTGAACATCAGACTTTGTCTTTCAGCTGTTGATCTTCAGTCTTTGTCTTCAGTACTTGTTGAAGTCTTCAGACTTTAGATCTTCAGCTGTTGTCTCAGTCTTTGTCTTCAGTGCTTCAGAAATACTTCAGCAGTTGTATTCTTCAGACTTTGTAGAACAGCTGATCAGGTCTTCTTCAGCTGTTGTGATGTCCTGTGGGACTTAGAGGTTTCTCTGATCAGGCTCATTGGTTCTTTTGGTCCAACAAACTCCCCCTGAACCAATGCAGCCAAAACCTCTAAGTTATTGACGAGTCCCACTTATTTTGGCAGATAGATTGGTCTTTTATCCTCTTGATCAGATGAGAAGTGACCCTTTTTCAGCACCGGCCTGGGAAGAAGTCTCTGATGATCTGTTTTGCATGATATGGTTGGGAGCTCTGTATTGGGGACTTGGACACGAGCTGTTACCCCAACCATGAGATCTACTTCCCGTGTATCAGCCTATAGGATTCCCTGGTGTAAGCCCTTAGAAACATGATCTGCTCATCCATTGTCAGCACCTCGGGCACACCATCAAACAATCCTTCTCGGCCATACACTTCAGAGATGTACTTGGCCTGTTTTCCATTCTTGAGCTCAACCGTGTTATTTGTCTGTAAGCAAACTCATCTGATGAGTCCCTTCTAAGAGCAGGTTGAGCTCATCTTGTTTGAAGTTTTCAAGTCTTTTGTAAACCAATCCCTTCTTTATGATTTTATTCTCCAACATCTTTTGGGGTGGTTGTTTGGCTTCATAAGCTTTCTTGAACTCTTCTACAATTTCCCAGGGGGACACTACAAGAACCACAGTGATGTCTTCGTCGACAACCCTCTTCACTCGGCCCTTGTATTTTGACGGAATTTCTTTCTTGACAATCCTGTGTGCCACCCTAGGATCAGGCCATATCCTTACTTTTTCCCTTTGGTATTGAAAGGTATTAGCAAGGGTGTACAATCTTAAGACTTCTTTCTTCATGCTAATCATTGAAGAGGATGTGGCATATGCTTGTCAATGCTTTTCAGCATTTCCTCATCATGTCTTTGCATCTGTTCCTCTTCAATCTTTATCATCACAACATGCATTTGAGAAGCAGGAGTGATGGACATTGGATTAGCCTTAGGCAAAGTGATAACTGCAGAGAGTGGCAGTCTGTCTTCATCCTCCTCTTCTTCTTCATCAGCCCTCAGTACCTTTCTTTTCTTTTGTCTAGGTACATCACTGGCAGTGGGTTTTGGGGGTAAAGGATTTGGTTTTGTGGGTTGGATGGTTGGTTTAGAGGGTAAAGGGGTTGTTTTAGTGGGTTGTGGAGGTAGTGATTTTGAGGATAGAGGCTTTTCAGACTGTTTTAGCATTTTGGCTGTAAGGAAGGCTTTAGTAAATTTTGTCAGTTCTTTTCGGTTCCCAACCCCAGCTTCATTTAATGCCTCAATCACTAAACCCTTGGAGTATGCTTCAGACGAACAAATCTTGGTGGTTATTGCCAAGATGTTGTCCTGGTCCAGGCCTTATTTCTATCAGAGATCTTCCCAAGTATTTGGCTACAAATCTAATCATTATCTCCAGCCTTTCTCTTTCTAAGGCATCATAACTAGCCCATCTTGAGTTGATCTCCTCTGTCTCCAACTTCTGATCTCGGAGTCTAGTTGTTGGATGTCAAAACTCTGCATATAACTGATCAATGATTTTATCCATTGAACGGTTATGGTTGGCATCAGCTTCTTTCACCATATCATTCAGCTCCTTCTCCTTCTCAGACTCTCCTTCTTTCCCTTTTGATATGTGACATGAAAGTCTTTTTGACTTTCATTCACTTCAGCTCTTCTCACTCTCCTTCTCCTTCTCATGATCAAACTCAGTCTCCTCCACACTGATAACAGCCAACTCCTTCTCATTACCTTCTCTGATTCTTTCTCCTTCTCCCCATCTGTCCTCTTCCTTTTTCCTTTAACTGACTGACTCTCCCCCTTTTGGTTGCATTGGGTGCAAGGGTTTGAGCAGTAGAAAGTGATTTGGTCACCAACTCCTCCACCAGGGTTGTATTATTGTAGGAAGCCTCTCATCAATGGCTTTGATCACTATATCTGTGATCATGGGAGTGATGAGAGGTAGGGATTTTTGAAGGTTAGCAACTGATTGATCAGGATGGTTCTGTTCCTGAGAATCAGTGCCAAAAGCAGAGGCTGGTGGCTTGGAAGTATATTGGCTCAGTGTTTAGGGGACCTTCAGAAGAAGGTGCCATCTGTGGGTATATTGTGGTGGCAGATGGACTTTCATCCTGAGACATCTTGGCCAGCAGCTCTTTGAGTCTGCTAACCTCATCCTCTAGGATGGTGTTTTGAGCAACTACATCATAGAAGAAGCTCAGGTCATCATCAGTTGATACTGAATCACCTGACCTCCTGACAGAGTCAGGATTAACATGCCTTGAGTGTAGATCAATTATAGCATGTGCCCCTTGTTCTTGGTTCTGGGGACTTCCAGCCTCAGGACTATGTCCTTCATCAGCTGTTGCCGCTGGTGAGGTCTTAGAGATGTTACCAACTGCATCCTGGTCATTTGCTGAGTCAGAGGCAGTGGCAGCCTCACCAGAAGGTCGCACCTCCTTGTCTACACCAGGAGATGGAACATGATAACCCCTGTGCTGTGGGTTGACAGAAGCATTGTGATCCTCCCCCTCAAGCATTGAGGTTATCCCAGTAGTGATTGGTGTCTGGGTGGGGGGTGAGGAATGCAACTGCGTCAGCACTTTTGCAACAATTATTGTAGGGCTTTGAGGGGCGGTTGCATCAGGAGAGGGTGTGGAAGCAGTGTGCACCCGGGCGAGTGGTGCTCTTCAATGGTAATCCCCTCAAGTGAGGAGGATCCCAGCAGTGTGGCTTCCCTTTGAGTGGTTGCATCAGGTTCCTTTTGAGAGGAAACCTGAGCGGCTTCGGTTGGTGGAGTCATAGTCTCTACTGGGGGGTTATTTCCAGTAGAGATAACCTGCTTTGGTGCAGCAGGAGCATCCTCAGGGGACTCAACTCCCTGAGTAGCCTTCTTAGGCTTCTTCTTTGTGGGTTTGGAGGGGACTTTGGATGTGGAAGTGGAGGCTGTGGGTTCCAGCTGCGTGGGTTTGCGCAGCTTGGCAGCCTGTTTAAGAGTTTGGTCAGTGTTGTGTCGGGAGTATACCTCCGGCAATACAGCCAAAGCAGGGACTCCCAGACCAACTAGTCCCTCAGCATAAAGCTGATTCTCTATTATGGCCATTATAAACCGAGGATATAGTATCCAACGGTTAGAAAGTGGTTTTGTGGCCATATCCTTGATTTCAAGAAAATTATTTCAGAAAAGTTAGTGGTTCTTGTTCAAGGATAGAGAACAGTACCTGTTGCCATCTGGAAGACAGTTGATCCCAAGAAGAAGTCTTCGAGGCCAGGCAAACATTTACCATATGAAATATCAATCGTTCAGCATCTGGAAAATGTTTCTTCAGGATGGTCGAAGCACTAAGATCGCCTTGATATCCATGTTGTCCAAATGAAAGATCAATTTGGCGCTTAGGATATCCAACAGGGTAGGCAGCATCATCTAATAGTAATATCTGGCGGATGGTAGCAGTAGAGATGACCACCTTATGAGAGTTGATGGACGAATGGATAGATTCTCCATTAACAGTTGCATTCGTCCAAAACTGATGTAGCGAATCGGCATAAATGATTGGATTTAGGAGGAAGGCCGTTTTCAGTGGTGATTGGACCATAAGATCTATAGCATTATCGAATTTGGTCCAGAAGGGCGATTTAGTGAGGTACGCGACACAGTTGTGTCGAGGCTTGAGTGCATGGTCGCCATTAATGAAGGTGAAAGATTTTCAGAGCTTTTGAAATTTCAGGTCATGAAAGAATGAAAAACTCTGAAAGAGGGATCAGATATATATAGGGTACGGGTTATGAAACGACTGAAGGTTTTGGTGTTAGTCATCAGTATTTGAAACAACTGATGACGTGGTATTAACTTTCAGAGGTTTGAAACGACTGATGGTATTGGTGTGGTCAGCAGTTATAAAACAACTGAAGACATGGTGTTTACAATCAGACGTTGAAACAACTGAAGTCTCTGATTTAGGCATCAGTAGTTAAAAAAAAATAAAAAAAAAAAAAAAAAACTACTGAAGACAAGTTGGACTTCAGATGTTGAAACAACTGAGGACTTAGTATTAGTCATCAGTAGTTGTGAAACTACTGAAGACCCTGGTTGTGCCATCAGTTGTTGTAAACAACTGAAGACTTGGTGTTAGTCATCAGTAGTTGTGAAACTACTGAAGACATGGTATTGCTTCAGTTGTTTATGAAGAAACAGCAGTTTGTGAACTACTGAAGAGAGTACTCATCAGTAGTTGTCATCAATTCATAGCCTTTCAGCTGTTTCATACTGTCCTCAACACGTACTCATCAGCCTTTTTGCTGTTTTCAGTTGTTTCATAGGACATCAGTACTTATCTGTTTCTACTGATTTCAGTAGTTGTTAGTGCATCAGTAGTTGTAACTACATCAGTAGTTTAGAACAGATAAAGTACAGTACTTAAAGCATTTAGCCTTCAGTAGTTATAAAAAACTACTGAGGGTAAAATAACTCATCAGTACTTATATGTGACATGGTTACCAATGATCATCAGTAATTACTGAGATCATCAGTAGTTGTCACTTATTCTAGCTGCAGCATACCAAGCCTTAACACCAGGTTGTGGAAAGTTGAACTATCCAAAGGCTTAGTAAAAATGTCTGCAAGCTCATCAGCACTAGGCACAAACATAGGATTAATTAGACCCTTTTCAAAACAATCTCTTATAAAATGATGTCTAATTTCTATATGTTTGGTCCTAGAGTGCTGGACTGGATTTTTGACAATGCAAAGAGCTGAAGCACTATCCATTAATAATGGAGTCTTAGTCTCTGTAATGCCATAATCCAAAAGTTGATTCTGAAGCCAGAGTACTTGGGATGTACAACTTGCAGCAGCAATGTACTCGGCTTCAGCAGTGGATGTAGCAACAGATGTTTGTTTCTTACTCTGCCAAGAAATCAAACAGTTGCCTAGGAATTGACATCCACCAGAAGTTGATTTCCTGTCAACTTACACCCTGCATAGTCACTATCAGAGAAAGCAACTAATTTGCAAGAATGTCCAGTGGAATACCATAAGCCTAGAGATTGTGTACCTTGCAGATATCTAAAGATCCTTTTGACTGCAATCAGATGAGACTCCTTAGGTGCAGCCTGAAATCTAGCACAAACACATGTAGCAAAATAATATCTGGTCTAGAAGCTGTTAAATACATCAAGGAACCAATCATACATCTGTAAAGAGTTTCATCAACAGCTTTACCTTTCTGATCAACATCCAATTGTGTGGTGTTGCACATGGGAGTAGAACAGGGTTTACAGTTTTGTAAATCAAACTTATTCAAAAGATCTTTTGTGTATTTAGACTGATGAATGAAAATTCCATCAGCTTTTTGTTTGATTTGCAAACCTAGAAAGAACTGTAATTCTCCCATTGCACTCATTTCAAACTTCTGTTGCATTAAGTTTTGGAATTCCTCACACAATTGGGGATCAGAGGATGCAAATATATCATCAACATAAATTTGAACAAGTAGCTTATGCTGATCCACCTTCTTAATAAATAAAGTTTTATCTATGGAGCCTCTAGTGAAATTATTCTGTAGAAGAAAGTTTGATAAGGTCTCATACCAGGCTCTAGGTGCTTGTTTCAACCCATAAAGAGCTTTATCAAGCTTATATACCCATTCTGGGTGCTTATTATCCTCAAAGCCTGGTGGTTGACATACATAAACTTCTTCTTTTATGTTACCATATAGAAAAGCACTTTTGACATCCATTTGAAAAACTTTAAGATTGTGGAGTGCAGCATAGGCTAAAAACAATCTAATTGCCTCCAGTCTGGCTACAGGGGCAAAGGTTTCATCATAATCAATACCTTCTTCTTGTGCAAACCCCTGCACAACCAGTCTGGCCTTGTTCTTAACAATTAGCCCATTTTCATCAGTTTTATTCCTAAACACCCATTTAGTGCCTATTGCACACTTACCTGGGGGTAGAGGAACAAGCTCCCACACTTGCTGTTTTTTGAACTGAAGAAGCTCAAGCTGCATGGCTTCAACCCATCCATTGTCTCTCAAAGCTACATGATAGTTCTTTGGCTCTAGCTGACTGATGAAGAGAGCATAGAAGCAGAAGTTGGACAACTGGCTTCTGGTTGAAACACTAGCATTGATATCACCAAGGATTTGAGACATTGGGTGATTTTTTCAGCTCTTGGTAAACAATCAATCTGTGCAAGTGTTTGTAGGACCTTCAGCAGCAGCAGATGTTGATGCAGATTCTTGAAACCATGAAGATGGTGGCAACTCAAATGAAGTTGAGGATGCAGAAATCTCATCAGCATTTGTTGTGGATGGTGCTGCTGGAGCTACAGGAGCATCAGGTTTAGAGGACTCAGGCAGTTGGTCACTAAACCTGAAGAGGTGATTACTACTATCATCATCATCTTCAGCAGTAACACCAGGTGGTGAACTGTTGACAAGCAACGCAGGAGATTGATAAGGAACATATTGCAGTATGTCCAAATCAAAGAGCTCCACAGGGCTTTGTGGAATCTTGTCCTTTGGAGATTCATTGAACTTGACATGTAGAGTCTCTTCAACCATCTTTGTTCTGCAGTTGAAGACTCTGTATGCCTTGCAAGTTGATGAATAACCAACAAAGTACCCTGCATCCACCTTAGGATCAAATTTCTGGAGCTGATCCTTTGTGTTGAGAATGAAACAGGGACACCAAATGCTCTAAAGAATGAAATGAGAGGGGCCAAATGATGTAGAACTTCATATGGAGTCTTCATCAACCTCTGATTTATTAGCACTCTATTCTGCACATAGCATGCTGTGTTGACAGCTTCAGCCCAAAAGGTCAATGGCAGTCCAGAATCAGCCAACATAGACCTTGCAGCTTCAATGAGGGTCCTGTTCTTTCTCTCCACAACTCCATTCTGTTCAGGACTTCTTGGAATACTAAACTGCCTCTTTATTCCCTTGGAAAGGTAGAACTCATCAAGTGTATTGTTCCTGAATTCTGTTCCATTGTCACTTCTAATACACTTGACTGAGAGGGAATACTGCTTCTCAGCATACACACAAAGTTTATGATCTTCTGTGCAGCTTCATCCTTTGAATGTAGAAAGAAAGTCCATACAAATCTGGAGTAATCATCCACAATTACAGACAGTATTTCTTCTTTGCCATGCTCATCACTCTCACAGGACCAAAGAGATCCATGTGAAGAAGTTGTAAGCAGGCAGTGGACTTTGGTTCTTCAATAGGTGGGAATGAAACCTTGTGCTGTTTTCCTTTCAAACAAGCAGTGCAGTTGTTTTCACACTTGAACTCCTTCATAGGCATTCCCCTTACTAAACTATGGTGTATCAGCTGATTCATGTTCTTGAAGTTAACATGTCCCAGCCTTCTATGCCATAGATTAGATTCTTGAGGAGAGGCCTTGGAAAATAGGCAAGGATGGCCTTTGAGATCTATTTTCTTGGAAAGATCTAAGGCATACACTCTTCCTGTCCTGTTGGCCTTCAGGAGAGTGTGAGCATCCAATACCTTGTCAATCAAACTCAGAACTTTGGATGACAGAATCCTGCAGTTCTGGCTTGTGAAAAGGGCAACATGGCCTTTGTCACACAATTGACTGACACTCAAGAGGTTATACTTGAGATTTTCCACATGGTTGACATCATCAAACCTTATTTCCCCATTGGAAACAAAGCCCTTCCCGATGATGTAACCTCTTGCATCATTGCCAAAGGAAACAAAACCCTTCCTTCCGGAGAGTAGTCATTAAGAAGTGAGTTGTTCCCAGTCATATGCATAGATCCCCCACTGTCTACATACCAGATGCTACTTTGGCATGTTGAAGAAACCTGCATTAATAAACAATCAGTTAGTTTTGGAGACCCAAACCTTTTGGTTTTGGGCTTGGTCTCATCAATAGATGGTAAACTAACAGGTTTATTGGCACAATAGCTTGAGGTGAAGGAGATGGTGTAGAAGAGGAATCCTTTGGCTTGGATCTCCTTTTCTGGGGTTTCAACACAGGGCCATCAAGTTGGTTAACTCTTCCCAACAGATGTTGAACCATCATTACCAGCTGTGTCTGATTCTGGGGAAGAGCTTTCAGCTCTTCAGACACATTGGTATTGGTGTTTGATGATGAGTTCTTGTGTGCACACCATCTTCTTTTGAGCAACCTCAGCTGTTGCCTGTTGCACTCCTTCCCTTTTAGATTTCTTTTTGGACATAGGAGTAACAGGATTTGATGCTGCTGGTACAAACTTGGACTCAAACTCAGTTTTCATTTTAGCCAAGTTTTCTTTAATTTTCTCCTTTTGTTTGAGTTTGGATCCCTTTTTGTACCAACAATCATCTGTGAGATGATTGAATAGACCACATATTTCACATGGTTTCTTCTTCATCTCTGTTGATCATCAACTGAAGAAGATGAAACTACTGAAGACTTGCTCTTCAGCAGTTTAGAAGCACTTTTTGCCTTCTTGTCAACTCCCTTAGTAGGCTTCAAATCCTTCCTACTGACAGTTTTCTTCTCTTTAGTGCTGTCAGTTATTGGATTTGAACTCCAGATGTTATCCCCTGCTCTCCAGTACCCTCAGTACTTCTAGGGATAACACTTGGGTTGATCAACTCATTGATCATGTGAGTGTCAGCAGTTGAACCATCAATATCAGCTGATAGGTTCACAGAGGGATTACTACTGACTTCAACTACTGATGGTGCTTTATCAAGTAGTGAATCACATGATGAGGTGGATTGGTCATACTTTCTCCATCAGATTCTACTCCTGCTCTTGAAGCAAAATCTGTAGGAGGAGCAGTGTGATTATAACCAATTCCAAACTTCACATTGGAAGCTGTTTGCTTACTAAGAAGCATTTCAAAGCCCTTGCAAGATTGTACCCATCGATCACACTCTACTTGGGGACAGCAAGAGTATCTTTGAGGTCTTTGTACTTCTCTAAGAGTACATCCTCCCTAGCCTTATCATCAGAGATTTGGCATTTTAATTTAAATCTCATCAGTTTTCTCTTTCAGCACAGACTCAAACTCAGCTTTATTTTTGGAAATTTTGTTCTAGCTCTACATTTTTATTGATTAAAGCCACATTTGCTTCTCTAATAGAGGCAAATGCTGCTATGCAAGTTTCAGAACATAATTTGGCCTTAGCCTCAGAGGATACCTGTGATACCTGTGTTGAAGAGGTACTTGAGGATGATCCATCAGAGGATTCCAAAGTCATGAGAGCTAGATTTCCAAAAGGATGCTCACCACCATGTTGACCAGCACCTGAGAACAGTTGTTCATTACCAGACACATCATCTGGTAAGCTGCTCCAGTCAACAACTCCTGGTGTGAAGAAGCTGTGTTGTTGAAGTTGATTAGGTTGATGAGATTGGGATGGTTGAGGCTCAGGGAGTGCATGTGGTTGCTGAGCAGTGGGTGCTTGAACCTGGCCTGGTTGTGGCATGTAATAGCAGGGGTATGGATACGGCATTGGCCCCTGTGGAACAAAATATGCAGGAGATTGTGGTTGATGATGATAACCAGAATTGACAGGTTGTTGCCCTCTGTTTGTTGACTATTGCCAGGGAAAGTCACAAAAGGTGCAGGAGAGTTAGATCCAGATGATCTACATTCTCTTGCAAAGTGTCCAAGCCTGTGGCATTTATGGCACTTCAACTTACTCTTGTCAAAACCAACTTTGGTTTTGCCAGAGAGTCCTGGGAATTTCCTTCCAGTTCTTTTGTAGAACTTCTGAGATCTGATATTTATCAAGGCCATTTGGCTCAAAATATCCATCTCTTCTAAGTCATCATCAGCAATCCCCTTGAGATCATCCATGATGAAACATAGATTGTCACTATTACTACCAGCAGAATAACTATCAACACTCACAAAGGCAGGCTCAGAAGTGTTTGTAGAGAAATCAATATGCTCATCATACTGGCTTTCAGATGACGCATATTCTGACTCTTGATGTCCAATCAGGGCAGTGTTCCCTTGGACAAAATCCTCAGTAAGCTTGCCAGATGAAGCCAATTTCCTTTTCTGCTCTATCTCTCTCTCGAATGTAAGCAGTTTCCCATGAGTTGGGTGAGAGATAGGCGATCAACATCAGCATTTGAGCGTAGAACAATGGTATATGTGTTCCATCTCTCAGGCAGTGATCTTAGGAATCTATGGTTCATCTGACTCCTGGTATATTCATGTTTAACCATTTTCAATTCAGAGATTAAACATGAAAACCGCTCAAATTGTTGAGTCAGAGTCTCACACCCTTCTATGAGAGAAAGTCTCATATTGTTGGGCGAGGATTTCCCTGTTGTTTGCTAAAACCTCATCAGTACCACCAAATTGTTCTTTGATGGCTTTCCAGAGGTCATGAGCAGACTCACAATGCAGAAGCCCAGAGTAAATCTCATTAGGAATAGCCATAGCCAAAATTCCATGGCTTTTGCATCGATTTCAAACAACTTCTTGTCCTCATCGGAGTATTGCTCCTTCTTCTTTGGAACCAATGGTTTGTTTCCGGATCATTCACCATTGGCTTATGTGGTCCATGTACCACAGATGTCCAACAACCTGAGCTATTGACAGACAGGTGATGGAGCAATCTTCTCTGCCAAATGTTATACTCATTCCTCACCAGGATCGGAGGCTTGGTAGAGGATCCAGTATTGAAAGGATCATTCGAAGAAGTAGTCATTGTGGAAAATCAGACAGATTCAAGTAAAATCACAATAATTTAGCTCAGAACCACACAGAACCTCAAATAAAACGGCCAGAAGCGATACACTCTCCTCTCTATACAGATCCTTGCGAATTTGCTAATTCGATCAACTTAGAGCGATTGAACAGTTTCAATGATCAATTGTTAGATCGATCAATGATTAACCTACTCTGATACCATTTGTTAGGATCTCAGCCTCTTGGTTTAATCGATTGAACAGATATAGCAGCGGAATAGCTCAGAATTAGACAAATTCAAGCAAGAACATTCGATATAAAGCGATAAAAAATTTTGTTATAGAGAGAGAAATATCTGACAAAAGATATTGCATTAAGATTGTCGGCCTCAATGGCACGATTACAGGTGAGTCATCCTTCCTTATAAAGGAAAGAATGACGTAGGCTGATGTCACTTGAAAATGACATGTAACCGTTTTATAACTACTGATGTTTAACAACTACTGAAGATGTCAACAACTGACATCTTCTTACAAATGTTCCTAAGTGTTAAACATCTTATTTACAACTACTGAAAAACATAAAACTACTGATACTACAACAACTGAAGAACAACCTCTTCAGTTGTTTACAAGTACTGAAAAGGAAACAAAACTACAGAAAAGTAAACAAACTACTGAAAGGAAAAGAAAACTACTGATGAAGAAAAACCATCACAACAACTGAAGAAGCCCTCTTCAGCTGTTGTCATCAGCTGTTAGCATCAGCTGATGTCTTCAGTACTTGAACATCAGACTTTGTCTTTCAGCTGTTGATCTTCAGTCTTTGTCTTCAGTACTTGTTGAAGTCTTCAGACTTTAGATCTTCAACTGTTGTCTCAGTCTTTGTCTTCAGTGCTTCAGAATACTTCAGCAGTTGTATTCTTCAGACTTTGTAGAACAGCTGATCAGGTCTTCTTCAGCTGTTGTGATGTCCTGTGGGACTTAGAGGTTTCTCTGATCAGGCTCATTGGTTCTTTTGGTCCAACATACCTCTCCGAACCACACTTGCTAAGGCCCACATGATGTCCATTCTCTCCAGCTCTGTCTCGTCTACCTGCTCGTAGTCCTTGCCATATGGCAGTTCCTAATCTTTCCAGCAACTAGGCCATCATTAGGGTGAACCACTACTGCTAAAGATCCTGTGTTCCTTGCTACCTTCACGTCACATTCCCAAGATTCTTGGTCTTTAGTTGTGCAGCATTGGCTTCAGGTCCTATGTATTGGTACAAGACGACCCTGAAGTGTCAGATCCTGAAGTGATAGCTTGAGATGGACCAGCTGAACTTGACATAAACGCCATTTGAAGTGGCGCTCCAGACGTTTTGGCTTGTGGAGTTGAGTTGTACAGTACCGGATTCTGATCATATGATGACTTTTGGGCCCTGTATTTCATCCTCAACTCTTCCTCTCTTAGTTTGGTATCTAACTTCGCCAGCATATCATTCTGTCTTAGGTTGGAAACAAAAGAAACCCACTTCTCTGCCAGTCCATCTACAAAGTTTGAAACTTTGTCTTCCATAGATATCGTGACTCCATGAGTGTGCGGCTCACTCATCAAGTGGTAGAACCGATCAATGACATCGTCCAAGCTCTCCTTTCCCATTGACGAGAAGTTGTCAAACTCGTTCTTTAACACTTTAGCCTTTAGAGCTTTTAACGATGCATTTCCTTCATACCTCTTTTGCAATGCATCCCATAGCTTCTTAACTTGCTTGTTCTCAGAAAATTAATGGAAGATGCCTTGGGAATTGACTGAGTTAGCAATGCATATACTTTCTTCTCTGCATTGTACTTTACCTTTTGGTCGTAAGTCATACCGCCTAAGGTAGTTTGACTCCATCTGCACCTACAGTCATGCTATATCCTATCTCTGTCGACACCCACAGATTGGGATCTACTCATTTAAGTAAATCTCAAACCTTTACTTCCATTATGATAATCATCTAATGTTATTAGCTTAGGGGGCTTATTATGATTTCCCACTTCATTTTCTAGAAGCAACAAATTTTGAATCCTAGAATCCCTTCCTGTGGTGAGCGCTGAATATTGATCCTCCGTTACTTTTGACTTTGGTCTTTAGAACAAAAACTATTTACTGTTGCAAATGAAGGTGTGTGATTGGATAATTCGTGCAATTGAGCAATGCAGATATCTCAGACGTGCGAATGAACCAATGCGGATGACTCACTCGTGTGAATGGACGTGTGCGAATGAACAATGTGACTAGGCAATTCAGTTGTACGTATGGATGAACGACTAAGTCCAATCGTGCGTATGAGAGATGCGTATGGATTCAGTCGTGGTATTAAGTCAAACGTGCAACTGAAGCTGCTAAATCTTGATAATTCGAAGGTTTAAGGTATTTTGACGCAAAACACGAATTTCTCTCTAACCTAATTGCCGTTATGTTGGAAAATGTTAACTTTTTGACCTGGAAATGTCCAAAACACTATTTGACATAAAAAGATTGCGTTTTTGCATAAAAAATATGATTTTTATATCAAAGTCGATTGAATCACACGTAAATCGAGACACAAAGCTCTTATACCACTTGTTAGGGACCGTGTACTCGATGGAGAACTAACTGATCTACGTGTATACCAACTCAAATAGTGCAGAATCCTATTTGATTGGTGATCCAATCAGTGAGAACGTTAACCTGGTCGATATAAGAGTAAACTAAATGTTAAGAACGAATAGGAATCAATCAAGAATGATCTATGAACTTGGACTGGCTTTCTTGGACGTTCTGGACGGCTAGGGTACCGGTAGGAGTCGAATTCTGCAAAGTCTTTTTTTTCACGAATTAAGTGGTATTTATAGGTTAGGTTTAGTCAATCGTACGACTTGACCATTAGCATGGTTCAGTTGTGCAACTAAAGCATGCGACTGAGTCAATCACAAGACTGAGGGTTCAGTCATGCGACTGAGTCATCCGTATGTCTTAGTCATTCGACTGATCCAGTCTCCTGGTTTAGTCGTGCGACTGGTCCATTAGCATGAAGTATTCATGCGTATGGTCCATTAGCATGGCCCATTCGCATGAAGACTTCATACGACTATGTTTGAATATGTTTCTCAATCTTTACTTGACTAAGATCTATTCAAACAACCACAAACCTATATAATGGTTCAATATGCGTTAATAAATGATAAACATAAAACATACACTGAAACATTAAACATTAAGATCAACAACCACATATTATGTTTCACTCAGCTCATTCATTTCATTATATTTAGGACAAGATAGACATATTACATTAAGATTGTAAACTAGGTACAAATGGATCTACAACCTTGTAAGTGACCCCCATGATTTCCAAGTCATTTACCAACTCTACAAATCTGTGCAGTTGCATAGATATTGACTCCCCTTTAGAGTGATGAAATGTTTCATAATGATTAACAAGTTTATCCTTGTTAATCTCTGCAACTTCACTGCTTCCCTCACACATAATTAGCAGTGCATCCCATACTGCTTTGGTAGTAGCACACTTCTCTAATCTTTTTAGCACATCCATTTTGAGTGCTTGAGTCAGGATAGAGTAGGCTTTCAGATCAATCTTGATTTTCTTGTAATCTACATTATCAAGAGTTAGATCTTCAATGGGTATTCTTGTTGTGTTGTAGATTGCAGCTTTGATAGGATCAAATGAATATATCTGTGATGATTTGTAACACAATTCAATGAAATTCACACAAAGTAATCAAATCAAAACAAGATATCAATAAAATTCAAGTTTTCATTCATATCAAGCTAAGAAAATTACAAGTATGAAAAGCATATTCGAATATCTTGTGTATTCGTTACTATCTACCTGCAAATCTAAGCTATTTAAACTGAAAACACAAAGTAAAGGAACTAACAAATTACAGGATTAGTCCCTATACTATTACAAAATATCAAAAGACAAATAAAGACCACATGTTAATCTTTCTTAGAGCACTTAACAATACTCCCCTAAGATTGACATGGTCTTCAGTCTTCAAAATCTTCAAGCTTGACTGCTAACTCTATCTTCAATTCTATCTTCAGCCTTGACTTCATCATTCAAAGAAATCTGCTGGTTCTTCTTTGACTTTAAACATTGGCTTCTTTTTGTACATATCTAACTCTTTCAAAGCTTTTGATATAGCAGACTTGAATTTACTTGCAAGAATGCCTTGTTCTGGTTTAGCTTCATTTGTTTTAATCTCTATCTTGTCCATTCTTTCAATGTATCTTTTGAAAGACATGAAATATCAATGTTAGCATATAACTCAATAGGTTTGTTACTTTCCTTTGAGTACACTTCTAGACTCCTTTCCTTGATATTCTCATGAATTCAATATCTTTAATATCTTTCTTAACAATGTTGTCATACGCAAGCGCTTTTCTCAAAGAAATCCTTTCCATAGCAGCATTCATCACATTGATAATAGAAATGAAATATTTCTTGTCTTGCTCAGCCATTTCAGGAGAAACTTTCTTAAATTTTTGTACTGACAAAAATGAGATATAACTTGGATGTAACAGTTTTAGCTCAAAAACTCCAAATAAAGTAATCATGTCCTCATCCTATCTTCTAGATTTCGGACTAACTTCAGCTCAAATGTCTCAGTGTTATAAAACCATCTGAGAATTGGCTTTGAGTTTTGATTACCATCAATCACTTTTAGTCCAGGAGTTGTAACTTTTTCAAAATATTTATCACAGAATTCTATCAACGAATGCTCTTCTTCTGATTAAACTCCTTTAAGTTTCTTGTTTTTCTTCAAAGTAACAAAATACTCCTGTCTTCTTGATCACATCTTGTGCTAAGAAAATTACTTGATCTATCCAATCCACGTCTTAATAATTCCACAAACATCTTCCCACGCTTTGAATCAGTATGATTGATCAGAGGTAATCTATTAAGCTCTTTTAAGTCTTGCACAGGAAGTTTTATGATACTGGAGTAAAAATGATAAACATCACATACAAATTTACTCTCTTTATCAAGAAGGCATCAAACACTTCATCATACTTCCATGCAATGATCTTTACTTGGTTTGTAAAATCTGGAGCAATCATTGCATTCAACAGTTCAACAACTGATTGTCTTTTTTTGCAATATATTTCTAACCAAATCTCCGGTTGTTCTTGAACTATCGAGAATATGCCTTTGATCAGTTGAAGCTTTATAAGTCTGTCTTTCTGGATGAGCAAACATTTCCATTAATTCTTTTCTATGAGCATGCGCATCATCAAATCTTGACATTTGTTTTATTTCCTGAGGTTTTAACATTATTGTTCTTTTTGTTATCTCAAGATACTGAGAGTTATCTGTATCAAGCACTATCATTTTCTTCATTTGTTTCTCAGTTTCTTGAAAGCTTTTTACAAGATTTCTCAGAGATACAGATTGTAGTCTCTTCAGCTTCCTCCAAGGGTAATTTCTAGCTTGCAACCATGATCTAAGAGCGGGAATACTCATATCATCAGGATCAGGATGGTGCAGCTCAGAACTAGACAGTTCTTCTACATTTATAACCTCCTTTGTTCTTATCCATTCACCATGCTCAACCACTATCTCATTTGGATCTATTGAAGCAACTGACTCAGCATAGATGCATTTCTCGTATTCATCATTAATTTGAGAAACAGTCAATCCATCCAAATACACTCTATTGTATTTCATGTTCACAAGATAGTTATATTTTTCTTCAAAATCCTGTGGTACTTCATCTTGTTCTTGTATATGTTCTTGTGAAGAGAAATGTGACACAATTCAGCTTCATCAATATCTTCATTCTCAAGAACTTCATCATACCAATCATCATTATATATTTCTTCAATATCATCTAAAGCATCAATCTGTTCTTGAACATTTTGCTTTTCAACCAATTCTTCAATTCTTTGAAGCTTAGAAGAGGATTCAGTTTGATCAATATCTTCTAACTCATTCACTTTCCTTTTGCCTTTTCTTTGCTCAAGATTTTCTTCATCCTGCATCTCAGTACTAAAAACACATGTACTGGTGATATAGATTTCTGAGCTTCTCTTTCCTTTATCAATTCAGCTTTGAGATTTTCATTTTCTTCAGATAACTTCTTGAATTTCTCTCAAGACTATCATAATCTTTAATCATAACTTCAAAGTTCTTTATCACATCTTCTTTATCTCGGGCAAAACTAACAATCTTTTCATCTTTTAACACATTTTCTTCAGACAACTTTAAATTTTCATCTTTGAGCTTTTGAATTTCTTTTTTACAAGAGCTGATTATCTCTTTCATTCTTTCATTTTCAACTTTCAACTCTTCAATCTCTTTTTCTTTGTTACATTTTCTTCTTTCAATCTCATCAACTTCAACTATTTCCTCTGTTTGTATAGACACATTGTGTGACATACTAACTGGGATTTCTTCTGCTCCTTCATTTGTATCAATTTCAAATACTTGATTGAATGAAATATCATTGATAAAATCAGAATCAGATGTTTGATTTTGAGAATTCCTTTCTGTTACAGCTTTCTCAACATTTTCTTCAATCATAGCCTGTGGCTCATTTTTAGTATCTTCAACATTCCCTTCTTCATTTCCTTCTTGATTTACTTCAGTGATATCATTATTGTCATCATCATCATCATCATCACTTTCTTAACTTGATGAAACTTCAGACATATCATCATCACTTTCTTCATCAACTTCTACATCTTCAATCAGATCATTTGGATCTATTGGTTCTTCTTCAGTTAGATGGAAGTGTGGCCGAGTAATATCAACTTCATCCATTGATACATTCCTGATATAATCAAAAACTGGAATGTTTTGAGCACCAGTGATCATTGCCAGTCTTTTGTACACACTCTCTGACATGTGCTCTAGCTGAATCTTATCACCAATAACTTCTTCAGCATACAAATGTGGATTTGCATCATTAATGAGAAGTTGAAGAAATCTTGGGTACATCAGATACTTATGCCTTACTCCTCTTTCCAAATTAAAAATGAATCCATTCATTATCCACTTAGCCATATTAAATCTTCTGTTTATGGATAAGGCTACAATTGGAGATGCAATGTCAACAGGGAATGAATCCCAACCCGCACTTCTTTTTGACATGCAATGTTGAAAGATATAGCATAAAAGCTTCCAATGCTTAAATACACGAGCTCTGAAAAATTGTTTCTTAGGGAAATGATCAGGATGACCCATCTGTAGAAAAACTTCTCTACACTCATTAAATGTATATTTAGATAAATCTTTAGGATCATTATCTCCCGGTCTTAAAGCTTGTCTAATTACTTCTACAGAAACTTCAAGCATTCTTTCTGAAGTGATAAAGGCTCTTAAGACTTTATTTCCTTGATCATCTCTTTCAACTTGAGCAGTTCTCCAGAATTTTTTAATCATTCTTCTATTTATCATGGGCCTTGCACACATGGCATACACATATTTTGTTCTTAGTAAGAATCTGATAATATCTTCATATCCTGTAGCTTCTCTGTTTTCATCATTTAAGAAAGCAACTACATTGTGTTTTGGCTCAAATTTTAATTCTGTCATCTACCAAACACAACAAAAGAATTATGAAAACATTGAATATTGATTTAATGAAATTTATTTCCACATATGACTTTTGATTTTGACTTTGAATTTGACCCTTTTATTTTTACTTTGAATGAGATTTCAAGTTGTAAAAGATTTGAATTTGTACTATTTGACTTTTGAAAGTTATCTTAATTCATTTTGAATTAATTATTTAACATTTCAATTTTGATTTATTTAATTTCTTTTTTTATTTTTGTTCAAAAATTGATGTCTGTTCATCTTCTTCTTCTTCGACTATGCAAAGTCGACAGATTTCATCATCCACAAAAATTTCACTTTAAGATCAAAACAATACATTAATAGACTCGAAAATGTGTTCTTATCAATAATCCAGTATCAATTTTTGATATGATACTCATTTGATCAGATTAAACTTGGATATATTGGTTCGAACGCCCAAATAGCATTCAACCGTCTATTGACAAAACACTGATTTAACCCAAATTTTATATTTGAATCACAAACTTAGGTTTATATATTGAAATACAATGTATACTCAAAGGATTTGATTGATTTCTGATGAAATAAGGATATGTTGGTTCTCGACAGTCGCAGTTCGAGGGTTTTGGTTCTGAAATTTTGAAGTGTGAATGAAAAATACGCATAAGTGTTCAATATATATAAGTGAAATTTTAGGCGTATGAGCCTGTTCGGACATATGGTCCCTGTTTGAGCGTATGAAAACCTAGAATTCACTTATTTTGTTAGACAATGAGCACTGTTGTGCCTTTAAGTCAACGCATGAGAACTGTTCAGAGCATAAGCACTGTTTAGGCGCTTTTGCACTGTTCAGTCGCATGGACTTTGTAAAACGTCTAACACTTGAAATTTTGAAACTATTTAGACGTATGAGACATGACAAACGTTAACACACTATTTAGACGCATGGGATTATCACAAACGCCCATAATTGAAATTTTCAGATGTATTACAACTGTTTAGACGCATGGGAATGAATCAACGTCCAACACTTGTAATTTTCATAGATGTATTACAATGTTTAGACGCAAGGAAAACGTCCAACACTTGTAATCCTGAAAATTTCATCATGCTCCTATTGAGACGCATGTGCACTGTTTATGTACATGCACTTGTGATTCCAATTTTTTCACTTGCACACTTTTTACCATTTAGATCCTCAAATTTTGAACTTTTTGCATTTTGCACTTTCAATTTATAAAATTTTTATTTTATTTCTTCTTAAATTTCTTTTGTCCCTTCATTTTAGTCTCAACATAAAATCAAAATCATCTGATTTTCAACTTAAAAATCATTTATTTGCAAGATTATGTCTATTCATATTGTAATTTTCAAACATATTCTATTTTCAGATTACACAAATACTTTGAACATATAGCATCATCCTTTCAATTCAACATTTCAAATTTGATTATGATTATTGAATATTTTCTAAGAACAACTCTTTCAGATATTACTCCCCCTAAACTTTTAAGTTTGAAAAAACTTATAAGTTTCTTATGAAAGAGAATAAGATCACACAACACATGTGACATTGCCTTCACACACAAAGACATGCATAAAAGGAAAATGAATATGAATTAAAATCTAAAAATTAAACATAGAATAAATGTCTGCAGAGAGATCATATTAGTGAAAATCAGCATATTAAATAAAATAAATGTGAAGAGTCATAGACAATGAATATATCCTGATCAAGTGTGTTCCAGGTCAGTGATATCACAGCAAAGGAGACACAAGATCTAAGGACAGACAATGAGTGTTTTTAACACAATTATCAACTCACTTACTTTTCAATTCTTGGATTGATTAGTGTTGATTTAGATATGACATGATGTGAAGCATACAGAGACTAAGAGAGCTCAACTATCGTCATGAAATGTAAGAAAGAACACATGCTCAACTTATTACTGAAACATAGATATCACCAGAGTTCATGTTACTTAGTTAATAGAGTATGATCATGGATAACCATTTGATCAGCTCTGACTATTCATTTGAATAGGTTGTGCACATTGGCATCTCTTTGCATCAAAAAGAGAATCCAGGTTTGTAATGACTTACAACAAAGGATATCTCAGTACTTCAGGTCTATTATGACTCGTAACAGAGAAGTGAAATGATGCTTGTAATAGATCTCATGATGTCACATAGTTTCAATAGGTTGAGAGATGTATCTTAACAAACATTCATTCTGATAAGCTAAAGCAACTCAAAAGTACTCAGATGAATACACACAAGCATGTATGTTTAGTTTGATCACAAGAATTTACTTTTCAGCATAATAGTCAGATATTAGCTACACATCATATCTGATCATGTCTAGACTTTATGAATGAGTGAAGTATGCAACTGATCTCACTAATGAACTATCATTTCTCACATATTGCAAAACATAATCCTTTCCAAAAAATATTTTTGTATTTTTGATATATATTTTTGTATTTGATTTTTCTATGAAAAACATAAAATCACACACACACAAAAATATAAACAGGCAATTCACAATCAGAGTATCACTTATTATGATCTTTTGATTTAGGGAGATCACATATGATTTATAAGACCATTGATTCTACTAAGTATTCAAACCGTCCTGGTAGGAAGGCTTTAGTAAATAGATCTGCCAATTGTTTTTCTGTTGCAATTTGAATCAATATGATTAATCCCTTTTCAGAGTTATCTCTAAGAAAATGATATCGATTTCGATATGTTTTGTTTTTGAGTGTTGAAAGGATTGGCTGTTATGAACATAGCAGCTGTGTTATCAATATAGATTGGTGTTTTAAGAAAGTTGAATCCATAATCTAGTAATGATTTTGCAACCAAAGGATTTGAGAACATCCTGCTGAGGCAGCAATGTACTCAGCTTCTGTAGTTGAAACAGAGACATTTGTTTGTTTCTTGCATTGCCATGAGACTAATCGGACCAAGAAATTGACACCCACCCGAAGTAGATTTTCTATCTTGACACATCCACCATAATCACTATCAGTATATCCATATAATTCAAATTTCCCTCGTAAGGATACCAAAGCCCTAAGGTGGTTTACCTTTGAGATACCTGAATATTCTTTTGACAGCAATTAAGTGAATTCTTTCGGGTCTGATTGATACCTGGCACATACACAAACAGCATACATAATTTCTGGTCTAGATGTAGTAAGATACATCAAGATCCAATCATTGATCTGTATAACGTTTGGTCAATAGATTTTCCTTTTGGATCAGGTTCAATCTTGGTGTTAACATCTGCTGGAGTTCGTATGGACTGATAGTCGTGCAATTTAAATTTCTTTAAGAGCTTGTCAACAAACTTTTCTTGATTGATGAAGATTCCATTTGTAGTTTGCTTCACTTGAAGTCCAAGAAAGAAATTAATCTCTCCCATAGAACTCATTTGAAATTGAGATTTCATTATTTCTTCAAATTCATTGCACAATTTTGGACATGTAGAACCAATATGATATCATCAACATACACTTGTACACATAAAAGATCATTATTATCCTTCTTTATGAATAAAGTTGGATCAATTTTCCCTCGTGTGTATCCATGTTGGATTAAGTGTTGTGATAACGTCTCATACCAAATTCTAGGGGCTTGATGAAGTCCATATAAAGCTTTACTCAGTTTATATACTCGATGTGGAAATTGTGCATCCTCAAAGCCTAGAGGTTGCTTCACAAACACATCATTAGTGATTGGACCATATAGAAATGCACCCTTTACATCCATTTGATACACCATGAATTTCATGAATGAAGCATAAGCCAGGAAAACTCAAATTGATTCAAGTCTTGCAGCTGGTGCAAACACTTCATCATAATCTATACCTTCTTCCTGTGTGTATCCTTGTGCAACAAGTCTCGCTTTATTCCTTATTACAACACCATGATCATCAGTCTTATTTCTAAATAACCATTTCGTGCCAATTACATTTTCTCCTTCAGGTAGATCCACCAAATTCCACACTTCTTGTTTGTGGAATAGAAGTAATTCTTCTTGCATGGCTTCTATCCAACCATTGTCCTTTAATTCTTCGGTAACATTTTTAGGAACAATTTGAGAAAGAAAAAAAGAGTATAAGCATACGTTTGCTTGTTCTAATTTACTCCTTGTTGTTCTCTCATTCAATGAACCAATAATCTGAGAAATTGGATGATTCTTGTGAATGAGAGATGTAGTAATCTCATCACATTGAACATTAACATCCAGATTTGTTTGATTCAAGTTGGAAAACTCATGTATCAAAGTAGAAGAATATGGATTGAAGTTTGGAACTTGAGTAGGTGAATTGACAAAGTAATCAAAGTTACCTGTATCAACTACATCACCTGAAATGGATGATGTTCCAAACTCAGGTATCACAAACTCATTACCATCATTAAGAATATTTTGTGATTCTTCCTGATTAATTGACTCTGAATGATCTGAAACTGTATTTTCATGGTATTGAATTGTTGAATCCTTGACAAATGATAAAAATGGGTAGTCTGAGTTTGAATCATCTGGGTCATCAGAATTTGAATCTTCACTGAAAGATCCAAGATCTCCTTTTGAGTTCTTCTTATCTGTAGAATTAAGACAATTTTATTGATCAAACAAATTGGATTGAAAAGAGTTTGATAATGAATCTAGATCAAATAAACATGCAGGACCATTTGAAACTGATGGAAAAGAATTTTCCATAAATTTAACGTTGAATGTTTCAAGGATTACATTCGTCCTAGAGTTGTAGACTCGATATGCTTTTGAAACTGATGAATATCCAACGAAAAATCCATTATCAGATTTTGCATCAAATTTTCCTAATTGATCACTTGAATTAAGAATCATAACAGGACAACCAAATGATTTTAAAAATTTTATGTTCGGTTTTCTGCCAAACATTAACTCATATGGAGTTTTCAGTTTATCTTTGACAATTAAGATTCGATTCTGAACGAAACATGCAGTTGATATTGCTTCATCCCAAAAAGTGATAGGTATTTTTGCATCGGCTAACATAGAACGAGCAGCTTCAATCAGTGTTCTATTCTTCCTTTCAGCAACTCCATTTTGTTGAGGAGTTCTGGGAGCACTGAACTGATGAGCTATCCCTTTCTGTGCACAAAACATTTCAATGTTAGCATTTTTGAATTCTGTTCCATTATCACTTCTTATTATTTTCACTTTGTTGTCTAATTGATTTTCAACTTTAATGATAAATCCTTTTAATAATTCAGTTGTTTCAGATTTGGCATAAAGAAAGAAAACCCATGAAAATCTTGTAAAGTCATCAATGATAACTAAACAATATGATTTTCGTCCAATACTCTTGACGTTTGTTGGTCCAAAAAGGTTCATATGTAACATCTGGAGAGGTTTGGATGTTGAGTTTATAGGCTTGGACTTATAAGACGCTCTGTGTTCCTTTCCCTTCAAACATGCTAAACAGTGATCATTTGTTGCAAACTTCTTGGATGGAAGTCTAATGACATGATTCCTGCTACAAGCTTGTTCATATTCTTGAAATTTGAATGACCGAGACGTCTATGCCAAAGCTGGCTTTCATCATTTGATGCCTTTGCAATTAGGCATGTTGTTTCAGTTGAAGGATCAACTTGAGACATATCCAATTTGTATACATCACTGTCTCTCTCAGCTGTAACAATTACCCAATCTTTGGTTATCTTGAAACCTAGCTTCAAAACATAACAGATTGAATTATCAAACAGAACAGAATAAGATTTGTCATATATTGAGATACGCTTAAAAGATTAAAGTTCAACTGTGAACAAAAGTTGACTTTATCAAAGCTTATTATCCATTGGATATTGTTCCTTCTCCAATATTTTTCCTCCAGCATCACCACCAAAGGCGACGTGAGTTCCATCTTTTGACTTAAAATCTTGTAACACGGCAGTATTGCCTCTCATGTGCCGACTACACCCACTATCCACATACCATGTATTGATTGGTCTTTTTGGGCGTACCTGCACTACAAGAAAGTTAAGTTGAAATATCTACCCAAGCCGAAATGGTCTTGGGCTTTCCAAATTTATCAACAATTGTAAATTGATTATAATGGAGATTATTCAAATCAGGTTTATTTTTGATGAATTTACCAATTTTATTCTGAAAATTGTTTGATTTATTTTTGTGAACAATCATACCATTCGATTGATCATCTTTTGAAATGTATTGATGTCTAACATTTTTATTAGTCATCCTTACAGATCTTGGTATAAAGTGTTCTTGCATATTATGTTTTGAGCTCATATAGTTGTTCTTAAGAAAAGATCTCAAACCTACATTAGGTTGATTAATGTCTCTTTGAAATCCATTAGTTTGATTTCTCAAATACTGTGGATTAGCAAATCCTTTGCTTATGTTTGATTTTGCAAAGTTTCTAGTGAGAGATCTATTTCTAAAGTAACAATCTGCAGTGTTGTGAGTATTTTCATCACAATAAGTACAATATTTCTTATAGTAACAATCTGTTGTCGAATGATTTCTCATGTCACATATGTGACAGTACTTGTTGAAGTAGCACTCAGCAGTATTGTGATTTTTCATATCACAAATTTCACAGTACTTTTGTGGTGTTAAAAACAACTTTTTGTTAACTTTTGACAATGACATAATGTTGATTTTGGTGTCATATAGTTAAGCTGTTGTCTTTCATTTTTCACAATTTAATTTTGTGTCAGATTATTGTTCATTTGTTTAACATGAACTTCCTTCTTGAATGTATTAGAAACAAATCTTTTTGCTATAGCGGAAGTCTTTGAATCTAAACTAGATTTCAGATCAGAGTTTGATTTGTTCATAACATTTGCTTTATTATTTGAAAGAGAATTCATATTTAACATACCTACTGCCACAAATTTAATTGGTTTTATTTTTGTTGTTTGAATTGTTGCTTTAATCAAATTTTCTGAACTTTTGTTTTGTTCAGATGTTGCTTTTGCAGATTTCTTTCTTCTTCTTTGATTCTTTGATTTAGAAGAGCTTGGTTTATTTTCAGATTGAACATCATCAGAAGAAGATTCCTTTTCTGATTGAAATTGTTTCATATTGATTGTGTTTGAATCTTCTGATGTCCTATCTGTTGTTTATCCTTGTTTTGAATTCTGACTTCTTCTATTACATTATGAATTTGATCAGAAGAGATATTTTGTTTTAGTTGTTTTGGTTCATATGATTTTATCTTGATTGGATGTCCATTTTTGATTTTTTCTTGATCTTTTTCAACAAACACTTGGACATTTTCTTTTTCTTCTTCTGCATTCTTGGTTTTGATCTGAAAGGCTTTAAGCTTTGCTTTATTTTCAGGTGAATGATCATGAGTATTGAAATTCTCTGGTAGTGTGTTTGTTTGACCAACTTCAAGGAGCTGCTATTTTCTCGAAGATCGATTTACGTTCTGGCTATCATCAATTGCGAGTCTACGATGGTGATATCCCAAACACCGCTTTCCATACTCGTTATGGAGACTATGAGTTATGGTGATGCCTTTTGGTTTAACCAATGCTCCTGCTATCTTCATGGATCTCATGACCGAGTATGCAAGCCTTATCTAGACAAGTTTGTGATCGTCTTCATTGATGACATACTTATCTATTCCAAGTCCAACACCGATCATGAATTGCATTTGAGATTGGTTCTTGAGTTGTTGAAGAAAGAGCAATTGTACGCAAAGTTCTCGAAGTGTGACTTCTGGCTCGAGGAAGTTCAATTTCTAGGACACGTAGTGAATAGCCAAGGAATTCACGTTGATCCTGCAAAGGTGGAAGCTGTGAAGAATTGGTGTGTTCCTACAACTCCTACCGAAGTTCGTTCTTTTCTTGGTCTTGCTGGTTATTACCGGCGATTCATTGCCAATTTCTCGAGGATCGCGAAACCGCTCACTACTTTGACACAAAAGAATAAACCATTCGAGTGGGGTTCCGAGCAAGAAGAAGCTTTTGAAGCGTTAAAGCATAAGTTGTGCAATGCTCCTATCTTGACCCTACCCGATGGAAATGACGATTTCACCGTGTATTGTGATGCATCTAAACAAGGCCTTGGTTGTGTTCTTATGCAACGAGGGAAGGTCATAGCTTACGCATCGAGACAATTGAAGATTCACGAGGTGAATTACACAACTCATGATCTCGAGCTAGGGGCTGTTGTATTTGATTTGAAGATTTGGAGGCACTACCTGTATGGTACGCAATGTATAGTCTACACCGATCACAAAAGCCTTCAACACATTTTCAATCAAAAAGATCTCAACATGAGACAACGTCGTTGGGTGGAGTTGATTAGTGACTATGATTGTGACATTCGTTACCATCCTGGTAAAGCAAACGTTGTAGCCGATGCACTAAGCCGAAAGATTCACAACAAGATGATCTCATTCCAAGAAATTCGCGATCGACATCAATGGTTTGACACTTTGGGTGAGTACGATACTGAGATACGACTAGATGTCAACGAGACCACCGTACTACTACAAAACTTGAGAATAGATAGTGACATCGAGTCTAGCATCCTGGAGGCTCAACAAATGGTTCAATGAGAAGGAAGAATGAAGGATGAATTAGAGCATAACCTTCTAACCCAATTGGAAACGAAACCCAATGGGTTGATGTACTTCGCCAATCGCATTTGGATTCCAAATCATGATAACATTCGTACCTTTATTATGAATGAAGCTCATCAAACTCGTTATTCTATTCATCCTGGTTCCGATAAGATGTATATGGACCTACGTGGTCAATATTGGTGGCCTGGAATGAAGAAAGACATAGCGACCTATGTAGCTAAGTGCCTCACATGTACGAAGGTCAAAGCCGAACATCAACGTCCGAGTGGATTACTGGAGCAAACCCGAGATCCCTATGTGGAAATGGGAACACATATCCATGGACTTCATAACAAAGCTACCCCGAAACTCTCGAGGACATGATAGCATATGGGTGATCGTTGACCGATTGACCAAGTCGGCACATTTTATACCCATACGTGACACTTACAAGACATCAAAGTTAGCTCGTATATACGTTGATGAGATTGTAAGTCGTCGTGGGGTACCTCTGCACATCATATCCGACCGAGATGCTCGTTTCACTTCACATTTTTGGTCGTCTATGCAAGAACTTTTGGGTACACAATTGGATCTAAGCACGGCTTACCATCCTCAAACTGATGGTCAAACCGAGCGAACGATCCAAACCTTGGAGGATTTGCTACGCCTTGTGTTCTTGACTTTGGTGGTGATTGGGATACGTATCTACCGCTCGCGGAATTTTCGTATAACAATAGTTACCACTCGAGTATCAAGATGGCACCGTTTGAAGCAATTTATGGTCGAAAATGTCGTTCACCGATCTGTTGGACCGACATTGGTGAAAACTTCATCACTGGTCCTGAACTTATACAAGAGACGACCAATACAGTTTCTATTATCCGCAAGAACCTTGAAGTGGCAAGAAGTCGTCAAAAGAGCTATGCTGACAAGCGACGTAAGCCATTGGAATTCCAAGTTGGGGAGATGGTCCTTCTTAAGGTTTCACCGTGGAAAGGTGTGGTTCGCTTTGGAAAGAAGGCAAACTGGCTCCAAGATTTGTAGGACCTTTCAAAATCCTGAAAAGGATTGGGAAAGTGGCTTATAAACTAGAGTTACCTTCCGACCTTAGTGGAATTCATCCTGTGTTCCACGTCTCAAATTTGAGAAAGTGTTTGGCCGACGAAAGTCTGTATGTTCCACTGGAAGACATTCAGATTGACGAGTCCTTGCATTTCGTCGAGAAACCTGTTGAAATCATGGATCGTATAATGAAGAAGACTAGAACCACGACAACCCCAATCGTCAAGGTTCGTTGGGAAAATAAACGCGGCGCTGAATTTACTTGGGAACGTGAGGAACACATGAAGAAGAGATACCCATTCTTATTTGTATAGTTTCATTTCTTTTAATTTCGGGACGAAATTCTTTTAAGTTGGGGAGACTGTAACATCTTGTAATTTTGTTAGCTGAAAGTTAATTTCGTTTATTCTTACAAGGGTTATATTTGTCAATTTTGAAACTCATGTCATTTGTGTTTTTATGAAAGTTAAAAGTATAAATATTAAATAAAAATAATGTTAATATTAATAAAAGTAACAATAATAACCATAATAATAATACTTGAATAACTAACAAGTTAGATTAAAGTTTAGGGGTTGTTTTGTAACTTTACAACTTTAAAAGAAAGTTTTTATGCTTAATATAACAAAACTAAAACCTAAGGGACTAAAGTGTAAATTGCTAAACCAACCCCCTCCCTCTTTTGACCCCGTGTTTCCGGCCGATTCCGGCCATCCTTCGGCCGGATTCCGGTGACTCCTAAACTCGTCGAAAACTGTTGAATATTGATCCGTAACCGCTCCCTAACCCTTCTAGAATGAGACTCGAACATGTGTGCATCAATTAACCACATTTAAACACCCGTTTCTTGTCTAATCGAACACTTAACCGAAACATCTTCAACTTCTTAGCCGTTCGAGCATTAAACCCCATTAATAATCCAATTAATCGAACCAAAACGATCTTGTATCTATCTCTAAATGATTATCACATTCAATTTCGCCTGATAACCACCATTTCATCTCAATTGATCATCATCTTCGTCGTGACCTACAACTTGGTCGAGCTTCATCTTCTGAGCATTTTAAATCCAAATTGGGTGAGGGCTATTACTCAGCATCACCATCCGAAGCTTCATACAAGTTTAATTGGGTTATCAACCTCGTTTGCACCTTGAAGCACATCCCCGCAGTCGCGAATCGTTCTTGAACTTGAGATCATCAATTCGAGCTTAATAACGTAATTACCACACATCTTTGTGCTAGGTTTCACATGGGCAATCAAAGCCCTATGATTGATTTCATTAACAATATCAATTCGATGTTCAATTGGAATCAAATCGATTCTAGGGTTCTTATGAAATTGGGGGCTTTTGTATTTAATGTTTTTAAACTTTAAAACTGAGCTTTTTACAGACATGGGGCTTATAGCCCAGCGGTAACTTACACGAACTCCACACATAGGGTCCAGGGTTCGAACCCGGGCACCCGCAGGTTATTTTAAAATTAGTTTTTTTAATCATTTCAAATTATTTAAATTCTTAATATATTACTTAATCAAAATAAAATTGTTATTGTTAATTAAATTTATTCCAGAAGTTATTAATTTAATTTCTGAATTTTTTTTTGAACAATTTAATATTCTAATTTTATAGTTTAAAATTATTAAAACTATGGCAATAGTTATTTAAAAGTTTGTCTTTTATTACCTTGAAACGGTCTTCTTTAACTCAAATAAGTTATATTATAACCTATTTAAATAATTGACTATTTAATTAATTATTAACTTAATTTTTAAGGTTTAAAAGCAAACTTATGATGTTAAATTTAATTATTTTTAGAATAACAAAGGTTATAAAATATTATTACTTCTTTTATGTGATTTAAATGCTAAAAATCTTTTATGTTTCAAATTTTGGTTATTTCAAAACATTATAAATCTACATGTTAAATAACTAATTATTCAAATAGTTATTGTATAATTATTTAAATATTAATTCTTTTAACCATGTTGTATATAAATAATTAATAAAGTTATTCCTTAAAATTTTGTTTAAATTCTTAAAACTTATGACATAATATAATATATTTATATTTATTTTTAAGGTTTTTGTATTATAAAACCTTTATAATAAATCATTTTAAAAGCTCAAAACTTTATAAAATGATTTTAAATAATTTCAACGTCATTTAAATATGTAATATCTTATCAAGTTTTTAAATAGTTAACTATTAAATTAATTATTTCTTTACAAATATTATACTTAATTTCTATTAAATCAATAACTTAAATTGTTGAGATATTTTTTAATTAATTTATATTGTCTTTATTAAACCAAAACATAAACAAGTCATTATTTTATTTAATTATTTAAACCCCCAAATTCCAATTGAAACCCTAGTTCATGTCTTATTGTTAATCCTTTATTGAACTTAATCTTGGAACATATACATTTAGGCATCTTGTAAGAGAGATCATTGGAGCCTCGTTTGTTCTTCTTATCATCATCTTATATATATAATGTGAGTTTTCCTTGCCCTTTTTCATATTTTCACACTAATTTGGGGTGAAACATCATAGCTTATACATGATACACTTATACACATTTGAGACTTGTAAATCACATGCAATTCAACTTATTATTTTGTCATGGTTATTTGTGTATTGTAAGTGATTATATGAGATACATAGTTTGTTTACAATCATTAACTATTGCTAGCCTGGCGACGTCTTAGATCTTTGGGCCTGACAAGCCTATTTGGTGCTAAAGCCGAGGTATTGCCGGCTCCTGATGACGTATGCTTGTTCATCATGGGAACCAAATACACTTAGCCAATCTTTTATACTGTAATCAAGTCGAGGTTTGGTTGTGACGATATGTGTTCTATAACCTTACTTGCTTATGACCTATGACATGAATTGCTACTTGTAACTTTATCATATTATGTATAAAAACCTTGGAAACTCACCAACTATTTATAGTTGACCCTTTTATTTTTATCATGTTTTAGGAAATCCCCAAGTTTAAAGTGGACTTTTGAAGCTTGGAAATAAAACTAGGACTTGGACCTAGTTAAATAAATAAATGTTATGTTACGTTTTGTTTTATTTGGGAGTATTTCATGTTTTGAGACTTATGTTTGTAATGCCTTTTGAAACTTATAATTTTAATATTTACACCTAAATATAGCGTTATGTGGCTGTAAACAATCTTAACCCTCACATCTTGACGATTCCGCCGTCTAGGTTGGGGTGTGACATGTATGGGGTCAAGCTCAGGAGAAGGCGTTTAAGGAGTTAAAGGCGAGGTTGACTCAAGCTCCGGTTCTGTCATTACCTGATGGAAGCGAGGAGTTGGTGGTTTATTCGGATGCTTCTTACTCGGGGTTGGGATGTGTGTTGATGTAGAGGGGAAAGGTTATCCTATGCATCCCGATAGTTGAAGGTTCATGAGGCTAATTATCCTACTCAAGACTTGGAGCTAGCAGTCATGGTCTTTGCGTTAAAGATTTGGAGGCACTACTTATATGGGATGAAGTGCACCATATTCACTGACCACAAGAGCTTGAAGTACTTCTTTGAGCAGAAAGATTTGAACATGAGGCAGAGGAGATGGTTGGAGCTCATAAAGGATTATGATTGCAAGATCCACTGCCATCCAGGAAAAGCCAACGTGGTGGCGGATGCCCTTAGCCGAAAGGAGAGACCCAAGCCGATTTGGGTGAAGGCTTACTAGTTGGTCATTTTTGGGTTTGTTGAACCAAATCAAAGTAGTTTAACCTTTTAAACTATGAAAACGCAGTGGATAGATACCTTAATATTATCATTAGTAATCTGAAAAATTAAGGCTTATAACATATCATCAACAAACCCAAGAACATAGGATCATTTATATGTGTTTGAACTAGCTACCAACAACAAATAACAACCCAAAACAAGCCATACATACTACCTTTAGTAAAGCTGCAGAAAACAAATTTTAATGAAGAAGGTGAGGTTCTTGAATGACCAAAACACCAAGGAGAGTGTCCTCAAGTATCCATACCCACAAGAATCAAGCAAAGACCACTCTTGCTAGGATTTGAGCACCAAAGTCGGATCAAGAAGGCTGCTGGAGCCTTGTTCCAGCCGTGAACTATCAAGAAAGCTACTAGAGCTTTGTTCCAGCCGTGAACTCTTTCTTCCGAAAGAAGAGTTGATGTTCTTGTGACCCTTTGCATATGAGAGAGAGCAAGATGAAGTGTGTGTGTGTTCAAAAGGATTCAAGGTTTTCAGGACCTCAAAAGGAAAAACAAAAGGGAGAGCCCCCTAAGGGGCGGCCGAACCCAATTTTATTTTGGGTTTTCCCCCCAAAACTCCCTTTTAATCTTTGTTAAACTAATTGTTTAAAATATATATATAATTAACCTTTTAATTATATAACATACACACACTTTTATTATTTGATGTTATTTATTTCAGAGCAGTGAAGAACTAGCTCAAGGTATAACATTTGGTGAATATCAAAACCCAATATGTATTTCAGGTCGGAGGATACCAAATGATATTCGCCTTTACTCAAATTTACTTATGATCAATCTAGAAGATTCCATGTAGTAAAATTGAGATGCGGGTCAATCCAATATTTGTATCCCACAAATATCTATGAACTTTGGCAGCAACCAGTTGCTCTATATTCATTCCTTATGAATATCCACCAATCCATGTTCATAATAGTCTTACGTTCATTTGTTCCCACAAACATGACCGACTATGGACATTTAGAATAATAAACGTATTCATGGATCATGCTAAAATAAATATAACTCAAATATCACAAGTATATAAAGAGTTAAACATTACATTGTTCTAAAACTTTAAATACTAAACAAATGAATTCCAGTCACTAGGATATCGAAGTCCTAAGGCACAAGTATGAATTTCATGTTTTGCCCTTTCAAGGAGCTTCGTGAGTGGATCCGCAATGTATTGATCGGTGTGAACTTTACGAATACATATTTTTTTCCTTTTCAACTTCATCCCTTATGTAGTTGAATTTCCGCTCAATGTACCTAGCCTTTTGAAGTGCACAGGGTACCTAGATTTATGCAATCGTACCCTCGTTATCACAAAAGGATTTCTAGGGGTCTTGAATGGTAGAGACCACCCTAGGTAGGCAATAAATTTATTTATCCATACAGCTTCCTGAGCTACTGATGATGCAGCTATGTATTCGGACTTTGTAGTGGACAATGCTACTCCATTCATAATGAAGACATACCCTGATTGTGATCGAGAATCATCTCGAATGGTTTGGAAACTCGCATCCGTGTAACCCTTTACAACGAGTTCCTCTTCATCAGATCCGTATATTAGAAACATTTCCATAGTCCTCCTAAGGTATTTCAATATACTTTTAATAGCCATCCAATAGCTATTACCTGGATTCTGCTGATATCTGCTCGTCATGATTAACGCGCATGACACGTCCGATCTAGTGCAAATCATCTCACACATGATGGATCCTATAGCAGATGCATATGGGATGTCCTTCATTCGATCTTGCTCATCCTTTGAGCTTGGACATTGAGATGTACTCAATATTGTCCCTCTTTGAATAGGTACCGTACCTTTCTCAGAGTTTTTCCATCTTGAACCTTTTCAAGACTTTATTAATATATGCACTTTGATTTAAACCTATCAACCGCCTCGATCTATCCCTATAGATCTATATTCCCAAAATATAGGCGGCTTCACCGAGATTATTATGGAAAAATAACTTCCAAGCCAGGTTTTGACACCTTCCATGGTTGGAATATCATTTCCAAAAGGTAGTATGTCATCAACATACAATACTAAGAATGTTATTACGCTCCCACTAGCCTTCGTATATACACAAGCCTCATCAGCGTTCTTGATGAAACCAAATTTCTTGATCTCTTCATCAAAACGTTGATTCCAACTTCTCGATGTTTGATTCAATCCATGGATTGATCTCTTTAACTTGCATAATTTATTAGGATGTTTTGGATCGACAAAACCATCTAGCTGAACCATATGGACAGTCTCTTCGAGATGTCCATTAAGACAAGCGGTTTTGACATCCATTTGCCAAATCTCATAGTCATAGTATGTAGCTATGGCAAATAATTTTCTAATTGACTTTAGCATTGCCACAGGTAAGAAAATGTCATCATAATCAACCCATTGATTTTGAGTGAAACCTTTTGCTACAAGTCTTGCTTTTTAAGTATCCAAGTTTCCATGTATATCTATTTTCTTCTTCAAACCCACTTGCATCCAACTGGTTTGGAGTTAAGTGGAGGGTCAACCAATTCCTAAACTTGATTGTCATACATGGATTGCATCTCAAGGTTTATGGCATCTAGCCATTTGTCACAATCCGAATTGGACATTGCTTCATGGTATGTGGTTGGCTCATCGGAGTCAACCACATAGCATCCATTCATGAAAAATCCATATCTTTCAGGTGGAATGCCAACTTTACCAGATCTGTGAACGTTTTGTGTGTATTGATCAACCTCTTGATCATCATCAATAACCTCTTGTTGATTCTAGTGTCAACCAAACGTGTATCAGCTTGTGGATTTTGATCATCGTCAAATTCCACTATTCTATACGTTATTCCTTCCATAAGGAACTTAGTTTCCAAGAACTCAGCCTTTTGAGCAATAATTACTCTTGCTCTGTTGGATCAAAGAAGTAGTATCCTATACAGTCTTTGGGATATCCAACAAATATACACTTAGTGAATTGACTATCTTGGTCAGGGCCATATTCAAAATACGAGCCTCGGAGAGCATTGCAAAACCCCAAAATGATAGAGGTAGTGAGCTTATAGCCATCATAGATTTGAACCATATCCAATAGGGTTCGATTTCTCCTTTCAGACACACCATTAAGTGGTGGTGTTCCAGGTGGAGTAAGTTGTGAGACGATCCCACAACTTCTTAGATGGTACTAAAAGCATCACTGAGGTATTCACCTCCTCTATCTGAATGAAGAACTTTGATAGTTTTATTGAGTTGGTTTTCTACTTCATTCTTGAAGATTTTGAACATTTCAAAAGCTTCATGTTTGTGTGTCATCATGTACACATAACCATAGCGACTATAACCGTTGGTAAAGGTAATAAAGTATATTTCACCATTTCTAGTCATTGTCTTAAAAGGGCCACATAGATCCGAATGTATGATTCCCAATAAGTCTTTTGCCCTCTCGTTAGTGCCACTAAAGGGCGACTTGGTCATCTTACCTTGTAAACAAGATTCACACTCGTCGAATGAAACATTTTCATTTGTTTTTCAAAAGAGCATTCTTTTGAGGTGTTTGAATCCGATTCTTGTTTATGTGACCAAGATGACAATGTCAAAGATAAGAATCACTTAAACCCATTTTAAGTTTCTTGGTGCTTTTTTGGTATAATGGCTATTATAGGATGAATCATTATGAACCAATTCATAAATTCCATTGTTAACAAACTTTAATTCATAACCACATTGTTCTAAAAGGGAAACAAAATTATGTTCCTAGTCTAACTAGGAGCATACAAAATGTTCTTAAGAACAACTTCCAAACTATTTGAAAGTTTCAAAATATTGTCTCTTTGGGCTTCGACATCAACTTTTGCTCTGTTGCCCATGTAGAGACTTGTGTCTCCCTTCTTGAAGTGCTTATTTCTTTTGAACCCCTGCAACAAATTGTATATGTGAGTTCCACATCCGTATCCAATACCCATGTGTTTAAAGAAATAACATTTAAACCAATGTGAATTATGAAAGTTGTACCTGAGGTTTGCCCAGCATCCCTCTTGTTTCTCAACTCTTTGAGATAGGTTGGACAATTCCTTTTCCAATGTCCTATCTCTCCACACTCAAAGCAACGATAGTTATTCGTTAACTTAGGCTTCTTAAGCTTAGGCTTTGGAGGTTCCGCTTTAGCCTTTCCTTTCCCCTTTCCTTTGATGTACCCCTTTCCTTTGGCAAAATTTGCCTTGGTATCAAGGAATGGCCTTTTCTTATTGCCTCCCTCATTGATCGAGAGAACATGTAGAACCTTTCTACCCATCCCTGCCTCAGATGTTTTGAGCATTGAGTGAAGCTCACCAATGCTCTTGTCCCAGCTGTTCATATTGTAATTCATTATGAATGTCTCAAACCTTTTAGTTAGACCATTAAGGATCAAATCCGTGGCCAACTCATTTGAGACGAGACAATTAAGCCGCTTAAGGCGATCAACGTGGCTTTTCATCTTAAGAACATAAGATGATACCGATTGGGTTTCTTCCATGTGACACGCATGAAGTGCTCGAACCGTTTCGAAGCGCTCTACCCTAGCTTGTTGAAGGAACATTTCCTTCAACTGGGTAATTATTTCATATGCCCCAAGATGCTCCAAGTCCTTTTGGAGTTTGGGAATCATAGTTCCCAACATGAGGCAGGAAACCTGCATGGAATCCTTAGTGTATTGAAGCCAATCGTCATAGGCCTCAACATCCTCAGGGTCGGGTTGGTCAGGAATAGGATCGTCAAGGACATAGGCCCTTTTCTCTTGCTTGAGAAAAATTCTCAAGTTTCAATACCAGTCAATAAAGTTATTATGGTTAAGACGATCCCTTTCTAAGATTTTTCTCAGTGATAGGGTAGGGACGGTCAAGGTGGTAGCATTATTGATTGCGGCCATTACTACAAAATTACAAAGTTCATTTAGTATTTCAGAAAAATTGCATTTTAATGATTAATAACCCTTTACACGTCTCATAGACAATTAATAATTAAAATCTAGAATCCAACGTTACATTTAAATGATGGTTAGGTGACCTTTATCCCATTATTTAAATTAACAAGGTAGTCAACATTTGACAATTGCAACCTATTGCAACTTCTAGCTTGATGGGATCGGTTAAACATCTTATGTTTAGTCGGCATGTAAAATCCCATCAACACCATTGTACGCCATGTTTCGGTGACCCTATGCACATGGTTTCCAATTCAAGTTACACACATGTGTGAGTTTACACATACAAGTGGTTAGGTGACCTTTATCCCACAAGTATGTTAAGCCCACCTCAAACACACAAGTTCCCTAAAAGTGGTTAGGTGACCTTTATCCCACAAGTAGTTCTCAAGTGATTCGAGTGTCGTGTAAAAGGATAGTGTTAAACTTGTTTCCAAAGGGATTTAAGTTTCCATTAATTCTAATTATGAAAACTCTATGTACCTTGTATTCGCATGCTTTCAAATACATGGTACCCTATGGTTCTCTTTTAATAAAACCTCTTTGTTAGGATCAGTGATCTAAGTTTGATCAATTAGAGTAGATTGCAGCGGAAATTCAAACAATGAATTAGACAATTTAGCAAGAACTCAATTGATATTCAATAGAAAAGCACATGGTTATAGAGAGAGAGAGAATTCTGCAAAAGGAATATTTCATTCAAATACTTTCGTGGTGGCTGAATGTCACACGTTACAATTAGGTCAACATTCCTTATATAAGGAATGTGACGTCTGCTGATGTCACTTGATAGTGACATCTAACAGAATTATAAAAACAACTGAAACTATGCAAACTACTAAGAATGTTCTCAACAACTGATCACATCTCAGAGAATGCTAAGTATAAAAACATAAAACTACTGAACTAAAACTACTAAAACTATAAACTACTGAAAGGTAAATTACAAGTATTGAAAAAGAAAACCATCACAACTACTGAAGTTAATAACTTCAGCTGTTGTGACAACTACTGAAGTTAATAACTTCAGCTGTTGTGACAACTACTGATCACTCTGGTCTTCAGTCTTTGTTCTTCAGACTTTTACTTCAGACGTGTCTTCAGCTGATAGCTTCAGACTTTGTCTCAGTACTTTACTTTCAGACTTTGTCTTCAGTAGAAATCTTCAGATCTTATCTTCAGACTTTGTCTTCGGACCTTGTAATCAGCTGATGTCTTCAGCTGTTGTGATCTTCTTCAGCAGTTGTAATGTCTATAGGATTTAGAGGTTTTTCTTATCAGGCTCATTGGTTCTTTTGGTCCAACAAACTCCCCCTGAACCAATACAGCCAAAACCTCTAAGTTTATTGATGATCCCACTTACTCTTTGGCAGGAACACCCTCTTGATCAGCTTTAGAGATAATCATGTAAGCACAGGCCGGGAAAAGGTTTCTGATCTTTTGATTGGCTAAGTATAGAAGGGAACTCTGTCTTGGGGAAACTGGACACAGAGTCTTGTCCCAACCATGAAACCTAATTCCCATTAATGAGTCTGTAAGACTCTCTTGCATAGGCCTCAAGGAGAACAACTTGTTCCTCATTGGTGAGTTCCTCTGCTTCTCCCTCAAAGAAGAACTCTAGGCCATAATATTCAGACAGATATCTTACTGTCTTCCCATTTTTTAACTCAACAGTTGTGATCTCTCTGTATGCGAATTCATCTGGATGAGAGCCTTCTAGCAACAACTGGAGTTCACTCTTTTGAAGATCTTCAAGTCTCTTGTATAGCAACCCCTTCTTGATCATTTTGTTCTCAAGTATAGATTGAGGGGTTGTCTTTGAGTTATGTGCTCTCTTGAATTCTTCTATAATCTCCCAGGGTGAGACTACCATGGCTAACATAATTGTAGCATTCAAAGTCTTTTTCACTTGGCCATGATATCTACTTGGTATGTTCTTCGTGTGAATTCTGGAACGTACCCTGGGGTCTGGCCAAATCCTCACTCTTTCTCTTTGATGTTGGAATATATGCCTAAGAGTGTACAACCTTAGAGCTTGTTTCTTCATTTCTTGAATGGATGAGGACTGAGGGAAGTCCTTGTCAACCATTTTGAGAAATTTCTCATCATGCTGCTTTGTTGTTCTGCTTCTTCAATCTTCACTGCAAGTCAGGTGTGATCATCTGTTGACTTCTGGGCTCAGGTGTTTTAAGTTTGAGAACAGTAGAGATTGGCAGACTGTCTTCATTATCATCCTCCTTTTCTTCTTCTTCTACCCTCAACACCCTTCTCCTCCTTCTGGGTGCATCACTGGGGTGGTTTGAGGTGGTTTTTGAGGTAATGGAATGGTTTTGTGGGTTGAGTTGTGAGTGGTTTTGGTTTAGGGATAGGGTGGTAGGTTTTGGAGTTGGTTGTTTATGAGGTGGAGTTAGAGAAGGCTGATCTAGCATTTTTGTGGTAAGTTTGGCTTTGGAGATCTTGGCCATATCAGTTCTCTTCCCAACACCGCCTCATCCAATGCTTCTATAATTAACCCCTTATTAAATGCTTCAGAAGAACAAATTCTAGTGGTTATTGCCAGAATACTATCTCTGGTCCATGATTTGATCTAATCAATGATCTTCCCAAGTATTTTGCAATAAATCTAATCATTGTGTCCAACCTTTCCCTATCCATCACACTGTAACTAGCCCATCTTTTTGTATTTCCTTATCTTCCAGCCTTCTGATCTCAGTGTCTAAAGTGGTTGTATCAAAGCCCTTCTAAAGAGTTGGTCTATTATTCTGTCCATAGATCTGCTATGAGCTTCATCAGCTTCTTTAACCAGATCTCTAAGGATTTCTCTCCAACAGGCTCTTGTGTTTCAGCACTTTCTTTTTTTATAAGTGATCAGTTGTTTCTCTTTCTCTAGCTCCTTTTCTTTCTTGTTGTTTCTCATCGACCACTCTCTTTCTCTTTCTTTCTTTTACTGCCTTAGACTCAGTAGTCTCCCCCTTTTTGGATGCATTGGGATCAGGGGCTTGAAAGGCAGAAAGTGACTTCTGAACAAAATCATCAATAAGTGTGTGGAGATTTGAGGAGATCCTCTCATCAATGGCTTTATGTACTATCTCAGTGATGATGGGAGTGATGAGAGGTAAGGAGTTTTGAAAGGTTGCAACCATCTGCTCAGAGGGGTTCTGTCCCTGAGAGGTGGTGCTAAAAGTAGTGGCTGGTGGCTTAGTTAAGTGGATTAGCTGTGTGTTTGGTGAACCTTCAAATGAAGGTGCCATCTGTGGGTCAATGGGGGTAGATAGACTTTCATCCTGAGACATTTTGGCTAGCAGCTCTTTGAGTCTGCTCACCTCAGTCTCTAGGATTGTGTTATGGGCTAAGACATCAAAGAAAAAGCCCAGGTCATCATCTGTCTTTGCTGAATCATCTGACCTATTGATTAAATCAGGATGTACATGCCCTGAGTGTAGATCAGTATATGCATGTGCCCCTTGTTCTTGGTTTTGGGGACTTCCTGCCTCAAGACTTTGTCCTTCATTGGCAGTTGCCTCTGGTGAGGTTTTATATATGGTACCAACTTCATCCTGTTCATTTGCTGAATCAGTAGAAGTGGCAGGCTGACCAGATGTTCTAACCTCCTCTTATACACTTGGAGATTGAACATTATAACCCCTGTGCTGTGGGGTATGAGCAGCATTTTGGTCCTCCCCCTCAATTGTTGAGGTATTCCCAGTGTTAATTGGTTTCTGGGGAGGGGGTGAGGAATGCAGCTGACTCAGCACTTTAGCAACTATAAAAGTTGGGCTTTGAGGGGCGGTTCCAGTTGGAGATTGGTCAGAAGCAGATTGCACCCGGGGTGAGAGATGCTCTTCAATGGTAACCCTCTCAACTGAGATAGGTTCCAGTAATGTGGTATCCTAAATTTTGTTGCAACAGGATCCTGTGGAGAGGATACCTGTGCGGTTTCAGCTGGTTGAGTCTCTGACATGACTGGGGGGTTAGAACCAGTATGTGTGTCCTGTATTGGTGGTACAGGGGCATCCACAGAGGACTCATCTCCCTGAGTAGCCTTTTTGGGCTTTTGAGGTTTGGGTTTGGTGGGGACTTTGGATCTGGAGGTGGAGGCTGTGGGTTCCCTCTGCTTGGGTTTGAGCAGCCGGGCAGCCCCTTTGAGAGTAGGGTCAGAGTTATGTCTGGAGTATACCTCAGCTAAAACAGCTGGAGCAGAGACTCCGAGACCAACAAGGCTGTCAGATTTTAATTGGTTTAAAATTATGGCCATCAGAAACCTGGGATATAGTAGCCATCTGTTTGTCACAGGTTTCTGAGCCAGATCCTTTAGTTCTATAAACACTATCTCAGAAAAATTTAGATTTTGTCATTCAAAGATAGAGTACAATACCTGTTGCCATCTTGAGGACATCTGTTGGACCAAAAGAACCAATGAGCCAAGATCAGAAAACCTCTAAGTCCCACACAGTATCACAACAACTGCTGAAAGCCTCATCAGTAGTTGACAAGTGCTGAAGACTTCAACAGCTGAAGATCAAGTGCTGAAGACCTTAACAGCTGAAGAACCAAAGTGCTGAAGTACAGCAGGTGAAGAACACAAGTGCTGAAGCTGAAAGACCAAAGTACTGAAGTACAACAGCTGAAGAGTTCACAAGTGCTGAAGATCAACAACTGATGTACAAAGTCTGAAGACAAAGACTGAAGACATCAGCTGATGATATCTACTGAAGTCATCAGCTGATGAAACACCTGAAGGTCAAAGTCTGAAGATCAAGTACTGAAGCCTCAGTAGTTGTCACAACTGCTGAAGAGTACTTCTTCAGTAGTTGTGATATCAGTAGTTTTATTTTCTATGTTTCAGTAGTTTTGTAAAACGACTGAAGAGCTTGTTCTTCAGTCGTTGTAGTTTCAGTAGTTTTATATTTTGTACTTAACTTACTGATATGTTCTCAGTAGTTGTGAACATTTCAGTAGTTTGTTAAGAATTAGTATTTCTGTATTGGATCTGCCAGTTGTCACTTTCCGTGATAAAAGCAGTGACTGTTGCACTCTATATAAGGAGTGACAACCTATTGTAATTATTGAGTGAAATGAGTAATTGAATGGAATGGATGATTGATGCGATTAGAAATATTCTACATCTATAAACATTCCTAAAAATCAGAAATACATATTCTCTCCCTATAACCGTATGCGGTCTTAATGCTTACAAATATCGATTGCTTGCTACAATTTGTCTAATTCGTGTTCGTATTCCGCTGCTTTATATTCTGATACATCAAACTTGTGATCACTGATCCTGTCAAATCTAATCCCATGAAGATGTCTTTGGAGCAAGACAGACATTCACCATGTGGAAGATAAGTCTTTTAGCATTATGGAAGTGCTTTTTGAGAATGGTTGTAGCACTTAAGTCTCCTTCATACCCGTTGTTGATGAAAGACATATCAGTGGTGCCTTCCGGGTATTCTATAATACAGGTGGCATCATGCAAATTTAGGGTTTTGCAAATGATGTCAGGGGTGATTACCACCTGTTTGTGGTTAACCAACGACTGGAGAGTGATTTGGCTATCATTTTCACCAGTTGTGACAGAGACGTTGGTCCAGAATTGGTGTAAGGAATCAGGGTAGATGGTAGGATTCAAAAGAAAAGCGGTTCGGTATTGGGAATCCACCATAAGATTGATGGCATTATCAAATTTGTTCCAGAAGGCCAATTTCGAAAGGTAGGCAACACAGTTGTGTCTAGGTTTGAGTTTCATAGTCGCTATTGTTGAGGGAGAAAAGGATAGAAAACGGCTAATGAAACGTTCGGCTATAAGTGCAGGTATTTATAGGTTAAGAAAAAGGCTGAAAAGAAAACGACTGAAAGTGTTGGTGTTGTCAGCAGTTGTATGAAAACAACTAAGAATTGGTTTTAACTATCAGACATTTGAAAACAACTAAAGACTTGGTTTTGGTCATCAGTAGTTATGAAACTACTGAAAACCTTGTTTTGTCTTCAGGTGTAGAAAACAACTAAGAACTTGGTGTTAGTCATCAGTAGTTGTGAAACTACTAAAGACATGGTTTTGTCATCAGTTGTTTAAGGTGAAACAACAGTTTGTGGAAACGACTGAAGAGAAAATTCTCATCAGTAGTTTTCGTCAATTCTTAGCTTTTCAGCTGTTTCATACTGTCCACAACACTTACTCGTCAGACTTTTTAGCTGTTTTCAGTTGTTTCATAGAACATCAGTACTTATCTGTTTTTACTGACATTAGTAGTTATAACTACATCAGTAGTTGTAAGTGCATCAGTTTCTTTTAAGAGAATCAGTACATACTTGTGACATGTTTACTAATGGTCATCAGTACTTGTTTACTGAGATCATCAGTAGTTGTCACTTATTCTAGCTGCAGCATACAAGCCTTAACACAAGGTTTTGGAAAGTTGAACTATCCAAAGGCTTAGTGAATATATCTGCAAGCTCATCAGCACTTGGCACAAACTTTGGATCAATCAGACCTTTTTCAAAACAATCCCTAATAAAATGTGTCTGATCTCTATATGTTTGGTCCTAGAATGCTGGACTGGATTCTTGACAATACACAGAGCTAAAGCACTATCCATTAACAATGGAGACTTAGTCTCTGTAATGCCATAATCCAATAATTGGTTCTGAAGCCAGAGTACCTGAGATGTACAACTTGCAGCAGCAATGTACTCTGCTTCAACAGTGGATGTAGCAACAGATGTTTGTTTCTTACTCTGCCAAGAAATCAAACAGTTGCCTAGGAATTGACATCCACCAGAAGTTGACTTTCTGGTTAACTTACACCCTGCATAGTCACTATCAGAAAAAGAAACTAATTTACAAGAGTGTCCAATGGAATACCAAAGACCTAGAGATTGTGTACCTTGCAGATATCTAAAGATCCTCTTGACTGCAGTCAAATGAGACTCTTTAAGAGCAGCCTGAAATCTAGCACAAACACAAGTGGCAAACATAATGTCTGGTCTAGAAACTGTTAAGTATATCAAGGACCCAATCATACATCTGTAAAGTGTTTCATCAACAGCTTTACCTTTCTGATCTACATCCAGTTGTGTGGTATTGCACATGGGAGTAAAACAGGGCTTATAGTTTTGTAAATCAAACTTATTCAAAAGATTTTTTGTATATTTTGACTGATAAATGAAGGTTCCATCAGCCTTTTATTTGATCTGCAAGCCTAGAAAGAACTGTAACTCTCCCATTGCACTCATTCAAACTTTTGTTTTATTAAACTTGTAAAATCATCACACAACTGGGGATCAGAGGATGCAAAAATTATATCATCAACATAAATTTGAACAAGTAGCTTATGCTGATCCACTTTCTTAACAAACAAAGTTTTATCTATGGAACCTCTAGTGAAATTATTTTGAAGAAGAAAATTTGAAAGTGTTTCATACCAGGCTCTAGGAGCTTGCTTCAACCCATAAAGAGCCTTATCAAGTTTATACACCCAATCAGGATGTTTATTGTCCTCAAAACCTGGTGGTTGACACACATAAACCTCTTCTTTTATTTTTCCATATAAAAAAGCACTTTTGACATCCATTTGAAAAACTTTAAAATTGTGGAATGCAGCATAGGCTAAGAACAATCTAATTGCTTCCAGTCTGGCTACAGGGGCAAGGTTTCATCATAATCAATACCTTCTTCTTGTGAAAACCCTTGTACAACCAGTCTAGCCTTGTTCTTCACAATAAGCCCATTTTCATCAGTTTTATTCCTAAACACCCACTTAGTGCCTATTGCACACTTACGTGGGGTAGAGGAACCAGTTCCCACACTTGCTGCTTATTGAACTAAGTAGCTCAAGCTGTATGGCTTCAACCCATCCATTGTCTCTTAAAGCAACATGATAGTTCTTTGGCTCTAGCTGACTGATGAAGAGAGCATAGAAGTAGAAGTTGGACAATTGACTTCTGGTTGAGACACCAGAATTGATATCACCAATGATTTGAGACATGGGGTGATTCTTCAGCTCTTGGTACACTATAAGATCAGTGCAAGTGTTTGTAGCAGGTTCAGCAGCAACAGATGTTGATCCAGACTCTTGAAACCAAGTATGAGATGGCAATTCAAATGATGTAGAGGAGTCAAAAATCTCATCAGCATTTGTTGTGGATGGAGCTGCTGAAGCTACAAGAACATCAAGTTTAGTGGACTCAGGCAGTTGATCACTAAACTTGAAAAGGTGAGTACTGATATCATCATCATCTTCAGTACCACCAGGTGGAGACGTGCTGCAGAAGATGATTTATTCACATGATCTGCAACAGCTGGAGGTTGATAAGGAACATATTGCAGTATGTCCAGGTCAAACAACTCCACAGGGTTTTGTGGAATTTTATCCTTAGGAGATTCATTGAACTTCACATGCAAGGTTTCTTCAACTATCTTTGTTCTGTAGTTGAAGACTCTGTAAGCCTTGCATGTGGATGAATATCCTACAAAATACCCTGCATCCACCTTAGGATCAAATTTGTGGAGTTGATCCTTTGTGTTGAGAATGAAACAAGGACACCCAAATGCTTTGAAGAATGAAATTAGAGGAGCCGAATGATGTAGAACTTCATATGGAGTCTTCATCAACCTCTGATTTACTAGAACTCTATTCTACACATAGCAAGCTGTGTTGACAGCTTCAGCCCAAAAGGTCAATGGCAAACCAAGTCAGCCAACATGGACCTTGCAGCTTCCATTAGGGTCCTGTTCTTTCTCTCCACTACTCCATTTTGTTCTAGAGTCCTTGGGATGCTAAACTGCCTCTTGATTCCCTTTGAGAGATAAAAATAATCAAGTGTATGGTTTCTGAATTCTGTTCCATTATCACTCCTTATAAGACTGATAGGGAATACTGCTTCTCAACATACAACACAAAGTTTATAATTGTTTGAGCAACCTCTTCCTTCGAATGCAAGAAGAAAGTCCATACAAATCTGGAGTAATCATCCACAATTACCAGACAGTATTTCTTCTTTGCCATGCTCATCACTCTCACAGGACCAAATAGATCCATGTGCAGTAACTGCAAGCAGGCAGTGGACTTAGGTTCTTCAATAGGAGGGAATGAGACTTTGTGTTGTTTTCCTTTCAATAAGCAGTGCAGGTTTCATCACAGTGGAACTTCTTTATTGGTAGACCTCTCACTAAACTATTGTGGATCAGCTGATTCATGTTGTTGAGATTTACATGACCCAGCCTTCTGTGCTACAGTTTAGATTCCTCAGGAGAGGCTTTGGAGAACAAGCAAGGATGACCCTTCAAATCAATCTTCTTTGACAAATCCAGGGCATATACTCTTCCAATCCTGTTGGTGAAGGAATTGATCTGCCCAAGATTCATATTAAATTGATGTGGCTAGTGTGATATGATCCAAGTCGGGTCATACCCAATAACAAGCCAAACAAACACCGAAAAATAATTTATTTGTTGATAGGATCATACAAATAAGTAATGACACCAATTTAGAAAAAAAAATGGTTTTCTAGATTATTGCTTTTGTAGATGAACATCATTAGATATATAATGATTTGTTCATGAGGGATTTCTTGTTCATTGTTTAAGTTAGTTAAACAATAACAAATGATAATGTGTAAGTACTATAAAATTAAAATGGTTTAATTTTATAAAAGGTGAATACAAGAGTATAATTTTATTAAATTTTTTCAAATTGAGAGGGAATAATAAGGGGCCATTCGGCCGCCCCTTGGATTGATCTTGGGAACTTCCTTTTGTTTGTTCCAAGCACATGCAATCAATCCATTCCTACACTCTTCTATTCCACACTCAACCTACACACACAAGAAAGTCTCTCTCTCTCTCTCTCTCTCTCTCTCAATAATTTCGGATTTTGAAGCAAAGAAAAAGGAATTTTCAGCTCACAAGAAGTGTTCTTGGCTGAAAAGTTCCACAAGAAGAAGAGTGCTACAAGTTGGTGTTCAAAGCCTAGCAAGAGGGTGTTTGTTGGGGCTTGGGGTATGTCATCTTGAGGGCTTCTACATTGAAGTTTCAGCCACAAGAACTCATCCTATAATCTCTTAAAATCTCGTTTTCCAGCAGCCCTAAAGGTTGTTTTATTTTACCTTCTTATGTTCTTTACTTTGTATGATATTCATATAATGATCCATGGTTTGGGGTTGCTTATTAAATGGGTTTAATAACCAGATTATTAACATGTTTTAAAACCTTTTTCCGCTGCGTTTCTCGTATATATAATGTTTTATGAGCTTTGATAAACTTGTTAAGTCCCCACAATGGCATCAAGAGCCACTTATACGAATGCATACATGTATTTTCTTGCTAGTTCACGGTTTTGTGGTGTTTGACACCACATACCCGTGAGTTAGAGGGCTGTTTTGGTCACCCCTTTTGATGTTTTAAAGATGCTTCTTTATGCATATAAGGATCATTAAAACTCTAGATTATTAGATGTTTGTTTGTATGTTCTAAACCCATTTGTTCTTGGTTTATGTTGGCCAAAAACATGGGCTATAAGGGGCTGCCAAAATCGATTCTCTTGTGTTTTTGGATATGTTGTTTTGATTATGCATAACAAAGCCTAGACCTTGTGGATTGTTTGATTGGTTGTCATGTTATATTCATTTGGTTATGTAAAGGTTTAATTTTATGTTTCAAGTCTTGTTTTTGTAATTTATTTATTCATATGGTATGTAATAAATAGATTAAGTTTTTTTTGCTAGAAAAATGTATTAGGATACATATTTGTAAGGATGCTCAAATCAAGACTTGAAGAAAAGATGGACAAAGAGGATGCTTGAAGATATGGATTCAAGTGGGAGCCTTTTTTGGTCACCTTGTGTCATGTTCTTAACCCTTAGGACAAGACCTTTTGACACACTTGTTTTGGCTAAACAAGTGTGCTAACTTAGTATGCTTTGTTATGCATATATGTATGTTTTGTTTATGCTTGGTTGGATATTTATGATGATGTTTGTTTTGAATATTTGGGTGTGACTAACAAACCATCAATTATAACAAGCAATAACAAGAAATTGGTTCTCCATAATTAAGCATAATAGAATGGTTCTACAAAAGGAGTTAAATGATCTTGCAAATAAAATGGGTTTTATTTAAAAGAAATCAATAAGAGTGCCATGTGGTTGAATGCATACAATCATATGATACTTAGTCTTTTCTATATAAGAATTGTGAAATTGTAAATTCCTTTTGAAAACAAGTTTAACACCATCCTTTTACACAACACTTAGGTTACTTGCAAACTCTTAGTGGGATAAAGGTCACCTAACCACTTTGAGGGAACTTGTAACTTGAGGTGAGAATACCATGTTCTTAACCTTAGTAAACTCACACGTGTGTGTAAGTAGGATGACTTGATTTATAAAATATATTGAATGGATCACCTAAAATGTGTTTTATAAAAGGTGTTGATTTGATAACATGTCGTTGTAAACATAAGATGTTCAGACGATCCCATACCACTAGAAGTTGCAATAGGTTGCAATTGTCATTCATGACTACCTTGTTTATTTAAATAATGGATAAAGGTCACCTAACCAATATTTAATATAATGTTGGATTCTAGAATTTTATTTATTAAGTCCATGAGACATAAAGGTGTTAATAAATGAAATTAATTTTATCACAATTACTAAAATGGATCTTTGTAAAATCTTGTAGATGGCCGACAACATCAACGCTAATAACGATGTACCAAACCAAAACAACCAATCTCTTAGGGCGATCCTTCAAAGGGATCGTCTAACACCTAACAACTTCATGGATTGGTACCGCAACTTGAGAATCGTTCTCAAGCAAGAAAAGCGGGCCTACATCCTTGATGATCCCATCCCCAATGAACCTAACGAAGAGGATGTGGAGGCCTATAATGATTGGGTTAAATATGTGGAAGACTCTATCCAAGTCTCTTGCTTAATGTTAGCAAGTATGACACCCGAACTCCAAAAGGAGTATGAGCTCCATGGAGCTTATGACATGATCACTCAGTTGCGGGAAACGTTCCGGCAACAAGCTAGGGTGGAGCGCTTCGAAACGGTTCGAGCGCTTCATGCATGTCGGATGGAGGAATCCCAATCAGTTTCATCTTATGTCCTTAAGATGAAAAGCCATATCGACCGCCTTCAGAGGCTTAATTGTCCTGTCTCAAAGGAGTTGGCCACGGATTTGATCCTTAACGGCCTAACTAGGAAGTTTGAGGCATTTGTCATGAATTACAACATGAACGGATGGGACAAGAGCATAAATGAACTTCATTCAATGCTCAAATCAGCTGAGGCGGGAATAGGTAAAAAGGTTTTACCCGTTCTCACCATTAATGAAGGTGGAAGAAGAAGAAGGTCTCTACCCCCCCCCAAGGCAACTGTTGCCAAAGGAAAGGGACACGTTAAAGGAAAGGGGAAGATGGTTGTTAGGGCGGAACCTCCGAGGCCCAAGGAGAAGAAGCAGAAGGTTGCTGTTAACGACTCATGCTTCAAATATGGTGAGATAGGGCATTGGATGAGAAATTATCCAGTCTATCTCAAAGAGTTGAGAGAAAAGAGGGATGCGGGGCAAACCTCAGGTATAATTTATATGATACATGTTGAGCTAAATGTTATTTCTTCTAACACATGGGTATTAGATACTAGATGTGGAACACACATTTGCAATTTGTTGCAGGGGTTCAAAAGAAATGAACATTCTGCAAAAGGGGAAATAAGTCTCTTCATGGGAAATGGTGCAAAGGTTCACGTAGAAGCCCAAGGAGACTACATTTTGAAGATTCCAAGTGGTTTGGAAGTTATTTTAAATAATGTATTATATGCTCCTAGTTTGACTAGGAACATAATTTTCGTTTCCCGTTTAAGACAATGTGATTATGATTTCAAGTTTGTTGACAATGATATTCATGTTTCTTTAAATCATATGTTTTATTTTAAGGCCATACCTTGTAATGGTATTTATGAATTGGTTCATGAGAACACAACATATGATAGCTCAATATACCAAGTAACCACCAAAAGGCTCAAATTAGATTTGAGTGAACCTACCTTTGGCATTGTCGTCTTGGTCATATAAACAAGAAACGTATACAAACACTTCAAAAGAATGGTCTTTTAAAAACAAATGAATGTGATTCATTTGATGTATGTGAATCTTGTTTACTAGGAAAATGACTAAGGCACCCTTTAGTGGAGCTAACGAAAGGGCAAAAGATTTATTAGGAATCATACATTCGAATGTATGTGGTCCTTTTAAGCCGATGACTAGGAATGGTGAAAGATACTTCATTACCTTTATCGACGATTATAGTCGCTATGGGTATGTGTACTTATTAAGGCACAAAGATGAAGCTTTTGAAATGTTCAAAATCTTCAAAAATGAAGTTGAAAATCAACTCAACAAGTCAATTAAAGTTCTTCGCACCAATAGAGGTGGTGAATACTTAAGTGATGTTTTTCAAGATCATCTTAGGAGTTGTGGGATCGTCTCACAACTCACTCCACCTGGGACACCACAACATAATGGTGTGTCTGAGAGGAGAAATCGAACCTTATTGGATATGGTTCGATCTATGATGGCTAGAAGCACATTGCCTCTATCATTTTGGGGTTTCCCTTTGCTCTCTGCGGCCCGTATTCTGAATATGGCCCCAACCAAAAAGGTGGAAAAGACACCTTTTGAGATATGGCATGGAATTCCATCCCTATCATACTTAAGGGTCTGGGGTTGTGAGGCTTATGTTAAGACTCCCACCCCAAACAAATTGGAAGTCCGATCCACCAAGTGTATCTTTATTGGATATCCTAGAGATTCTATGGGATATTATTTCTATGATCCACTGGAACAAAAGGTATTTGTTGCCAGAAAGGGTGAGTTCTTAGAAACAAAGTTCCTTATGGAAGGAACTAGTAGTAGAACAGTGGATCTTGAGGAGGATCAAGAACCACAGCCCGATGCACGTTTGGTTGAAACTAGCACTCAACATGAGGATGTTGAGGATGATCAAGCGTTTGATCAATACACACAAAACGTTCGCAGAAGTGGTAGAACTAGCAATCCACCTGAAAGATAAGGATTTTTCATGGATGGATGCTATGTGGTATATTCAGATGACCAACCACATATCATGATGCAATGTCCAATTTGGATTGTGACAAATGGCTAGAGGCCATGAACATAAGATGCAATCCATGTATGACAATCAAGTTTGGGAACTTGTTGTACCACCTCTTAATTCCAAAGTAGTTGGAAGTAAGTGGGTTTTCAAGAAGAAAACCGATATGCATGGAAACTTGGATACTTACAAAGCTAGACTTGTAGCAAAGGGTTTCACTCAAACTCAAGGGGTTGATTATGTTGAAACATTTTCACCTGTTGTGATGCTAAAGTCTATAAGGATATTGTTTGCCATAGCTGCTCATTATGATTATGAGATTTGGCAAATAGATGTCAAAACCGCTTTCCTAAATGGATATCTTGAGGAAGATGTCTATATGGTTCAGCCTGAAGGTTTTGTCGATCCAAAATATCCTAACAAAGTATGCAAGTTAAAGAAATCAATCTATGGATTGAAACAAGCATCGAGAAGCTGGAATCACCGTTTTAATGAGGAAGTAAAGAAATTTGGCTTCATCAAAAACGCTGATGAGGCTTGCGTGTATAAGAAGGCTAGTGGGAGCACAATACCTTCCTAGTATTGTATGTTGATGACATACTACTATTTGGAAATGACATTCCAACCATGGAAGGTGTAAAAACCTGGCTTGGAAGTTGTTTTTCCATCAAGGATCTTGGTGAAGCCGCTTATATTCTGGGAATAAAGATCTATAGGGATAGATCAAGGCGGCTAATTGGTTTGAATCAAAGTGCATACATTGACAAAATCTTGAAAAGGTTCAAGATGGAAAACTCTAAGAAAGGTACTGTACCTATTCAAAGAGGGACAATATTGAGTACGACTCAATGTCCAAGCTCAAAGGAGGAGCAAAATAGAATGAAGACGATCCCATATGCATCTGCTATAGGATCCATCATGTATGCAATGATATGCACTAGACTGGACGTGTCATGCGCTTTAAGCATGACAAGTAGATACCAACAAAATCCTGGTGATGGTCATTGGATGGCTGTCAAGAACATTCTGAAGTACCTAAGGAGGACTAAGGATATGTTTTTGATCTATGGGTCTGGTGAAGAGGAACTCGTTGTAAAAGGTTACACGGATGCGAGTTTCCAAACCGATCGAGATGATTCACGATCTCAATCGGGATACATTTTTATTCTGAATAGGGGAGCTGTTTCTTGGAAAAGCTCAAAGCAAGAAGTCGTAGCGTTGTCCACTACAGAGTCAGAATACATCGCCGCTTCAATGGCAGCACAGGAGCTGCATGGCTGAAGAAATTCATATCCGAACTAGGGGTAATCCCTTCCATTCAGGATCCCCTAGAGATTTTTTGTGACAACGAGGGTGCGATTTCTCAAATCAAGGAACCTCGTGCTGATCAAAAGACTCGGCACATTGAACGGAGATTCAACTACATAAGAGATGAAGTTGAAAAGGGAAAGATATGTATTCGCAAAGTCCACACTAATAAAAACATGCGGATCCACTCACCAAGCTCCTTGAAAAGTCAAAGCATGAAGGTCATATTTGTGCCATGGGACTTCGATATTCTAGTGACTGGGTTTGACTTTGTATTTTATGTTGGAACTTATGTTATTTGCCTTAATTATATGGTTATGATTTTCATTTGTTCTACTGTTTTAGCATGTTTAAATCCATGAATAAATAAGTTATTCAAAGTCCACAGTCGATCATACTTGTGGGAACAACTATGAATGTAAGACTGTAATGAACTTGGATTGGATGATATTCATGAGGTGTGAATATAAAGCAAGAGGCTGCTACCAAGGTTCATTGATATCTATGGGATATAGGTATTGGACCGACCCGCTCTCAATTATTTCTGCATAGGATCTTTGTGATTAGTCATAAGAGATATTGAGTAAGGCTAATATCATTTTATCCTTAGACCTGAGATACATATTGGGCCTTGATATTCACCGAGTATTGTACTTTGACTTAGTTCTTTGCTGTTCTGAAAAATGGCAGTACATAAGCTGAGTTCAGGTATGATATGAGGTGATTATGAGAGACGTATGTAATCAAGATGGAATTTGTTCCTCTTATTCGTTGAGAGTTAGATTCTAAGGCCTGTTAAGTTAAAATCATCGGAGAATGACAATTTTGTGTCTCTTGGATTTACATGACATCTGTAACAAAAGTTAGATGATTAATTCACCTAAATCATATTCAAGTAAGGTACTTGAAAGGATGATGTTATTGAATGGCACTTAGTCATATACATTAGGGGCAGCAACCGTTGCTAGGCGTTATTTGCTGCTTGCACCAATCTTCTATAAATCTTGTGCAAGTGGGTATTGAAGGAATTGATCTGCCTAAGATTCATATTAACTGATGTGGCTAGTGTGATATGATCCAAGTCGGGTCATACCCAATAACAGCCAAACAACAACCGAAAATAATTTATTTGTTGATAGGCCATACAAATAAGTGTAGGGGATTTAACATGTTTATCAAAGCTCATATTCTCTTGTGTTATATGAAAAACGCAGCGGATTTATATTTTAAAACATGTTAATAAGATGATTATTAAACCCATTTAATAAAGAACCCCAAGCCATGGATCATTATACAAATGCATACAACAAAGGACATAAGATACTTAGAAGAATATACAACCTTGTAGCTTCCTAAAACCCAAAGATGAGAGCTGTGAAAGATGACTTTGTGGCTGAGTTTTCAACCAGAAAACCTCAAGGAGTGATACCCCAAGCTTGTACAAACACCTTCCTTTGCTAGGGCTTGCAACACCAACTTGAAGAGCTCTCCTCTTGTTGAATCTTTTCAGCCAAGAACACTTCTTTTCAAAGCTGAAAATTCTTGATTCCTTTTGCTCAAAACCGAGATTTTTGAGTAAGAAAAGAGAGAGAACTTATCTTGTGTGTGTGTAAGAGAATGAAGAGTATGCAAGAGTGTTCTTGAGTGGAGTTATTGCATGGCCTTGGAACCAAAAAAAGGGGGTATCCAAGACCAAAGGGGCGGCCGATTTTGGCTCCCTTTGGACTCCATCATGTTTCAAAAATTTAAAAAAAATATACTCTTGCATCCTTATAATGTAAAATTAAACCATTTTAATTTTATATGACTAACACACACACTATTATTTGTCATTGTTTAACTAATTTAAAAAATTAACAAATAATCCATATGAACAATATATATATATATATATATATATATATATAAACTTGTTCATTTGCAAAAGCAATGATTTAGAAAACCCGGTTTCTAAATTGGTGTTTATATTTATTTGTTTTGATCTAATCAACAAATAAATATTTGTCGGTGTTTGTTTGGCTTGTTATTGGGTATGACCCGACTTGGATCATATCACACTAGCCACATCAATTAATATGTATCTTGGGCAGATCAATTCTTTCAATCTCCCACTTGCACAAGATTCATAGAAGATTGATGCAAGCAGCAAATAACGCCTAGCAACGGTTTGCTACCCCTAATGTATATGACTAAGTGCCATTCAATAACATCATCCTTTTCAAGTACCTTACTTGAAAATGTTTTAGGTGAATTAATCATCTATCCTTTTGTTACAGATGTCATGTTAAATCCAAGAGACACAGAATTGTCATTCTCTGATGATTTAACTTTAACAGGCCTTAGACATCTAACTCTCAACGAATAAGAGGAACAAATTCCATCTTGACTACATACGTCTCTCACAATCACCTCATGTCATACCTGAACTCAGCCTTATGTACTGCCTTTTCAGAACAGCAAAGGACTAAGTCAAAGTACAATACTTGGTGAATATCAAGACCCAATATGTATCTCAGGTCTGAGGATACAATGATATTCGCCTTTACTCAAAATCTCTTATGACTAATCAGAAAGATTCCATGCAGAAATAATTGAGAGCGGGTCAGTCCAATATCTATATCCCATAGACATCAATGAACCTTTGGTAGCAACCTCTTGCTCTATATTCATACCTTATGAATATCAACCAATCCAAGTTCATTATAGTCTTACATTCATGGTTGTTCCCACAAGTATGATCGACTACGGACGTTGAGAATAATTCATTTATTCACGGATTTAAACATGCTAAAATAGAAGAACAAATGAAATTATAACCATATAATTAAGTCAAATAACATTAGTTCCAATATCCAAATACAAAATACAACATCAAACCCAGTCACTGAATATCTAAGTCCCATGGCACAAACATGACCTTCATGCTTTGCCTTTTCAAGGAGCTTTGTGAGTGGATCCGCAACGTTTTTATCAGTGTGGACTTTGCGAATACATATCTTTCCTTTTTCAACTTCATCCCTTATGTAGTTGAATCTCCGTTCAATGTGCCGAGTCTTTTGATGAGCACGAGGTTCCTTGATTTGAGCAATCGCACCCTCGTTGTCACAAAAGATCTCTAGGGGATCCTGAATGGAAGGGACTACCCCTAGATCGGCTATGAATTTCTTCAGCCATGCAGCTTCCTGTGCTGCCATTGAAGCGGCGACGTATTCTGACTCTGTAGTGGACAACGCTACGACTTCTTGCTTTGAGCTTTTCCAAGAAAGCTCCCCCATTCAGAATAAAGATGTACCCCGATTGAGATCGTGAATCATCACGATCGGTTTGGAAACTCGCATCCGTGTAACCTTTTACAACAAGTTCCTCTTCACCAGACCCGTAGATCAAGAACATGTCCTTAGTCCTCCTTAGGTACTTCAGAATGTTCTTGACAGCCATCCAATGACTATCACCAGGATTTTGCTGGTATCTACTTGTCATGCTTAAAGCGCATGACACGTCTGGTCTAGTGCATATCATTGCATACATGATGGATCCTATAGCAGATGCATATGGGATTGCCTTCATTCTATTTTGCTCTTCCTTTGAGCTTGGACATTGAGTCGTACTCAATATTGTCCCTCTCTGAATAGGTACAGTACCTTTCTTAGAGTTTTCCATCTTGAACCTTTTCAAGATTTTGTCAATGTATGCACTTTGATTCAAACCAATTAGCCGTCTTGATCTATCCCTATAGATCTTTATTCCCAGAATATAGGCGGCTTCACCAAGATCCTTGATGGAAAAACAACTTCCAAGCCAGGTTTTTACACCTTCCATGGTTGGAATGTCGTTTCCAAACAGTAGTATGTCATCAACATATAATACTAGGAAGGTTATTGTGCTCCCACTAGCCTTCTTATACACGCAAGCCTCATCAGCGTTTTTGATGAAGCCAAATTTCTTTACTTCATCATCAAAACGGTGATTCCAACTTCTTGATGCTTGTTTCAATCCATAGATTGATTTCATTAACTTGCATACTTTATTAGGATATTTTGGATCGACAAAACCTTCAGGCTGAACCATATAGACATCTTCCTCAAGATATCCATTTAGGAAAGCGGTTTTGACATCCATTTGCCAAATCTCATAATCATAATGAGCTGCTATGGCAAACAATATCCTTATAGACTTAAGCATTGCAACAGGTGAGAAGGTTTCATCATAATCAACCCCTTGAGTTTGAGTGAAACCCTTTGCTACAAGTCTAGCTTTGTAAGTATCCAAGTTTCCATGCATATCAGTTTTCTTCTTGAAAACCCACTTACTTCCAACTATTTTGGAATTAAGAGGTGGCACAACAAGTTCCCAAACTTGATTGTCATACATGGATTGCATCTCAACGTTCATGGCCTCAAGCCATTTGTCACAATCCAAATTGGACACTGCATCATGATATGTGGTTGGTTCATCTGAATCCACCACATAGCATCCATCCATGAAAAATCCGTATCTGTCAGGTGGATTACTAGTTCTACCACTTCTGCGAACGTTTTGTGTGTATCGATCAACCGCTTGATCATCCTCAACATCCTCACGTTGAGTGCTAGTTTCAACCAAACGTGCACCGGGCTGTGTTTCTTGATCCTCCTCAAGATCCACTGTTCTACTGCCAGTTCCTTCCATAAGGAACTTTGTTTCTAAGAACTCACCCTTTCTGGCAACAAACACCTTTTGTTCCAGTGGGTCATAGAAATAATATCCCATAGAATCTCTAGGATATCCAACAAAGATACACTTGGTGGATCGGACATCTAATTTGTTTGGGGTGGGAGTCTTAACATAAGCCTCACAACCCCAGACCCTTAAGTACGATAGGAATGGAACTCTTCCATGCCATATCTCAAAAGGTGTCTTTTCCACCTTTTTGGTTGGGGCGATATTCAGAATACGGGCCGCGGAGAGCAAAGCGAAACCCCAGAATGATAGAGGTAATGTGCTTCTAGCCATCATAGATCGAACCATATCCAATAAGGTTCGATTCCTCCTCTCAGACACACCATTATGTTGTGGTGTTCCAGGTGGAGTGAGTTGTGAGACAATCCCACAACTCCTAAGATGATCTTGAAAAACATCACTTAGGTATTCACCACCTCTATCGGTGCGGAGAATTTTAATTGACTTGTTGAGTTGATTTTCCACTTCATTCTTGAAGATTTTGAACATTTCAAAAGCTTCATCTTTGTGCCTTAATAAGTACACGTACCCATAGCGACTATAATCGTCGGTAAAGGTAATGAAGTATCTTTCACCATTCCTAGTCATTGGCTTAAAAGGACCACATACATCCGAATGTATGATACCTAATAAATCTTTTGCCCTTTCGTTAGTTCCACTAAAGGGTGCCTTAGTCATTTTTCCTTGTAAACAAGATTCACATACATCAAATGAATCACATTCATTTGTTTTTAAGAGACCATTCTTTTGAAGTGTTTGTATACGTTTCTTGTTTATATGACCAAGACGGCAATGCCAAAGGTAGGTATCACTCAAATCTAATTTGAGTCTTTTGGTGGTTGCTTGGTATATTGAGCTATCATATGTACGTTTTCATGAACCAATTCATAAATACCATTACAAGGTATAGCCTTAAAATAAAATACATGATTTAAAGAAACATGAATATCATTGTCAACAAACTTGAAATCATAATCATATTGTCTTAAACGGGAAACAGAAATTATGTTCCTAGTCAAACTAGGAGCATATAATACATTGTTTAAAATAACTTCCAAGCCACTTGGAAGCTTCAAAATGTAGTCTCCTTGGGCTTCAACGTGAACCTTTGCACCATTGCCCATGAAGAGACTTATTTCCCCTTTTGCATAATGCTCATTTCTTTTGAACCCCTGCAATAAATTGCAAATGTGAGTTCCACATCCGGTATCTAATACCCATGTGTTAGAAGAAATAACATTTAGCTCAACATGTATCATGTAAATTATACCTGAGGTTTGCCCGGCATCCCTCTTTTCTCTCAACTCTTTGAGATAGACTGGACAATTTCTCATCCAATGCCCTATCTCACCACATTTAAAGCATGGGTCGTTAACAACAACCTTTTGCTTCTTCTCCTTGGGCTTCGGAGGTTCCGCCCTAACAACCATCTTCCCCTTTCCCTTTGAGTGCCCCTTTCCTTTGGCAACAGTTGCCTTAGGAGGGGGTAGAGACCTTCTCCTTCTCCCACCTTCATTAATGGTGAGAACGGGTAAAACCCTTTTACCCATTCCCGCCTCAGCTGATTTGAGCATCGAATGAAGTTCATTTATGGTCTTGTCCCATCCATTCATGTTGTAATTCATGACGAATGCCTCAAACCTTTTAGTTAGGCCATTAAGGATCAAATCCGTGGCCAACTCCTTTGAGACAGGACAATTTAGCCTTTGAAGGCGGTCGATGTGGCTTTTCATCTTAAGAACATAAGATGAAACTGTTTGGGATTCTTCCATCCGACATGCATGAAGCGCTCGAACCGTTTCGAAGCGCTCCACTCTAGCTTGTTGCTGGAACGTTTCCCGCAACTGAGTGATCATGTCATAGGCTCCATGGAGCTCATACTCCTTTTGGAGTTCGGGTGTCATACTTGCTAACATTAAGCAAGAGACTTGGACGGAGTCTTCCACATATTTAACCCAATCATTATAGGCCTCCACATCCTCCTCGTTAGGTTCATCGGGAATGGGATCATCAAGAATGTAGGCCCGCCTTTCTTGCTTGAGAACAATTCTCAAGTTGCGGTACCAATCCATGAAGTTGTTAGGTGTTAGACGATCCCTTTGAAGGATCGCCCTAAGGGATTGGTTGTTTTGGTTAGGAACATCATTATTAGCGTTGTTGTTGTCGGCCATCTACAAGATTTTACAAAGTCCATTTTAGTAATCGTTGATATAATTGTATATCTCATTTATTAATACCCTTTATGTCTCATAGACTATTAATAAATAAAATTTTAGAATCCAACGTTATATTTAAATATTGGTTAGGTGACCTTTATCCCATTATTTAAATAAACAAGGTAGTCATAAATGACAATTGCAACCCATTGCAACTTCTAGTGGTATGGGATCGTTTGAACATCTTATGTTTATAACGGCATGTTTATCCCATCAACACCTTTTATAAAACACATTTTAGGTGATCCATTCAATATATTTTATAAATCAAGTCGTCCTACTTACACACACGTATGAGTTTACTACATAAGTGGTTAGGTGACCTTTATGCCACAAACATGGTATTCTCACCTCAAGTTACAAGTTCCCTCAAAGTGGTTAGGTGACCTTTATCCCACTAAGAGTTTGCAAGTGACCTAAGTGTTGTGTAAAAGGATGGTGTTTAACTTGTTTTCAAAAGGGATTTATAATTTCACAATTCTTGTTTTAGAAAAGACCATGTACCATATGATTGTATGCATTCAACCATATGGTACCCATTTGGTTCTTTTAAATAAAACCCATTTTATTTTGCAAACCATTAACTCCTTTTATAGAACCATTCTATTTTGCTTAATGATTTGTGAACCAATTTCTTGTTATAGCTTGTTCTAGTTGATGGTTTGTTAATCACATCCAAATATTCAAAACAAAACAACATCATAAGCATTCAACCAAGCATAACCAAAACAATGCATATATGCATAACAAAGCATACTAAGTTGAGCACACTTGTTTAGCCAAAACAAGTGTGTCAAAAGGTCTTGTCCTAAGGGTTAAGAACATGACACATGGTTGACAAAAGGAACTCCCACTTGAAACCACATCTTCAAGCATTCTCTTTGTCCATCTTTTCTTCAAGTCTTGATCTTGAGCATCCTTACAAAATATGTATCCTAATACATTTTTCTAGTAAAGATAAACTCCTATTCTATTTATTACAAACCATATGAATGAATAGATTACAAAACAAGACTTGAAACAAACCAAAAAAAATATGCCCAAATGAATATAACATGACAACCAATCATTCAATCCAAATGGTCTAGGCTTTGTTATGCATAATCAACAACAACATGTTCAAACATACACAAGATAATCGATTTTGGCAGCCCCTTAGAGCCCATGTTCTTGGCCAACATAAACCAAGAACAAATGGGTTTAGAACATATAAACAAACATCTAATAATCTAGAGTTTTAAAGATCCTTATATGCATAAAGTAGCATCTTTAAAACACCCAAAAAGGGGGCAAAATCCAGCCCTCTAACTCACGGATTTTGGGTGTCTAGCACCACAAAACCGTGAACTAGTAAGAGAGAAAACATGTATGCATATGTATAAGTGGCTCTTGATGCCATTGTAGGGGATTTAACATGTTTATCAAAGCTCATATTCTCTTGTGTTATATGAAAAACGCAGCGGATTTATATTTTAAAACATGTTAATAAGATGATTATTAAACCCATTTAATAAAGAACCCCAAGCCATGGATCATTATACAAATGCATACAACAAAGGACATAAGATACTTAGAAGATATACAACCTTGTAGCTTCCTAAAACCCAAAGATGAGAGCTGTGAAAGATGACTTTGTGGCTGAGTTTTCAACCAAGAAAACCTCAAGGAGTGATACCCCAAGCTTGTACAAACACCTTCCTTTGCTAGGGATTGCAACACCAACTTGAAGAGCTCTCCTCTTGTTGAATCTTTTCAGCCAAGAACACTTCTTTTCAAAGCTGAAAATTCCTGAATCCTTTTGCTCAAAACCAAGATTTTTGAGTAAGAAAAGAGAGAGAACTTATCTTGTGTGTGTGTAAGAGAATGAAGAGTATGCAAGAGTGTTCTTGAGTGGAGTTATTGCATGGCCTTGGAACCAAAAAAAGGGGGTATCCAAGACCAAAGGGGCGGCCGATTTTGGCTCCCTTTGGACTCCATCATGTTTCAAAAATTTTAAAAAAAATATACTCTTGCATCCTTATAATGTAAAATTAAACCATTTTAATTTTATATGACTAACACACACACTATTATTTGTCATTGTTTAACTAATTAAAAAATGAACAAATAATCCCATATGAACAAATATATATATATATATATATTATATATATATATATTATATAAACTTGTTCATTTGCAAAAGCAATGATTTAAAAACCCGGTTTCTAATTGGTGTTTATATTTATTTGTTTTGATCTAATCAACAAATAAATATTTGTCGGTGTTTGTTTGGCTTGTTATTGGGTATGACCCGACTTGGATCATATCACACTAGCCACATCAATTAAATATGTATCTTGGGCAGATCAATTCTTTCAATAAGTAATGACACCAATTTAGAAAAAAAAATTGGTTTTCTAGATTATTGCTTTTGTAGATGAACATCATTATATATATAATGATTTGTTCATGAGGGATTTCTTGTTCATTGTTTAAGTTAGTTAAAACAATAACAATGATAATGTGTAAGTACTATAAAACTAAAATGGTTTAATTTTATAAAAGGTGGAATGCAAGAGTATAATTTTATAAATTTTTTCAAATTGAGAGGGAATAATAAGGGGCCATTCGGCCGCCCCTTGGATTGATCTTGGGAACTTCCTTTTGTTTGTTCCAAGCACATGCAATCAATCCATTCCTACACTCTTCTATTCCACACTCAACCTACACACACAAGAAATCTCTCTCTCTCTCTCTCTCTCTCTCTCTCAATAATTTCGGATTTTGAAGCAAAGAAAAAGGAATTTTCAGCTCACAAGAAGTGTTCTTGGCTGAAAAGTTCCACAAGAAGAAGAGTGCTACAAGTTGGTGTTCAAAGCCTAGCAAAGGGTGTTTGTTGGGGCTTGGGGTATGTCATCTTGAGGGCTTCTACATTGAAGTTTCAGCCACAAGAACTCATCCTATAATCTCTTTAAATCTCGTTTTCCAGCAGCCCTAAAGGTTGTTTATTTTACCTTCTTATGTTCTTTACTTTGTATGATATTCGTATATGATCCATGGTTTGGGGTTGCTTATTAAATGGGTTTAATAACCAGATTATTAACATGTTTTAAAACCTTTTTCCGCTGCGTTTCTCATATATATAATGTTTTATGAGCTTTGGTAAACTTGTTAAGTCCCCACAGTTGGCCTTCAGGAGAGTATGTTCATCTAATACGTTGTCAATCAGCCTCAAAACTTGGGAAGACAGAATCCTGTAGTTCTGGCTTGTGAAAAGTGCAACATGCCCTTTATCACACATCTGATTGACACTCAGTAGATTATACTTGAGATTCTCCACATGGTTAACATCATCAAATCCGAGTTCTCCATTAGACACATATCCTTTCCCGATGATGTAACCCTTAGCATCATTTCCAAATGAAACCAATCCCTTCTTTCCTTGAGAGTAGTCGTTAAGAAGAGAGCTGCTCCCTGTCATATGCATAGATCCTCCACTGTCTACATACCAGATTCTCCTTTGGCATGCTGAACAACCCTGCATTCATCACAAGGAACTAGTTAGGTTTTGAGACCCAAACCTTTTTGGTTTTGGGTCTGTTTTCATCAACAGATTTAACCATAACTTGTTTCTCATGATTAACAGCTGATGAAGGTGGAGATGGTGCTGAAATGGATTCCTTGGATTTGGGCTTGGAATACCTTTTTCAGTGGTTTGATCACATGTGCATCTAGTTGGTTAACTCTCCCCAACAAATGCTAAACCATCATAACAAGTTGTGTATGATTTGTAGCTAAAGCTTTCAGCTCTTGTGACACATCAGTACTTGTTTTTGATGAGTTCCTGTGACCCACCATTTCCTCCTTGAAATTCATAGTCTTAGTCTGATTTTTATCATGAGGAACACTATCAGCTGTTTGATGATAAACCCTATCTTTCTTTTTGGATTTAGGTGAAGCCGTGGGTTTATCACATTAGGATGACTATGGTACAACTTGGTCTCAAACTCATTTTTCATTTTATCCATCTGAATTTTAATGAGCTTATCTCAGTTGAGTTTGGAACCCTTTTTGTACCAACATTCATCAGAAAGATGATTGAATTTACCACATATTTCACATGGCTTATTCTTCATCTTGGATTGATCAACTGCTGAAGTGGAAACTACTGAAGGTGTGATCTTCAGTACTTTCCTCCTTTCAGTACTTGAGTTAAGTACTGAAGGATCTGTAACAACTAAAGACTTGTTCTTCAGCTGTTCTCTATCCGTCCTGAAAGACCGTATGATAGATTCCTCAGCAGTTGTTAACCCTTTTATTTCAGTTGATGTGAAATACTTTTCAGATGTTGTGACTTGCCCTTCAGGTACATTGAGAGACAACATCTGAAGTACTCAGCTTCATGTGCTTATCAGTAGTTAACCCATTAGGTAATTGATATGCTAAGGTATCAACACTGATTTCATCTTCTGATCTTGGGTGATCACATGAGGATGATGCACATGATGATATGGTTTGGAAATTACTTTCACCTTCAGGTTTTACTATTGATTTTGGAGTAAAATCTGTAGGTGGTGCAATGTGATTGTAACCTATTCCAAACTTTACATTTGAAGTTGTTTGCTTGCTGAGAAGCATTTCAAATCCCTTGCAGGATGATACCCAGCGGTCACACTCAACTTGGGTAGCTGCAAGTGTTTCTTTGAGATCTCTGTGGTTCTCAAGAATGACCTCTAGCTTAGCCTTTTCATCATTTAATTGGCATTTAAGCTTATAAATCTCATCATCTTTATCTTTAAGGACAGACTCATACTCAGTTTTTCTTTTGGAAAGGGTTTGCTCAAGCTCAAGATTTTTATTTATTAAAGCTACATTTGCCTCTCTAATAGAGATAAATGCAGCTATGCAAGATTCAGAACATAGCTTGGCTTTAGCCTCAGAGGATACCTGAGTTACCTGTGATGAAGATGCATTGGAGCATGAACCCTCAGTAGACTCCAGGACCATTAGAGCAAGATTCCCAAAAGGATGTTCACCACCATGTTAACCATCACTAACAAATAATTGCTCATTACCAGAAAGATCATCTGGTAGACTGCTCCAGTCAACAGCACCAGGGGTGAAGAAGCTGTGATGAGGTTGTGATTGTGATGATTGAGATGGTTAAGGCTCAAGTAAGGCTTGAGGTTGTTGTGCAATAGGAACTTGAACTTGATTTGGCTGTGGCATGTAATAGCAGGGATATGGATATGGCATTGGACCCTGAGGGACAAAATATGCAGGAGATAGAGGTTGTGAGTGATGACCAGAACTAGCAGGATGTTGCCCTCTATTTTGTGAACTATTGCTTGGAAAAGTCACAAAGGGTGCAGAGGAGTTAGATCCAGTTGATCTACACTCTCTTGCAAAGTGCCCAAGCCTATGGCATTTGTGACACCTCAACTTACTCTTGTCAAAACCAACTTTGGTTTTGCCAAAGAGTCCTTGAAATTTCCTGCCAGTTCACTTGTAGAACTTTTGAGATCTAATATTAATCAAGGCCATTTGGCTTAGAATATCCATCTCTTCTAAGTCTTCATCAGCAATACCTTTCAAATCATCCATAATGAAGCACAAATTATCACTATTACAGCCTGACTGACTATCAACACTAACAAATGCATGATCAGAACTGTTTGAAGAGAAATCTATATGCTCATCATAATTGCATTCTGATGCAGCATATTCTGACTCATGACCAACCAAGGCAGTGTTCCCTGGTACAAAGTCATCAGTGAGCTTTCTTGATGATGCTAGTTTCCTTTTCTGCTCTATCTCTCTTTCAAATGTAAGCAGTTTCCCATGGAGTTGGGTAAGAGATAGGCTATCCAGATTTGCACTAGAGCGTAGGACAATGGTATATGTATCCCATCTCTCAAGTAGTGATCTGAGGAATCTGTTGTTCATCTAGCTATTAGTGTATTCATGTTTGACCATTTTCAGCTCAGAGATCAAACAGGAAAAACGCTCAAACTGTTGAGTCAGTGTCTCACCCTTCCTATGAGAGAATGTCTCATATTGTTGGGCAAGGATTTCTCTGTTGTTTGCTAAGATCTCATCTGTTCCACCAAATTGTTCTTTCAATGCATTCCAGAGGTCATGAGCAATTTCATGATGCATAAGCCCAGAATAGATTTCATTCGGCAGTGCCATGGCCAGAATTCCATGTGCTTTAGCATCAATCTCAAACAGTTTTCGATCCTCATCTGAGTATTGTTCCTTCTTCTTCGGAACCATTTGGTTGGTTTCCGGATTGTTCACCATAGGCTTGTGTGACCATGTACCACAGATGTCCAACAACCTGAACTGTTAACAGACAGGTGATGGAGCATTCTTCGTTGCCATATGTTATACTCAGTCCTAACCAGCATCGGAGGCTTGGTTGAGGAACAGTATTGTGAGGGTCATTAGAAGGAGTAGTCATCTTTAGATTCAATCAAATTCAATTAAGTTTTAACCGATTTAGCGCAAAACACAACAAACTCAATATGAACCAAGAGAAATCTCAAAGCGAATAACCGAAAGCAGCAGAAATTCAATCTCTATAACCAATTCTTGCAAATATACTAATTTGATCAAACTTAGATATCGAAATAGCAGTTTCAATGATCAATTGTTAGATCGATCAATGATTAACCAGCTCTGATACCATTTGTTAGGATCAGTGATCTAAGTTTGATCAATTAGAGTAGATTGCAGCAGAAATTCGAACAATGAATTAGACAAATTAGCAAGAACTCAACTGATATTCAATAGGAAAGCACACGGTTATAAAGAGAGAGAGAATTCTGCAAAAGAAATATTTCATTCAAATACTTTCGTGGTGGCTGAATGTCACACATTACAATTAGGTCAACATTCCTTATATAAGGAATGTGACGTCTACTGATGCCACTTGATAGTGACATCTAACAGAATTATACAAACAACTGAAACTATGCAAACTACTGAGAATGTTCTCAACAACTGATCACATTTCAGAGAATGCTAAGTATAAAAACATAAAACTACTGAACTAAAACTACTGAAACTATAAACTACTGAAAGGTAAATTACAAGTACTGAAAAGGAAAACCATCACAACTACTGAAGTTATTAACTTCAGCTGTTGTGACAACTACTGATCACTCTGGTTTTTCAGTCTTTGTCTTCAGTCTTTGTTCTTCAGACTTTTACTTCAGACGTTGTCTTCAGCTGATAGCTTCAGACTTTGTCTTCAGTACTTTACTTTCAGACTTTGTCTTCAGTAGAAATCTTCAGATCTTGTCTTTAGACCTTGTAATTAGCTGATGTCTTCAGCTGTTGTGATCTTCTTCAGCAGTTGTAATGTCTGTGGGACTTAGAGGTTTTTCTGATCAGGCTCATTGGTTCTTTTGGTCCAACACTCTTTTATTTTGAAATCACTAATCCTTTTAATAACCTTTTATTAGTCACTTAATGATTAGGAACCAAAAAATTCAGCTTGTTATGATAATTTATTTAGATTGTTAAGCATATCCATATATCAAACAATCAACATAAAATTAATAATCAAACAAGCATATATAAAACAACCACATGTGCATAAACATAGCCACTATGTTGACAACACTTGTTTGCCATCACAAGTGTTGTCATTTGGTCTTTCCTAAGGGTTGAACACAACACAAAGATGAGATCTCCAAAGACCCCCACTTGAACTTGCATCCAAATGCATCAAGTCCTTCTCTTGTGTCTTCCTTTTGTGCTTCCATCTTGTGCATCTTCTTTTACAGAATTTATATCCTAATACAAATTTTCTAATAAAAAAACACACTTAATCTATCTATTACATTTCCATTGAATGGAAAAATAAATTACATCCAAATAAAAATACAAAAGAATAATATTACAACCCATTATGAATGAAATCAACCAAAACAAACATCCATTCAAAACCAAATCAACACAAGGTCAAGGCTAGGTTATGCACCAATATGAAACATCATACAAGAACCAAATAAATCCCCATATGACCCTAAATTTTCAGCCAATATAAACCAAGAATTTAGGGTCTTTTGTCCAAACAAAAAAACATAATCAACCACTGATATCTTTCTTTCAAGGTTTAATCACAAGCATGTTAGATATAACCTTGAAAGGTTGGGGATTTATAACATCACCACAAAACAGCCCCTATAAGGTTGTTAAAGCCCCATAAAACCAATTTTACAAGGACAAATGAAACTAGTCATCCACATATCCGGCTCTTGATGCCAATGTTGGGTTTGTTGAACCAAACAAAGTAGTTTAACCTTTTAAACTATGAAAACGCAGTGGATAAATACCTTAATATTATCATTAGTAATCTGAAAAATTAAGGCTTATAACATATCATCAACAAATCCAAGAACATAGGATCATTTATATGTGTTTGAACTAGCTACCAACAACAAATAACAACCCAAAACAAGCCATACATACTACCTTTAGTAAAGCTGCAGAAAATGAATTTTGATGAAGAAGGTGAGGTTCTTGAATGACCAAAACACCAAGGAGAGGTGTCCTCAAGCATCCATACCCACAAGCATCAAGCAAAGACCACTCTTGCTAGGATTTGAGCACCAAAATCAGATCAAGAAGGCTGCTGGACCCTTGTTCCAGTCGTGAACTATCAAGAAAGCTGCTAGAACTTTGTTCCAGCCGTGAACTCTTTCTTCCAAAAGAAGAGTTGATGTTCTTGTGACCCTTTTGCATATGATAGAGAGCAAGATGAAGTGTGTGTGTGTTCAAAAGGATTCAAGGTTTTCAGGACCTCAAAAGGAAAAACAAAAGGGAGAGCCCCCTAAGGGGCGGCTGAACCCAATTTTATTTTGGGTGTTCCCCCCAAAACTCCCTTTTAATCTTTCTTAAACTAATTGCTTAAAATAGATATATAATTAACCTTTTAATTATATAACATACACACACTTTTATTATTGATGGTATTTAACTAAATTAAACAACTTTACAAATAATATCCATGAACAAAATATCCATATAAGTTGTTCAATCTCATATGCAACTTATTTAAAAAAACCATTTTCTAAATTGGTGTATTTATTTAATTACATGATCATATCATCAATTAAATAATATTTGGTGTTTGCTAAGCTTGTTATGGGTATGACCCGACTTGGATCATAACGTACTAACCACATCAATGTTCTATGTGTCTTGGGCATAAAGAATCCAACAGTCATGACCTCTGATGTGATGAAGTAGTCAAAGAGTTTCAAGATGAGGCACTGAAGGAAGATCATCTTAACTCTGAAAGAATGAGAGGTCTGGTCGCGGAGTTAGGTGAAAACACACTCGATGTTAGGACCCGATTCAGATGGATGTGGATTCCACGTTTTGGGGATCTATGTGGGAAGATTATGGATGAAGCTCATAAGACTCGATACTCCATTCATCCCGGTGCTACAAAGATGTGTCAAGATATGAAGAAAGATTATTGGTGGTCAGGTATGAAGCGTAACATAATGGAGTACGTGAGTAAGTGCCTTACTTGCTTGCAGGTGAAGGCAAAGCATCAGAAGCCATACGGGAAGATCCAACCTTTGGATATACCCGAGTGGAAGTGGGAGCATATCACCATGGACTTTATCATGAAGTTACCACGTACCTTGAAAGGGTATGAAGCCATGTGGGTGATAGCTGATCGTTTGACGAAGAATGCTCACTTCCTACTGATCCGCGAGACATATTCTTCCGAAAGATTAGTGGATCTATTCATCAAGGAGATTGTAAGTCGTCATGGTGTGCCGGTGTCTATTGTGTCTGATCATAAAACTCGATTTACATCCAAGGTTTGGAAGAGATTTCATGATGCTATAGGGACGAGGTTACATATCAGCACAGCTTATCACCCCCAGACAGATGGTCAGTCAGAAAGGACCATTCAGACGCTAGAAGATATGCTTCAGGCATGCGTCATGGACTTTGGAGGAAGTTGGGATGACCACTTACCGTTAGCTGAGTTCTCATATAACAATTGCTACCATGCCAGCATTGGCATGCCTCCTTATGAGATGCTATACGGTATGAGATGTAGAACACCCGCTTGTTGGGGTGATATTGGCCATAAAGAGTTAGGGAGCATCGAGGTGGTCGAGGCTACGACTGAGAAGCTAGAAAGGATCAAAGCCTTTATAAAGGCAGCCAAAGATAGACAGACGTCGTATGCCGACAAGAGATGCAGACTGATTGAGTTCCAGGTGGGTGACAGGATTATGTTAAAGGTCTCACCTTGGAAGGGTGTCATTCAGTTTAGGAAGCGGGGCAAGTTGAGCCCAAGATTCATAGGGCCTTTCCGAATTATTGCTCGAGTAGGAGAGGTGGCCTATAGATTGGAGTTGCCCAGTGAGTTAAATGGAATTCATCCAACATTCCATGTATCTCACTTGAGAAAGTGCTTAGCCGAGGAGGATATGGTGGTGCCATTGGAGGACATTGAAGTGGATGAGAGGCTCAACTATGTGGAACAACCATTGGCTATCATCGATTTGCAAGGAGAAGAGGCTAAGGAATTAGGTGGTTCCCTTGGTGTGTGTATAGTGGAAGCACAGGAAGGGATCAGAGTCCACTTGGGAAGTTGAGAAGGAGATGAGGCAGCATTACACTTAACTATTCAACAACTAGCAGGTTTCAAGGATGAAACCTAAATAAGAGGGTGGACTTGTAACGCCCAGAAATATGTCTAAGCGAGCCAAATAATAATAATGGGCTTAGACGAGATCATTTAATGAAAATAAAATGGATATGGGTTTTAGACCGAGTAGACTTTGCGGGTTACGTGTTTGGCGAGTTTAAGGTCCCGGAACGCTTGGTATATATAAACGGATCAGCTTGAGCAACCTCATTTGCAACTCAACACTCTAGTTCTAGAGAGAGTAGAGAGAGAAAGTAGAGAGAATTAAAGAATCAAGGCTCTTTTGATCTCGGGATTGAAGATCGGTGTTCATGGGCATCCAAACAACAAGAAAACACCAATAATCCGGGTAAGAAACATAATTAACTGTTGCTTTTAATGTAAACCCAGATTCTATGGTTTGGTTTTTTTAAAATTGGCAAAGATTCGCCCAAAACTCATGTTTTTGTGCAAGAAAACATGTAAGAAGCGTAGATAAAGCTTAGTGGGTGATAAACCAAGGTTTTGGGTGTAAAATATTGAAGTTTTGGGTTGAAAATGGGGTGGTTCGTGATTTTTAGCCCGTACTGCGAAACTGGGTGTTCATCCAGCGAAATTCGGTATTCATCCGGTGAAACTGTGGATCTTCCTGCGAAACTATAGTTTCGCAGGTAGTTTCGCAGACATGGTTTTCCAACGAAAGTTGGGCGAAACTAGCAACGAAACTTGCAGCGAAGATGCCAGCAAAACTGTCAGCGAAGATGCCTGTGAAACTAGCAACGAAACTGCTAGCGAAACTAGCAGCGAATTGCTAATCTGGAAGCGAAATTAGGCAGAAATTAACTCCTTTGAGTGTAACTTATCTACAGGCTGTGTAGTGCAACCCTTGCTTTGTAAGTTTGATTAAGAAGTGTTAGACCAAAAGAACCAATGAGCCAGATCAGAAAAATCTTTAAGTCCCACAAGACATTACAACAACTGCTGAAGACTTGATCAGCTGTTTGACAAAGTCTGAAGATCAACAGCTGAAGACTAAAGTACTGAAGACTTCAACAGCTGAAGACTAAAGTACTGAAGACTTCAACAGCTGAAGACTAAAGTACTGAAGACTTCAACAGCTGAAGACCAAAGTCTGAAGATCAACAGCTGAAGTACAAAGACTGAAGACATCAGCTGAAGACATCAGCTGATGTTCAAGAAGTCCAAGTACTGAAGCCTTCAGAGTTTGTCACAACAGCTGAAGAAGCATTCTTCAGTTGTTGTGATGGTTTCCGTTCAGTAGTTTTAATATTTATTTCAGTACTTGTAAAACGACTGAAGAGCATGTTCTTCGGTCATTGCTGTTTCAGTAGTTTCTTTTCAGTAGTTGTAGTCATAGTTAACACTTGGTATTTTTGTTAGAAGTTGTCAGCTGTTTGACATCTTCAGTAGTTGTGTTAACTTTTAGTAGTTAAATAATAGTTAGATGTCACTGTCAAGTGACATCAGCTGACATCAGCTTTCCTTATAAAAGGAAAGATGACCTAATTGTAACTGTGCGAGAAGCCGAGCCAAAGCGTGGATTGAATGAATATATTCCTTTTGGCAGATTTTCTCTCTCTATAACAAACACTGTTTCATTGATAAATTTCATGTGTTCTTGTTTAAATTTGTTAATTTTGTGCTCATTCCGCTGCAAATCCAATCTAATTGATCAAACTAGATACTGTGATCCTAACAAATGGTATCAGAGCAGGTTAATCATTGATCGACTTAACAATTGATCATTGAAACTATTCTTTTGCTATCTACGTTTGATCGAATTAGCAAATTTGCAAGAATCGGTTATAGAGATTGAGTCCTGCTGCTTCTGGCTATTTTGTTTGAGGTTCGAAGTGGTTTTGAGCTAGATTTACTTTGTTTACCTTGAATTTGTCTGAATTCTGATTATGACTACTTCTTCTAATGACCCTCACAATACCGGTTCCTCAACCAAGCCTCCGATGCTGGTTAGGACTGAGTATAACATATGGCAATGAAGAATGCTCCATCACCTGTCTGTTAACAGTTCAGGTTGTTGGACATCTGTGGTTCATGGTCCACATAAGCCTATGGTGAACAATCCAGAAACCAACCAAATGGTTCCGGAGAAGAAGGAACAATACTCTGATGAGGATCGTAAATTGTTTGAGATAGATGCTAAAGCTCATGGAATTCTGGCCATGGCACTGCCTAATGAAATCTATTTTGGGCTTGTGCATCATGAAACTGCTCATGACCTCTGGAAGGCACTGAAAGAACAATTCGGTGGTACCGATGAGGTCTTAGCAAACAATAGGGAAATACTTGCCCAACAATATGAGACATTTGCTCATAGGAAGGGTGAGACTCTGACTCAACAGTTTGAGCGTTTTTCATGTTTGATCTCTGAACTGAAAATGGTCAAACATGAATACACTAATAGCCAGATGAACCACAGATTCCTCATATCACTGCCTGAGAGATGGGACACATATACAATTGTCCTATGCTCCAATGCAAATCTGGATAGCCTATCTCTCACCCAACTTCATGGGAAACTACTTACATTTGAAAGAGAGATAGAGCAGAAAAGGAAACTGGCATCCTCGGGCAAGCTCACTGAAGACTTTGTACCAGGGAACACTGCCTTGGTCGGTCATGAGTCAGAATATGCTGCATCAGAAAGTAATTATGATGTGCATATAGATTTCTCTTCAAATAGTTCTGATCATGCATTTGTGAGTGTTGATAGTCAGTCAGGCTGTAATAGTGACAATTTGTGCTTCATTATGGATGATTTGAAAGTATAGCTGATGATGACTTAGAAGAGATGGATATTTTGAGCCAAATGGCCTTGACTAATATCAGATCTCAGAAGTTCTACAAGAGAACCGGTAGGAAATTCCCTAGACTCTCTGGCAAAACCAAAGTTGGTTTTGACAAGAGTAAGTTGAGGTGTCACAAATGCCACAGGCTTGGGCACTTTGCAAGAGAGTGTAGATCATCTGGATCTAACTCCTCTGCACCCTTTGTTACTTTTCCAAGTAATATTCAACAAAACAAAGGGCAACATCCTGCTAGTTCTGGTCATCAATCACAACCTCTATCTCCTGCATATTTTGTCCCTCAGGGTCCAATGCCATATTCATATCCCTGCTATTACATGCCACAAACCAGTCAAGTTCAAGTACCCATTGCTCAACAACCACCTGCTGTTCCTGAGCCTCAACCTTCCCAATCTGATCAACAATCTCAACCTCCTCAACACAGCTTTTTCACCCCAAGAGTTGTTGACTGGAGCAGTTTGCCAGATGATATGTCAGGTCATGAACAACTGTTTTCTGGTGCTGGTCAACATGGCGGTGACAACCCTTTTGGAAATCTTGCTCTTATGGCTCTGGAGTCTGCTGATACTTCATCCTCTAATGCTTCCACACCACAGGTATCACAGGTATCCTCTAAGGCCAAAGCCAAGTTATGTTCTGAAACATGCATAGCTGCATTTGCATCTATTAAAGAAGCTAATGTAGCTTTATTTAACAAGAACATTGAGCTAAAACAAACAATATCCAAAAGAAAAGCTGAATTTGAGTGTGTGCTTAATGATAAGAATGATGAGATTTACAAACTTAAATGCCAAATCACTGATAATAAGGCTAGGGAAGAGGTACTTCTAGAGAAGTACGGAGACCTCAAAGAAACACTTGCAGCTACCCAGGTAGAGTGTGATTGATGGGTACATTCCTGCAAGGGTTTTGAAATGCTTCTCAGTAAGTAGTCTGCTTCCAATGTGAAGTTTGGCATTGGTTATAATCACACTGCTCCTCCTACAGATTTTACTCCCAGAGCAGAGGTAGAATCTGATGGAGAAAGCAATAACCAATCCTTTTCATCATGTGATCTACTATCTGATACAGCACCATCAGAGGTTGATGTCAGCATTAATTCCTCCCAAAACCTATCAGCTGATGTTGATGGTTCAAATGCTGACACTCACATGATCAAAAAGTTGATCACTCCAGGTGGTATTTCATAAAGTACTGAAAGTACTAAAGAGCAAGTCATAACACCTGGAGAACAAACACAAACTACTGCATGTACTAAAGGGAAGAAAACTGTCAGTAGAAAGGGTGGGAAAACTACTGAAGAAGATATCAAGAAAGCATGTACTGCAAGGAAGAAAAATGTTAGTACTGATCGCAAACTGCTGAAGAATAAGTCTTCAGTAGTTTCATCTTCTTCAGCAGATGATCAACTTAAGATGAAGAAAAAGCCATGTGAAATATGTGGCTTATTCAATGTTGGACCAAAAGAACCAATGAGCCTGATCAGAAAAACCTCTAAGTCCCACAGACATCATAACAACTGCTGAAGACTTGATCAGTTGTTTGATAAAGTCTGAAAATTTAAACAGCTGAAGAACTAAAGTACTGAAGACTTCAACAGCTGAAGACCAAAGTCTGAAGATCAACAGCTGAAGAACAAAGCACTGAAGATCAACAGCTGAAGTACAAAAACTGAAGACATTAGCTGATGACAACAGCTGAAGTTCAAGTACAAGTACTGAAGCCTTCAGAGTTTGTTACAACAGCTGAAGAAGCATTCTTCAGTTGTTGTGATGGTTTCCTTTCAGTAGTTTTCTTTTTGTTTCAGTATTTGTAAAACGACTGAACAGCATGTTCTTCAGTCGTTGTAGTTTCAGTAGTTTCTTTTCAGTAGTTGTAGTGATAGTTAACACTTAGCATTTTTGTAAGAAGATGTCAGCTGTTTGACATCTTCAGTAGTTGTGTTAACTATCAGTAGTTTGAATAAATTCTGTTAGATGTCACTATCAAGTGACATCAGCAGACGTCACATCTCCTATATAAGAGGTGTTGACCTAATTGTATGTGTGACATTCTATTACCACGAAAGCAAATATTGAATGAAATATATTTTGCAGAATTCTTTCTGTCTATAACCGTTTGTTCTTACCTTGAATATCTTTTGTGTTCTTGTGAATTGGCTAATTCATTGTTTGTTCTCTGCTGCTATACTCTCAAATCAATCAAACGTAGATCACTGATCCTAAAAAATGGTATCAGAGCTGGTTAATCATTGATCGATCTAACAGTTGATCATTGAAACTACTACTTGCTATCTATGTTTAATTGAATTAGCTTATTTGCAAGAACTGGTTATAGATTATCGAATTTCTGCCGCTTTCGCTTATTCATTTTGAGATCTCTCTTGGTTCAATTTGGTTCGTTGTGTTTTATTCTAAATCTGTTATAGCTTAATTGAATTTGGTTGAATCTAAGATGACTACTCCTTCTAATGACCCTCACAATACCGGTTCCTCAACCAAGCCTCCGATGCTGGTTAGGACTGAGTATAACATATGGCAACGAAGGATGCTTCATCACCTGTCTGTTAACAGTTCAGGTTGTTGGACATCTGTGGTACATGGACCACATAAGCCTATGGTGAACAATCCGGAAACCAATCAAATGGTTCCGAAGAAGAAGGAACAATACTCAGATGAAGATCGGAAACTGTTTGAGATTGATGCTAAAGCCCATTGAATTCTGGCCATGGCACTGCCTAATGAAATCTATTCAGGGCTTATGCATCATGAAACTGCTCATGACTTTTGGAATGCACTGAAGGAACAATTTGGTGGAACTGATGAGGTCTTAGCAAACAACAAAGAAATCCTCACCCAACAATATGAGACATTCTCTTATAGAAAGGGTGAGACACTGACTCAACAGTTTGAGAGTTTTTCCTGTTTGATCTCTGAGCTGAAAATGGTGACCAGGAATACACCAACAGCCAGATGAATAATAGATTCCTCAGATCACTGCCTGAGAGATGGGACACATACACTATTGTCCTACGCTCTAGTGCAGATCCGATAGCCTATCTCTCACCCAACTTCATGGGAAACTGCTTACATTTGAAAGAGAGATAGAGCAGAAAAGGAAACTGTCATCATCAGGAAAGCTCACTGATGACTTTGTACCAGGGAACACTGCCTTGGTTGGTCATGAGTCAGAATATGCTGCATCTGAAAGCAATTATGATGAGCATATTGATTTCTCTTCAAACAGTTCTGATCATGCATTTGTTGGTATTGATAGTCATTCTGGCAGTGATAGTGACAATCTATGCTTCATCATGGATGATCTGAAGGGAATTGCTGATGATGATTTAGAAGAGATGGATATTCTAAGCCAAATGGCCTTAGTTAATATCAGATCTCAGAAGTTCTACAAGAGAACTGGCAGGAAATTTCTCGGACTCTCTGGCAAAACCAAAGTTGGTTTTGACAAGAGTAAGTTGAGGTGTCACAAATGCCAAAGGCTTGGACACTTTGTAAGAGAATGTAGATCAACTGGATCTAATTCTTCTGCACCCTTTGTGACTTTTCCTGGCACTAGTCTACAAAACAGAGGGCAACATCCTGCTGGTTCTGGTCATCAATCAAACCCTGTATCTCCTGCATACTTTGTCCCCCATGGTCCAATGTCATATTCTTTACCCTGCTATTACTTGCCTCAACCAAATCCGGTTCAAGTTCCAATTGCACAACAACCACATGCATTACCTGAACCTCAACCTTCCCAATTTCATTAACAAACTTAACCTCAACAACATAGCTTTTTCACCTCAGGAGATGTTGACTGGAGCAGTTTACCAGATGATTTGTCTGGTCATGAACAACTATTCTCTGGTGCTGGTCAACATGGTGGTGACAGTCCTTTTGGAAATCTAGCTCTTATGGCTTTGGAGTCTGCTGATACTTCATCCTCTAATGCCTCTACACCACAGGTATCACAGGTATCCTCTGAGGCAAAAGCCAAACTATGTTCTGAAACATGCATAGCCGCATTTGCATCTATTAGAGAAGCAAATATAGCTTTAATTAACAAGAACATTGAGCTAGAACAAACAATTTCCAAAAGCAAAGCTAAATTTGAGTCTGTGATTAATGATAAGAATGATGAGATTTACAAACTTAAATGCCAAATCACTGATGATAAGGCTAGGGAAGAGATACTTCTAGAGAAGTACAGAGACCTCAAAGAAACACTTGCAACTACCCAGGTAGAGTGTGATCGATGGGTAAATTCTTGCAAGGGTTTTGAAATGCTTCTTAGTAAGCAATCTGCTTCCAATGTGAAGTTTGGAATTGGTTATAATCACACTGCTCCTCCTACAGACTTTACTCCCAGAGCAGAGGTAGAATCTGATGGTGAAAGCAATAACCAATCATTTTCATCATGTGATCTACTATCTGATACAGCACCATCAGAAGTAGAAGTCAGCATTAATTCCTCTCAGAAAATATCAGCTGATGTTGATGGCTCAAATGCTGACACTTACATGATCACAAAGTTGATCACTCCAGGTGATATTTCACAAAGTACTGAAAGTACTAAAAAGAATGTCATAACACCTGGAGAACAAGCCCAAACTACGACATGTACTAAACGAAAGAAAACTACAAGTAGAAAGGGTGGGAAAACTACTGAAAAAGATATCAAGAAAGCAGGTACTAAAGCAAAGAAAACTGCTAGTACTGATAGCAAACTGCTGAAGAACAAGTCTTCAGTAGTTTCATCTTCTTCAGCAGATGATCAACTTAAGATAAAGAAAAAGCCATGTGAAATATGTGGCTTATTCAATCATCTTACTCATGATTGCTGGTATAAAAAGGGCTCCAAACTCAAACATAATGAAAACATTAAAGAGAAAATGGATAAAATGAAAACTGAGTTTGAAATCAAATTTATACTAGCAACATCAAAACCTGTAACCCCAAAATCCAAAAAGAAATCCACAAAGAAAGGGGTTAAATAGGTAACAGCTGAGGTTGCTCAAAGAGAGATGGTACAACACAGGAACTCATCAAACTCAAGCACTAATGTGTCTGATGAGCTGAAGGCTTTATCACAAAATCAGACACAACTTGTTGTGATGGTTCAACATCTATTGGGGAGAGTCAACCAATTAGATGCTCCTGTGTTGAAACCACAGAGAAGAAAATCCATGCCAAAGGAATCTTCTTCTTCACCATCTCCATCCCCTCAGGCTGTTGAAGAGCCTAAGTCCACTGCCTGCTTGCAATTACTGCATATGGATCTATTTGGTCCTGTGAGAGTGATGAGCATGGAAAAGAAGAAGTACTGTCTGGTAATTGTGGATGATTACTCCAGATTTGTATGGACTTTCTTTCTACATTCAAAGGATGAGGTTGCTCAGAAGATTATTCACTTTGTGTTGTATGTTAAGAAGCAGTATTCCCTTCCATTCAAGTGTATTAGGAGTGACAATGGAACTAAATTCAGAAACCATACACTTGATGACTTCTATCTTTCAAAGGGAATCAAAAGGCAGTTTAGCGTACCAAGGTCTCAGAACAAAATAGAGTAGTGGAGAGAAAGAACAGGACCCTAATTGAAGCTGCAAGGTCCATGCTGGCTGACTCTGGTTTGCCACTGACCTTTTGGGCTGAAGCTGTTAACACAGCTTGCTATGTGCAGAATAGAGTCTTAGTAAATCAGAGGTTGATGAAGACTCCATATGAAGTTCTCCATCACTTGGCTCCTCTAATTTCATTTTTCAAAGCATTTGGGTGTCCCTGTTTTATTCTCAACACCAAGGATCAACTCCAAAAATTTGATCCTAAGGTGGATGCAGGGTATTTTGTTGGTTATTCATCTACTTGCAAAGCATACAGAGTCTTCAACTGCAGAACAAAGATAGTTGAAGAGACTTTGCATGTGAAGTTTAATGAATCTCCAATGGACAAGATTCCACAAAACCCTGTGGAGTTGTTTGATTTGGACATACTGCAATATGTTCCTTATCAACCTCCAGTTGTTGCAAACATGTGGATAAATCATCTTCTGCAGCATGTCTTCCACCTGGTGGTATTGATGATGATGATGATAATATCAATACTCACCTATTCAAGTTTGGTGACCAACTGCCTGAGTCTGCTAAACTGATGTTCCTCTAGCTTCAGCAGTTCCATCCATAACAAATGCTGATGAGATTTCAGATTCCTCTACATCTTTTGAGTTACCATCAAATTCTTGGTTTCAAGAGTCTGCATCAACATCTGCTGTTGCTGAAGGTTCTACAAACACTTGCACAGATATCATTGTTTATCAAGAGCTGAAGAATCACCCAATGTCTCAAATCATTGGTGATATCACTGCTGGTGTTTCAACAAGAAGTCAATTGTCTAACTTCTGCTTCTATGCTCTCTTCATCAGTCAGCTAGAGCCAAAGAACTATCATGTTGCTTTAAGAGACAATGGATGGGTTGAAGCCATGTAGCTTGAGCTACTTCAGTTCAAGAAACAGCAAGTGTGGGAACTGGTTCCTCTACCCCCAGGTAAGTGTGCAATAGGCACTAAATGGGTGTTTAGGAATAAAACTGATGAAAATGGGCTTATTTTTAAGAACAAGGCTAGACTGGTTGTACAGGGGTTCTCACAAGAAGAAGGTATTGATTATGATGAAACCTTTGCCCCTATAGCCACACTAGAGGCAATTAGATTGTTCTTAGCCTATGCTGCATTCCACCATCTTAAAGTTTTTCAAATGGATGTCAAAAGTGCATTTTTATATGGCAAAATAAAAGAAGAAGTTTATGTGTGTCAACCACCAGGTTTTGAGGACAATAAGCATCCTGAATGGGTGTATAAACTTGATAAGGCTCTTTATGGGTTGAAACAAGCTCCTAGAGCCTGGTATGAGACACTTTCCACTTTTCTTCTCAAGAATAATTTCACTAGAGGCTCCATAGATAAAACTTTGTTTATTAAGAAGGTGGATCGTCATAAGCTACTTGTTCAAATTTATGTTGATGATATTATTTTTGCATCCTCTGATCCCCAGTTGTGTGATGATTTTACCAAATTAATGAAAAAGAGGTTTGAAATGAGTGCAATGGGAGAATTACAGTTCTTTCTAGGCTTGCAAATCAAACAAAAGGCTGATGGAACCTTTATTCATCAGTCCAAATATACAAAAGATCTTTTGAATAAGTTTGATTTACAAAATTGTAAGCCTGTTCTACTCCCATGTGCAACACCACACAACTGGATGCGGATCAGAAAGGTAAAGCTGTTGATGAAACACTTTACCGATGTATGATTGGGTCCTTGATGTACTTAACACCTTCTAGACCAGATATCATGTTTGCTACTTGTGTCTGTGCTAGATTTCAGGCTGCTCCTAAAGAGTCTCATTTGATTGCAGTCAAGAGGATCTTTAGATATTTGCAAGGTACACAATCTCTAGGTTTATGGTATTCCACTGGACACTCTTGCAAATTAGTTGCTTTTTCAGATAGTGACTATGCAGGGTGCAAGTTAACTAGAAAGTCAACTTCTGGTGGATGTCAATTCCTAGGCAACTGTTTGATTTCTTGGCAGAGTAAGAAACAAACATCTGTTGCTACATCCACTGCTGAAGCAAAGTACATTGCAGCTGCAAGTTGTACTTCTCAGGTACTCTGGCTTCAGAACCAACTTTTGGATTATGGCATTACAGAGTCTAAGACTCCATTATTAATGGATAGTGCTTCAGCTTTGTGCATTGTCAAAAATCCAGTCCAGCACTCTAAGACCAAACATATAGAGATCAGACATCATTTTATTAGGGATTGTTTTGAAAAAGGTCTGATTGATCCTAAATTTGTGCCTGGTGCTGATGAGCTTGCAGATATTTTTACTAAGCCTTTGGATAGTTCAACTTTCCAAAACCTAGTGTTAAGGCTTGGTATGCTGCAGCTAGAATAAGTGATAACTACTGATGATCTCAGTATATAAGTACTGATGATCATTAGTACCATATCACATATAGTACTGATTTTGTTAAAACAACTGATAAAGTTACAACTACTGATGTAGTTATAACTACTGATGTCAGTAAAAATAGATAAGTACTGAAGTCCTATGAAACAACTGAAAACAGCTAAAAGGCTGATGAGTAAGTGTTGAGGACAGTATGAAACAGCTGAAAGGCTATGAATTGACGAAAACTACTGATGAGAACTTTCTCCTCAGTTGTTTCTACAACTGTTGTTTCATCCTAAACAACTGATGACAAAACCATGTCGTCAGTAGTTTCACAACTACTGATGACTAATACTAAGTTATCAGTGGGTTACAACACCTGAAGACCAAACCAAGTCTTCAGTTGTTTTCAAACATCTGAAGTCAAAACCATGGTTTTTAGTAGTTTATAACTGCTGATGCCTAAAACCAAGACTTCAGTTGTTTCAACTTCTGAAAGGGTAATACCATGTCATCAGTCGTTTACAACTACTGATGACTAACACCAAACCCTTCAGTCGTTTTCTAACCCTTACCCTATAAATACCCAATACCTAAGCCTTCAGCATTTCATCCTCTCCAAACCTAGAGGTGTACAAACCGGTTTGGGGGCCCAAACCGGTTTGGTCAAAGTTGGTCAAAACCGGTTTGGCCCCAAACCGGTTCGGGTTCAAACCGGTTTCAAAACCGTAAAAACCAAACCTATCAAACCAGTTTGGGCCGGTTTCTAACCGGTTCAGGCCCAAACCGGTTCGGCCCAAATCGGTTTTTTTTTTTTGTTTGTTTGTTATATTCAAACGAAATTTTAAACTTTTAATTAAAACATAAATATTTATAACATTTTTATATAATTTATATAATTTAAAAGAATTTATATAATTTAAATAATTTATAACATTTATAAACATTTAAAACATTTAAACAATTTAAACATTTAAACAATTTAACATTTAAACAATTTAAACATTTAAAACATTTAAATGATTTAAACAATTAAACAATTTATAACATTTATAAACATATATATATATATATATACTATTTATTAACATTTATAAACAATTTAAGCATTTTAACAATTAATAACATTTATAAACAATTTATATCATTTATAAACAATTTAAACATTTTAACAATTCGTAACATTAAAATAATTTAAACATTTAAAACTAAACATTTAACATAGTCGTTTCTTCGTTCGTATTATACTTGTACGTTTATTCCTCGCCACCAAAACCGGAACTGTTATGAAGGTAGTCATCATATGCCGCTTCATCATCAGTCATTCCTGGTGTCAATCCGCTCTCTACCTCGTCCTCGTATAATTCTACTTCGTATTCCAGTTCTCATTCAAGCGATCGTTTGTCTTGTACTCTTTCCGCGGCATCCAAATAATCTTTCAAGCAAATTGACATTTCAACTGCTTGTGGAGTGAGTCGAGTTCGTCTTATTGATATAATCCTGCCACTTATAGAAAAAGCAAATTCCGAAGCTACCGTAGAAGCTTGGACGGTTAGTAAATCTCGGGCCATGGTGGATAGGATGGGAAATTGATCTTCCTTACCTTTCCACCAAGCCAACAAGTCAAAACTTTTAAATTCATGTGGAGTCATGGTCGATAAAAAGTTTGTAAGACCATACCTCCCGAGTTCACTACTCGGAGTGTTACCACGTTGACGTTTATTACATTCATCCCTTAAAGTATTATATAAATCAAACATTGGATCATTCGAACATTCGGCATTTGCCGCATGCCTTAAAGCATCATGGATTTGTGATGTTTCCCCGTATTTTAATAAATAAACATCATACATTTGTTGTAATTGTTTGTTGAAAGTCGCTTTTAAAGTTTTACTATACATTGGTTTACCAACTTCTAAATCCAAATTAAAAGTAATTTTATCAAGTAAAGTTTCAACCCCCGACAAATTTAAACAAGGGTTTAAAGCAGCGGCACATGTAATAACGGGAGGCATTTCTTCAAAATATTTTTTAAGTTTTTCTTTCATTGGGGGTATCATATCGGAATAAGGTCTACCCCTACACGACAATTCATTTAATTTTGAAGTCATTAAATAAATTTGGTGTAGTACCAACGGACTCGTTGGGTAATAAACTCCAGAAAGACATATAGTTGCATTTTTAAAAACTTGAAGCATTTTTGTTACTTCTTCGATGATGGCCCAACCCGATGGATGGTAAGAATTTGCCTTTCCCCGACTTACCAAACTATTATGAAAGGCTATTAAACTTTCTTTTTGTTCAATAGCCTTTTCAAACATGTTACATGTGGAATTCCATCGTGTTGGTACGTCCCAATTCGGACCTAAACATTTAGTATTTGCGTCTTTACAAAACTTGCGATATTTAGTATATCTTTGGTTGTTACTAAAAATATCACGTAACATTCTTTTAAAACAATCTTTAATTGTTTCAATCGTTTTTAAACCGTCTTGCACGGCTAGGTTTATGATGTGCGCAACACATCGACTATGAAAAAACACACCCTCACATATTGGTTTATATTTTAATTTCAAATGATCTATCGCAAGAGTGTTGTTTGAAGCATTATCAAAAGATATAGAAAATATTTTGTTTTCTAATTTATACATTTGAATAACTTTATCAATAAGATAAAAAATGTTTTGGCCGTGTGAGGATAATCAAACAATTCAAACGCAATCGTACGTTTCATCATTTTCCACGAATCGGGTTCAACCCAATGGGCGGTGACACAAATGTACGAGTCCGGTGAACCGTGAGGTGTCGACCAAACATCACTAGTTAAGTTAACACCGGTTTGTAAATTTTCAAAATAAGATATTAATTCATTTTTAGCTTTTTTCCACATTTTTAGACAATCTCTTCGAAGAGTAGCACGACTTACATTGGTGTAACGCGGTTGGAGAGTTCATTGAATGAGTCGAGTCAAACGTTCGTTGTCGAAATGTTTGAATGGCAAGCTTTCTTGAATTACAAATTGCGCCATTTGCTCCCGAACCGCATCAACGTTATAAGCCCAAATATTTCCTTCGTTTGTCATCGAAGCTTGACCTTGAGAAGGTTCACCTTTTAACGCTTTACAATATTGCAATATGGTTTTTCAACGTTGTGTTTGCATCTTTTTTGAAAAACTTATGACAAAACTTGCAACGAGCCTTGTTTGGACCGCTAGCCATTTGACATAAATCGTAATTGGACCATACTTCGGGGTTCCTATTCGTAGGAAGGATTGCTATCACCACGTTGCTTGAAGACGCTTCACAACCAACGGATGATTGAGCACTTGTTGAAGCCATTTCAGAGATTTTTGTGAGAGCGTTTTTGAGAGCGTTTTAAACGAAAGTATTTGTGGAGAGTGTTTTTTAGAGTGTTTTTGAGATTTTTGAGAGTAGAGAGTGTTATAAGTTGTTGTGATTCAACCAAAATATCAAATACATATATATAGTAACCTAGTGGGGGTATAATGGTAAAAAAAACATCAAAAAACGGTCAAAAATTGCAAAAAACGGCTATATAGCCGTTGGGTAACGGTAACCGGTTTGAAAACCGGTTTGGAACCGGTTTGAAAACCGGTTCGGTTTGAAACCGTTTGGAAATAGGAGGTGTTAAACCGGTCAAGAACCAGCGGTTCGGGCCCGGTTTGAAACCGGTTTGGGCCAAACCGGTTTGGGCCTCAAACCGGTTCCGGTTTTTTTGGCCGAACCGGTTCCCGAACTGGTTTTTTTGGCCACCTCTATCCAAACCTAACGTTCAAATCTCCAAAACTTCTCTCTCATTAATGGCGACCATGCAACTCAAACCACGCCATAACTGTGTTGCCTACCTCACAAAATCACCTTTCTGGACAAAGTTTGACAATGCCATTGATCTAATGGTCCAATCTCCCTACAAAACGGCCTTCCTTCTAAATCCCATCATTCATGCCGAATCCCTTCACCAGTTTTGGACGAACGTCACCCTCACCACTGGGGAGAACAACATCGAGTCTCTCCAGTTGGTCGTCAACAACCATAAACCTGGATGATGCCACTTTTCCTGCTGGGTATCCAAAGGGCACAACTGATTTATCCTTTGCCCACCATGGATATCAGGGAAACCTTAGTGCCTCTACCATCCTGAAGAAACATTTCCATGATGCAGAACGTCTTATATTTCACATGGTAAATGTTTGCTTAGCTCCTAAGACTTCCTCTTGGGATCAAATGTCTACAAGGTGGCAGCAGGTATTATTCTCTATCCTTGAGCAACAAGACTTAAACTTTTCTGAAATCATTTTTCTTGAACTTAAGGATATGGCCTCAAAATCTATTTCTAACCGCTGGATATTATATCCTCGGTTCATTATGGCTATAATAGAGAATCAGCTGCAAGCTAAGGGACTTGTTGGCCTTGGAGTCCCAGCAACGGCTGTATTGCCTGAAGTATACTCCAGGCACAACTCTGACCACACACTGAAACAGGCTGCCAAACTGCGAAAACCCACGCAGTTGGAACCCACAGCCACCACCTCCTGAACCAGAGTCCCCACCAAACCTAAATCCAAAAAGCCAAAAACGGCTACTCAGGGAGATGAGTCCCCTGAGGATGCCCCTGTACCATAAACACAGGAACCACAAACTGCTATTAACCCCCCAGTTATGACAACGACTCAACCTGCCAAAGCCGCACAGGTATCCTCTCAACAGGATCCTGTTGCAACCAATATTGGGGAACCCACACTGCTGGAACCTATCTCACTTGAGAAGGTTACCATTGAAGTGCACCATTTACCCCGGGTGCAATCTGCTTCTACCCAATCATCACATGCAACCGCCCCCCCCCCCAAAGTCCTACATTAATTGTTGCACAAGTGCTGAGTCAGTTGCACTCCTCACCCCCTCCCTAGATACCAATTACAACTGGGCATACCTCTACCATTGAGGGGGAGGATCAAAGTGCATCTGATAACCCACAGCATAGGGGTTACAATGTTCCATTTCCTAGTGTAGAAAAGGAGATTGGAACTTCTGGTGAGGCTGCCACTTATCATGCTTCAGCATATGATCAGAATGTAGTTGGTACCATTACTAAGACCTTACCAGAGGCAACTGCTAATGAAGGACATAGTCCTGAGGCAGGAAGTCCCCAGTTCCAAGACAAAGGGGCACATGCTACAACTGATCTACACTCAGTGCATGTTCATCCTGATTCTATCAGGAGGTCAGGTGATTCAGTACCCACTGATGATGACCTGGGCTTCTTTTACGATGTCTTAGCCCAAAACACCATCCTGGAAGAGGAGGTGAGCAGACTCAAAGAGCTGCTTGCCAAAACTTCTACGGATCAAAGACCATCTGCCTCTCAAACCCCACAGATGGCACCTTCATCCGAAGGTCTCCTAAACACAGAGCCACTCCCAAATTCTCAACCACCTGCCTCTGCTTCTGGAAATATTTCTCAAGAACAGAACCCCTGAGCAAATAGTTGCTATCTTCCAAAATTCCCTACCTCTCATCACACCTATAATCACTGATATAGTGATCAAAGCCATTGATGAGAGGCTTTCCTCAGTAATACAACCCTTGATAGAAGAAGTTGTGGGCAAACAGCTTTCTAACAATCAAACCCTTGCAACCAATGCACCCAAAAAGGGGGAGATTCAGTCAGTGAAAGCAAAAAGAAAGAGGAGTGCAGAGAGGAAAGAGAAAGAGAAAGAAACAGAAGTGACAGAAGTGGTAAAGGAGATGGTAGTGGAGACTAAAAAAGAGAAGGAGAAGGAAAAAGAGAAGGAGAAAGAAGCTGACATAGAGAAATCAAAGAAAATAAAGAATGAGAAAGAGACTGCCTTAGAGCTGATGGTGAAAGAGGCTGATGCTGAACACAGCAGATCAATGGATAACATCATTGATCAATTGTTTAGGCAAGGCCATGACACTGACAAACTTGACTCTGAGATTAGAAGATTAGAGAATGAAGAAATCCAAAACAGATGGGCAAGTTATGATGTGTTAGAAAGAGAAAGGCTGGAGATCATGATCAGATTTATAGCAAAATATCTTGGAAGATCAATGATCGAAATCAAGGCTTGGTCCAGGGACAACATCTTGGCAATAACCACCAAGATCTGTTCGTCTGAAGTATACACTAAAGGATTAGTTATTGAAGCTTTGAATGAAGCTGGTGCTGGGAGCAGGACTGAACTAGCCAAGCAATCTAAAGCCACACTCACTTCCAAAATGCTAGAACAGCCTGTCAACATTCCCACACCTAAACCACCAAAACAAAAACCCACCAAACCAACTCCCTTACCCTCAAAACCAATAGCCGATGATGTACCCCAGAAGAAGAAGAGAAGGGTATTGAGGCTAGAAGATGATGAAGAAGATGATGATGAAGATAGACTGCCACTCTCAGCTATTATACAGTTGCCGAAGGCCACAAGTCACTCCCCAACAATTACTCCTGAAACTCAAAGACAAATTGTGAAAGTGAAGCTAGAAGAAGAAGAACTTCACAAACAACACGATGAGGAATTTTGAGGAGGGTTGACAAAACATATCCAGCCACATCTTCTATCATCAACATGAAGAAGCAAGCTCTCAGATTATACACTCTTAAGCATACATTTCAATATCAAAAGGAGAGAGTAAGGATTTGGCCTGATCCCAGGGTGTCTCACAGGATTCACAAGAAAAACATATCACAGAGATACATTGGCCAGGTGAAAAAGATTGTAGATGAAGTGATCTCCCTGGTCTTTGTAGTATCACCCTGGGAAATCCTAGAAGACTTCAAGAAAGCTTATAAAGCTAACCAAACCCATAGAAGATGCTGAAAATAAAATGGTGAAAAAGGGGTTAGTTTATAAGAGGCTTGAAGAAGTCAGAAAGAATGAGCTCCAGTTGTTTCTAGAGGGTAATCACCCTGATGAATTTGCTTATAGAATAATAACAACTGTGGAGCTAAAGAATGGGAAACAGGTCAAATACCTATCTGAGTACTATGGGCCTGAATCATTATTGAAGGAGGTGCTGAAGAGCTAACCATGGAGGAACAAATTACGTTCCTTGAGGCCTACACAAGAGAGTCATACAGACTCATAGTGGGGAAGTAGATCTCATGGATGGGGTAACAACTCTGTGTCCAGTTCCCCAAGACAGAGTTCCCATTCATACTTTGCCAAACAGATCATTGAGACTTCTTCCCAGGCCTGTGCTTAAAAGGGTCACTTCTGAGCTGATCTAGAAGACAAAAAGACCAATCCTTCTGCCATAATAAGTGGGACATCTTCAATAAGTTTAGAGGTTTTGGCTGTATTAGTTCAGGGGGAGTTTGTTGGACCAAAAGAACCAATGAGCCTAATCAGAAAAACCTCTAAGTCCCACAGACATCATAACAACTGCTGAAGACTTGATCAGCTGTTTGACAAAGTCTGAAAATTTAAACAGCTGACGAACTAAAGTACTGAAGACTTCAACAGCTGAAGACCAAAGTCTGAAGATCAACAGCTGAAGAACAAAGTACTGAAGATCAACAGCTGAAGTACAAAGGCTGAAGACATTAGCTGATGACAATAGCTGAAGTTCAAGTACAAGTACTGAAGCCTTCAGAGTTTGTTACAACAGCTGAAGAAGCATTCTTCATTTTTGTGATGGTTTCCTTTCAGTAGTTTTCTTTTTGTTTCAGTATTTGTAAAACGACTGAAGAGCATGTTCTTTAGTCGTTGTAGTTTCAGTAGTTTCTTTTCAGTAGTTGTAGTGATAGTTAACACTTGGCATTTTTGTAAGAAGATGTCAGCTGTTTGACATCTTCAGTAGTTGTGTTAACTATCAGTGGTTTGAATAAATTCTGTTAGATGTCACTATCAAGTGACATCAGCAGACGTCACATTCCTATATAAGAGGTGTTGACCTAATTGTATGTGTGACATTTTGTTACCACGAAAGCAAATATTGAATGAAATATATTTTCAAAATTCTTTCTGTCTATAACCGTTTGTTCTTACCTTGAATATCTTTGTGTTCTTGTGAATTGGCTAATTCATTGTTTGTTCTCCGCTGCTATACTCTCAAATCAATCAAACGTAGATCACTGATCCTAACATTCAATCATCTTACTGATGATTGCTGGTATAAAAGGGCTCCAAACTCAAACACAATGAGAACATTAAAAAGAAAATGGATAAAATGAAAACTGAGTTTGAAACCAAGTTTGTACCAGCAACATCAAAACCTGTAACCCCTAAATCCAAAAAGAAATCCAAAAAGGAAGGGGTTAATCAGGCAACAGCTGAGGTTGCTCAAAGGAAGATGGTACAACACAGGAATCCATCACTTTCAAGCACTAATGTGTCTGATGAGCTAAAGGCTTTATCACTAAATCAGACACAACTTGTTATGATGGTTCAACATCTATTGGGGAGAGTTAACCAATTAGATGCTCCTGTGCTGAAACCACAGAGAAGAAAATCCATGCCAAAGGATTCTTCTTCCTCACCATCTCCATCCCCTTAGGCTATTCTTCATAGCAAATCTATTAGTTTACCATCTGTTGATGTGAACAAACCCAAAACCAAAAAGGTTTGGGTCTCAAAAACTAACTAATTTATTATGATTGCAGGGTTCTTCAGCATGCCACAGTAGCATCTGGTATGTAGACAGTGGAGGATCTATGCATATGACAGGGAACAGCTTTCTTCTTCATGATTACTCTCAAGGAAAGAAAGGGTTCGTTTCTTTTGGCAATGATGCTAAGGGTTACATCATTGGCAAAGGCTTTGTTTCCAATGGGGAAATAAGGTTTGATGATGTTAACCATGTGGAGAATCTCAAGTACAATCTCTTGAGTGTCAGTCAAATGTTTGATAAAGGCCATGTTGCTGTTTTCACTAGTCAGAATTGCAGGATTCTGTCATCCAAAGTTCTGAGTTTGATTGATAAGGTGTTGGATGATCACACTCTCCTGAGGGCCAACAGGACAGAAAGAGTGTATGCCTTATATCTTTCCAAGAAAATAGATCTCAAAGGCCATCCTTGCCTATTTTCCAAGGCTTCTCCTCAAGATCTATTCTATGGCATAGAAGCTGGGTCATGTGAATCTTAAAAACTTGAATGAGCTGATACATCATGGTTTAGTAAGGGGATTGCCTATGAAGGAGTTCAGATGTGAAGACAACTGCACTGCTTGTTTGAAAGGAAAACAGCACAAAGTCTCTTTCCCTCCTATTGAAGAACCTAAGTCCATTGCCTGCTTGCAATTACTACACATGGATATCTTTGGTCCTATGAGAGTAATGAGTATGACAAAGAAGAAATACTGTCTGGTAATTGTGGATGATTACTCAGATTTGTATGGACTTTCTTCTTGCATTCAAAGGATGTGGCTGCTCAGACAATTATAAACTTTGTGTTGTATGTTGAGAAGCAGTATTCCCTATCTGTCAGTGTATCAGAAGTGATAATGAACAGAATTCAGAAACCATACACTTGATGATTTTTATCTCTCAAAGGGAATCAAGAGGCGGTTTAGCATCCCAAGGACTCCAGAACAAAATGGAGTAGTTGAGAGAAAGAACAGGACCTTAATTGAAGCTACAAGGTCCATGTTGGCTGACTCTGGTTTGCCACTGACCTTTTGGGCTGAAGCTGTTAACACAGCTTGCTATGTGCAGAATAGAGCCTTAGTAAATCAGAGGTTGATGAAGACTCATATGAAGTTCTACATCATTTGGCTCCTTTGATTTCATTTTTCAGAGCCTTTGGTGTCCTTGTTTCATTCTCAACACAAAGGATCAACTCCACAAATTTGATCCTAAGGTGGATGCAGGGTATTTTGTTAGTTATTCATCTACTTGCAAGGCATACAGAGTCTTCAACTGCAGAACAAAGATAGTTGAAGAGACTCTGCATGTGAAGTTTAATGAATCTCCAAAGGACAAGATTCCATAAAACACTGTGGAGTTATTTGATTTGGATATACTGCAATATGTTCCTTATCAGGCTCCAGCTGTTGCTCCTGTCAACAATCTTCCACCTGGTGGTACTGAAGATGACGATGATATCAGTATTCACCTTTTCAAGTTTAGTGACCAACTGCCTGTGTCTACTAAACTTGATGTTCCTGTAGCTTCAATAGCTCCATCCATAACAAATGCAGATGAGATTTCTGATTCCCCTACATTATTTGACTTGCCATCTCATACTTGGTTTCAAGAATCTGGATCAACATCTGCTACTGTTGAGCTTGCTACAAACACTTGCACTGATCTCATAGTGTACCAAGAGCTGAAGAATCACCCCATGTCTCAAATCATTGGTGATATCAATGCTGGTGTCTCAACTAGAAGTCAATTGTCTAACTTCTGCTTCTATGCTCCCTTCATCAGTCAGCTAGAGCCAAAGAACTGTCATGTTGCTTTGAGAGACAATGGATGGGTTGAAGCCATGCAGCTTGAGCTACTTCAGTTCAAACAACAGCAAGTGTGGGAACTGGTTCCTCTACCCCCAGGTAAGTGTGCAATAGGCACTAAATGGGTGTTTAGGAATAAAACAGATGAAAATGGGCTTATTGTTAAGAACAAGGCCAGACTAGTTGTTCAGGGGTTTGCAAAGGAAGAAGGTATTGATTATGATGAAACCTTTGCTCCTGTCGCCAGACTGGAGGCAATTAGATTGTTCTTAGCCTATGTTGCATTCCACAATCTTAAAGTTTTTCAAATGGATGTTAAAAGTGCATTTTTATATGGTAAAATAAAAGAAGAGGTTTATGTGTGTCAACCACCAGGTTTTGAGGATAATAAACATCCAGATTGGGTATACAAGCTTGATAAGGCTCTTTATGGTTGAAACAAGCTCCTAGAGCCTGGTATGAGACATTATCAAATTTTCTTCTTCAAAATAATTTCACTAGAGGCTCCATTGATAAAACTTTGTTCATTAAGAAGGTGGATCAGCATAAGCTACTTGTTCAAATTTATGTTGATGATATTATTTTTGCATCCTCTGATCCCCAATTGTGTGATGACTTTACCATTTAATGCAAAAGAAGTTTGAAATGAGTGCAATGGGAGAATTACAATTCTTTCTAGGATTGCAAATCAAACAAAAGGCTGATGGACTTTCATTCATCGGTCTAAATATACAAAAGATCTTTTGAATAAGTTTGATTTACAAAACTGTAAGCCATGTTCTACTCCCATGTGCAACACCACACATCTGGATGCAGATCAGAAAGGTAAAGCTATCGATGAGACACTTTACAGATGTATGATTGGGTCCTTGATGTATTTAACAACTTCTAGACCAGATATCATGTTTGCAACTTGTGTTTGTGCTAGATTTCAGGCTGCTCCTAAAGAGTCTCATTTGATTGCAGTCAAGAGGATCTTTAGATATCTACAAGGTACAAAATCTCTAGGTTTATGGTATTCCACTGGACACTCTTGCAAATTGGTTGCTTTTTCTGATAGTGACTATGCAGGGTGTAAGTTAACCAGAAAGTCAACTTTTGGTGGCTGTCAATTCCTAGGCAACTGTTTGATTTCTTGGCAGAGTAAGAAACAAACATATGTTGCTACATCCACTGCTGAAGCAGAGTACATTGCTGCTGCAAGGTGTATTTCTCAGGTACTCTGGCTTCAGAACCAACTTTTGGATTATGGCATTACAGAGACTAAGACTCCATTATTAATGGACAGTGCTTCAGCTCTTTGCATTTTCAAGAATCCTTTCCAGCACTCTATGACCAAACATATAGAGATCAGACATCATTTTATTAGGGACTGTTTTGAAAAAGGTCTGATTGATCCAAAGTTTGTGCCTAGTGCTGATGAGCTTGCAGACATTTTTACTAAGTCTTTGGATAGTTCAACTTTCCAAAACCTTGTGTTAAGGCTTGGTATGCTGCAGCTAGAATAAGTGACAACTACTGATGATCTAAGTAAACAAGTACTGATGATCATTAGTAAACGTCACAAATAAGTACTGATTCTGTTACAAACTACTGTTGCTAGTAAAAACAGATAAGTACTGTTGTCCTATGAAACAACTGAAAACAGCCAAAAGTCTGATGAGTAAGTATTGAAGACAGTATGAAACAGCTGAAAAGCTAAGAATTGACGAAAACTACTGACGGGAATTTTCTCTTCAGTGTTTCTAAAACTGCTGTTTCATCTTAACAACTGATGACAAAACCATGTCTTCAGTAGTTTCACTACTACTGACGACTATCACCAAGTCGTCAGCTGTTTACAACAACTTATGACAAAACCATGTCTTCGGTAGTTTCATAACTACTGATGACTAACACCAAGTTCTCAGTTGTTTCCAACATCTGAAGCCAACACAATGGTCTTTCAGTAGTTTTATAACTACTGATGCCTAAAACCAAGACTTCAGTTGTTTCAACCTCTGAAGGTTAATACCACGTCATAATCGTTTAAAACTACTGATGACTAACACCAAACCCTTCAGTTGCTTCATAAACCTTATCCTATAAATACCTAATCCTACAGACTTCATCATCTCAAACCTAACGTTCAAAAACTCCAACCTTCTCTCACATCAATGGCGAACATGCAGCTTAAACCACGACACAACTGTGTTGCCTACCTTACCAAATCACCTTTCTGGACGAAGTTTGATACTGCTATTGATCTCATGGTCCATTCTCCATACAAAACGGCCTTCCTTATCAATCCTACCATTTATGCCGAATCCCTAACACAGTTCTGGACGAACACACCCTTACCACTGGGGAGAATGCCACCGAGTCTCTCCAGTCGTTCGTCAACTCCAAAAGGTGGTCATCACTCCGGCAATCCTTCGCCAAATACTACACTTGGATGATGCCACCTCCCCGCTGGATATTCAAAGGGCATCACTGATCTATCCTTTGCCCACATGGATACCAGGGTACCTCAGCGCTTCTACCATCTTAAAGAGGCATTCCATGACGCCGAACGCCTTATTTTTCATATGGAAATGTCTGCCTAGCCCCTAAGACTTCGTCGTGGGATCAAATGTCTACCAGGTGGCAGCAGGTATTTTTCTCTATCCTTGAGCAACAAAACTTAAATTTTTGAAATATTATTTCTTGAACTTAAGGATATGGCCTCCAAACCTATTGCTAACCGATGGATATTATATCCACGGTTCATAATGGCCATATAGAGAACCAGCTGAAAGCTGAGGGACTTGTTGGCCTTGGAGTCCCTGCCATGGCTGTATTGCCTGAAGTATACTCCAGGCACAACTCAGACCAGTCACTCAAACAGGCTGCCAAACTGCGAAAACCCACGCAGCTGGAACCCACACCACCACCTCCAAATCCAAAGTCCCCACCAACCCAAACACAAGAAACCCAAAAGGCTACTCAGGGAAATGAGTCCCCTGAGGATGCCCCTGCAACACAAACGCAGGATATATCTACTGGTCATAACCCCCCAGTAGATACACGTACTCACCCACCCTCAACCGCTCAGGTTTCCTCTCAACAGGAGCCTGTAGCAACCACCTATGGGCACCTATACATCTGGAACCTTCCTCACTTGAGGAGGTTGCCATTGAAACCACCACTCTCCCCGGGTGCATACTGCTTCACACCATCTCCCACTGCAACCGCCCCCCAAGTCCTACCATAATAGTTGCAAAGGTGCTGACTCAGTTGCATTCCTCACCCCCCCCCAGATACCAATCAAAACTGGGATAGCCTCAACCATTGAGGGGAGGACCAAAGTGCTTCTGATAACCCACAGCACAGGGGTTACCATGTTCAATCTCCAAGTGTAGAAAAGGAGATTCGAACTTCTGGTGAGGCTGCCACTTCTCCTGCTTCAGCAAATGATCAGGATGAAGTTGGTACTATCCATAAGACCTCACCAGAGGCAACTGCCGATGAAGGACATAGTCCTGAGGCAGGAAGTCCCCAGTACCACGAACAAGGGGCACATGCTACTACTGATCTACACTCAGAGCATGTACATCCTGATTCAATCAGGAGGTCAGGTGATTCATCTCAGAATGATGATGACCTGGGCTTTTTCTACGATGTTCTAGCCCACAATACCATCCTCGAGAATGAGGTGAGCAGACTCAAAGAGCTGCTTGCCAACATGTCTCAGGATCAAAGACCATCTACCCCACAAACCCACAGATGGCACCTTCAATTGAAGGTTTACCAACACTGAGCCTACCACATAACTGAGCCACCAGCCTCTGCTTTCGCACCATCTCTCAGGGACAGACCCCTCTGAGCAGATGGTTGCTATCTTTCAAAACTCCTTAACCACTCTCATCACTGACATAGTGCATAAAGCCATTGATGAGAGGATTCCCTCAAATCTACAAACCCTTATTGATGATGATGTTCATAAATCTCTTTCTGCCTTCCAAACCCTTGATTCCAATGCAACCAAAAAGGGGGAGACTGCAAAGTCAAAGGCAGTGAAAGACAAGAAAAAAAGAGAGTTGATGCTGAGAAAGAGCCTAAAACAGAGAAACAGCCTGAGAAAGAAAAGGAGGTTGAGAAAGAACTGATCTCAGAGCTGGTTAATTACATATAAAAGAAAGAAAAGTGCTGAGTCAGGAGCTGATGAAGAGAAATCATTAGAAAACCTTGTTAAAGATGCTGATGAAGCTCATAGCAGATCAATGGATACAATTATAGATCAGCTATTTAGACATGGTCATGACACAGCCACATTAGACTCTGAGATCAGAAGGCTGGAAATAGAAGAGATACAATCAAGATGGGCCAGTTATAGTGTGATGGAAAGGGAGAGATTGGAAATCATGATCAGGTTTATAGCTAAATATCTTGGAAGATCATTGATTGAAATCAAGTCATGGTCCAGGGACAGCATCTTGGCAGTAACCACAAGATCTGTTCGTCTGAAGTATACACAAAGGGTTGGTCATTGAAGCTTTGAATGAAGCTGGTGCTGGGAGCAGGACTGAACTGGTCAAACAATCCAAAGCCTCACTTACATCTAAAATGCTAGAACAGCCTGTCAACATTCCCACACCAAAACCACCACAACCACAACCCACTAAACCATTCCCTTACCCACAAAACCAATAGCCGATGATGTACCCCAAAGAGGAAGAGAAGGGTACTGAGGCTAGAAGAGGAAGAAGAAGATAATGATGAAGATGAAGATAGGCTGCCAATCTCAGCTGTTATACAGTTGCCTAAGGCCATAAGTCACCCTCCAACAATTACTCCTGAATCTCAAAGACAAATTTTGAAAGTGAAGCTAGAAGAAGAAGAGCTTCACAAACAACATGATGAGGAATTGTTGAGAAGAGTTGACAAAGCATATGCTGCCACATCTTCAATCATCACATGAAGAAACATGCTCAGAGGTTATACACTCTCAGACACACATTTCAATATCAAAAAGAGAGAGTGAGGATTTGGCCTGATCCCAGGGTGTCTCATAGGATTCAAAAGAAAAATATTCCACAGAGATACATTGGCCAAGTAAAGAAGATTGTAGATGAAGTGATCTCTCTGGCCTTTGTAGTATCACCTTGGGAGATCCTAGATGACTTCAAGAAAGCCTATAAAGCTAAACTGACCCCACAAAAGATGCTGGAGAATAAAGTGGTGAAAAAGGGGTTAGTATATAGGAGGCTTGAGGAAGTTAGAAAGAATGAGCTCCAGTTGTTTTTAGAGGGTATTCACCCAGATGAATTTGCTTATAGAATCATAACAACTGTGGAGCTAAAAAATGGGAAGCAGGTCAAATACCTATCTGAGTACTATGGGCCTGAATCACTCTTTGAAGGAGAAGCAGAAGAGCTTACCATGGAGGAACAAGTAACCTTCATTGAGGCCTATACAAGGGAGTCTTACAGACTCTTTGGGAAGTAGATCTCATGGATGGGGTAACAGCTTTGTGTCCAGTTCCCCAAGACAGAGTTCCCATCCATCCTTGCCAAACATCTTTGAGACTTCTTCCCAGGCCTGTGCTTACAAGGGTCACTTCTGAGCTGATCTAGAAGACAAAAAACCAATCTTTCTGCCATAATAAGTGGGACATCTTTAATAAGCTTAAAGTTTTTGCTGCATTGGTTCAGGGGGAGTTTGTTGGACCAAAAGAACCATGAGCCAGATCAGAAAAATCTTTAAGTCCCACAAGACATCACAACAACTGCTGAAGACTTGATCAGCTGTTTGACAAAGTCTGAAGATCAACAGCTGAAGACTAAAGTACTGAAGACTTCAACAGCTGAAGACTAAAGTACTGAAGACTTCAATAGCTGAAGACTAAAGTACTGAAGACTTCAACAGCTGAAGACCAAAGTCTGAAGATCAACAGCTGAATACAAAGACTGAAGACATCAGCTGAAGACATCAGCTGATGTTCAAGAAGTCCAAGTACTGAAGCCTTCAGAGTTTGTCACAACAGCTAAAGAAGCATTCTTCAGTTGTTGTGATGGTTTCCATTTAGTAGTTTTATTATTATTTCAGTACTTGTAAAACGACTGAAGAGCATGTTTTTCCGTCGTTGTTGTTTCAGTATTTTCTTTTCAGTAGTTGTAGTGATAGTTAACACTTGGTATTTTTGTTAGATGTTGTCAGCTGTTTGACATCTTCAGTATTGTGTTAACTTTCAGTAGTTAAATACAGTTTAGGTGTCACTGTCAAGTGACATCAGCTGACGTCAGTTTTCCTTATAAAAGGAAAGATGACCTAATTGTAACTGTGCGAGAAGCCGAGCCAAGCGTGGATTGAATGAATATATTCCTTTTGGCAGATTTTCTCTCTCTATAACAAACACTGATTCATTGATAAATTTCATGTGTTCTTGTTTAAATTTGTTAATTTGTGTGCTCATTCCGCTGCAAATCCAATCTAATGATCAAACTAGATACTGTGATCCTAACAAGAAGCTACTCATCGAGTATAGGGAGCTAGATCATATTTTAAAGGTTTCGAACTATTTGGGGCTGCAAAGCATACTACATATACGTTTTAAATGACCAAGATTTTAAGAGGTTTTAACGGGAAGATCGGTTTTTCTATGACGAAATATGCTATATTAAAGTGTTAAAATAAAAATTTTAAAGATTTTAACGGGAAGATCATTTTAAGAGGTCAGCCCGGCCCCAGCCAGGGCGTTGCCCCTGGACCTCACTAGGGGCTGCTGCCCCTAGGACCCCTATCAAGGGCTGCCGCCCCCGAACTCCCACTGTCCCGCGATGGGTCAGTTATGTTTTATGATGATTTATGCTTGATATGCATATGTTTATGTATGTGAATATGTGATGCATGGTGTTTAAGACGATGTATGATTGACGCTATGTGTGATGATGCTGATGTATGTTGATTATGTATGCTATGTATGTAATGTATGATATGTTTTCTTATGTTCCTTATTGCGTATGATGACGTGACTTTACGTGGTGTGATATTGATAATGAATGTAAAGTATTATCTTAACGAAGTGAAAGATTTAAGATAATGAAAGCGGAACATATTGAAGGAACGAATGAAAAGCCTTGCAAGCAAATGAAAGGAGGTACATAACTCATTGAGAGTTATTAGCTCAACGGTGTGTGTCTACAGCGTGCGATTTTGGATAACTCATAAGGGTTCATACACATAGTAAGAGTTCAGTCTTGGTGACTGCTCCAATACGTGCGATTTCCTAATTACTGTGTGTTATACAGCGTGCGATCATGGCTAAACCATAAGAGTTCACACATACAGGGGGAGTCTATCCTAGTGACCACTCCATACTTGCAATATGGGGTCCTTGTCGCTGAACCCTAGATGAATTGCTTGGTGCTCTAGAGGGGGGTTAAGTACATGACAGGACCTGGATAGAAGTGAAAGATAATAAATGCATGAAAAGTACGAAATGTGCAACACGTGTGATATGTATGAAACGAACGATGATGAAGATAATAATGATTACCTTGATGTATGTAAGATGAGTGATCACGTGCAATAGTAATGAAAATGTTTTAACGAATGGAAGGTAATGCAATGTTTTTATAAAACTAGAACTCACTCAGCAACGCTAACTTTTTATGCATTTTCCAGTTGGCAAGTTAGCATTGCTGAGGATGGCGCGGGGCAGCTACTTGGCATTTTTTGGATGGCATTCTTTTGTATAACATTTTTGCATTGTAATCCAAACGAACTATATTTTGTAATGAACGATGTATTATTTTGCAAAAGTGTTATTTAAAGGAATGTAATATTTGTTTAAAGTGTTTCTGCTACACGATTTTAGTAAAGTTAATGTAACTAGTGTTTTATGTGATATGATTGACCAGTGTGAGCGTTGTTAGGATCGGGTATTTACACGAAACACCAACTGATTAACATGTTAAACCAAACCAAATAGTGCGGAATCCTATTGATTGGCGATCAAATTAGTGATAACGCACGTAGAAACAATAATGTATTGAAACTAACGTCAAGAATTGATTAGGAATCGATCTACAGCATTCTATGAACTTGGAGTATGAACTTAGAGGCTTCTAGACAGCTAGGAGCCGTCTGGAGTCGAAGTGGATTGAATGCTTATGTTTTTCCATGAATTAGGTGGTATTTATAGGTTAGGGTTGTTCATTCGGGTGACTGAACCATCAGCATGGTTCATTCGTGCGATTGAGCCATGCGGTTGATCCATTCGCAAGGCTGAGTGTTCAGTCGTGCGACTGAGTCAATCTCATGTTATAGTCACACGACTGATCCAGTCTCCTGGTTCAGTCGTGCAACTGAGTCATTTGCATGAAGTTGTTCATGTGTATGGTCCATTAGCATGGGCCATTCGCATGAGAACTTCATGTTGTTTAGTTTGAATGTATTAAACATAGTAATGTTATTTATATTAGTTCAATCAACCACAAACCTATATAATCAAGTCAATGTGCGTTAAGCAACTCATTAATGAAATATTAAACATTATAAACACAACCAAACATTTGTATTTCATTAAGTACCCAACTATTACATAAGTGTAAGACAACATAGACATATTACATTAAGATCAGAATCAAGGTACACATGTATCAACAAACTCCCCCTTGGACCTAGATTCATCTATTGTCTTACCTTCTTCATAACCTCCTCATACTTCTTGTACTTCTTCTCTCTTGTGACTCCTGCATGTATTTCAAATGCAAAGCAGAGCCGTATCACATTTTGGAATTCGAGGGCTTGTACAATATCCTGCGGTCATAGAACAGTGGCCACTTGTATAGGTGTGTAGACATCTATAGCTGACAAGTTTGTAAGCCACATTGGGTCAAATACCCTGATAGTATCCATTATGCCTGCTTTGTTCAAACTAGACCGCCTCCCCTGTTCTCCAATCATAGTACCACCACTTAAAGTGTGGAGTGAAGTCCTATGGCATTTCCCTGAGAGGGATTCTTGACATTGTTCTTTGGGGACTCCACTTCAGCACTATCTTAGGCTTTCCAGTTATAGGATCAACTTTAGAACGTCCGGTATACCTTGTAGGTTGTTGAGGTTTGAAGTTGACCCACCTAGTGTGGTACTCTTTCTTTAAGGAACCTAAAAACCAGCCTGACATCTTCCTAGGTCAGCATATAACAGCTTCAGTTTAGCCAGCTGGTTGAGCTCAAAGCCAGGTAGAGACTTTAGATCATGCGGGAATCTAAAGTACTCAATACCATCTCTCTCTTTACCGCGTATACATTAGGATCATCAAAATAAGTCCACGCGATAATCTTGCCTGACACCTTGTGATGTTTCTTCACTTTGTAGAGCTTGGTGTAGACATTCGATTTAGGGGCAAAGCGCTATGCTCGGATCTCCTCAAAACATGCAGCCCATTCAGCCTTTCTGATATCAACATCGGCGTTTGAGGCTTGGGCTTGTTCTTCAACCTTCCCAGTCTCTTGCTCCATCTTATCCAATATCTCAAATGTATCACTAACCAGGGTATCACCCAGATGGGGACCACATTTCCCTCTTTGTCAGCAGACTCTAGATAGTGGTCTGTCCTGACGTCCTCGATCTCTATCTCATCAATGTCATTCACTCGTCGTCAATGTCTCCTTCAACAGTTGGAGCGTCTTTTACAATCTCATCGGGATTGAGCTTGAACATTTTTGCCAGTTGCTCATCAGTAAGATCATGAATTATTTACCCTTCTTCAGGGGTGTAACTCACCGATCTTCTGACAATCCCTTGCAGATCAAGAATCATGGTTAGTTGAGTCTTGATCTGTTAGAGGGGAGCAATATTGTGTTCATCCCTTTGATAATTTGGATCTGCTTGATTTAAACATGTAATACATCAATCATTAGTTATAATCAAGACATAACCATAATAATCAAGTCATAACTATTTATATTACATATAAACATGCATTTCATTAATTTTATACATGATCCAAATACAAATGATTTAAATTACAATAAAACATCTAAGCATTAATCTTGTCCTGGACCATCGGCTCTTCTGCTGCCAGGTTGGATGTGGAGGCACTCGGATCTTGAGTTCGTTTGGTCCTCCTTTCGCTCGCTGATGTGGCACCCGCAGCTGAAGTCCATCATCATCATCATTGCTAACGTCAATATCACCATAGTGATCATTACCATCATCATCATCATCACTATCATCATTAGCGTCATCATCTCCATCACCTTCTCCTATCTTTAAGGGCTCGTCTTTGGACCCTTTGAGCTTTAACTGCAAAGATTTGTTTGCAGCCTCCAGCTCCTCAATCCTTTTGGCGTGTTGCTCCTGGAGCTGAGACATCTGATGAGCCTGCTCATCGATCAGTCAAGCCTGATGAGAAAGCTGCTGAGATTGGACAGTGGTCAGGTCTACCAGCTGTTGTATCTGAGTGGTCTTCTCTTCATCTGCAGCTAACAGCCTCAGCACCATCTGGTTAGTGCTGAGACCTGTTCCTCTACCCCACTGGGAGGTAAAGGTGATCCTGATGGATATGGAGAGAAAGAAGATGGTACTGCAGGATGGCTAGTGGTGGTGGTGACAGTGGTGAAGATTGGAGTTGGTATAGATGATGGTGGTGGTGGTGTAGGTGTGAGTGATGTGGTGGTGGATGGAAGGGTGGTAGTGGTGTTAGGAGGAATGGTGGTAGGATGGTGGTTGTGGTGGTAGGTAGAGTGGTGGTGTTAGATGTGTGGTGGTAGATGTAGTGGTGGTAGTGGGAGTGATGAAGGTGAGTCTTCGCGTCTTCTTCTTCATGTCGTGGGGCTGAGCCATCCTCTTCTTCCTTGATCCTGTCGAGGAGGATGCTCCCCCTAGAACATGGCTCGGCTGATCGGGAGCATATGTAGGGTCAGTAGCAGTCTCTCCCGATCCGCCGGGGCGTCCACCAACCGCCCAGAGCCCCTGTTCTATGGGAACGAATTTACTTCCCACAGTTCGGGTTAGTGGCTCCTCATCTGACTCATCTTCCTCCTCACTAGGCATGAAACTCTTGTGGAACCCAACAGTCTCAGCTCTATCTTCAGTGGGGGCAGAAGCTGGAGATGTAATATCAGTAGTGGGGCCCCTTGGTTGAGCGGGCAATGTATCTCCAGCATCCTCGCTATCATCATCATCAGAGTCGTGGTCTGGGAGCTATAGCTGCTCATCATCTGAGTCGCTGTCTACATGACGCCACTTACATCTGCATGGCGCCACGTAACTCTCATCGGCCAGAGATGGCCTATCAGTCTCTTTACCTGGGGCTTTACCTGCTTACCCTGGTAAACTCTCATACGACCCAGAGTCGTATCATATGATCTCTAAAGCCACAGCATCGTGGCGCTCCTTTCGAAGAGAAGGCAGCTTCTCGTCAAAGATCATCTAGAGGAACCTAGGGTACATATAGAAACCCTCTTTTCCATTTGCCTCCAGATTCTCCACGAGGTAAGAGAAGATCATACTGGAGAAGTTGAAGGGGTAGTTCAGCACCAGTGCCACGTAGGCATTCTGTATCTGGTCTGATATATCATCAAACCCACCCCTTCCGGAAGTTATGCACTTCAGAATGACATGTGCCAAGTACTTGTACTGGGGGCACAGGCTGCTCTTGTTGAGCACACCTGAGTTGATGTCCCCAGTGTACTTAATCCTCAGAAAACATCCTCTCACCGTTAGTGGATGAAGTCTGGTGGGGTGATTAGTGTCGTCACCCAGCTCAAGTACCCTCTGAATGTCTGGAGCAGTAACCTTTATACCCATGCCACAGATAGAACTTCGTATGTTGTACGGCTCATGTGAACGATCAACAGATGCATTCTCCCAAATGCATGTTGTATAGACCTGTAGGGTGTGCATGGAGTAGAGATGGCCTTGCGGATCCTTGATCGCTTGAGAAAAGCGATGATCTCAGTAAACTCGGCACCATTCCGAGTAGTATGGTCTAAATGAGCACATATATTGTGCTTAGGGTTGATAGACCATCTATCAGCCATCGATCTGAAACACAAGACACATAAACATTAGATAATCACATACCACAAATCAGTTCTAAGTAGCTTGATTGAATTCATTGTGATTCATTCATGCGAATGAATCATGCGACTGTGTTTAGTCGGTTGTCCTATCATGCAACTGGACTCATTCGGGTGAATGAACAGGCGACTGAGTTCAATCAGTTGGTTGAGCCTGCGATTGGCTCAGTCGGCCGACTGAGCTCATTCGTATGATACATTCGGCCAATTGACCCATTCGGCCAGCTCAATCGTGCGATTGAAGTTCATCCAGACGACCAGTCGCATGACCTACTATTCGATCGACTGAGGTTTGAATCTTGACTAATTCATGAAATTAAACATTGTATAATGGTTCTTTAGACTCGCAATCTCTTAACTAATGACCTAATAACATTAGTTTTAACATTTACTCAATTTCAGTAGGTTATTAGTTCATTTAATGGTTCGATTCTTGTTTCAATCGAACCTCCCAAATTAGGGCACCATTTCTCCTGATTTCTATGAGATTTCATCTTATTATACCTGTATAAATGCAAACACACTTCAAAAGATCAATAGGGGTGTATATTCGAGGTCTAAAGAAATTTGGGCAGCGTAACGGTAGGATGTGCGATATAAGGGCGATTGGAAGTGGTGAGGAGAATGTGATCGACTGTGGCCCTTATATACTGAATCTGAGTTCAATCGGCTAACTGGACTCATTCGCTCAGTTCATTCGGGCGAATGAAACTCAGTCGGAGTCATTGATGTGTCGTCGATCACATTCATCGCCGACTGAAGCTCAGTCGGTCGACTACTCATTCGCACACTTTCATTCGGTCGAATGGGTCGTTTTGATAAGCCATTCGGTGAATGGTTCACACTCATGTCCATTCAGCTGCTTAGTGCATGAGTATGGTCCATTCGTGTGAATGGGTCAGACTCATGAATTAACTTTATGACCATACCTCATACTCTCTGTTTAATTTGAATAAACGTTATAAGCATTTGATCATCTCGGACATGATCATTTTAACTTGAAAAACTTTGATCACCTCAGACGTGATCCTTTTAAAACATTTTGTCACCTTAGACGTGACCCAATTTTATTTGAAAGAACGTGTGGTCACCTCAGACGTGACCCTTTTAGATGATAAGGTCCCTTATCAACTTCCATGACATAGTCCGATACTACACAAACTGAAATAAACTAACTTTGTACTTACATAAAAGAAATACTGCTGAAACTTAAACTAGGATGTTTTTTGTGTTTTTGTGAGGATTAACTCCTAAGATGTAGCTCTAAGGAATAATTTTTTTCTGAGAGGGCACCTCAATTCATTTAAACCATACATGGACCAGTTCAATTTGGAATCAGACAGGATATTCAAATCATTCGGGACAAGTTAGCTAAAACCTTTGATGCTTTTCTTGTTTTTCATCTAGAGTCATTTAGCAAATTTAGGAAATCATACTAGTACTATTAGGTCCCCACACTGATTTGAACTTTCAACAATTGTAGCCACATCGATTGTCAGTATACTTGTCCTTTTAAATCCATACACAGACTTTCAACACAGCTTAGTGATGTTTTAGGTTTGTTTATTTCAACGAGCATTTGTGGATCCCACACTTATATGGTAATCAACATTCCTCAGGAGATTTTTGAGCGGTCTCAGGGTAGTATTCAAGAAGAGACTATTCTTAGAACTTTCAAAGAGAAGCCAATCCTCAGGTCAGTGCCACCGCACAGCAGAGAGGCGGCAAACAACAATGAGTTCTAGAATATATAGGTTATGCTTATCCTCAGGTCAGTGCCACTGCATAGCAGAGAGGCACATAACCTATCTTCTTGTTTGAGCAATTTTTCATTCTTTTAGCACAGATCTCACCAACAACATAGGTTATCATTTTGATTGTATTTGCAATTTTCATGTGCTTTTGCTCATGCTTTGGTCTTACGCACACTTTTGTGGCGTTTATTTTGCTCGTCACCCCTTATTGGAATCTTGTTGATCGTGTTAACCAGGGATAAGGTGTTACCCACAACTAGTCAAACATTTTAGTTTAATCTTGATATAACCAAAAAGGTCTGGTCATCTATTGTGTTGAATCTACCGACATATCATTTGTGGTCTAGCAACCTCTAGGTCTACTTCCGTTGTGTTACCTTAGTAGTAGCTAGCTTATCTATCATATTTCCTTTTATATTACTCAGACTACACAGACTTATACATTGCTTTGCATCTTTTTCAATTTGATTTTTAAAGTCCCAAATGGTTTGTACCTGTGTACTATCATATTCCAAAGATTGAATCGGTATCACACATACGATCTTATTTATTTTAAGCTTGCCTCTCCTTTTCCCTTGTTTTTTTTTTATTTTCTAGGCCTATTCTCCCCCTAAAATTATAAAACCACTATGGATTAGCGTTTTAGGATTTTAATGGGCAAGGAAAGACACCATTGTAATTATGCTAATTAAAATAACAAAAACAAGAGAATAATAAAATAAATTAAAAATGAAAAATAAAAGACTAGACACGACGCATCGGACTATACATGGTCATTTTCAGGTATGACCTCATTTTTCTTTTTAACCCCGTTGACCTCTAACAATATAAAAAATGTGGTTTATCAAATGCCTTTGTATAGAGGTCAGCATGTTGAAAATCTGTATTTATTTTTACCACATCGATTAAGTTCTTTTCAAAGCAATCACGAATAAAGTGATATTTAATACCGATGTGTTTGGTTTTTGGATGTTGGACTGGGTTTTTAGTGACTGCAATCGCAGCAGTTATCAACAAAGATAGGAGTAGAAGATAAATTCAAACCATAATCCCACATTTGCTGTTGAATCCATATGATTTGAGAACAGCAGCTTGCAGCAGCAGCGTATTCGGCTTCACAGGTTGATAATGCAACCGAGGTCTGCTTCTTACACTGCCAGGTTACTAATCTTCTCCCAAAGAACTGACACCCTGCTGATGTAGAATTGTAGTTCATCTTGCAGCCGCCGTAGTCCGAGTCGCTATATGCGGTAAGCTCAAAGTCATCATCATGAGGATACCACAACCCAAGTGTGCATTCCTTTAGATAACGAAAAATCCTTTTGACCCCATTAGGTGGTTCACCTTAGGCTTTGCCTGATATCTTGAGCATAAACATGTGGCATACATGATATCAGGTCGTGAGGCAGTGAGATACATGAGAGATCCGATCATCCCTCGGTACATAGTGGCATCTACCAGATCCCCATTCTCGTCGGGTGCCACATCATGGTTTGTAGCCTGGGTGCTAGCTGTGGAAGCATTCTCCATGTCAAACCGACTGAAAATGTCACCTACATACTTGGTTTGATGTAGGAAGATCCCATTTGTGTCTGATCCACCTATAACCTGAGAAAGAACTTCATCTCTCCCATTACACTCATCTCAAACTCTGCCTTCATTACTGCTTCAAACTCTTTGCATAATTCTTCGTTCTTTGAACCGAAGATTATGTCATCTACATAGATCTGTACTAGCAGTAAGTCTCCATCTTTTTCTTTGACAAACAATGTACAGTCAATGACTCCCCTGTGAAAACCATGTTTCACAATATGAATCGAGAGTTTCTCATATCAGGCCGTGGAGCTTGATGAAGCCCGTATAGCGCCTTGTCGAGTTTGTAAACTCTGGCTCGATGATATGGGTCCTCAATTCTCTCGGTTGACTGGCATACACTGTTTCTCGGATCTACCATGAAGAATTGCACTCTTAACATCTAGTTGATAAACTTGATTTTCATATAAGATGCATAGGCAAGGAAGATGCGGATGGCTTCCATCCTTGCCACTGGTGCAAATACTTCATTGTAGTCGATACCCTCAACTTGTCGAAAACCCTGAACAACAAGCCAAGCCTTGTTTCTGATGATCACTCCCTTCATCCTTCTTGCATTTCAAGACCCATTTGATGCCAATGACTTTTGCTCCTTTAGGCCTATCCACCAGTGTCCATACACCTAACTTCTTAACTTTAGAAGTTCTTCCTGCATGGCACTCACCCAAGCCTCATCATTTAGTGCTTCACTAACGTACTTTGGCTCAAATTGAGACACAAAGCAGCGGTAGGCACCATCGTGAAGGTATCCCTTTTCCATCACAGAGGCATAATCAGCTGAGTACAGCTGATTCTAGTCTGAACACCTGATCTCACATCTCCTATAATATATCCAAAGGATGATAGACGTTTAGACGTGAGCCAGGAGTTGTCGGAACAACCATGCAGGATCGGTGTTTGTCACTTAAACACAAATGTTCTCTCTCAAACTCACCTAGAATCACACTCGGGTAAGAATCAATAAGAGTTGATCACAATATGAAAAGTAAGTAAGAACACAGAAAGAAATTTTCAAGATACTTTTATATATAGATTCTCAACTCAAGATACAAAGACTCTTACAAGCAGATGATTCTTACCTCTAGATACAAAGAGAACCTATATATATATACTATCTACAACCGGATATACTTTGATACCAGCTGGGATCCTTTAGCTAAAGCCTATACTACAAGACTAAAGTTAAGGTATCTCGGATAAAGTCTTATTTGAGATTAGGTAGTCAGGACATGTCCCTGACTTACCTTTTGTCACCAACTAAAGATGGCAACTGTACTATCATGAAAAGGTAAACAGTGGAAAGAGTATGGTCAACAACATGGTTCTTTAGGAAGAAGCCATGCTATATCAGAAGTCTGCAGCGGAGTGTCAGAGACCATACTTGTGTCCACTGGTTATAGTAGTGTCTTCCGAAGGTTAAATGGCTTCGGAAGAGTAAGTACTTCTTCGAAGCCACTTTATACTTTGGAAGAGCTCCTTCTTTTTCCAAGACTTGGAGACTTCTTCATCATACTTCGGAAGTGGTCTTCACTTTATCTTCTAAGTCTTGAACTTTGGAAGTATGCATTTGTCTTCGGAAGTAGAGTTCTGTCTTCGGAAGTTGGACTTTTCCTTTGTCTTCGGAAGAACTCTACAACCTTTGGAAGTTCCATGAAGAGCTTCGGAAGCCTTTGCATGCAGCATCAAAATAACTTAAGTGATCTAGTTTTGGTTGCATTAGCCTTCTTCTTGATCCAACAAACTCCCCTAGGCTGATGCTACCAAAACTTCACTTACCTCGACTTCTCAAAACTTTCAGCACCAAGAGAGCAAATATTTGTCTGTCTCCTTGTTCTTCCCTGATGTGGTGCTGAGAAGTTTGTACAGATCCTTGGTAGACAGGAAATCCAGTCTGTCACCTTGGATACATGTACCCTTTGTTGTTGCCCTCTGAAAAGAGTTAGTTGATGGGAACTGTAATCATAATCCCATCGAACTATAGGTCCAATACAGGACCTTCCACCATCTGTAGAAGGCAGCACCTTTGGTGGGAGATCTTTCATTGTCTTCCTGTCTTCTCAACTTCAGCTCTTCTTCAATCTTTGCTTTTGCAGTTAGCTCGGCCAAATGAAGACTGTTGAGATGATTTCTGACGAGTGTAGTAGTTTCAGAGTTGGAGGGGTTGGAGAATGGTTTCTCTGCTAACTCAGTAATGTCAAATCTGCTGGAGTGTAACAGAGAGGTTGCATTGAGTCTGTTGACTTCACCATTCTCTCTTTCCACAACAAAGTTGTGAGAAGGTTCATCGAACCTCCACTGGATTATCTTCCTTCTAGGCACAAGAGGCTGACTAGGAATCTTGTACTCTTTTCTTGTATCCAGCAGAGTCACCAGTTTCCTTCTGAGCTTCTTTTCTTCCTCATTTAAAGTCAGAATTGAGGCCCAAAAGTCTTGCGGCCTGGTCCAAAGTTCCTCTAGGCAAATCAAGGAATCTGTCTCTTGTGAGGGAACTTGAAGATCCGTCTACATAGGTAATGTTAACAGAGTCTTCTACACACAAGAAACTCGCTCAAAGTGGTGCAATTAGTGAGCTTCGTCTTGATTGCCTTACACTCCTCAAGGAGAGATGTTGAGAAGGCTGAAGGGATGGTTTGGATGGTAATTGGGTAGGTTTAGGTTCAAAGGTTCTGGCTAGTGTTTCGGGTTGGATGATGGGAAGTTTAGGAGTTGAGGTGAGGGACTAGTGTTAGTGATGTGGGTTCAGGGGTGAAGGGTTCAGGTTTAATGGTGAATGCGAGGGAAGGGTTCAAGTTGTGGTTGGTAGAAGCAGTGAAGTTATCCCTTTTACCCTTCTGTACATCTCTTTCATTTTCCCCAACCGGATGTCAGCCTTAATTTCACTGACAATCCGTTGGAGTGTCCTTTCAGACATAGGACCCACCTGCCTACCGGAGAAGCCATGAGCCCCGAGATAGTCCTTCATCTAGGCTTTCTCAGTAAGCTTCATGGAGGTAGTGACCCTAGCCTCTTCTTCTTTCTTCTTCTTCTCTCTTTCCTTTTCTTTTACAGCCTTCTTCCTTTCTTTCTCCATTTGATCCTGCTCTTTGTTGAAGAGCCAGAGGATCGTGTCATCATTGTGTGGAGAGAGTTCTTGAAGATCAAAACCTCTGGAGAGTAGGAAGTTTATCCTGTCTCTCCTCAGCTGCAATTCATCCTCCTTCTGTTTCTTTTCCTTTTCCTCTAAGGCCAACCTGGCTTCTTCTTCAAGATTCAGCCTGGTTGCCTTCTCCAGATCCACCAACTCCTCTAATGGTAGCAGGAGTGTTTCTTCATTGGCAGCTCTCATTTCAATGAGCTGGTCAATGATCTGCTCTCTTCTTTTATTGATGACAACCTCCTGATTGGAAGCAGCTACTTTTGTGCTAGCAGCTAGCAACTTCTCAGTCTAAAGTTTTCCTTTCTTCTTAAGTTTCTCAATCTTCTCCTCTTCCTGAATCTCTTTCGCAGTCATCTTCCTTTTACCTTTATCCTTTGAAGATCCTGACTGTGGTGGTTCTTGGAGAGAGGTTTCAGATTGTGAGAGAGTCAAAGATGGAGTCTGTGATGTAGGTGCAATCGGAAAGTCCTCGCTGCTCATTTCAGATGCCATTTCCAGGATAGCATCTGTGATGATCAGTTCCTCGGACATCTTAAACAGACCTTCCGCAGCTTCCATTTCAGCTTCGGAAGATTCAGCTTGTTCTTCCGAGGCATTAACTTCAGCTTCGAAGTTAAAGGAGATGCAGATTCTGTCCCAACTGTTTCAGTTACTGGGCCATCAGTTCCCATTTCCCCTTTGAATTGAATCTTAGGTTCCATGAGAACCTTAGGTTGACCAACTTCTTCCACAGTGGTAGAAGGTGCAGTCACCTTTGAAGTTCTTCTGCTCCAAAGTAGATCATTGCAGCATCATGACTTGGCTGCTCAAAGGAAGATCTTAACAGAAACTTGGTGAAGAGTCTGTAGAGATCATTAAGCATCCTTGGATCAATCTGAAGAGTGACCTGAGATGTTTCAGGCGCAGAAATGATGGAGAGGAAGATGTTGAAGTGGAAGGCCGGCTCTGTGGTTCCTTATGTGTTTGTCTTTGAACATCTCCCCTTTTGGTAGCATCATCTTGAGAGCTAGATGAGCTGGAGGAGGAAGTCAGGGAGACCTAAATAGGTACATGCCTAACAGACCTCTCTGTCTGTTTCTCAGCTAGTTGAGCCTTGAGATTGTCAATCTCAAGTTGCTGAGTGGCATCTTGCCTCTAAAGTCCTAACCTAAGATTCCAGATTTGAGACTTTAGAAAGATCTTGAATGAGGAGTTGCATGCTTCCCTCATCTTCTTTTGAAGAATCACGGGGAGATGAGGTAACATACCTAGTATGTTCAGCCTCACCACCAGATGTGGTTTCTTGGCACCCTGGTTTCCCATGCTCAATGATGTCTCTTTCAGAGTCATCAAAGGGCTCGGTTGCCGTAGATTCAGTCTGAGAATGTTACCACTGTCCATAAGGTCCATTGAGGCACCTTCTGTAGTGGCAGCTGAATCTACATGAGTGCCCTCCACATCAGTGGGACTCACCTCAGTTGGTTGCTGATGGGGGCTAGAGATAAGAGATTTCTCCGGGCTCTGTTGATCTTGGAGAGGGTGTTGTAGATCAACTTCATTGCCATGGAGAGAATGTTATCTCTTCATCAGTTTTAATAAAAGGTCAGTGAAAGATAGGATGGTTAAACCTACTGACCGGGACTTTGGTCAATGTCTACAGGCATTGAGCCTCTGGTGGGGTTGTCCCTTGTTGGCTGCTCAGGGGAGTATAGAGACTCACCTAAGGGCTTTCAGCTTGGTTTGTGGGCTCATGGGTCTGAGACTGAGGAGACTCAGACCCAAATTGAGGTCAATTATGAAGGATGGTTGGACCTCAGGCTGAGTGGGAGCCCTTTGTTCCACTCTAGCCTTTTTGGATTGAACAGGACGAGCTTGTTCATCAGAGTAAGATTGAACAAGGGTTCCTTTGGGGCGTCTCTGATAAGTGATGGGATGGTATTTGTTGGGCATAGTGGGGGTAGTTGCTGGTGTGGGTTCATCACCTGTGGGGTTAACAGGATGTCACCAGGAGCCGTTGGCTCAGTCATACCTGGAAGAAGTGAGTATCTCTTCCGTGAAGTTGGTGGACACTCTCTTCAAATCTTGAAGATGGTCGGCCTCATCTGGGGAGCATTAGAGCAGCTGCACAGACAAGCGTGCTCTGGTCTAGCTCACAGTTGATTATATGTTAGAGAAACCTGGGATACATGAAGAGTGTGTCCTTCTGAAGATATCCCATGAGGTTGGTCAGGCACAAATCTTGAATAGTTGAAGCGGAGGCCTTTTACCAACCCATGAACAAGGCACCCAAGTTCAAATGGGATTTGATGCGATCCTTCGGGTTTATTCGACAAGCAGTGAAGGACCACGTGTAGCAAGAACTTCCATTTGTGCAAGAAGTTAAATTTGTAGACAGTTGACCTGCAACGTCTCTCCATATCCCATTTGGAGATAAGAATGGTCCAAGTCTTGCTTTGGGAAATTCTGCTGGAGCGCCCTTATCATGAAGCTCTAAATGCTCCCTGATGAGCAGTTCAGAAATGACCAACTCCTGGCCACAGATGCTCGATCGAATGACACGGACCCCGTTTAGGGTTCAATCTGACCATTTGCCCAAATTCAGACATATGGTTGAGTAAATTGTGGGGTTAAGGTCAGAGCGGAGTAGTAGGAAGATGGGGTTAGGAAGGAGATGATATCTGAGAAGTCGGCATCTCTTGATGAATCAAGAAGTGCGACTTGATTGTGCTGTGGGGTTGAAGGCCATTTGGAAGAAAGGTGATAGGAATGATTTGAGCTGGGTAAAGATGAGTGTGAGAAATTTCTAGGGCTGTAAGTTTGCAAGTAAGAAAGTGAAAGTGAATAGTCGAGATTATTTAAAAGATTGTGGAGAATCGGTAATGGGGTTAGGATAGGTGATGTGATGGTTTAGTGGATGAAATGACAGCGGCGGTAAGGGTAAGGTTAAAAATCAGTTAAATAATCTGACATCATTAACAAAAATTTTGCTTTTTACAGTGTGGGGCCCAAGAAATTTACGTTACACAGTTAAATCTCTCTTCCGAGTGTAAAACATTTCCGAAGGTAACTTGTCTTCCGAAGGCAATTCTTACTTCCGAAGCCAATTATATGCTTCCGAAGGTTAGAGTTGCTTCCGAATAGAGAATTTGTAAGTTTCGGAAGTAGATCTGATATGCAATCAATCGCTTCTTCCGAGACCAAAAATTCTTTCGAGAAGAAAGTTATCCTTGAGAAATTATGCTTCGGAAGATATAATAATGTCTTTCGAAGGTTAATCTCTTCGGAAGGAATTTACACTTAGAAATTTCAGAGAGAATCCTTGTAACAGGGCTTAAATTGTATTGACACAAGACTTACATATTAAAAGGTTTTCAAAAGAGATCAGATTAATCAATGTTTATCATCCCAATAGCTGCTATGAGATACTTAAACTTTGTTCATCAAAAGCTTTGGTAACAGATCAGCATATTGTTCATTTGAATCAACTTTGATCAACCTGATTAGATTTTTCTAATGAATGTTTCTAATGAAATGATACTAATGTCAATGTGCTTAGTCTTGGAGTGCTTCACCGGATTTTCAGTATGGAGATAGCACTGTTGTTGTCAATATGGATAGGAGTACTCATAAAGTTGAATCAATAGTCTAACATCTGATTTTGAATCCATAGCAGTTGAGCACAGCAGCTAGTAGCAGCAATGTTTCAGCTTCAGCAGTTGATGTAGAGACACAGGATGTTTCTTGCATTGCCATGAGATGATCCTTCCACCAAGAAATGACATCCTCCCGATGTTGATTTCTTGTCAATATTGCAGCCGCCGTAGTCACTGTCAAAGTATCCATAAAGATTGAAATCTTGTTCTGGGATACCAGAGACCTACTTTAGGTGCTCCTTTGAGGTATTTGAGGATTCTTTAACAGCAGCTAAGTGAGACACCTTAGGAGCAGCCTGATATCTTACACAAATGCAAGTAGCAAATATGATATCAGGTCTACTTGTTGTTAGATACATCAGAGAACCAATAATTGCCCTATACTGATGTTGATCAGTATCCTCCCCCTCAAGGTCAGGACAAAGATTATGGTTTTTGGGTATGGGTATCTTGGCAGGCTTGCAATCCTTCATCTCAAATCTTTCTAAGATGTCAGAGACATATTTAGATTGATTGATGAAGAACCCTTCCTTCAGTTGCTTTACCTAAATTCCAAGGAAAAAGTCCATTTTTGCCATGGAGCTCATCTCAAACTTCTTCTTCATAATGCTCTCAAAGTCCTTGCACATTTGGTCATTTGAGGAACCAAATATGATGTCATCGACATAGACTTGTACAAGCAAAATGTCATTTCCAGACTTTCTAATGAAGAGAGTCTTGTCAATGGTACCTCTCGTATACCCATTCTTCAAAAGAAACTGAGACAAAGTCTCATACCATAGCCTAGGTGCTTGGTGCAGCCCAATAGTTGGGGTGCTGTGGATCTTCAAACCCTGGAGGTGCTGTGGATCTTCAAACCCTGGAGGTGTTGTGGATCTTCAATTTGCACACATAGTGGGTGCTGTGGATCTTCAAACCCTGGAGGTTGGCATACGTACACTTCCCTGTATATCCCTGTATAGAAAAGCACACTTGACATCAAGCTGGTATACTGTGCAAGTCCTTGGATGCAGCATAAGCAAGGAAGATCCTAACTGCCTCAAGTCTTGCAACTGGTGCGAAGACATCAGTATAATCGACTCCTTCCTCTTGAGTGTATCCTTGAACCACAAGTCTTGCCTTATTCTTGATGATCAAGCCTCTATCATCTCTCTTGTTTCAGAAAACCTATTTGGTGCCTATGGGTACTTGACCAGATGGTAGCGGACATAGGTTCCATACCTTCTGTCTCTTGAATTGAAGCAGCTCCTCTTGCATCGATTCAATCTAGCAACTATCTTTTAAGGCATCTTCAACCTTCTTGGGTTCCATCTGGGATAGAAAGAATGAGTACAAGCAAACATTCCCTTGATGAGTCTGTCCTCTTGTTCTCACACCCTCAGAGACATTCCCTATGATGTTCTCAGTTGGATGAGTGTTGTGAATCCTAAGACGAGAATCACTTCCGGTTGCAAAGATAGATCCAGGTTGGACATATTCTGCTCAGGAACTAGAACACTCTGTCCAGCTGTTGTTTCAAATTCATTCAATAAGGACTGATTGAATGAATGTGAAACATCATCAATAGTTGGCTGTGAGGTAGTATTAACAGTTGCCAGTTTCTTCAAAATACTACCCCCTTCTGCCTGGTGTTGTCGTGGATCACCTGATGAGCTTTGAGGCTCAGTAGGTGACTCACTTGTTGAAGCTTCACTATTCCTTGATATAGTTAAACTGTCGGATTGTGAATAGTGGAAGTTGGATGTAGTGCAGCACTTGGAGAATTTGGTCTAGGCCTGGGAAGCTCAAACAGTTGATCATTAGCAGCAGCATCAGCATCAGTTTGAGCACCTATTCCAACTGAAACATTCTCACAAGAGGTTTAGAATAGTTTGGAAACAATTCTAAATCAAAGATGTGATCAGGCCCATTCCCCCTAACACAAGGAGTGTGCTCATTAACAACTATATTGGATGACTCCTCAATTGTTGATTTTTAATGTTGTATACTCTGTAAGCTTTGGAACTAGAAGAGTATCCAACAAAGATAGCATCATCCGACTTTTCAGCAAATTTTGCTAAATTGTCCTTTGTGTTAAGTATGGTACACCTGCTGCCAAAGGACCTTAAAAGCCAATGAACGGTGGCCTCTTGTTCCATAGCTCATAAGGGGTTTTTCCATGGGGCTTAACTACAAGAACTCTGTTCTGCACGTAGCATGCAGTGTTGACTGCCTCTGCCCAGAATGTTAGAGGTAGCTTTGAATCAGCTAACATAGTTCGAGCAGCCTCAATAAGTGTCCTATTCCTCCTCTCAGCAACACCATTTGTTGAGGAGTTCTGGGAGCACTATATTGTCTGGCAATCCTTTTGAGTTACAGAATGAGTCAAGAACGAAGTTCTTAAACTCAGTCCCTTGATCACATCTAATTATTTTAACCTTGTGATCAATTTGATTTTCTATTTTAAGAATAAAAGATTTTAACATGTTTCAGCAGTTTCATCTTTAGTTCTTAAAAAGAATACCCATGTGAATCTTGTAAAATCATCAACTATCACAAGGCAGTATGATTTCCTTCCAATGCTCATTATACTTATGGGACCAAAATGATCATGTGCAATAAGTGCAATGAGTAGTGATAGAGTTACCACATTGGATTTATGAGATGTCCTGTGTTGTTTCCATTTCAGGCATGCAACACAGTTGTCTTTGCAGAAAAAACTCATTTTTAGGCAAACCATGTACAAGTTATTTTTAGCCAATTATTCATTGTCATAAAATTTACATTACACATACGTTTATGCCACAGTGTTGACTCAACACTATCAGCTTTGGAAAGAAGCATGATACTTCACCCATTGAGGAAGCATTGTTCATATCAAGCTTGTACATATCCCCTTTCCTGGGAGATCTAAGAAGCACCAATTCCGGAGGAATTGTCATCCCTGGTTTGAGGATAATGCACTCATGTTCTGTGAAAAGCATTTGGTGCTTTTGATCACAGAATTGAGAAACACTTAACAGATTGTGTTCAAGCTGTTTGACAAAGTTAACTTTGTCAACGGTTAACATACCATTGGATATACTCCCTCTGCCAGAAATTTATCCTCCGGCCTCACCTCCAAACTGGACAGGACTCCCTTCTTCAACTCTTGAACCGTATGGAAGGGTCCAAATGTGAAACCTTCCCTGACTCCTTCTTTCCTAACATTATTTGCATAATGTGTGCTTGCAGGATTGTAGTAACAATCTTTTGCCATATGATTTTGCACGCCACACATGATGCATGCATGTTAGTCTTTTGGGGAAGTGAGGGTTGCTGTTTCTTGGTTTTTTCTTCGTCAGCAACTTTTCCCTTTAACTTCTGATCCTTTGGTAGGACAGGAATGCTGGTATTACATTCCTTTCCTGAATCAGAAGTGCCCACACTGGAAACCAGCTGAAACAAAGGCACCCTTCTATTTGGGGTCAATTTTCAGTTTGGATTCAGCCACTTTCTTAGCAGTTCTCCTAGCAGCTTTAGCTCTGCTTCTTCTGGCTTTGGTGGTTAGGATTTGATCATCACATGAGGCAATAGGTTATCTACATGTTCCTTCCCTGTGGTGGCCACTATTGGTGCCTCATCCTTTAACTCTGGAAAGAAAGGGTCAGCAGTTGGAACCTCTTGCTCTTTAGTACCACATCTAGGTTGTCTGATAGACTCATAGGAATGTGGTGGAGCAATTTCATTGGCTCCCAACCCTTTTTTGTTCTAATAATAGAGTTTGGAATGGGAGGATGATGCAAGAATAGCTTGGAAGTTTTGCTCAGAGATAGCATGCTTCCTGGCCTGAGCCTTAGCAGTGACAAGCTGGGCTTGAGCCTCAAACAATTTGGATATCAGATCCTTAATTTGAGTCTTGTAGTTGGTGTGTTCATGTTTCAAAAGAGATATAGTTTTCTCCAACTCATCAATTTTCTTTTGATAGTCAGATTCAGCTCTTTTAAAATCAGATTTTAGAATATTTAAAGCCTCAATGTCAGATCTGATTTCCTATTGTAATCTTGATAGAGTTTAAATTTAGCTATACAGGCTGGAGTGCAGAGTTGTTCATATACCTGGGCATCATCTGTTCCGTCCATAAGAGCTTGAGCAGGAGTCACATCCTGTACCATGAAGCTCCAGTCAACTTCTTGAGCATTGCGGCTGCCTCTGTTGACTTCTCAGTGGGCTTTGAGGTTGAGGGATGTGTGGAGGCCTGTGGGGTTCCCGGATTGGTCTTGGGAGCCTTGCATTCCCTTGCAAAATGACCCAGTTGGTTACAGTTGTAACAATTTGCTCTGGTCTTGTTAAACCCAAACTTGCTGGTAGTTGGGTTCTGAGGGAAGTGCCTTCCAGTTCTCTTAAAGAACTTTGCTTTGTAAGTTAAAAGAGCCATTTGCTGGACAATGTCCACGTACTCTACGTCATCTAGGCTGAAACACTCAAGATCATCAAAGCAGTATTGAAAATATCCTGAGTGTCCACCTCTTGAGACAAAGGCACAACTTTCCTGGAAGGAATTGTGTTGAGCCTGTTGAGACCTTGGAGTCTCAAGATAAGTGATGTAGGGACCAGATGAGCAGGATGGCTGCTGATAAGTCAGGAAGTGCTGAGGTTGAGGGGTTAATGAGCCTTTAGCAACCATTAAAGCGTTGCTAGCAGGAAGACTCATAGGTCTGCTTGTTTGGTGGCCCTTCTTACTCTCCATCTCTAGACGGTATCCATCAAGGATGCCATAGAGCTCAATCATGGAAAGAGTGTTCAAGTTTTCTCTTCTCTTGATGGAGACACAGTAGAATGTCCACTCATTTGGAAGAGCACTCATGAACTTTCTCGTGAGATCTCTAAGTTCAGGAGTGATCTTTATAGACTGAAGGGAAGAGATAAGATCCATGTACCTGAAGAACTGCTGGCTGAGGGTCTCTCCAGCAATATGAGTGAAGTTCTAGAACTGCTGCTTCAGTGAGTCCTTCTTTGAGTCATTGGAGCAAGAATACATCTGAGCAAGTGCATCAAACAATTCTTTAGCAATCTTGCAATGCTCGAACCCCACCATAATAGAGTTTGGTATTGCAGTCATGAGAATAGTCATAGCATTGCTGTCGATGTCCATCTTCTTTTTGTCTTCATCAGAATAGTCCTCGATAGCTTTTTCTATCATGGCACTGTTTCCACCAGGTGAGGCCACCTTTGGCTTGTACGGTCCACTGACAATCGAGTTCCACATCTTGCTGTCTTGGTATCTAATGAAGCCTTCCATTCTTCTACTCCAAGACCTGAAGTTTTCAGGGGTGATGATTGGCGCTTTGGTCATCATCCCTATTCTACTTCAGATTTGTTGAGGGCCATTTGAGGGAGTGTGTGGTAGGGGAATGAAAACAGGTTGATTTGGATGGTTAGATCACGCAATCAAGAGCCTGAGAAGCTCTGATACCAATTGCAGGATCGGTGTTTGTCACTAAACACAAATGTTTTCTCTCAAACTCACCTAGAATCACACTCGGTAAGAATCAATAAGAGTTGATCACAATATGAAAAGTAACTAAGAACACAGAAAGATAATTTTCAAGATACTTTTATATATTGATTCTCAACTCAAGATACAAAGACTCTTACAAGCAGATGATAATCTTACCTCTATGAGTTACAAAGAGAACCTATATATAATACTATCTACAGCCGGATATACTTTGATACCAGCTGGGATCCTTTAGCTAAAGCCTATACTACAAGACTATAGTTAAGGTATCTGGATAAAGTCTTATCTGAGATTAGGTAGTCAGGACATGTCCCTGACTTACCTTTTGTCACCAACTAAAGATGGCAACTGTACTATCATGAAAAGGTAAACAGTGGAATAGAGTATGGTCAACAACATGGTTCTTTAGGAAGAAGCCATGCTATATCAGAAGTCTGCAGCGGAGTGTCAGAGACCATACTTGTGTCCACTGGTTATAGTAGTGTCTTCCGAAGGTTAAATGGCTTCGGAAGAGTAAGTACTTCCGAAGCCACTTATACTTTGAAGAGGCTGCTTCTTCCAAGACTTGGAGACTTCTTCATCATACTTCGGAAGTGGTCTTCACTTTATTCTTCTAGTCTTGAACTTCGGAAGTATGCATTGTCTTCGGAAGTAGAGTTCTGTCTTCGGAAGTTGGACTTTCCTTTGTCTTCGGAAGAACTCTACAACCTTCGAAAGTTCCATGAAGAGCTTCGGAAGCCTTTGCATGCAGCATCAAAATAACTTAAGTGATCTAGTTTTGGTTGCATTAGCCTTCTTCTTGATCCAACAAACCACCTTAGAGTCAAGATTATGAACATTTGGTTCTGGATCTGAGGCAATCGGAGTCTGAGGTTTTGAAGGTTCAGAAGCATCACTAGCAGATGCTTATGGACTTGTGGTAGTCGGAACCTGTACATCATGGTTGATCTGATCATTTTCTTCATTTTGTTCATCAGAGGAAGAGTCACTTACTTCATGTGCTCCCCCTGAGTTGGTAGGAGATTGACTTGTTGAATCTTGAGACGGTGTGTTCAAGACATCGTACATCATCTTGTTAGCCAACTCATCTTCTGAAGAAGAAAGAGGTATGTTGAAGGACTTGAAGAATCCATCATAGTCGAAGAAGTAAGCAGGCCCTTTTCCAGCAAGCGGTGTGATATATCTCTGAACATCAACATTACACCACACCTCTACCTGACCCGTTGAGTTGTTGTAAACTCACTTGTTCGGTATGTTGTATCCTAGAAAGATCCATTCATTAACCTTTTCACTGAATTTTCCCTCCTGAGTCTTCTTCAGCAGGGTGCACGAGGTGCCAAACGGCTCGAGATATTCTAAGTTAGGTTTATGTCGCTGTAATCACTCGTAGCACTTTTTTCCATGGCGTTTCACTACCAGAACTCGATTAAGCGTATAACATGCATTTGCGACTGCTTCATTCCAGAATTGGATAGGCAGTTTCGAGTCTGCTAGCATAGTCTGTGCCGTCTCTATCAAGCTACGGTTCTTCCGTTCAGCAACTCCGTTCATCTGAGGGGTGTAGACCGAGGTAAATTGATGCACAATTCTCTTTTCCTTGCAATAGTCTTCCATCCTCTGATTCTTGAATTCGGTTCTGTTGTCTGAGCGCACCTGACATACCTTCAGCTTGTATAGGGATTCCAGTGTCGTTACCAATTCCTTGAAGGATTCAAATGTTTCTGATTTGGATTTCAGAAACATTACCCAAGAGAACCTTGAGTAGTCATCAGTAACTACATAGCAATACAAGTCACCGGCGATGCTTCTTGTACTGACTAGACCAAACAGATCCATGTGAACGACCTCTAGAGGAAGTTCTATAGAATGAACTTTCTTTTCCTTATGAGACTTCTTCGTCTGTTTGCCCTTTTTGCATGCAACACAGAAATCCGGGAGTTGGAAGTTTTTGACATTTACTCCTCTCACAAGATCATTCTGGATCAAGTGATTCATTTTCCTCAGATTTATATGTCTCATCTCCTATGCCAGGAGATGGAGTCCTTCTCATTAGCTTTGGACAAGAAGCATGGACTTCACGATCTTTTGTGGAGGCCTTTGAGAGATCCAAGACATAAAGATCATTATATCTTGAAGCTGTCATTAGGATTTCGTCCTCCGGGATCACGTAGTCCTTCTTTAGAACGTGGCACTTCTTGTTGTCAAAGACTACCTTGAATCCTTTATCACAAATTTGAGAGACTAAAAGCAAGTTATTTTGTAATTGTTAGACGTAGTTTACCTTATCAAACTTAACTTTCTCATTTCCCACTTCTCCTTGGGCTGTGATGTACCCGCCTTTGTTTCCAGCAAATGAAACATGCCCTCCTTTAATTTGTCTGACATTTGATAAGAGAGCTCTGTTCCCTGTCATGTGCCTGGATGCTCAGCTATCTACAATCCACGTGTTAGTCTCAGCACTATAGCGAACACCCTGCACATTCAATGAAAACATTAGTTCGTGTTAGAAACCCAAGCCTTCATGGCTTGGGTTTCCCTGAGGCATCACACATCATAAATTCAACCCATTGACCATTTGAGGTTGAGGGAAGCTTAGATTTTGGTTTGTTCTCATTTTCAGACACGGAGGCGGATTTTTCTTTCCATAAACCAGCTTTGTGTAAGGCCTGTTTGTGATAGACAAAAGACTGGCTGATGGATTGAACTTTGGGTTCACTAGACCTTTTTGGAGGCGTCACAGAGTTCCTCTTAAACGATCTAGGTGTAGATACTGAAAGTTCTACTTTCCTCCTTGGTGTCTGATAATAAGGACACTAAGACGCTACGTGACCATACTCTCCACAATTATAGCAGGATCTGCTTTCAACTTTATGGTTTATTTGTTTTGGTGGAGATGTAAAGTCATGCAGTTGGCCTTATTATGTTTGGATTGAGACACTTCTTTATTAGATGTATGATTTGGTTTTACAAATTTAATTGCCTTACCTGGTTTTACATCTTTTATCTCTTGTTTACCTGGACTTTGACATGAGCTCGTGAATGATTAGGTTTTATAGTCTTTTTGGGTGATGGTTTGACTTTGTTTGACCCAGACTTTAAATTAACCTTTTCAAATTCAGTTTCCAGGTTAACACAAGGCATCTTTCCTTTTGCCTTTGAAGTGGCCTCCTTTTGTTTAGAGTCAGATTCATTTGATTTACTTACGGAATCTGGATCACTAACAAGAGGAGTGGACACCACGTGATCCTTGATGAGGTTATGTTAATCGGTTTAATTTTGGTGTTCATCAAGGTCTCAGGTGGTGGTGGAACCACTTTGTATCCCAACCCCTCCCCATTATTTCTCTCTCTCACTAAGTGTTGGACAATGTGTGATGAGCTTGTCCAACTGTGCAGTTTTTGTTTTAATGAGTTGAGTTCTACTTCTAAAACTGCTTTCTGCTTCTTAGTGTCTTCTAGGGAGTTCAGATAGTACCTAATGTCATTTGCTTGGTTAAAGGCCACTACATCTGTTTCCCTAAGCTGTTTATTCAATAGGTTTATCTTTTCCTTATAACTGTGCTTGTTTTGTTTTAACACTCTATTTGCCTCAGTGCACAGTTCCAGGTCCTTTACTAGGTTATCATTATGATCTAGTAACCTAGAAAATTTTAAATCTATACTTTCTCTAAATTTATTACAATCTAAACAAGCATGATTATTAAACAACTGGTCAATAATACTTACCTGAGATGTTGAAGATGAATCAGCCATGAGTACAGATTCTATTGATTCTAGTTCTAGTGATTCTGACATTGATGCAGATTTTTCTTCTTTAGGCAAATGGTTGACCATTGTGTAGTGTCTTTAGAATTTGACATTGCAAGCTCTACTGCTATGTCTCCCTCACTAGCAGAATCATCATCAATGTCCTCCACATTCGCTATGTTGGACTCTCCCGGTGACACGAACCGAAAGCTCCAGTCCTGTCCTTCAACCTCATTAGTAGTCAAGGCTTTAGGGTCCTTACTTGATGAAGTAGAATTGCTAGATGTGGCTTTGTCCTGACAATTGAATGGCGAGAAGGGATTACCGTTCCCAGTCTTCTTTGGCTTTACACACTCCCGCTTGAAGCGTCCCTTCTCACCACAGTTGAAACAAGTAACCTTTGACTTGTAGAAGCCAAAGGTTGTGTCTTTGGTAGCAACCAAGTTCTGTCCGGTCTTTTTGACAAACTTTTTAGCTCGTCTGACAGCACTTGCCAAAGCCCACATTATGTCCATACGTTCCAACTCCATTTCATCCACCTGTTCATAATCTTCATCTGCCAGGTGACAATTTCCTATCTTTCCAGCAACTAGTCCATCATAGGAGTGGACTACCGCAGCTAAGAGGTCCATGTGTTCTTGAGCAAAGCGTAGACTTTCTTCTCAGCGTTGTGTTTTACCTTCTGTGCATCCGACATGCCACTTAGAGTAAGTTTTACTCCGTCAGCTCCTACTGGCATGCTGTACCCCGATTCTATTGCCTCCCACAAGTTTGTATCTACTCCATTTAAGTAGATTTCAAAACATTACTTCCATTGTGGGTAGTCGTCTAATGTGATAAGCTTCGGGGGTTTATTGTGTATTCCCACTTTGTTCTCCAACAACAGTAGATTCTGAATACGAGTATCTCTACTAGCTATGTATGCCGAAAACAAATCCTCCATTTCACTTAACTTTACTGTTTAACAAACTGCTAATGTATACGAATGAAGGTATGCGATTGGGCTTATTCGGTCGATTGAACAAATGCGGATGGTTCAATTGTGCGACTGAACAAATGTGGATGAGTCAGTCGTTCGAATGAACTAATGCGGTTGAACAGTCCGAATGAAGTTCTCAATCGTATGAATGAAGGTACGAATGAGTCCAATCGTGCGGTTGGAGAATGCGAATGAACTCAGTCGTGCGATTGAGCCAATCGTGCGACTGAACTTGCTGAAGTTTGATAATTTGTAGGTTAAACTTGTTTTGGCTGTAAAAACTCGAATTTTACCAAACCCTAATAGCTGTATGCCAGAAAAACTAAACATTATGGGTGGGAAACGTCTAAAACTCCGTTTGACACAAAAGGATTGCGTTTTGATTGAAAAAACACAACTTTTGTAACAAAAACAATTGAATCAACACGTAATCAAGAGCCAAGCTCTGATACCACTTGTTAGGATCGGGTATTTGCACGAAACACCAACTGATTAACGTGTTAAACCAAACCAAATAGTGCGGAATCCTATTTGATTGGCGATCCAATCAGTGAGAACGCACGTAGAAATAATAATGTATTGAAACTAACGTCAAGAATCGATTAGGAATCGATCTACAACGTTCTATGAACTTGGAGTATGAACTTAGAGGCTTCTGGGCGGCTAGGGTACGTCTGGAGTCAAAGTGGATTGAATGCTTACGTTTTTCCACGAATTAGGTGGTATTTATAGGTTAGGATTGCTCATTCGGGCGACTGAGCCATCAGCATGGTTCATTCGTGCGATTGAGCCATGCGGTTGATCCATTCGCACGGCTGAGTGTTCAGTCGTGCGACTGAGTCAATCTCATGTTATAGTCACACGACTGATCCAGTCTCCTGGTTCAGTCGTGCGACTGAGTCATTTGCATGAAGTTGTTCATGCATATGGTCCATTAGCATGGGCCATTCGCATGAGAACTTCATGTTATTTAGTTTGAATGTATTAAACATAGTAATGTTATTTATATTAGTTCAATCAACCACAAACCTATATAATCAAGTCAATGTGCATTAAACAACTCATTAATGAAATATTAAACATTATAAACACAACCAAACATTTGTATTTCATTAAGTACCCAACTATTACATAAGTGTAAGACAACATAGACATATTACATTAAGATCAGAATCAAGGTACACATGTATCAACAAGTGTCCCGGGAACGGGACCTTACAAGAACAAGTATCCTCCACCAAGGATTGATGAATTATTCGATTAGCTTCAAGGAGCAAGTTGGTTCTCACAAATCGAGTAAAGGTTAGGATACCATCAATTGAAAGTGAAAGGAGCGAGACATATGAAGACATCCTTCTGAATGTATGATGGACATTATGAATTACTCATAATGTCATTTGGATTACTAATGCACCCACAACATTCATGGATTTAATGAATCTATTATGCCATATATTTTAAATATTTTAGTGATTGTGTTCATCGATGACATCTGATTTACTAAAATAATGAAGGTGATCATGCTTGTCATATATGGGAGATGTTATAAACCTTAAAAACAAAGAAACTATACGCCAAAGTTTTAAAGTGCACCTTCTGGTTATAGGAAGTGTAATTTCTTGATCATATCATAAACCCAGATGGAATTTTGGTAGATCCAGCAAAGATAGAATCCATTATGCAATAGGACTCTCCAAATACTCTTAGAAATTCGAATATTTCTTGGATTGGTGTGGTATTACAAGAGATTCGTTTGGGATTTGCTAAAGATTGCATCCCTTAACAAATTTAACTCAAACGGAAGTAAAGTTTGAATGGGAACAAGGTCAAGAGGACACATTCTAAGAACTAAAGATAAGTTTAACTTTTAAGCACCCATTTTATCACTACCAGACAAAAATGAGGATTTGGTATTTTACTTTGATACCTCATGTCTAGGGCTAGGGTGTGCCTTAATGCAACTAGGAAACATGATCTCCTATGTTTCTCAGAAGTTAAGGCTCATGATGTTAATTATTGTACTCATGATTTGGAACTTTCCAATGTGGTATTCACTCTCAAGATATGGAGACACTTTTACATGGCGTCAATTGTAAAATCTTCATAGATCATAACATCTTAAAGTATATCTTCGAACAAAAGGATTTAAATATGAGACAATGATGATGGGTGGATTATAAAAAGAATCGCAATTGCGAGATCCATTATCACTCCGGCAAAGCTAATATGGTAGTCGATACACTGAATAGCAAAAAAAGACATGAAATCTGAGGTACAGTCTTGCCAACTAATGGTAACAACAAATGTTATTGATGAGATACTTAGTGCTTATAAAGAAGCTTTGAAAGCCTGCATATCAACGTGGAAGTAATAAAAGGATGGGTTTTGAATATGGAAGCAAGCACTTATGATGTCAAAACTGTATTTGGATGAATATGGATAAAGAGAATAGATGATACTCATAAGACTATACATTCAACTCATCAAGATACCACAAAATCTACTAAGACCTGAAAAAGAATTATTCGTGGCCTGGGATGAAGCGATGTAACTCAATATGTGAGTATTGTTTGAGATGCTTACATGTCAAACTAGAGCACCAAAAGCCTTTTAGGGCAATCCAACCTCTGGATACACCCTAGTGAAAATAGGAGCAAGTCATGATGGATTTCATAGCTATGTTACCACATATGAGTAAAGGTTATGATGCAATAAGAGTAATAGTTGATCGGCTGAATAAAAGTACTCATTTTTTTTACCTATACAAGCAAACCTACAAATCTAAAAGATTAGCTTAATTATTTATCAAGAAATAGTAGCACGTCACGAGATACATGTATCTATAGTATTGGATGGAGATAGTGATTCAAGCCAAGGAAACTGCCTAGTTTTGAAGCGAAGTAACTCCAATTTCACCTACATCAAAATTCTAGCGACATTAAAAGTAACTGCATACACAAATGAAATGAAACTTTTTATGTTGATCCTAAAGTTCTTTGTTTTTTGTTACATTTTTAGAATTATCACTTGATATATATTTGACAATATCTTTGAGCAATTTTAACTTTTTCTGTTCAACATTACATAATTGTGAATATCCTTGTCAATAACATTGATGAATAATTTTTCTTGTAAATTTTCAATGAATTTAGTCTTATTTTGTTATCTTGTGATGATTTGTCTTTTTTATCATGTTTAAATTTGTTTAAATCTCTTATATCCTTCAATGAGGAACTTGAAATTATCATTTGAACTACTAATATAATCCATTTTGATAAATTGGTTGTGAGTTTTAGTCCCAATTTTTCAAAATCCAAACAGTTTGATTTTTCCGGTCAAGAACACTAAGAACACAAAGTTTCAAACTTGATGAAACTGATGTTATGGTGTCGTAGATCAACTTTGATAACATATCCATAATCTCATTCAAACACGTCCGCTTTTAACATTTAAGTTTGTGTTAATATAGAATGAAAGTAAGATCTAATAAATAATGGATCAAAACATGTTTGTTTGCTATGAAACTTTATAGATATGTTAGAGATCACAAACTAAAGCCAGTGTTCTCACGCTCGAATCGGTTCGGTCGGTCCGACCGGGAATCGGAAGGTAGGCTGAACCGAGCAGCCCAGTTCGTTTTTGATGGACTCGACTATCCAGTTCGTCCGGAATCGGTTCGGACCGGGAAACGGTTTGGGGTTTGACCAGGAAACGGTTCAGCGTACGGTTCGTTGTCCGAACCGGTTCCAAAAATATTGACTAAAGCTTGGAAGCTTTATGTTGAAGATCAAGACTAAAGCTTGGAAGCTTTAATGTGATTAAAAAAACAAATGTTTGAAGATCAAAATAAGATCTTGACAACACGTGAATGCAGAAAGTTTAAAAAACTTCAAACTATATGATCAAAAATTGTTCAATAGTTACAAGAACTTACAAATCGTCACGAAATCATGAGTCTAAGATAATGGTAGCTTTTAATCCATCAAAAACAAAACAATCAAAAGATCAAATTTTGTAAACCAAAAGTCAGACTCTAATACCACTTGTTAAAGTAATCTAAGATCTAGATCGAATATTTTGTTTATGTTTTGTTGTTAAAACAAATTTGGGATGCTGGAATCACACAAATTGGATATTGATGAAGATGATTTCATTAAGAAGATGAGCTTTTCACAAATAAATGTCATTCTTATTTCAATCATAAGCATTTATTATAAGTTGATGAACACGATATCATAGTTACCTTGTTACAAAACATACTCTACTATTAATAGGGAAGATGTCACCCGTAATAAGAATGACAATAATAAGAATGGCCTCATGATTACATAAAAGTTCTCTAAATCAAATAATAAAAAGTTATCACCACCACTTGCTTGATTACACTCGTATGTTGTCTGTGTTCACCAGGAGCTGGTCGTTCACTTGCACGAAATCTTGATTAATAACTCTTATAAGATTTGGCTTGAAGTGCATAGTTGATTCTAACACCCGCATGTGAACAATATATCTTCAATTTATCCAAAAGTGAATCATAATTGTCGATATGTGACTAAAGCATCCGTATGTGAGCTCATAACCTACACAAGAAGAGTGGACACCCATATTCTTCAAAAGTGAAAATCATAATCTTTGATATGTGAAAATCATCATTATTATCATTATTATCATCAGTATCAATAATATTATCAATAACAATTCATTAATTGTTATTTTTATTGTTATTCTTACTTTTATTTGTTTACTTATTTTATTATTGTTATCATAGTTTCCTCGTATTGAAGGCAACAGTTTATTCTGCTAGGCAACAATTCAAATACAAAAATCTCCTATCCATTCAACAAATATTTTATGGACCGAACAGATAGCACAACACCTGTAGCTACACTTGTGCGATTACTTGAGTAGTTTTGGAAGTAGATACTTGTAAAATTTCTTGATAAAGAAGAAATGGAGGGCTACACCAAGCAATGGCAATGTTGAAAGCATCCATGTTGATCTTCTACTTTGAAGAAACAGTTGACTTAACCATCTTAAGATGCCAGCCAGATCTAGTGCCTTCGTATTATCATTAGGAGCGACTACATGTTCTTTTACAACATCATCATCATCATCATCCACTATCGACAGATCATCGTCTACTACATCACTTGTTAATCGATCATGGTTGCTGACGGCAGCAACCATTCCATTTGAAACATTAACATATGGGCCTTGATCAACACAAGATTCTTCTACGAAATGTGGAGGATTCTGTACATGTTCGCAAATAATATCACCTCAGCATACATGACTTTCATTACGTTTGCAAATAATTCACTCAGCATACAATAATAATATCCCCAAATTTCAACTTCAACTGACCTTCTTTTGTGTGTGCATTAAGGGACTGCTGTGCAGAGCACCAAGGAACTCATTCACGGCTCTCACCCACCTGGAATGGCATGGCACGGTTAACGTAAACACCAGCTCCTATTAACTTAATCAAAACAAACAAAAAATCATTCAGATACACATGGAACTTAAAGATAAAGGCATACCATAAACTTGATCCAGTAAGACCCTCGAAGAAAGCAAGATGTCCACCATGCCGTGTGACAGCCAGCACAATATTTTTATTTGCTCTATCGGGACCAGACCAACATAAATCAAGAATAAAGGTGATCAGGTATTAAAGTAATTCTGGACGAAATCCGAGCGAGATAAGAACAGAAACGGCATTATTGAATACCATAACAAGTGTGCCAAATACGATTACAAACCGTATTATTTTATCCATTTGATTTTTTGGAGGTTCTATGCATTAAAAATACACTTTAGGACACATTTCTATTTCAGCTAATTTTCTCCCTTCTTTTCTCTTTTAAATGTGAGGCTAGCCCATTTGGTAGAGGATTTGACTCTTGGAATGGGTTCAAACCTAGGCATGGTGTAAATTAATTTAGTGTAATTTAGGAGTGGGGTATGTTTGTCGTTCAAAAAAAGAAAAAATAAAGTAGTTTTATTTAATTATTTTTTTAAAGGGCAGAGATGAAAGAGAATACCTGCACTCATCCCATGGAATTGCCTCCCAAGTACAGACAGGATCATCTAAAGCACTTATACATAGTAATGGAATACGAACTTTAGTCACATACTGCGCACTGCTGCAATGTCTATAGTATGTATCAACAGTCTTCAAAAAGAAAAAAAAGTCACATCATCATGCTTATATGTTATGTTTACAGAGCAAGGTCGGATAAGGTTTACCTCAACTCCCAACTAGACGGGTCGCGTAATTGTCAAAATCCCGTATAGTGCGTGACTACAGAAAGGGGAGTAATCAAGATATGTTATATAATGTTGTACATGTTTCAAATCACCAATATTTTAGAAAAAAAATATACATGGTTTTAACAAAAAGAACAAAAAACGAACAAACATTACTAAACTAAACTTTGCAACCATAGAGCTACTACCTTAACAATACCATCCCAGTCTGCAAGTCTTGAATAAAGTGTTTGATGCCTGTAATGGGAAAACAAAAGTTAAGACAATGCAACAAAGATCTTAAACATAATGTGGGCAATGACTAATAGAAAAGTATAAACCACATACAGTTGTGCATACTCTTGAAGACCAACAGTTAAAGCCCTATCATAGAACTTTTGAACAGTCCTGCGACATATGAATCTAGAGCCAATCTGCCAAATCATACATTAAATAATAACATCACGTTAAAATGTGACACATAGAGTGCAATATATTTCTCAAGAATAGAAAAGATGCTCAAAAGCGGACAGTCTATACAAGATAGAGTTTCATATAAAACAACAGATTTAAGAAAACAAAACAAAACAATAAAAAACAAACTAGTAATTATCAGATGTTTTTCAAGAATCATGATGATACGAATTCTAGTATACAGGAAGGGCCAGAGGAGTTGGTGTATTCCAGGACCAAGAGTGACAAGAAACTTTGTGGCTGAGTGTTTGTTACAAAAAGAGTACTATATATAGAGTAAATAAAGTTAGAGAGAGGGGTAGGTGAGAAATCAGTTAGTAGAGAGAGGCTCATGCAATTTGCATTGAGAGAGAGCGGTGCTCTGGTCATCTTTTTGTAATTTCTTGCTCTTCAATTTAGTAAATATTACATTCACCATATCTTTCTTCACTATTACATCATCGATTTCTTCCTCCATTTTACACTAAATTTCCTAACCCATCATTGGCCCAACCTGCTGCTGACCTGCTATGATCATGGTGAATCAATCTTCTCGACTGGATATTCATGAGCAGCATATCCAACAACTTCAGTCGGATATGGCAGAAATAAAGGTTTCCTTCTCGGCATTCGACAAGGATCGTGCAGAATCGGCCGAATTTCAGAAGGTCATGATCGATTGGATGAAATTGCAGGGTAAGCGTTCTCATGACCCTCCTTATGAGTCCGATGTGTCGGGGGAGTTTTCCTCCGATCGCAAATCAGGATCCGCTTCAGCCGATCTTCCTTGGGCGGTTAAAAAGATGAAGCTACCAGAATTTTCGGGTTTTGATCCTCAGGGATGGATTCGCAAGGCTAATCACTTTTTCGATATCAACAATACCTCCGATGTTCGTTTACAGTTAGCTCAATTGAGTATGGTTGGTGTTGCTCAACACCGGTTTACAATCATCACACAAGTTCATCCTTCGCTAACTTGGGTCGATTTTCAATCGGAATTGTTACAACATTTTAGCAGTCTGAAATTCAGAACCCGTATGAGCAACTGGCAACGACCCAGCAAGGGGATTCCATTTGTGATTACATTGATGATTTCAAATACCTTCTCTCGGTGGTTCCTCAGTTACCAAAATCACAGGCTTTGAGGCATTTTGTTACGGGATTAAAGGCCGATGTAAAGCAATGGGTACGCCTTCATCGCCCTCAATCTCGGTTGGACGCCGTGTATTTGGCTAAGGATGTTGATTCGATGTTGCGCCCTAGTTCCGGCGGTGTATCTAGGTCTCGTTTCCAATACCTTAATCCTTTTGGGCCTCATTCTTCTGGGTTGATAGATGGTCTAACGCCATTGGGTCGTTCCGACCCCAACCCTTCTATGGGCCCAAATTGTCAGATCGGATATTTTCATAATCGGGCGATGTTTCTCACCCTCATCCCACTTTTCGTTCTCCGCTGGCATCGGTGGATGGGGGACAGGTCTCAAATCAGGATCACAGGGTTCGTACCCTTTCCCGTACCGAACGGGAGGATAGACGAATGAAGGGGTTATGTTTTCGTTGTGGTTAACAATTTGGTCAAGCTCACAAATGTCCGGAAGGTAAGTTAAGGGTTTTGCTCTTAGGGGAGGACGAGTATGAGTCGACGAGGGGGGATCACCTTGTGTTGGAATCGTTGGATACTCTCGATTCAGGTTTCGATTCTCCTTTGAGTCTGGCACTTGCAATTCCTTGGAATTTATGGGAGCTCTGGTTTCTTATGGTATCACTTCTACCATGAAACTTTGTGGTACTTTACACGATTTACCTATTTTCATGTTGGTTGACAGCGGGGCTTCTTATAACTTTATATCCCAGCAGTTGGTGGTAGCTCTGCGACTGCCTGTCGAGGTTTTTTCAAGCATCTCAATTAAATTGGGGGACGGTCATTGTGTGTTGGTCACCGAGCGTTGTTTGGCTATTTCGGTGAAGGTTGGTCCTTGTTCTTTCTCAGTGGATGCCTTGGTTTTTGATACTGGATCTTTTGATTTCATATTGGGCTTAGCTTGTTACAATCTTTGGGAGAAGTGGTTCACAATTGGCAAAACTCTTAGATGCATTTCGTTTTAAGGGTGCTCTGGGTCAATTACAGGGTCATCGGATGTGGCAATCCACTGATGCTGCTCTCCACCCTTGGTAACCTTGGAGGATGATTCTATACCTCTGTCTTCTTCTCTTTCGCATGATTCATAGGTAGTTCACTCTCTTCTTTCTAGAGACTTTTGTTTTACTCAGTGGTTCCCTCTTGTATCGGTATGCGTTGATTTTTCAAGCCCCTTCGGCTCTTCCTCCAACACGAGCTTACGATCATGGCATTACCTTATCTACCTTGGATCAGATCTGTGTTCGCCCATATCGTTATCCCCATTATTACAACCGACCTCTAGGTCATAACTCTACCCTTATCAACCTGCATCTTTACCTATTCTATTATTATTATTGTTAATATAATTTTTAATTTCTCTCTTCCAAGCTAATTGACTTTTGTGCTATTGCCTTGAACGATCCTTTTTTACTTGCCTTAGTTTAGAATCTAGTGAGTGAATTGAGAAAATGCAAAAGGCTAATCGCATTTGTTAATGCGGATGAAGGGACCATCATCCGCATTTCCTCTTTGCACGACCGCATTTGGTAATGCGGATGAGCAATCATTTAGCCGCACTGCATCTAGTCATGATCTTCCGCCTTATGTTTTTATGATGATTTAGCTAGTTCAAGCTTTAGTTTAAGGAAAGCTTAGTGTTTTGGGAAAGTTAATTAGTCACCCTTGCAATAATTTAATCATAATTTGAAACAATTAAGGGGTGCATGAACTCAAATTTTCAACCAAAATGCATGCATGCACACTTGGTACTTAAAACACATCTAACTAATTATACCATCTAAAATACTACACAATATTATTTACCAATTAAAAATTAAATTTAAACACTCCACTACAAGCCACAATATGCCCCATGTGGCACCACCCCTCTCCACCACACACCCTCCTCTTCACCACTAAACAAGCTGACTATAAAGAATCGTTACCCTCTCCCGAGGATTGACGACCTATTTGATCAACTGCAGGGAGCTAGTTGCTTTTCTAAAACAGATTTAAGATCAGGATACCATCAGCTGAAGGTAAGAGAAGAAGACATACCCAAAAACGGCCTTCAGGACGAGATACAGACATTATGAGTATCTAGTCATGCCCTTTGGATTGACTATCGCACTAGCAGCGTTTATGGATCTCATGAACCGTGTATGTCGCCCGTATCTTGACAAGTTCGTGATCGTGTTTATCGACGACATCCTGATCTACTCCCGTAGTAAAGGAGAGCATGAGAAACACCTTAGACTGATTCTTGAGTTGCTCAAAAATGATCAATTATATGCCAAGTTCTAAAAATGTGAATTTTGGATGTGAGAAATCCAATTTCTAGGGCATGTGGTAAATGAAAATGGGATTCAAGTTGACCCTTCTAAGATTGAGGCGATTAAGGACTGGAAAATTCCTGAAACCCCTACTGAGATAAGGCAATTCCTTAGATTGGCCGGATATCAAAGACTTCTCGCGCATTGTGCAACCATTGACTACTCTGACAAGAAGAATACAACCTTTGTATGGGAACGAGAGCAGAATGAAGCATTCGAAACACTCAAAGAGATGCTGTTTAGTGCACCTATCCTCGCTCTGCCAGAAGGAATTGAAGATTTCGTGGTCTACTGTGACACCTCGCGTCAAGGATATTAGAATATAAATTTAGGATCTTATATATGTAAATGATTATAATTATATAAATGTCAAGGATTGTGTTAGACTAGATAGTAATTTACCATTATTAAGCTACATGTATTCTATTTAAGAGATCCTTTACCTTCATTTAATCATCAATACAATATACAATTTCAATACCAAAGTTTAATTAAGGACTAGGATGCGTGTTGATGCAGCGCAACAAAGTAATTGCTTATGCATCGAGACTACTAAACGATCATGAGAAGAACTGCACAACGCATGATCTAGAATTGGGTGGCGTGGTGTTTGCACTCAAAATGTGGACGCATTATCTCTATGGCACGAAGTGCATTATTTACACTAACTATAGAAGTTTGCAGCACCTTCTGGATCATAAGATGCTAAACATGCGGCAGAGAATATGGGTCGAGTTACTGAATGATTACGAATGCGAAATTCGCTACCATCCTGGCAAGGCCAATGTAGTGGCAGATGCCTTGAGCCGGAAAGAAGAGAAAAACCTCCACGTGTCCGTGCCTTAAGGATGACTGTGTACATCGACCTCATCGCAAGACTAAAGAAAACACAAGGCCTTCCGCTAAAGAATATTAAGCTAGCGGGGGAAATGTTGACAGGAATGGAGAAGCTTAGTTCTTCCTTCGGGATTAACTAGTAAAACATAACTTTTGAAAAGGCTAGCCGGGACTGGATGGAGGGTTGATTGCGATCCCCCACAACAGTGAATCTATGATTCTTTTAAATCGAATGTGGATTCTATTGAATCCTTTTGTTTTTAAACTTTAAGCACTTGAATTCACCAACTTTTTAGTTGACACAATTTCTTTTTGAGCATGTTTCAGGCAATCCATGAAGGGACTCTAACAGTTGTTGAAGACCTAGACCTAGCACCGTGACCATGCCATTGGCTTATTTGACTTTAAAAACATTTTGAACAATTTACATTTATTGTTGATGGATACATTTTGTACTAATGTTGTATGTATGTTTCATTTGGGGGCTAGACCTACTACTAGCCCTAGTTTCTTTTAAACTTTAAATGCCATGTGTTGTTCTCTCCTTTTGTGCTCTTATGATGGTTTGTTTCCGCTGCCATATGTGTTGCCAGTCTGTAACGTCCCACCCTACCTGGGCTCGGGGTGTGACACCCATCTTCAAAAAACTAAAATTGAGAGACAGGTTCGTGAATTGTTGGAGATGGGACTGATTCGTCCTAGTAAGAGTGTGTATTCCAGCCCCGTTATTCTGGTGCGTAAGAAGGATGCTTCTTGGCAGATGTGTGTGGATTATCGTACCCTAAACAATGCAACTGCGCCTGACAAGTATCCTATTCCGGTGGTCGAGGAATTAATTGATGAATTGCACAGCTCGGTTTATTTTTCAAAAATCGATCTGAAATCAAGATACAATCAGATACGGATGCATTCCGACAGTATTGATAAAACGGCTTCCGCACACACAATGGTCACTACGAATATCTTGTTATGCCATTTGGGCTTATGAATGCACCGGCTACCTTTCAAGCCACAATGAATGATATTTTTTGCCCCTCCGGTGTGACACTCATGTGGAATCGGGTTCGGGAAGAAGCTTGACTATAACCTCTAGTATTGAGACTCTATCATCTACACCAACACCAAAACAAGCCATACTACCAGTACCATCTTTACAACAAACTGCCATACCACCAGTCTCGATGCCCACACCAGCAACCATGCAAACTGCCACACCCCCGGTCTCAACGCCCGGTGGTAAGGCTCTGCGGAAGCAATTGGCAACAACAGCCGCTCCTAAATTCAAAATAGATTTGAAGTTTCAATGCAGTACAGTGGCTGCAGTTCAAGAGGCATTAGAAGTTGTTTTGGCTGGGACTTTTGAAGCTTTGTAACACAAAGAAATCGTCCATCAGCCTTACCTCGAATGGCTTATCGCTTGGCACAATAATTCCCTTCCTTTCGACTTGAGGACAAGTCGATTTTCCGGGCCGGAAGTATTGATACGAACCCACTGTTGGGTCAGGTTCAGTATGGGTAAGATCCAACCCAGTTGTTGCTAAATGGAGGGAAACCGGGTGGAGGGAAACTTAATGGAGAGAAATATTCAATTTTTAGAAAGTGGAGTGGGTGCTCCACGAATTTAGGTGCTAAAATTAAAGGAGAAGTTAAGGAAGTATTAGTTTAAGTAGGATAGTTTGATGTTATTTGTTTAGTATGTGTTTTTGGTTTATCAAAAGTGAGGTTCATAAACCTTGTAATTGGAGATCACCCTTCTCGAACAAGGCCCTATTTGTATTGTTGTAGTTTTAAGTTAATCAAGTCGACTTTTGAGTCTATCATTTGTAAATGATAGGAACCGAGAATAAATATAACAGTCAGCTTGATTATTAAAACTGAAGGCCCTATTCGAGATGGGCAAAGTCTCCAAATACAAAAGAAGTTAACACTTTTGATAATCTAGACTGAAACTACAAATGCAGAAAATAAAATATTTCAACTAAAGTTAAGGAGGAAACAATTATGGTCTGGAATTCACTATCTCCTGATTTCGTGGTTCACTGCCCCTCACCTCCACACTTCAAAGTTTTCCCTCCATCCAATTTCCCTCCATGTAGCAGCAGATGGGTCTGCGCAGACCCGTGCACAGACCCGTGCACAGACCCGTGCCCAGACCCGTTATGACCCATTTCAATGCTCGGGTTCTTATCAATGCAGCCTGCCCAAAGAACCGACTTGTCCCAAGTTGGCTAACAGAAAATGGAGTTGTCAATCCTATTGACTGTTCCTCGAAGGGTTCAATGGTCATATGGTGAAAGGTTGCAGAATTTTGAATATACGGAGACAATCCTTGCGGCTTGTACTTCTGCCCTTTGTGCGTAAACATAAGAATCTGCTTTTTCCATGTCACTTGAAAGGTGTCAAGAGTAGTAAGCCATCGAATTTCTAACACCACATCCGCCTCCCGCAGAATAAATGAGTCGGCTTGTACAAATATGTTAGTAACACGGGTTGTGCACTTGGAAATTGTGAGTTGTTGTTTGACAGAACCTGCCAAAGGAGGCACAGAAGGGACTAGTAGCAGGACCAGTTTTGGTGATGTTGATATAGGTGCATACGGTGTGGCCAATGGTGCTTGTTTGCAAGTTGGTTTCGGGACAACATGAGAACAAGGGGAGGTGTTGACAACCATCTCGGTGGTAAATGAAAGAGGCTTGGCACCAAACATTCTATTCGAGCTCCTCCTCGAACCCGATTCCACATGATTGTTACACCGTAGGGGTGTTCCAAACATCACGCTTTTGAGTGTCGCAACATCACTCTTCAATTCTGACATAATGGCTGGCGTCTGGCGATAGGATCTGTTAGATTGTTGTGCTCATCAGCTTGCTCCTGGTTTGCATTCTCTTTGCTTCTTCAATTTCACGGCAATGGAACCAAATGATAGAACTCAAAAGTCGACTTGATTAACTTAAACTACAACAATACAAATAGGGCCCTGTTCGAGAAGGGTGATCTCCAATTACAAGGTTTATAAACCTCACTTTTGATAAATCAAAAACACAAACTAAACAAGTAACATCAAACTATTCTACTTAAACTAATACTTCCTTAACTTCTCCCTTAATTTCAGCACCTAAATTCGTGGAGCACCCACTCCACTTTCTAAAAATTGAATATTTCCGTCCATCCGGTTTCCCTCCATTTAGCAACAACTGGGTGGGATCTTACCCATATTGAACTTGACCCAACAGTGGGTTCGTATCACACACCATTAGGAAATCACTTCAAGCTCACTAAAGATCAGTCTCCTAAATCTGAAGAAGAAAGAACAGAGATGGCTAAAATTCCATACGCATCTACAGTTAGCAGTCTTAGGTATGCAATTGTCTGCACTCGACCAGATGTTGCTCACACAATTAGGGTAGTTAGTCGGTTTATGTCAGATCCGGGGAAAAAACACTGGGAAGCAGTCAAGTGGATACTTAGATACTTAAAAGGGATACTTAAAGGGGACTTCTAAAATGGGGTTATGTTTCAAGGGTAAAGACGCAATTCTCAGAGGGTATATTGATGTTGATTTGGGTGGTTGTAAAAGGACATTTAAAAGCACTATCGGGTATGTCTTTACAGTGGGAGGAACAACAATTAGTTGGATGTCCAGACTTCCAAAAAATGTAGCTCTATCAACAACAGAGGCTGAATACATGGTTGTTGCTGAAGCTAGTAAAGAGCTAATATGGTTAAAGACTTTTCTTGAAAAACAACAGTCTGATTACTCATTGTATGGTGACAATGAGAATGCGGTGAAACTTGCTAAAAATCTAGTCTATCATGGGAAAGCAAAGCACATTGGGATAAGGTATCATTTTATCAGAGGATTGATCAGTGATGGAGCATTCAGTCTAATGAGTCCGAAGAAAATCTCAGGTGGGAAGAATCCACCCGATATGTTTACCAAATCTGTGGTGCTAGATAAGTTGAAGATTTGCATAGCTTCAGCTGCCCTTCAGGAATAATGTTGAGAAGGCAGGGTAGCTAGGGGATGCAAAAATCAAAGGGATTTTACAAAAGTAACAAAGAAGCTGAGCACAGCTGAACATGTTTCGAAGCCTCCAAGTGGGAGAAGTGTTGGGTGTAGGCTTCGGGTGGATTAATTTAGAACAGTTGGGCTCGGTCGGCCAAAGTTCTAATTAGGCCCAGTTTAGTTAGATTATTAACCAAAAGGATTAACCCTAATTGTAGTCTATATATACTTCTTATTGTACTTGTAATCTTTATCACTCAAATAAAAAGAAAAAACCCTAGTTGCCCCAAGAGAACATAGGTTGCACACCGCAACCTAACCTCTATAAATCTTGTCTCTGTTTATTGTTTTTAATTTGTGTGTCTCGTACCAGTGTCATCCTAACAAATTGTCCCCGTTTATTGGAAAGCTGGCAAGTGGGTAAATGAAGTGGATAGGAAGAAAGTAGCATGCACTTTTCAATTTTCATCCAAGAAAATTTTGAAAAGTGTTATAAATGCTTTCTAGTTGACATGACCTCTTGTTAAAGTCTTTAGAATTATTGATGATACACACACATATGAGAGCGACCCTTATAGCAACTAGTAAGGTTGTCACTTTGACATGAGTTCACTATGTGATCCAGCCCTTCCTCGACGCCTACATAAAAAGGAAGCTAGGTCAAGCACCAGATATCCTCCCCAACACACACACATATATATATACATATATACACACACGTGTGTATGTGTGTGTGTATATATATATACATATATGGCTAGAACTGTATTATTACAAATCCAATGTTAGGTCCAACTAGGTCATAGCATACTCATTTTCTGTTGGATGGAGGGAAATGAGGTGAAGGGAGATTAAATGAAGATAAAGCAATTAATAATTAGAAGAGGGTGGGGGGGGGTGATCCACGAAATCATTGAAGAGAAGCGCAGTTGAAGTGATCAAGCCTCCAAGCGGGAGACAGTTAGGCGTGTGGGACCACGGTCAAAGGGCAGCTGGTCCTAGGATTAGCTATATTTGACAGAAATCAGCTATTTTTGCCAGATTGCCAAAAAATCAATTAGGCCAACCTGTTTCCAGCCTATATCCAGCAATCTTAGGCTGCAATTTGAAAGGGTTTTATAACATGGTTTTCCCTCTAAATATAGACCTGTGTAATGTAATTTGATCAACCTATCATAGATAAGATAGACTTGAGTGCACTCATGTACATAAGTCAGTTTTCACCAAACCAGGTAAATTCATGTATCATCTTTGTCTTTCTGCTTCTACTACTTTCTTTTGTTTTTTTGCTTGTGTTTCCCGGTTAGCAACCAAACTGATCAACTACCAAACGAAACTGATCAGGCATTCATCAGCTAGTGACCAAACAGAATTAGTTTAGCGATCTATGTCTTTAATAACATGCATACAATCAATATTATTCTTCCTAAAGCCCTAAGAATGTGATTATCACACATGTTCGAGGTGAACAAAAAATTATAACTTAAAACATTAAGAACTAGATAGGCATGTCATTAATTGTTAAAACACATGCAAGACAATATATTCACAATTAGATCATTCTCCAGAAGTAGAAAACTAACCAAAAGGTCCCAAGGAGAGCAAACGGCAACCGCTCCAGCAATAGGAATATCTTCCCCATGTTCTCCAAGATACTTAACCTATAAGAAGAAACTACCTAATTCCTTTAGTGACTCGTACATAGTAAAACAAAAAAGGGAAATTGGTTGTTTCACTTATAAATACTCTTTATTCAACAAAAAGCCTTGTTATTATCTTTTGATGTTGAGATAAAAGCCAAAACTTTTTTTATTTAGAACGGCATCTCACAAACCAATCTAATCTACTCCTAACTTTACTCCACAGTCCACCATAAGATTTGAACACAGACCTCTAAAGAAGGAGGCACCTTTTAACACACCAAGATACCATACCAGTGGGCTAAATGCCCTTTGGTAGATGAATGCTTAAACTATCATATAGTAAAAAAAACAAACTTGAAGCATGGACTATCATTACTAAGAAAGCATAAACCATGAAAAATAGCAATTTGCAAGGGTGGTTTAGAAGAAAAAGAGAAATAAAAGAATATTGTACAAGAATGTTAGCACCAATGCTAGTCCCAACTGCAAAAAGAGGTGCATTAGGATATTCATGATGAAGGTGGTTGATGGCATCTCGTATGTCACTTGTCCACCCCGCATTATAAAAGCAATCTGACTGCATGCAGACACATAATACACCAATAAACAATTAACAGCAACTTGAGTGATCAAAACACTGCAATAGCTGGCAAATCAAACATGACGGTAAGACAAATAACCAAACATTAAAGTGCAAAAATTCCTCAACGTAATAAACAAATTACAACTCACAGTAACAGAAATTCCTCCAAGCCCTCGATGATTACAAACAACAACATTCCATCCTCGTTTTGCCGTGGAGAAGGCCAGATGCTTGATGTACTAAAATAATAATTAACAATAAGGATCATATGATTGTTTATCAATTAAAGAAAGACAAGGACCAAGATATATTTTATTAGAATAGTCGCACTCGCTCCATTATTAATTATTTTCTGAAATATAAGGGACAGTGTAATCGCATTCCTACCAACTGAGAGAAAGAAACATGATATATAAGTAAAAAGTGAGGCACATATAAACAAGACATAATATCCTATATCTCTAATGAATAAATAAACAATATATATGTGTATATATACACAAACACATGCATATAAGTATGTAGTGTCCTCTAAACTCCGAAAAGGGTGGAAAAACTATGAATATGTCACGCCACACAACACAACTTTATAGGTCACCTTAAAAAATTACAAAATATTGCTAGCTATGAATTTAAACCATAATGGCTTCCCTACTAACTAAGTTGCATACTTCTCAACTAGCCAATATTCTAATGTATTTGACTATAGAAATACAAAATCCTTTAAAAAATATATTTGGAACAAAAGCATTCCTCATTGGAGGTGTGTGGACAAATGCATATATAAATTACAAAGTGGAGTACAAAAGACCTGAAAATATGGACCAGAGAAAAAGTCAAAACAATTGTTAGTATCGGTGTGTACTCAGATTTAGGGGTTGTTTGGCAACTTTTGAATGATTAAGTGCTGAACCAATAAGAGTCTGAACCATTAAGTGCTTAACCATTCAGACATCTGAACTATTAAGAGGCTGCCAAATAGCCCCTTAATGTGTGATTAGTTCAGGTTAGCAATCCAGAAAAACCTTTCCAAATTAGCAGTCCAGGTAGGGTCTAGTGATACGAAGTGCCATGTCAATAAACCAGAACACATCCACAAGTGGGATACACTCACAAAATCGGTAATGTTAGGTGTCATGACGGAAGGTGTTGTTGGGTATCCAGGAGACGTTATGATGGTTGGTATAAATTTGGCAAACAAGAATAACAAGGGAAAATTTTGGGTCGAAAAAATCAATATTGACTAAAGCCAAAAGGTCAATATTTACTTTGACTGGAAAGTCAACCCAAAGGCTTAGGACGTGTTTTAATCACAACAAAATGTTCTGTTTGTATTTTTGAACAAATGTAATAGACGTAATGTGTTGTATAGTCTCTAAAGGCTAAAAACAGGCCCAAATTGAGGTGTTTTCTTTTTGGACCAGTTGTGGTCTAAAAAGAATTAGAAATTAGGCCAGATCTTAAATTTAAATCTTATAGCACTCGATTTAGAGAGTATTGAGCGGGGTTTTTGGCCCATTTGTGTTAGGTATATAACACGGCTGGACCAGAAAAAGCTTCTGGTTTAGGGTCAAAAACAGTGAACAAAACACAGCAATGGCTCGAGTCTGAACCTTCCAGCTCTTGTATTTGAGAACTGTTTTAGAAAAGACATCAAACAACAGCAACAAAAACTGATCAACAGCACGGATATGATTCGAACAGCAGATTGGTCGGATCCATTGCTGTGCCTTAAGTGCTCTTTGAGCCTTCAACTACTATGGTTACAACATGGCATTGTAATGCCCTGATCAAATGGTATATTGGTATATGTTTGTAAGCCAAATACCCATTAAAATTAAAGCAGATTTAGTGAGCATTCAGGTTTGATATTAACCATAACAGCTGACAATAATTTAAACTTACAGCCGAAGAGGAATCACTAGTTAATCCAGGGACTACAATAACTATTGGGGTTTTATCGTCTTCATATGTTGAATCTCCCATAACTGCAAGATTATGCAAAATTTTAGATCCGGCGATAAATGAAATAAATTGTTACAAGCATGTTTGGCAATTCATTCAAGCTTCTTGTTATGGAATATGTTTTCAAAATATCATAATATCGTCACAATATTACACGACACCATGTCTCATGCCCTAATAATAAGCTCATACAACTATCCTTTAGCATCAAAGCAAACTTTGAAGAGCTTAAAATAATGGAAGCAAGATGTACCCTACAACTAATGAAGCATTGAATTATTCTAAAAAAGTAGTAATAAAAATCAAATGAAAATGACCTCTAAACATCTACATAACATCTACATAAGCAATTTAATAAAACCCATTTAGTTTTCTTGATAAAAATCAAATAAAATTGACCTTATTGATAAGAAGCGTGTTAGGTTTCTGAAGGCTTTAGGCTTGGGCCAATGTTTAGTTTTCTTGTTCACTAAGTTGTTAACCCTAATTAGTCTCTATATATACCCTGTCATGTATTTGTAATCTTTGTACCAAGCAAATAAATAAAACCCTAGTTGTAGACCGTGGACGTAGGTCACACCGACCGAACCACGTTAAATAATGAAAATACCAGGTCTAGAAAAATACATGGGAAAAGTGTTGGAAAGATTCAAGATAAATAATGAAAATATCAGGTCTAGAAATACACCATTGGGAAGTTACTTCAAACTTACCAAAAATCAGTCTCCTAAATCTTAAGAACGAAAAACAGAGATGGCTACCATGGTCTGCACTCGACCAGACATTGCTCATGCAATTGGGATGGTTAGTCGGTTTATGTCAGATCTGGGGAAAGAACACTGGGGAGCAATTAAGTGGATACTCAGATACTTGAAGGGTACATCTAAAATGGGGTTATGTTTCAAGGGGAAAGATGCATTTCTCAGAGGTTCACTGATGCTGATTTGGGTGGTTGTAAAGTGACATTCAAAAGCATTACAGGGCATGTCTTTACAGTGGGAGAAACTACAGTTAGTTGGATGTCCAGACTTCAGTAAGTCCAACTCTATCAGCAACAGAGGTTGAATACATGGTTCTTGTTGAAGCTAGTAAAGAGTTAGTATGATTAAAGACTTTTCTTGAAGAATTAGGTAAACAACAATCTAATTACTCATTGTATTGTGACAATGAGACTGCGGTGAAACTTGCCAAAAATCAAGTCTATCATGGTAAAACAATGCACATTGGGATGAGGTATTATTTTGTCAGAGGATTGTTTAGTGACGAAGCAATCAGTTTAAAGAACATCTCAGGTGCGAAGAATCCAGTCGATATGCTTACCAAATAAGTGGTGCTGGATAAGTTGAATCTTTGCATAGCTTCAGCTGGCTTTCAAGAATAATGTTGAGAAGGCAGGGATAGCTAGGGGGTGCAAAAATCAAAGGGATTTTACAGAAGTACAAAGAAGCGGAGTGCAGTTGAAAGTGTTACGAAGCCTCCAAGTGGGAGAATTGTTGGGTGTGGGCTTCAGGTGAATTAATTTGGAGAAGTTAGGCTCGGTCGGTCCAAGTTCTAATTAGGCCTAGTTTAGTTAGATTAGTAACTAAAGGGATTAATCCTAATTGTAGTCTATATATGCATCTCGTTGAACTTGTAATCTTTATCACTCAATAAAAGAAAACCCTAGTTGCCCCAAGAGGACATAGGTTGCACACCGCAACCGAACCTATATAAATCTCTCGTGTCTCTATTATTGCTTATTGTTCTCTATTGTTTGTGTCCGTACCAGTTTTGATCCTAACAAGAAGGAAGCTCAATGACTGCTCACATCAACAATCTAAATTCAATCTTAACAAGACTTGTACATGTTGAAATTAAGTTTGATGATAAAGTTCAGGCTTTACTGTTGTTGTCGTCTCTGCCCGATGGTTGGTCTAGAACTGCGACTACAATTTCAAGTTCTATAGGGAATAAGGGTTTCACTCTTGATGGTATTCAGCCATTCATGATCTGATTATGGGTGAAGATGTCAAAAGAAGAACTCGGGTGAATCATCAAATAGTGAGTAGTTAAATGTTGGTAGGGGTCGAGGTAATAACAGGAACAATTGGAGTCAAGAAAGGAGTTCGTCTAAGCCTAGTAAGAATGTGAAGTGTTGGAGCTGCAATGAGATGGGACACGTTAAAAGTCAATGTCCAAATAAGAATAATTGAACACTGCTACGGAGGATGTTTCTAATGATGATGCATTGATACTCAGTGTGGAAAAAAGTATGGACTCATGGGCCATGGATTCTAGGGCTTCGTTTCACGCCATTGACAACGGGGAAACGATTGTTAATCTGAAACATAGTGATTTTGGAAAGGTATGATTAGCCAATGGCGAGATACTTGAAAGTAACGGGCATGGTGGATATTGATTTGGTTACTTCATTGGGAAATACATGGAACAAAGAATGTTAGGGTGATTTCGGGGCTGAAAAAGAAATTGATTTCAGTTGGTCAATTGTATGAACAAAGACTGGAAGTAAGGTTTGGTGGTGGTAATTAGAGAGTGATCAATGGTAATCTAGTTATTGCTTGTGAGCGTGTTTCATTGTATATGTTTGAGGTACCTACTAAGGGGTGTATGACCATCCCGGTTAAGCACAACAAAATCCGGTTCGTTAAATCTGGTGCTAAGAGAGTTCATTTTGCAAACGTGAAGTCTAGAGCAAGAATGTTAGGTGAACGAGTTCGAAAGTCTAAACCATTCAGGGGATTCGGTGGACAGTAGGAGCACGGACGTGTTCCGGGTATAGTTATAAAGAACCATTGGGGTTTTAAAGACTACGAGTCTACGACTAAAAAATTCTCTCCTGGTGATTGTTTGCTGAATTTGGAGTGTGATGGTGATCCAGGTGGATCTTTAAATCTAGTGGAATGTCTACATCGGTTAAAATGGAGGATGAATCACTGGCAAGACTAGCCACGACTGAGATAGAGCTCGGGGAGCTTCAACTGGCCCTTTTGGTACTTGATTATGAGAGGTCACTACAACTAGGAGATATGATAGAGTCTTAGCTTGTTCTTTGGGAACTACAGGCTTGAAAGACTTGTTTAAAGATTAATGAAGTTACTAGACGACTAGGTTGCTTTGTACTTGAATGGTGGGCTAGAATTTATCGCAAAGCCTTCAAGTGGGAGATTTTTGGGTTTGTGAAGGCTTTAGGCTTGGGCCCATGTTTAGTTTTCTTGTTCACTAAGTTGTTAACCCTAATTAGTCTCTATATATACCCTATCATGTATTTGTAATCTTTGTACTAAGCAAATAAAGAAAACCTTAGTTGCAGCCCGTGAACATAGGTCACACTAACCGAACCACGTTAAATCCTTGTGTCATTTATTTTTTGTCTGTGATATTCGTTTGTGCTCGTGTGTTGGTTCCGCTACACCGATTGAATCCTAACAAAGCGCTTATATTCCAAATTCCCGATTACTTTTTTAATATATCCCACAAGTAGCAATGGACTTTATGATTCCATGTTGTCACCCTTTTCTTCCTAGCTTTTTGAGTATGTCCTCGTATAATGTACTTATAACAAATCAAATTGCATTTTTTTATTACCTAATATACAAGTTAATACAAACACCATGTGCACTAATTGCAAAACCAAAACACATAATTAAGGTATAATTTGTTCAATTTATGAATGAGAAAATGCTCACAGGATAAAGATTTGTGTTTTTGACAGCAAGATAATATGATATATCAGGGTGTGTATAGTGTAAAATGATAAATAGTATGGACAATTTTGTGATCATGTAATATATGCCATGATTATGTTACCATCACAACTCTTTAGCCAGTCCAAAGCAAAGGTACCACCATCAGAGGCATGAAATAATATTCTGTAGAGTACAAATACACTATAAGAATAATTGAACTGTAAAACTCAACTCTATTAGAACATGTGTCCATCATCCTGGCAAAGTCAATATCAGATAAGTAATTTCAGAAATAAACAAAATATTAGCTACCCTACCATTGTTTTATATTTTTTTGCTATTTCTCAATTCTATTACTTGTACTTCTATTACTTGTACCTACTGTAGTAATGGTCTTACATTAAAATTTTTTTTTTAGCCAAAAATACATTTTTATTTTTGTAATCTTGGTTTAAAAAAGCGCGAGGCGCTCCAAAGCGTTTAGGTACCAAAATTCAAGGCGCCACACCTCAAGCGCGAGGCGAGGGCTTCACGTATGCGAGGCGCTAAAACTAAAAATAATAATAATAAATTATATTATGCATGACACATTTCACTCATAATTATAAACACAAAACATGCTTATAATTTAAAGTTTAAAACATAATTAAACATCTTTAAAAAGATAAATAATTGTCTCAAATCATTCATTCCTATTAAGTCAGCAAAAGTCAACAGAAAGTTTTCATTCACAAGACAAGTCAGCAACGAAGGCTGCTCAGTGCTCGCTGCAATTGGAGCTGAATGTCGATGGATGCTGGAGTAGGACCTGAAGTGAAGGTCGATGGCTGCCGGAGAGACCTGATGTGAACGTCGTTGGTGATGGAGTAAGAACTGAAGGGCTGGAGTAAGAACCGAAGGGCTGCAATTGGAGCTGAATGTGAACGACTGAACGTTGCTGGTGATGTGTGTGAATGGCGATGGGGCTAAGAACGATGATGAGTTAGGGTTTTAATCTAATTTTGTCTAATTTTGTTTAAGTAAAGAGATGGGCCATAAATTGATCTAAATAAAAGCCTAATATACACTTAACCAGGCCTGTTTTAGACCCAACATACATGAAGCACCGCTTCAAGGCGCCTCACGCCTTCCTCCTGAAGCGCCGCTTCAGGGCGCTTCTTGTATAACCGGCGCCTCGGTGAAACAAAGCGCTATCCCAAACGCCTCTAGCGCCTCACGCTTTAATCGGCGCCTCAGAGCGCTTTTCTAAACACAGTTTGTAATCAAACAAAATACAAATTGGCAATCATCCTTTCTGCTTCTAAATTTGTGGATTTCATTTTTTATTTTTTATTTATGTATGACACAACTTACTACTCAAATAACTCTTCTTGCTTTATTATTCATGCTAAAATTGTGCAACAGTTGTTATATGCTTGCAAAAAAACCATCACCTTTGTTAAGGCTACGTGTACCAACATTCAGGTATTAGATGCAGAATCTATAACTTGATTTTATCAAACCAAATGGTTCAAAAGTAAAAATGGTACACTAAATTAATGTAGATGGTTCGTAGGAATGACTATAGGAAAGCATATTTTCTTCATTGTGCATGAGTGTTAAACAGCAGCTTGCAATCATGCAACGTCCTCTATTTCAGCAAATCCATTTATTTATTTTCATACCATTATATCTGGCAACAAATTAAGAAGACATACCTTCTATAATCTATTGCAGGAGGTCTCCCATGAAAATTTAGAAATGTGGTTTGAACATGAGGACTTGAGAGCCAGGTGTAGCTATGTACCTTAAAGAAGCAACAGCACAAAGAACAACAGATTCCTTCACATTGCATGAATTATTTAAGTATAGAAACCCTGACTTTAAGAATAGAATATGTATCCTAAGAACAAGAATTTTCACTCATATTTGCATATATAAGCAAATTTTTAACTTGCCAGATTCATGGGTGCAATTGTGATAAAACCAAAAGTTGGTAACCCAAATTTCTCCTTAGTCACTGCATATTAGCTTTAGGTTTCTAATGACCAAGTTCGGTTGCCAACTCTTAATAGAACATTAATGACCTAACTCCTAAGAATTTGAGGATGGTACAACTATTTATCCTTAGGACCCGACCGTTGAGCCCAAAGTCCATTTCCTAACTTTCTTGAATTACCATTATTTTATTTCTACCTAAGAGTGATCGTGTGTGAATTTCAGTCATGATTATGAACTTTGAGACTTTTGGGCCTGCCTACAAAATTAGGTAAGCATAGTTAGTTGGTGAAAGAAATTTCTACTGAGGTTTGTGACATTGAGAAATTAGATGTCTAACGAGCACGAAACACAACGGATTGCATTGCATCGAAGGTTTTGTCCCCACCCACACACACACACAACACATAATTTGTATTTTATATATATAAGACGGACTAGTTGGAGCTTGAGGGAGTAAATCGAACCTGCCATGAAGAAGGCGACACTTTGAAGCCACGGCATGGTAAACCTCGGAGGCGGAATTGTAGGTTAGAGACACCGGAGATCCAAGGAACAGAGTAAGGGCATCACTAAGGAAATGGAACTCTAAGAAACTGTAGATGAAAACGATGAGAAGCACAGAAAAGCTAATCCGTAATGGCTTATGGGTATCAACGACAAGCCCTCCAGGATGAGGGCGAAGGCTTGGGCAGAGGATCCATACGCCATTTTGATTAGAGTTTGACAGGAAGAGGGTGAATCAAACCCTACGGAGCACGTCAATCGTGGTTCCTTCACCGACTGTGATTGTGATTGTGATCGTGATCGTGATTGTGATCGTGTGATCGTGATCGTGAATGTTGAGAAAGTTATTCACTCGAGAACGAGAGTTTGACTTGAACGGCGTTCATTCAACCCTCCATACATAACATAACGTTTGCCACACTCAGTTTAGATTACAAATTATAGATATCTGCTTATGAAATCTTCTGCCCTAATAAAACATGTTTATTATGTCACATGTTATTTTTCAAGCTTTTTTATTTATCTCAATTTAACATTATACTATAAGGGTGCTCGCGTAATGCGATCGCACAACATTTTACATCCGACATGTATTTTTTAATTTTTGTTAATCTTATAGTAATATTACAAAAGTTTATTATATTTTTTTAAGCTAAATCTACCACACCAAATAAATGGATTTTGCATGATTACTTGTACTTTTTAACATTAAGTTATTGTATCTTACAAAATACATATCGGTTCAGCAAAAAATTTACATCAAAAGTTTAAAAAAATACACATTTATGATTGTAGTATAAAAAATTTTAAAACATGATAGATTGATGTTGGATCTAGAAAGGCTGGTGCAACCAAAATCAACTCACTTAGAAGATTTTGGTACAACAAATAAAGACTTCCGAAGCTAATTGTGGAACTTTCGAAGGACAGAGGAGCTCTTCCGAAGACAAAGTGTGAAGCTTACTTCCGAAGGAAAAGTCCCAACTTCCGAATGCAAAGAACCTACTTCCGAAGTTCAAGACTTAGAAAGAAGGATCTGAAGTCAACTTCCGAAGCACAGAAGTCCTCAAGCCTCGGAAGTATAGAAGCCACTTCCGAAGTATAAGTGGGTTCGGAAGAACTTGTTCTTCCGAAGCCACTTATCTTCGGAAATCACTACTATAATCTAGTGGACATAAGTATGGCCTGCCTGACACTCCGCTGCAAATCTCTGATATACTGCATGGCGTTTTCTCAAAAGTTATGCAGTTGACCATACTTTAATCCACTGTTTACCTTTTATGTTAGTACAGTTGCCATCTTTAGTTTGGTGACAAAAGGTAAGTCATGGACATGTCATGACTACCATATCTTAGATAATACTTTATCTAAGATACCTTAACTTTATCATGTAGTATATGCTTTAGTCTTAGGTTTCCAGCTGGTATCAAAGTATATCCGGCTGTAGGATCTAGTATATATAGTCTCTCATTGTAACTCATATGTCATGCTTGTAAGAGTCTTGTAATATCTTGAGTTGAGAAGTAATATATACAAATGCCTTGAAAATTTATTTATGTGTGTTCCTTTACTACTTATTATATTATCATCAACTCTTGTAAAAGACTTTACTTCATCTGAATTGAGTGTTTCTATAAGTGAGTTTGAGAGAAATCCAAGTGTTTGAGTGACAAACCCGATCCTGCAATTGGTATCGGAGCTTTTTAGGCTCTTGATTGTGAGATCTTAGCATCCTAATCAACCTGTTTTTCACTCCTCCTTATACCTCACTCAAAATGGCCCTCAACAAATCTGAAGTAGAGATGGGGACGATGACCAAAGCACCCATCATCACCCTAAAAACTTCAGGTCCTGGAGCAGAAGAATGGAGGGATTCATCAGATATCAAGACAGCAAAATGTGGCAATCCATTGTCAATGGCCCATATAAGCCAAAAGTAGCTGGTGGAAATGGTGCCATGATCGAGAAAGTTTGAAGATTATTCTAATGAAGACAGGAAGAAGCTTGACATTGATAGCAACGCCATGACTGTTCTCATGACTGCAATTCCAAACTCTATCATGGTGGGGTTTGAGCACTGCAAGTCTGCAAAGGAACTGTTTGATGCGCTTGCTCAAATGTACTAAAGCTCAAATGACTCCAAGAAGGACTCACTGAAGCAGCAGTTCGAGGACTTCACCCATGTTGCTGGAGAGACTCTTAGCCAGCAATATTTTAGGTACATGGATCTCATTTCTTCCCTTCAATCTGTGGGAATTGCTCATGAACTCAGAGACCTTACAAGAAAGTTCATGAGTGCATTACCCAATGAGTGGACATTTTATTGTGTCTCTATCAAGAGAACAGAAAATGTGAATACACTCACCATGACCGAACTCTATGGGATCCTTGATGGATACCGGTTGGAAATGGAAAGTAAGAGGGGTTATCAAACAAGCAGACCCTTGAGTCTTCCTGCTAGCAATGCTTTAATGGTTGCTGAAGGCTCAGGAATCTCCCAGCCTCAACAATACCTAACTCACACCCTGCAGCCATCTTGTTCTTCTGGGCCATACATCACATTTCCTGAGACTCCAAGTCTAAACAATCCAGCAAAGCTCCTTTCAGGACAGCTGTGCTTTTGTCTCAGGAAGTGGCACTCAAGTGATTATTAATACTGCTTTGATGATCTAGAGTGTTTTAGCCCGGATGACGTGGAATACGTGGACATAGTCCAACAAATGGCTCTCTAACCTACAGAGCAAAGAAGTTCTTTAAGAGAACTGGAAGACAATTTCCCTAGAACCCAATCAACAGCAAATTTGGGTTTGACAAAACCAAGGCCAAATGTTACAACTGTAACCAACTTGGTCATTTTGCAAGGGAATGCAAGGCTCCCAAGTCTAACCCGTGAACCCCACAGGCCTCCACACATCCCTCTACACCAAAGCCCACCGGAAAGTCAACTGAAACAGCTACAATGGCTCAAGAAGTTGACTGGAGCTTCATGGTACAGGATGTGACTCCTGCTCAAGCACTCATGGCTGGAACAGATGAAAAAGGTATATGAACATCTCTGTACTCCTGCTTGTATTGCTAAGGTTAAATTGTATCAGGACTACAATATGGAGATTAAATCTGATATTGAGTCTTTAAATGTTTTGAAATCTGACTTTAAAAGGGCTGAATCTGACTACCAAAGAAAAATTGAGGAGTTAGAGAAAATTGTGTCCCTATTAAAACATGAACACACAAACTATAAGACTCAGATAAAGGATTTAATATCCAAATTGACTGAGGCTCAAGCCCAACTTGTCACTGCTGAGGCTCAAGCCAAGAAGTATGTATTTCCGAGCAAAACTTCCAAGCCATCCTTGCATCCCCTCTCACTCAAAACTTTGCTACCAAAACAAAGGAGGGTTGGGAACCAATGAAATTGCTCCACCACACTCTTATGAGTCTATAAGACAACCAAGTGTGGTACTGAAGAGCAAGAGGTTCCATCTGCTGACCCACCTTCTCATGAGTCAAAGAATGATGCAACTATGGAGACCATCACAGGGAAGAACCAGGTAATGAGACCTCCCTGCCAATGATGATCAAATCCTGACCACCAAAGCCAGAAGAAGTAGAGCTAAGGAAACGGCAAAAAAACTGCCAAGAAAGTGGCTGAGTCCAAACTGAAAATTGACCCAAACAGAAGGGTGTCTTTGTCTCAGCTGGATTCTAAGTGTTGGGTACCTCTGATTCAGGAAAGGGTGTAATACCAGTATTCCTGTCCTACCAAAGATCAGAAGTTAAAGGGAAAAGTTGCTGACGAGAAAGAAAAAACAAGAAGAAACAACAATCATCACTTTCCCAAAAGACTAACATTGCATGCATATGTGTGGTCTGCAAAACCACATGGTAAAAGATTGTTACTACAATCCTGCAAGCACACATTATGCAAATAATGTTAGAAAAGAAGGAGTCAGGAAAGGTTTCTCATTTGGACCATATCAAATGGTTCAAGTGATGAAAAAGGGAAAGCTTGTTTCCGAAGAAGGCTGCTTTCGAAGAAGATTCTTCTTCCGAAAGGAAAAAGGCTTCGGAAGCTAAAGCTGTCAAGACTCAGAAGAACAAAAGAGGCCCCTTGAAACCATCCCAGAAGAAGACTGCTTCAAAAGAAAAGGTGGTGAAAGGCTTCTTCCGAAAAGAAAGAAGCTTGGAAGAATGCCAAGTTACAAAAGCTTCAACAAGCTCATCCTCCACGATCAACCAAGGGATGGAATGGAAGATCAAGGAAGATGCTGTAGCCCAAACCTTATTCCCCCATGCATAAATTTTGGTTCAATTATGTCATTATCTTTGGAAGAACCCAAGACCAATAAAGCTGGGTTTCCAATCAAAACTAATCATCTCATCTTATGTGCAGGGACATCCATATGACAAAATAACAACATTTGGATTGTAGATAGTGGATGCTCCAGGCACATAACAGGGAACAAACAATCTCCTTCAACAATTTCAACATTATGATGGAGGTCCTGTCCAGTTGGAGGTGAGACCGGAGGATATATTTCTGGCAGAGGGAGTATATCCAATGGTATGTTAACAGTTGACAAAGTTAATTTGTCAAACAGCTTGAACACAATCTGTTAGTGTTTCTCAATTCTGTGATCAAAAGCACCAAATGCTTTTCACAGAACATGAAGCATTATCCTCAAACCAGGGATGACAATTCCTCCGGAATTGGTGCTTCTTAGATCTCCCAGGAAAAGGATATGTACAAGCTTGATATGAACAATGCTTCCCCAATGGGTGAAGTATCATGCTTTCTTTCCAAAGCTGATAGTGATGAGTCAACACTGTGGCAAACATATGTGTCATGTAAATTTTAAACAATGAATAATTGGCTAAAAATAACTTGGTACACGGTTTGCCTAAAAGGAGTTTTTCTGCAAAGACAACTGTGTTGCATGCCTGAAAGGGAAACAACACAGGACATCTCATAAATCCAAATGTGTTAACTCTATCACTACTCCATTACACTTATTGCACATGGATCTTTTTGGTCCCTAAGTAATATGAGCATTGGAAGGAAATCATATTGCCTTGTGATAGTTGATGATTTACAAGATTCACATGGGTATTTTTTAAGAACTAAAGATGAAACTGCTGAAACATTAAATCTTTTATTCTCAAAATAGAAAATCAAATTGATCACAAGGTTAAAATAATTAGATGTGATCAAGGGACTGAGTTTAAGAACTTCGTTCTTGACTCATTCTGTAACTCAAAAGGATTGCCAGACAATATAGTGCTCCCAGAACTCCTCAACAAAACGGTGTTGCTGAGAGGAGGAATAGGAACACTTATTGAGGCTGCTCGAACTATGTTAGCTGATCAAAGCTACCTCTAACATTCTAGGCAGAGGCACTCAGCACTGCATGCTACGTGCAGAACAGAGTTCTTGTAGTTAGCCCCATGGAAAAACCCTTATGAGCTAGGAACAAGAGGCCACCGTTCATTGGCTTTCTAAGGTCCTTTGGCGGCAGGTGTACCATACTTAACAAAGGACAATTTAACAAAATTTGCTGAAAAGTCGGATGATGCTATCTTTGTTGGATATTCTTCTAGCTCCAAAGCTTATAGAGTATACAACATTAAGAATCAGCAATTCGAGGAGTCATCCAATATAGTTGTTAATAAGCACACTCCTTGTGTTAGGGGGAATGGACCTGATCACATCTTTGATTTAGATCTGTTTCCAAACTATTCTAAACCCTCTTGTGAGAATGTTTCAGTTGGAATAGGTGCTCAAAAGGATGCTGATGCTGTCGCTAATAATCAACTGTTTGAGCTTCCCAGGCCTAAACCAAATTCTTCAAGTACTGCAATACATCAAGCTTCCACTATTCATAGATCCGACAGTTTAACTATATCAAGGAATAGTGAAGTTCAACAAGTGAGTCACCTATTGAGCCTCAAAACTCATCAGGTGATCCACCACACACCAGATAGAAGGAGGTAGTATTTTGAAGGAACAGGCAATTGTTAATACTACTTCACAACCACTATTGATGATGTTTCTCATTCATTCAATCAGTCCTCATTGAATGACTTTGAACACAGCTGGACAAGTGTTCTAGTTCCTGAGCAGAATATGTCCAACCTGGATCTATCTTTGCAACTGGAAGTAATTCCTCGTCTTAGGATTCACAACACTCATCCAACTGAGAACATCATAGGGAATGTCTCTGAGGGTGTGAGAACAAGAGGACAGACTCATCAAGGAATGTCTGCCTGTACTCATGCTTTCTATCTTAGATGGAACCCAAGAAGGTAGAAGATGCCTTAAGGATAGTAGCTAGATTGAATCAATGCAAGAGGAGCTGCTTCAATTCAAGAGACAGAAGGTATGGAACCTATGTCCGATGCCATCTGGTCAAGTACCTATAGGCACCAAATGGGTTTTCAGAAACAAGAGAGATGATAGAGGCTTGATCATCAAGAATAAGGCAAGGACTTGTGGTTCAAGGATACACTCAAGAGGAAGGAATTGATTTTACTGATGTCTTCGCACCAGTTGCAAGACTTGAGGCAGTAAGGATCTTCCTTGCTTATGCTGCATCCAAGGACTTCACAGTATACCAACTTGATGTCAAGTGTGCTTTTCTATACGAGGATATAGACAGGGAGGTCTATGTATGCCAACCTCCAGGATTTGAAGATCCACAGCACCCCAACTATGTATGCAAATTGGATAAAGCTCTATATGGTTGTACCAAGCACCTAGGCTGTGGTATGAGACTCTGTCTCAGTTTCTTCTGAAGAATGGTTATACTAGAGGTACCATTGACAAGACTCTCTTCATTAGAAAGTCTGGAAAGGACATTTTGCTGTACAAGTCTATGTCGATGACATCATATTGGTTCCTCAAATGACCAAATGTGCAAGGACTTTGAGAGCATTATGAAGAAGAAGTTTGAGATGAGCTCCATGGGAAAAATGGACTTTTTCCTTGTAATTCAGGTAAAAGCAACTGAAGGAAGGGTTCTTCATTAATCAATCTAAATATGTCTCTAACATCTTAGAAAGATTTGAGATGAAGGATTGCAAGCCTGCCAAGACACCCATACCCAGAAACCATAATCTTTGTCCTGACCTTGAGGGGGAGGATACTGATCAACATCAGTATAGGGTAATTATTGGTTTTGTGATGTATCTAACAGCTAGTAGACTGATATCATGTTTGCTACTTGCATTTGTGCAAGATATCAGGCTGCTCCTAAGTGTCTCACCTGGCTGCTGTTAAGAGAATCCTCAGATACCTCAAAGGAGCACCTAAACTAGGTCTCTGGTATCCAGAAACAAGGATTTCAATCTTTATGGATACTCTGACAATGACTATGGAGGCTGCAATACTGACAAGAAATCCACATCAGGAGGATGTCAATTTCTTGGTGGAAGGATCATCTCATGGCAATGCAAGAAACAATCATGTGTCTCTACATCAACTGCTGAAGCTGAATACATTGCTCCTGCTAGTTGCTGTGCTCAACTGCTATGGATTCAAAATCAGATGTTAGACTATGGATTTAACTTTATGAGTACTCTATACATATTGACAACAACAGTGCTATCTCCATTACTGAAAAATCCGGTAAAGCACTCCAAAACAAAGCATATTGACATCAGGTATCATTCATTAGAGACATCCATGAGAAAAATCACATCAAGTTAATCAAAGTTGATTCAAATGAACAATATGCTGATCTATTACCAAGCTTGATGAACAAAGGTTTAAGTATCTCATAACAGCTATTGGGATGATAAACATTGACTAATCTGATCTCTTTTGAAACCTTTTTAAATGTAAGTCTTGTGTCAATACAATTTAAGCCCTGTTACAAGAAATTCTCTCTGAAATTTTCTAAGTGTAAATTCCTTCCGAAGAGAAATTAACCTTCGGAAGACATTCTTATATCTTCCGAAGCAAAATTTCTCAAAGGATAACTTCTTCTCGAAGAAGAGAAGCATTGATTTCATGTCAGATCTACTTCCGAAACTTACAAATTCTCTATTCGGAAGTAACTCTACCTTCGAAAGCAAAGATTTAGCTTCGGAAGTAAGAATTGCCTTCGGAAGATAAGTTACCTTCGGAAATGTTTTACATTCGGAAGAGAGATTTCACTGTGTAACGTAAAATTCTTGGGCCCCACACTGTAAAAAGCAAAGATTTTGTCAGTAATGTCGGATTATTTAACTGATTTTAACCTTACCGCCACTGTCATTTCATCCACTAAACCATCACGTCACCTTATCCTAACCCCAATTACCACCATTCCATAATCTTTTAAATAATCCCGACTATTCACTTTCACTCTCTTACTTGCAAATTTTACAGCCCTAGAAATTTCTCTTACTCAACTTTACCCAGCTCAAATCATCTCCATTCAACTTTCCAAATGGCCTTCAACCCTCAGCACAACCAAGTTGCACTTCTTGATTCATCAAGAGATGCTGACTTCTCAGATATCATCTCCTTCCTAACCCAATCTTCCTACTACATCGCTCTGACTGTTAACCCCACAATTTACTCAAACCATATGTCTGAATTTTGGGCAAATGGTCAGATTGAAACCCTAAACAGGGTTCGTGTCATTCAATCGAGCATCTGTGGCCAGGAGTTGGTCATTTCTAAACAGCTCATTAGGGAGCATTTAGAGCTTCATGATGAGGGCGCTCCAACGGAATCCCCCAAAGCAGATTTGGACGATTTTTATCTCCAAATGGGATATGGAGGAGACGTTAGCAGGTCAACTGTCTACAAATTTAACTTCCCATACAAATGGAAGTTCCTGCTACACGTGGTCCTTCACTGCTTGTCGAATAAATACGGGGGATGGGATCAAATCCCATATGAACTTGGGTGCCTTGTTCATGGGTTGGTAAAAAGTCTCTGCTTCAACTATTCAAGATTTGTGCTGACCAACCTCATGGGAAATCTTCAGAAGGACACATTCTTCATGTATCCCAGGTTTCTCAGCACATAATAGCTGCGAGCATTAAATGTTAATTGTATTATTTATATACTTTTCAAATTATGAAACAATTTTTTTGAAAATTTTGAAACATGTTTCTTTTTATCATAAAATAAATAAAGTTGTATGAGACGTGAAGTTTTTAATAAAGTTAACTATCTAACATGTTTTTTTTAGAATGATATTCTCTGTTGATGTGAATCAACAAGAACTGAATATGATGATTGAGTTAATGATTGTGAAACGAAATCAAACAATCAAAGAACAATGAATGCAAGAAATACTCATAAATATTGTTTGTATTAATAAAGTTAATCAGTTACAATGAATGCTAAGGTAAGAGCATTAAATAGTAACAAGACACCTTCTAAACATAAGACTAAACAAAAAGATTCTACTTTCCTAGAATGTGTATCAATAGTCACCTCACATACAAGGTTATCTATTTTATTTATATGCTGACAGGATGCCTTTTATAAAATGACTAAACTACCCCTGACTTATACATTAGAGAACTAGTCTAAGTCTTCATCAGCATTTCTTTTGTTCATCTGCATTGACTAATGCGGATGTGTTGATCTTGATCAGCATTTCTTTTTGGTCTTCAGCATTAGTGTTTGGTCATCAGCATTGACAAATGCGGATGAACAAACACATATGCGCATTTGTTGCCGAGCATCCGCATTAGTAAATATGAATGTACAAGTACTTGTCATCATTTGTTTCCGGCTATCCGCATTTGTTAATGCGGAAGAACAAATACTTGTCAGCATTGTTCTATGTCATCTGTATATATAAATACGGTTAGCCAACACTTGTATTCTTCTTTGTAGATTCTTCATCCGTATTTTTTCTTGGACTTGTGGATTTCTAGCAGAACAACCATCAACTCACCACTTGAATTGGCCTATATGATCCTTTCAGGGTCTAACAATACTCCCCTTAAGGATTATACTGCCTAAGTTCTTCAAGGGTTTGATGGTTGTTGGACCAAAAAACCAATGAGCCAAGATGAGAAAACCTCTAAGTCCCACATGGTATCACAACAACTGCTGAAAGTTTCATCAGCAGTTTGACAAGTGCTGAAGACTCAACAGCTGAAGATCAAGTGCTGAAGACTTCAACAGCTGAAGAACTAAAGTGCTGAAGTACAACAGCTGAAGAACACAAGTACTGAAGCTGAACAGCTGAAGACACAAGTACTGAAGCTGAACAGCTGAAGAACACAAGTGCTGAAGCTGAAGACCAAAGTACTGAAGTACAACAGCTGAAGAGTTTACAAGTGCTGAAGATCAACAACTGATGTACAAAGTCTGAAGACAAAGACTGAAGACATCAGCTGATGATATCTACTGAAGTCATCAGCTGATGAAACATCTGAAGTTCAAGTCTGAAGACAAGTACTGAAGTTTCAGTAGTTTGTCACAACAGCTGAAGAGTACTTCTTCAGTAGTTGTGATATCAGTAGTTTTATATTTTTAGTTTCAGTAGTTTTGTAAAACGACTGAAGAGCTTGTTCTTCAGTCGTTGTAGTTTCAGTAGTTTTATGTTTTTCAGTAGTTATAACAACTGATAACACTTAGCATTTTTGTAAGGAGATGTCAGCTGTTTTGACATCTTCAGTAGTTGTGTTTCAGTTGTAATAATTTGTTAGATGTCACTATCAAGTGACATCAGCAGACGTCATCTCTTATATAAGAGGTGTCGACCTAATTGTAATGTGACATTCTGTTACCACGAAAGCGAATATTGAATGAAATATATTTGCAGAATTCTCTCTCTATAACCGTCTTTGTTCTTCATTGAATATCGTTTTGTTCTTGTGAATCGACTAATTCATTGTTTGAATTCCGCTGCTATACTCTTAATCAATCAAACATAGATCACTGATCCTAACAAGTGGTATCAGAGCAGGTTAATCATTGATCGATCTAACAATTGATCATTGAAACTGCTAATTGATATCTGTGTTTGATTGAATTAGCGTATTGCAAGAACTGGTTATAGATTATTGAATTTCTGTCGCTTTCGTTCATTTATTTTGAGATCTTCTGGTTCAATTGGTTGTTGCGTTTTTGTTCTAAATCTGTTTTAGCTTAACCGAATTTGATTGAATCTGAGATGACGACTCCTTCTAATGATCCTCACAATACCGGTTCCTCAACCAAGCCTCCGATGCTGGTTAGGACCGAGTATAACATATGGCAACGAAGAATGCTTCATCACCTGTTGTTAACAGTTCAGGTTGTTGGACATCTGTGGTACATGGACCACATAAGCCTATGGTGAACAATCCGGAAACCAATCAAATGGTTCCGAAGAAGAAGGAACAATACTCTGATGAAGATCGGAAACTATTTGAGATTGATGCTAAAGCCCATGGAATTCTGGCCATGGCACTGCCTAATGAAATCTATTCAGGGCTTATGCATCATGAAACTGCTCATGATCTCTGGAATGCCCTGAAGGAACAATTCGGTGGCACAGATGAGGTCTTAGCAAACAATAGAGAAATCCTTGCCCAACAATAAGACATTCTCTCATAGAAAGGGTGAGACACTGACTCAACAGTTTGAGCGTTTTCCTGCTTGATCTGAGCTGAAAATGGTGAAACAGGAATACACCAATAGCCAGATGAACAACAGGTTCCTCAGATCACTGCCTGAGAGATGGGACACATACACTATTGTCCTACGCTCCAGTGCAAATCTGGAAGGCTATCTCTCACCCAACTTCATGGGAAACTGCTTACATTTGAAAGAGAGATAGAGCAGAAGAGGAACTGTCCTCATCAGGAAAGCTCACTGATGACTTTGTACCAGGGAATACTGCCTTGGTTGGTCATGAGTCAGAATATGCTGCATCTGAAAGCAATTATGATGAGCATATTGATTTCTCTTCAAATAGTTCTGATCATGCATTTGTTGGTATTGAGAGTCATTCTGGCAGTAATAGTGACAATTTATGCTTCATCATGGATGATCTGAAAGGAATAGCTGGATGATCTAGAAGAGATGGATATTCTGAGCCAAATGGCACTGATTAATATCAGATCTCAGAAGTTCTATAAGAGAACTGGCAGGAAATTTCCTGGACTCTCTGGCAAAACCAAAGTTGGTTTTGACAAGAGTAAGTTGAGGTGTCACAAATGCCAAAGGCTAGGACACTTTGCAAGAGAGTGTAGATCAACTGGATCTAACTCTTCTGCACCCTTTGTGACTTTTCCTAGTACTAGTCCACAAAACAGAGGGCAACATCCTGCTGGTTCTGGTCATCATTCACATCCTAGATCTCCTGCATACTTTGTTCCCCAGGGTCAAATGTCATATCCTTATCCCTGCTATTATGTGCCTCAACCAAATCCTGTTCAAGCTCCAATTGCACAACAACCACAAGCATTGCCTGAACCACAACCTTCCCATCTCATCAACAAACTCAACCTCAACAACACAGCTTCTTCACCCCAGGAGTTGTGACTGGAGCAGTTTACCAGATGACTTGTCTGGTCATGAACAACTGTTCTCAGGTGCTGGTCAACATGGTGGTGAAAGTCCCTTTGGAAATCTAGCTCTTATGGCTTTGGATTCTGCTGATACTTCATCCACTAATGCCTCTACACCAAAGGTATCACAGGTATCCTCTGAGGCAAAAGCCAAATTATGTTCTGAACCATGCATAGCAGCATTTGCATCTATTAGAGAAGCAAATGTAGCTTTAATCAACAAGAACATTGAGCTAGAACAAATAATTTCCAAAAGCAAAGCTGAATTTGAGTCTGTGCTTAATGATAAAATGATGAGATTTACAAACTGAAATGCCAAATAACTGATGATAAGGCTAGGGAAGAGATACTTCTAGAGAAGTATAAAGATCTCAAAGAACCCCTGCAGTTACCCAGGTAGAGTGTGATAGATGGGTACAATCATGCAAAGGTTTTGAAATGCTTCTTAGTAAGCAATCTGCTTCCAATGTGAAGTTTGGCATTGGTTACAATCACACTGCTGCACCTACAGATTTTACTCCAAGAGCAGAGGTAGAATCTGATGGTGAGAGTAATAACCAATCCATCTCATCATGTGATCTACTTTCTGATACAGCACAATCAGAAGTAGAAGTCAGCATCAAGCCCTCTCAGACCTATCAGCTAATGTTGATGGTTCAAATGCTGACACTCACATGATTAATGAGTTGATCAACTCAGGAGTTAATTCTGAAAGTCCTGAAAGGACTAGAGAGCAGGATTTAACACCTGAAGTTCAAACTCCATCTACTGCCAGTACTGAAGAGAAAAAAACTGTCAGTAGAAAGAGTTTGAAGACTACTAAAGAGGCAGTCAAGAAAGCAAACAATGCTTCCAAAGCACTGAAGAACAAGTCTTCAGTTGCTTCACCCTCTTTAGTTGATGATCAACCTAAGATGAAGAAGAAACCATGTGAAGTATGTGGTTTGTTCAATCTTCTTACAGATGATTGCTGGTACAAAAGAGGTTCCAAACTCAAACAAAAAGAATAAATTAAAGAGAAAATGGTAAAAATGAAAACTGAGTTTGAGACCACATTTGTATCAGCAACATCAAATCCTGTAACCCTTAAGTCCTCAAAGAAATCCAAAAAGGAAGGGGTTAAACAGGTGACAGCTGAGAGTGCTCAGAAGAAGAAGGTGCAACATAGGAACTTATCAAACTCCACTGGCAATGTGTCTGATGAGCTGAAAGCTTTATCACAAAATCAGACACAGCTGGTTATGGTTCAACATCTGTTGGGTAGAGTTAACCAATAGATGCTCCTATGTTGAAACCACAGAAAAGGAGATCCAAGCCAAAGGATTCTTCTTCTTCACCATCTTCTTCCTCTCAGGCTGTTGTTTCTAATAAACCTGTTAGTTTACCATCTATTGATGAGACCAGGCCCAAAACCAAAAAAGGTTTGGGTCTCCAAAACTAACTGATTGTTTATTATTGCAGGGTTCTCCAACATGCCAAAGTAGCATCTGGTATGTAGACAGTGGGGGATCTATGCACATGACTGGAACAGCTCTCTTCTTCATGACTACTCTCAAGGAAAGAAGGGTTTGTTTCTTTTGGCAATGATGCTAGGGGTTACATCATTGGAAAAGGCTTTGTCTCCAATGGAGAAATCAAGTTTGATGATGTTAATCATGTGGAAAATCTCAAGTACAATCTCTTGAGTGTCAGTCAAATGTGTGATAAAGGCCATGTTGCTCTTTTCACCAGTCAGAACTGTAGGATTCTGTCATCCAAAGTTCTGCATTTGATTGATAAGGTGTTGGATGATCACACTCTCCTGAGAGCCAACAGGACAGGAAGAGTGTATGCCTTAGATCTTTCAAGAAAATAGATCTCAGAGGCAATCCTTGCCTATTTTCCAAAGCCTCTTCTCAAGAATCTAAACTGTGGCACAGAAGGCTGGGTCATGTTAATTTCAAAAACATGAATCAGCTCCCACAATAGTTTAGTCAGAGGCTTACCAATAAAGGAGTTCCACTGTGATGAAACCTGCACTGCTTGTTTAAAAGGAAAACAACACAAAGTCTCATTCCCTCCTATTGAAGAGCCTAAGTCCACTGCCTGCTTGCAATTACTGCATATGGATCTATTTGGTCCTGTGAGAGTATGAGCATGGCAAAGAAGAAATACTGTCTGGTAATTGTGGATGATTACTCCAGATTTGTATGGACTTTCTTTCTACATTCAAAGGATGAGGTTGCTCAGAAGATTATTCACTTTGTGTTGTATATTGAGAAGCAGTATTCCCTTCCAGTCAAGTGTATTAGAAGTGACAATGGAACTGAATTCAGAAACCATACACTTGATGACTTCTATCTCTCAAAGGGAATCAAAAGGCAGTTTAGCATCCCAAGGACACCAGAACAAAATGGAGTAGTGGAGAGAAAGAACATGACCCTCATTGAAGTTGCAAGGTCCATGTTGGCTGATTCTGGTTTGCCACTGACCTTTTGGGCTGAAGCTGTCAACACAGCTTGCTATGTGCAAAATAGAGTTTTAGTAAATCAGAGGTTGATGAAGACTCCATATGAAGTTCTCCATCATTGGCTCCTCTAATTTCATTTTTCAAAGCATTTGGGTGTCCCTGTTTTATTCTCAACACAAAGGATCAACTCCATAAATTTGATCCTAAGGTGGATGCAGGGTATTTTGTTGGTTATTCATCTACTTGCAAGGCATACAAAGTCTTCAACTGCAGAACAAAGATAGTTGAAGAGACTTTGCATGTGAAGTTTAATGAATCTCCTTTGGACAAGATTCCACAAAACCCTGTGGAGTTGTTTGATTTGGACATACTGCAATATGTTTCTTATCAACCCCCAGCGGTTGCAGATCCTGTGGATAAATCATCTTCTGCAGCATGTCTTCCACCTGGTGGTATTGATGATGATGATGATAATATCAATACTCACCTATTCAAGTTTAGTGACCAACTGCCTGTGTCTGCTAAATTTGATGTTCCTGTAGCTTCAGCAGTTCCATCCACAACAAATGCTGATGAGATCTCTGTTCCTCTACATCTTTTGAGTTACCATCTAATTCTTGGTTTCAAGAGTCTACATCAACATCTGCTGCTGCTGAAGGTTCTACAAACACTTGCACAGATCTCATTGTTTATCAAGAACTGAAGAATCACCCCATGTCTCAGATTATTGGTGATATCAATGCTGGTGTTTCAACAGAAGTCAATTGTCTAACTTCTGCTTCTATGCTCTCTTCATCAGTCAGCTAGAGCCAAAGAACTACCATGTTGCTTTGAGAGACAATGGATGGTTGAAGCTATGCAGCTTGAGCTACTTCAGTTCAAGAAACAGCAAGTGTGGGAACTGTTCCTCTTCCCCCAGGTAAGTGTGCAATAGGCACTAAATGGGTGTTTAGGAATAAACTGATGAAAATGGGCTTATTGTTAAGAACAAGGCTAGACTGGTTGTACAGGGGTTTCACAAGAAGAAGGTATTGACTATGATGAAACCTTTGCCCCTGTAGCCAGACTAGAGGCAATCAGATTGTTCTTAGCCTATGCTGCATTCCACAATCTTAAAGTTTTCCAATGGATGTCAAAAGTGCATTTTTATATGGTAAAATAAAGGAAGAAGTTTATGTGTGTCAACCACCAGGCTTTGAGGATAATAAACATCCTGAATGGGTGTACAAACTTGATAAGGCTCTTTATGGGTTGAAACAAGCTCCTAGAGCCTGGTATGAGACACTCTCTACTTTTCTTCTTAAGAATAATTTCACTAGAGGCTCCATTGATAAAACTTTGTTTTATTTCCTTGTTCAGATTTATGTTGATGATATTATTTTTGCATCGTCTGATCCCCAGTTGTGTGATGATTTTACAACATTAATGAAAAAGAGGTTTGAAATGAGTGCAATGGGAGAATTACAGTTCTTTCTAGGCTTGCAAATCAAACAAAAGGCTGATGGAACCTTTATTCATCAGTCAAAATATACAAAAGATCTTTTGATAAGTTTGATTTACAAAACTGTAAGCCCTGTTCTACTCCCATGTGCAACACCACACAACTGGATGCTGATCAGAAAGGTAAAGCTGTTGATGAAACGCTTTACAGATGTATGATTGGGTCCTTGATGTATTTAACAGCTTCTAGACCAGATATTATGTTTGCTACATGTGTTTGTGCTAGATTTCAGGCTGCTCCTAAAGAGTCTCATTTGATTGCAGTCAAGAGAATCTTTAGATATTTGCAAGGTACACAATCTCTGGGTTTATGGTATTCCACTGGACACTCTTGCAAATTAGTTGCTTTTTCAGATAGTGACTATGCAGGGTGCAAGTTAACTAGAAAGTCAACTTCTGGTGGTTGTCAATTCCTAGGCAACTGTTTGATTTCTTGGCAGAGTAAGAAACAAACATCTGTTGCTACATCAACTGCTGAGGCCGAGTACATTGCTGCTGCAAGTTGCCCTCTCAGGTACTCTGGCTTCAGAACCAACTTCTGGATTATGGCATTACAGAGACTAAGACTCCATTATTAATGGATAGTGCTTCAGCTCTGTGTATTGTCAAAAATCCAGTCCAGCACTCTAGGACCAAACATATAGAGATCAGACATCATTTTATTCGGGATTGCTTTGAAAAAGGTCTGATTGATCCTAAGTTTGTGCCTAGTGCTGATGAGCTTGCAGATATTTTTACTAAGCCTTTGGATAGTTCTACTTTCCAAAACCTTGTGTTAAGGCTTGGTATGCTGCAGCTAGAATAAGTGACAACTACTGATGATTTCAGTAAATTACTGGTGATCATTGGTACCCATGTCACATATAAGTACTGATGAGTCCTTTCACCTTCAGTAGTTTTTATAACTACTGATGGCTAAATGCCTCACAAGTACTGAAGTACTTTATCTGTTCCAAACTACTGATGTAGTTACAACTACTGATGTAGTTACAACTACTGAAATCAGTATAAACAGATAAGTACTGACGTCCTATGAAACACCTGAAAATCAGATGCAAAGTCTGATGAGTAAGTGTTGAGGACAGTATGAAACAGCTGAAAGGCTATGAATTGACGAAAACTACTGAAGAGAACTTTCTCTTCAGTTGTTTCAACAACTGCTGTTTCATTCTAAACAACTGAAGCAAAACCATGTCTTCAGTAGTTTTTAAACTACTGATGACTAATACCAAGTCTTCAGCTGTTTACAACAACTGATGACAAAACCACTGTCTTCAGTAGTTTCACAACTACTGATGACAAACACCAAGTCCTCAGTTGTTTCATCATCTGAAGTCAAAACCACGGTTTCAGTAGTTTTCTAACTACTGATGCCTAACACCACGACTTCAGCTGTTTCAACGTCTGAAAGGATAATACCATGTCAACAGTCGTTTAAAACTACTGATGACTAACACCACATCCTTCAGTCGTTTTCTAACCCGTACCCTATAAATATCCCTGACCTAATCCTTCAAAGCTTCATCTTCTTCAAACCTAACGTTCCTCTCCAAAACTTCTCTCTTCTAAATGGCGTCCATGCAAATCAAACCGCGACACAACTGTGTAGCCTACCTTACTAAATCGCCTGTCTGGGCTAAGTTCGATACTGCTATCGATCTTATGGTTCAGTCACAATACAAAACGGCATTTCTTCTCAATCCATCTACTACGCAATCCCTCAACAGTTTTGGATGAACGTCACCATTACCACTGGGGAGAACAACACACCATCTCTCCAGTCGGTCGTCAACAACAAAGAAGTGGTCATCACTCCGAAATAATTCACCAAACCCTACATCTGGATGATGCATTTCTCCTGCTGGATATCCCAAGGGCACAACTGATCTATCCTTTGCCCAACATGGATATCAGGGCAATCTTAGTGCCTCCACTATAATGAAGAAACATTTCCATGACGCTGAACGCCTAATTTTTCACATGGTAAATGTATGTTTGGCTCCTAAGACTTCGTCTTGGGATCAAATGTCGACAAAGTGGCAGCAGGTAATGTATCTATTCTTGAGCAACAGCCGTTAAATTTTTCAGAAATAATATTTTCGGAGCTCAAGGATATGGCTCAAAAACTAACTGCTAACCGTTGGATATTATATCCACGGTTCATAATGGCCATCATTACAAAAGCTTCAAGCTGAGGGACTTGTTGGCCTGGGAGTCCCTGCTACGGCTGTTCTGCCTGAAGTATACTCCCGCACAACTCTGACCATACACTCAAATTGGCTGCCAAGCTGCGCAAACCCACGCAGCTGGAACCCACAACCACCACCTCCAAATCAAAAGTCCCCACCAAACCCACCAAAAAGAAACCCAAAACGGCTACTCAGGGAATGAGTCCCCTGAGGATGCCCCTGCAACACAAACGCAGGAGATATCCACTGGTCAAAACCCCCTAGTGGATATAAGGACTCTTCCAGCCATAGCCGCTCAGGATTCCTCTCAACAGGAGCCTGCAGCAACCACACAAGGGGTACCCACACATCTGGGATCTTCCTCACTTGAGGGGATTGCCATTGAAGAGCACCTTCCTCCCCAGGTGCACACTGCTTCTATCCCTTCACCCCATGCAACCGCCCCCACAGCCCAACATTGATCGTTGCACAAGTGCTGACTCAATTGCACTCCTCACCCCCTCCCCAGATACCACTTACTACTGGGAACACCTCTACCATTGAGGGGGAGGACAAAGTGCAATTGAGAACCCACAGCATAGGGGTTTACCACTTCTATCTCCTGGTGTAGATAGGGAGATTAGAATATCTATGAGGCTGCCACCTCTTCGCTCCTGATCAGCACATGATCAGATTGAGGCTGGTAACATTGCTAAGACCTCACTAGAGGCAACAGCTGATGATGGACATAGTCCTGAGGCTGGAAGTCCCCAGTACCAGACCAAGGGCACATGCTACAACTGGTCTACACCCAGTGCATGTACATCCTGCTCCAAGCAGGAGGTCAGGTGATTCAGCTTCTGCTGATGATGACCTGGGCTTTTTCTACGATGTTCTTGCCCAGAACACAATCCTTGAGGAGAAAGTCAGTAGGCTGCAAAACCTACTTGACCATCTCACAAGGAGAAAGACCATCTGCCTCCACCAACCCACAGATGGCACCTTCAGTTGAAGGTTCCCAAACACTGAGCCACTCCAACAACTAGCCACTGCCTCTGCTTCTGGCACTATTTCTCAGGACCAGAACCCTCCTGACAAATAGTTGCTGTCCTTCAAAATTCCCTCCCTCATCATCACACCCATAATCACTGACATTGTGACTAAAGCCATTGATGAGAGGCTTTCCTCAACTTTACAACCATTGATTGATGCTGCTGTGCAAAAGACACTTTCTGCGGTACAAACCCCTACCTCCAATGCATCCAAAAGGGGGAGAGTACTGCAGTGAAAGAAAAGAAGAGGAAAAGAACAGAGGAAGAGAAGGCCCAAGAGCAAGCCCAAGAGGTGGAAAAAGAAAAGCAACAACTGATCACCTATAAACGAAAGAAAAGTGCTGATGATCAACCTACTGCTGAAGAAAATCCTTGGAAGAGCTGGTAAAAGATGCTGATGATACACACAGCCGATCCATGGATAAAATCATTGAGCAACTCTTCAGGCAAGGTTTTGATACAGCCATATTGGATAGTGAAATCAGGAGGTTGGAAGTGCAAGAGATTCAAACCCGATGGGTTGGGTATGATGCACTTGAAAAGGAGAGATTGGAGATCATGATCCATTTTATTGCCAAATACTTAGGAAGATCTTTGATGGAGATTCGCGCGTGGACCAGAGACAGTATTCTGGCTATAGCCACCAGAATCTGTCTGTTTGAGCAATTCCACAAGGGGATTATCATTGAAGCCCTTGATGAGGCTGGGGCTGGTAAAAGGTTTGAAATGGCAAAACTTACAAAGGCTAAACTCACAATAAAGATGCTGGAACAACCTTCCCTTCCACCACTCAAAACACGCCTACCCCTCAAATCTCCAAACCAATCTCAAAGCCCAAATCCAAACAACCACAATCACAACCCTCAAAACCAACTCCCTCACCATCTAAACCATAGCCGATGATGCACCTAAGAAGAAGAAGAGAAGGGTGTTGAGGCTAGAAGAAAAAGAAGAAGAGGATGATGTGAAGAAGATAGGATGCCTCTGTCTGCAGTCCTAACACTGGCGAAAGCCAAACCTATCCCATCACTCCCACCTCACAGATGGATGTTGTGAGAGTAAAAATTGAAGAAGAGGAGCAGCAAAAGCTTCACGATGATGAAATGCTGAAAGCATTGACAAACCTATGCTGCCTCCTCACAATATCAACATGAAGAAAGAAGCTCTGAGATTGTACACTCTCGCCAACACATTTCAATATCAGAAGGAAAGGGTGAGAGTATGGCTTGATCCGAGGGTGGCTCACAGGATTGTAAAGAAAGACATTCCTTCGAGATACAAGGGTCAATCAAGGGGATCGTAGATGAAGAGATCACTGTGGCCCTTGTAGTATCACCCTGGGAGATTGTCGAAGATTTCAAGAAGGCCTACGAGACTAAACAACCACCCCCAGGAGATGCTAGAGAACAAATTATCAAAAGGGGTTAGTCTACAAAAGGCTTGAGAACTTCAAACAGAATGAGCTCAGTCTGCTACTCGAAGGGAATCATCCTGATGAGTTTGCATATAGACAAATTACAACTGTTGAGCTCAAAAACGGCAAACAGGCCAAGTACATCTCAGAGCTGTATGGGCGAGAAGATTGTTTGATGGTGAAGCCGAGAACTGACCATGGAAGAACAAATCATGTTTCTCAGAGCCTACACCAGAGAATCCTACAGGCTTTACACGGGAAGTAGATCTCATGATGGGATAACAACTCTGTGTCCAGTTCCCCAAAACAGAGTTCCCATTCATATCTTGCCAAACAAATATCAGAGACTTCTTCCCAGGCCGGAGCTTATATGGGTCATCTTCTCTACTGATCAAGAAGGAAAAAGACCAACCTTTTGCCAACAATAAGTGGGATAATAAATAAATTAGAGGTTTTGGCTGCATTGGTTCAGGGGGAGTTTGTTGGACCAAAAGAATCAATGAGCCAAGATCAAAAACCTCTAAGTCCACATGGTATCACAACAACTGCTGAAAGCTTCATCAGCAGTTTGACAAGTGCTGAAGACTTCACACTGAAGATCAAGTGCTGAAGACTTCAACAGCTGAAGAACTAAACTGAAGTACAACAGCTGAAGAACACAACTGAAGAGCTGAAGACTGAAAACACAAGCTGAAGCTGAAAGCTGAAACAAGCTGAAGCTGAACCAAAGTACTGAAGTACAACAGCTGAAGAGTTTACACAAGGCTGAAGATCAACAACTGATGTACAAAGTCTGAAGACAAAGACTGAAGACATCAGCTGATGATATCTACTGAAGTCCAGCTGATGAACACTGAAGTTCAAGTCTGAGACCAAGTACTGAAGTTTTAGTAGTTTGTCACAACAGCTGAAGAGTACTTCTTCAGTAGTTGTGATATCAGTAGTTTTATTATTTTAGTTTCAAGTAGTTTTGTAAAATGACTGAAGAGCTTGTTCTTCAGTCATTGTAGTTTCAGTAGTTTTATGTTTTTCAGTAGTTATAACAACTGATAACACTTAGCATTTTTGTAAGGAGATGTCAGCTGTTTTGACATCTTCAGTAGTTGTTTTCAGTTGTAATAAATCTGTTAGATGTCACTATCAAGTGACATCAGTAGACGTCACATCTCTTATATAAGAGGTGTCGACCTAATTGTAAGTGTGACATTCTGTTACCACGAAAGCGAATATTGAATGAAATATATTTGCAGATATTCTCTCTCTATAACCGTCTTTGTTCTTCATGAATATCGTTTTGTTCTTGTGAATCGACTAATTCATTGTTTGAATTCCGCTGCTATACTCATTAATCAATCAAACATAGATCACTGATCCTAACAATGGTGGTTGAAGTTGGGAAAATTCTGTTGGGTTTTGTGGAGGAAAAGAGGTTCTGCCTGAGATGGATCCAAATGGCCTTTATCATGTTGACAAAGTCATTCGCATCAGACATCTTCTCTTGTTTTAACACATGTCTTCATCTAGCTCATTGTGTAATGGCTTCTAAAGGTAGCTTCTTTAGAGAAATGAGTTCCCATATTGACACTATGGAAACCATCTCTCTATGAATCAGTAAGCTCCATCCACATCCAACTCTAACTTCATAATATTCCCCAATTGCAGAGGAGTCTTCTTCTTCTTCCTCTGCTCCCTCTTGACATTGATTCTATCAAATGCTATCTTTTTAATCTTTATACATTTAAGAAAGAAATGCATATCTTCTCCCATTTTATTCTTTATCTCTCTAAAATGCCTTGTGTATATGTAATGGATATAGGATTCATCTAGCAAACTCACCTCATATCCATTTAACAACTTGATTTCAACTCCTTCCTTTCCTCCCCATCTTCTTTCAATAACCAACTCATGTCTTTTAATCAATAATAGACATTTGAGATTGGTTTGGAGGAATGAGTTCCAGCTACCATCTTTCTTTTTAGAGATTCAGTAGGCTTCACCTTTAGTTCAGGGAATACCACTTCTTCAGTTGGTTTTGTTCTTTTCTTCTCCAAGGGGTTGACAAAGGATCTATCTTTTTTCATGCAAATAGCCTTGAGAGATTTGAAGTTGTATATTCTTTTAAACATCCTCAGAATATCTTCAAACTATTAACCCCTGAACATAGCCTTGTGATTGATCAACTTTAAATTGGCTAGTTCTTTCAGATCATGGATTTCCAGGGAGTTCACCAAAGCAGAGTACTTTGTGAAGAATTGAACTAAACCTTAAATTCTCTTGATCATGAACATGTTCCTGTTATTGTCATACTTCCAGGCAATTATCTTTTGATTAGTTTTGCCTTTTGGAGTAGACACACCTCTAATCATCTCAGTAGTGGTGAACCCTTCTTGAAGCTTCATTAAGAGGGCTCAGCAAACCACTCTAGATTCTTGTGTAGAACAGGTGCCAGAGAGTCATGGTCTCTATGAGTGAGCTGGATGTCTTGTGCAGACATGTAACGCTCGGAATAAATCTAAGCGAGCCAAATAATAATAATAGGCTTAGACGAGATTATTTAATGAAAATAAGATGGATATGGGTTATAGAACGAATTAAATTTTCAGGTTATGTTTCCGGCGAGTTAAAGGTCTCAAGAACGCCCAGTATATATAAACGGATCAGCTTGAGCAGCTCTCATTTACAACTTAACACCCAATTTCTAGAGAGAGAGTAGAGAGAGAAAGTGGAGAAAATTAAGATTTAAGGCTCGGTTGATCATGAGATTGAAGATCGGGTTTTGTGGGCATCCAAACAACAAGAAAACACCAAGAATCCAGGTAAGAAACTATAACACCTAGTTATTTCTTTTGAAGCCAAAGAAAGAATAAAAAAAGAAAAAAAAGAAATAAAGCCCAAAGTCGAGGGATCAAACCTGCCAAAATGGGAAAATCTTTGGAGGAGTGGGGGTATAAAGGGGACATGGCAACCCATTCTCCCCCATTCTCCCCTTCATTCAGCTAGAGAGAGAGAGAGAGAGTTAAAGGAGAAAGAGCAAAACCTGGGGTTTTTGAAGAATCGGGGTGCAAAAGTTGAAGGCAAACAAGTTTGTGAGAAGCTCTACTCAAAGAGGCTTTCAAGGTGAGTTCTAGGACCCCCTTTTAACGTGTTTCAACTGATTTTGGGGCTGGAACACATGACAATTGTTTTTGGTATTGGGTGTAAAACCCGTATGTGTAAGTATGTGTATGTGTGTGGTTTGTGTGGGGTGGTTCGATTTCGGGCTTGGGTGTGCTTGCTGGTTGTTTTTGGTATGTATTTCTAAGGTTTAGGATGTTGTGATTTGGGCTTAAAACGAGTTTGGGAGGGTTTGGAGGCGAAAAGTGCAGATTAGGTTCGGATGACCTGCATTCTACACTCAGCTAGGGCTCATGAGACTGGAGGCCCATGCGCCGGAATGGCATACGACTGGAGGCCATACGGCCGAAGGACATGCGACTAAAGTCCATGCGCATGGATGCCATGCGACTGAGGGTCATATGCATGATGGTCATGCGATTGAAGGAAATGCGGATGAGTGCCATGCAATTGAAGGATGCGGATGAGTCCATGCGATTGAAGGAAATACGGATGGGGGCTATGCGACTGAAGGAAATGTGGATGAAGGTCATGCGACTGAGGTCCATACGCTTGAATACCATGCGACTGAGGTTCATATGCATGGGAGTCATGCGACTGCAGGCTATGCGACTGGATGTCCATACGCCTAAGTGTTCAATCGCCCATAGAGTCCATTCGCCCAAGTGTTCTCATACGCATGGAAGACCATGCGACTAAATAGGGTCGATATGCCCGAATGAACATAGTTTATTATCTGACTTTCAGGGAAATGGCTCATAGATGACGGGCATGACTGATGTTGTATGAGGTTGTATGTTTATGCATGATGGTATGTATGATGTAAGTTATGTATGTATGTTATGCCTTGTATGGCGATGTTGTGTGTGATTATGTTTATGTTTCTATTATGTATGTTTATCTTTCCCGTGGCTTTTATGTTTTAGTTGTGAATGAAATGATAAAGTATTATGTAATGCAAATTGAAAGATAATGGAAGAGGAATATATGATGATGTGCATGCATTATGAAAGTGAAGGTATGGAAAGGCTTGCAAGCAATATGTGGAGGTGCACGACCCTAAAAGGTCATAAGCTCAACTGCGTGTGGTTTAGCTAACCCTTAAGCATACACGCAAGGGTTCCAGTCTTTGTGACTGACCAACGATGTGGTACATGGTGAATATCGTTACCCACCTCGATATTGGTGCCAGGCTATGTGTAGTGTGGAAGTCATTTTATGATCTTTGGCCCAGTACTCGAGTTATGCATATATGGGGTGTTGTATACAGTGGTTTATAGTGGTTACCCACCTCGGTGCTGGTGCCAGGCTATGTGCAGTGTGGAAGTCATTTTATGATCTTTGGCCCAGTACTCGAGTTATGCATAATATGGGGGTGTTGTATACTGTAACACCCAAATTTTAATATAATAGTTATAAATATGTGAATTATGAAATATGAAGTATTCTTTCATATATTGTCGAACGATTAATTAACGTGTAAAATGACTAGTTAAAATGTTAAGATTTTAGACTACTTTTAGTGTCGTAAGAGACCATTAAAATATTTTAAATATAATATTATGTTATATTTAAACGTGTTCTGTTTTTAACGAAACTTAGGTCCACTCGTAGATAAAAATAAGCTCGTCCCAATGACGTATTCGAAACTTTATAGAACGTTATATTTTAAAAGTTATAAGAGAAAAACGAGTTAATCAGCTAAATTAATTATAATAATAAAATAATAAAATATAATAATCATAAAAATTGTTAAGTGCTTGTGTGCATGCAACGTAAGTATGATGATTATGTGTGTGAATGTATGAGTCATGGTGTATGTGTAAATAATAGAAGTATGAAACGTGTACATGTGTAACGTGCAGGTATATGACTAAGATTAGTGTAAGTATTTGTAAAAATGTATTTTACAAGTCTCAAAAAGCATACAAGGTTTCAAAACTCTATGTATAGCAAAGTATTTACAAATAGTAACGTTCATGATCGTATGTTCATTTTCAATCAAAACTCTACATACTGATTAAAAATTAATCAGTATGTAGTTTTGTAATCTCTAAGTTTGGATTATATGTTTAAGACTTAATATATTATTAAGCATAGAATTTAGAATTATATTGTGATGGGTATTGGGTAGCTTGACCTTGATTAGGCATGGACTAATCAACCATACTTAAACAAAATAACTGTTATTCAAAACAAATCATGATTATTACTAGGTAGTATTTTTTTATCTAATTAGTTGTTAAGACTTGTAATATCCTAATCAGGAACACAACTCTGAAACTGTCTATTTGTCCCAGTAATCCTTAAAGACCAATGTGAGTTATCATGTCTGTTTTCAAAACTGTGATAATATACTCATCCTGTCTGTACTGGTAACAATTATAATGCTTACATATATGCACGGGGCGGTAGGTGGGGGTATACAGGATCCTGATAATTTAATGGGGTGTGTCGAACTGGCTGAAAAGAGGATAGGGTTCCTCGTATGCATCAACACATGCTCATACCTATTTGACGGCCGGGAGGGTCTGAAAAACCCGCTGCCGGTGGTTGTGGTAAAACCAGGAAAGGCACTGTGCCTATGGACCCAAATATCACAATCCGTATTGTTTGCATGTCAAAGTTAATTTTATAAACTGTTATAAAATGTATAGCACGAGCTCACGAGCATTAGCTGACGTCTTTTTGAGTATATGTATCACAGGTAACCCCTAAGGAAATACTTAGAAGCTGCATAAAAAATAAAGGATCTAGAAGACCAAGAAGTTTTATTTTAGTTTGCTTCAAAATACTGTTGTAAAATAGTGATATAACAAGTTAATGATATTATAGTTTGTAATGAAAACTCAGTTAGCTTCCGCTGTAAGTTGTATCAATTGTAGACGCCCGCCCGGGTCACGGGTGGGGTGTCACATATACAGTGGTTATAGTGGTTACCCACCTCGGTGTTTTGCCAGACTATGTGCAGTGTGGAAGTCTTTTATGATCTTCGACCCAGTACCCAAGCATGCATAATGTTGGGAGTGTAGTATACAGTTGGGATCTTTGTCGCTTACCCCAGAGTTGGTGCCAGGCTATGTGCAGCGTGGAAGTCAAATATGAACTTCGGCCCAGTACTCTTTTTGTTCGGGGCATAACTGATGACACTGATCCGGATAGTGTTAAAGAATGTGGTAAAGAAAGAAAGAGTTAATGAAAGTATGTGATGAACAATAAATGAAGATAATAATGATATTATCTATGTGTACGTACGATGTGTGATCACGTTTTAAGACTGTTATGATTTGAAAGAAAAGTAAAGAATGGTTTTAGTGAAAGCAAAGTATTGTTTTATTATAAAACTAGAACTCATTCAGCAATGCTGACTTTTATGTGTTTCCAGTTGCCAGGTAATGTTGCTGAGGATGGCACGGGGCGGCTACTTGGCTCCCATTCTTATAATGCTTTTGTGATGTAATGCAATATGTATTTTGTAACTTGATAACGATGTATTGTTTTGCAAAAGCTTTATAATGAAATGAGATGTCATGTTTATGTTCCGCTACAATACTTATTGAAGTCAATGTAATTGTATGTTTTATGCACAATGATTTACCAGCTGTAAGCGTCCCGGGACCGAGGCCTTACAAGTTGGTATCAGAGCCAAAGTTTAAGTGAAACGCTAATTTTCAAAATAAACCTAAACTTAAACTGAAAATGGGACGGAAAGGGAAGGGATGCTAGTCCGAGTAGCTACGTGCCATCATGTATTTTCTTAATGTTAACTAGTATTATGTGCACATGTTATGTCGGTTATGTGTTGCTGGTAGATTTAGATACTGTTGTAGTCAGGATAGGTAATGCTTGGGATATGAAGAGTAAAGTAAGTGGCTAATCACAACTGGCCACTATAATTAGGGACTTACTATACTTGACATAAACCGAGTCGTTCCCTTGAATGACCATGTTGGTGTTTGAATCTTTTAGTGGGTGTGTTAGAGGATGGCCGGTAGTATATCTTCGAAGGTTTCGGCAGGTGAGGTTGTGGTGGACGTGGTGCTGGACCACGCGTCACGAGAAGCATGGCTAGGGCTGCTGAAATGGCACTCGAAGAACCCGAGATCCCTCACCTGGAAGGCGGCGATGATAATGCTAGTCTGAGGACCACACTGAAAGAGGCTGTTGTTGAGGGAGTTCAACAGGTTATGTAGACGATTATGCCATCTTTGGTGACTGAGGTAATTAGGGCGGTGAAGGAGACGGCCGTTATTGGAGTAAGCAAGGAGGGTAGCGGCGACACGAATTGGAATGGAAAGCGGTTTGGACGTGGCGCGGCACTCCAAACAAAAAGGTTGCCAGGACGGATGACTGGCGTGTAACTTTGACCGGTGCGGAGACGAGAAAGTGTGGTAAGTGTGCCAAAGGGCATATTGGAGAGTGTAGGTGGGGATCAAACCTCTGCTTCAAGTGTGGGAGGCTCGATCATCTGGCAAGAGAGTGTGGGGTGGGACGGTGCTATAATTGCAGTGGAAGGGGTCACATAAGTAGGGATTGCAAGAAGCTAAGGTCAGAGAGTTCTGGAGCAAGGAAGACGACCATAACTGAAGGAAGAGGGCGAGCACAGGGCCTTCACGATAACCAGAGAGGAGGCTAGGATGGCCCCGATGTCATGTCAGGTACGAATCTAGTAACCAAATTTTAGCCTTTGTGCTATTTGATTCTGGTGCTAGTAGCAGTTTTATTTCTGCTCCTTTTTGTGCTAAACTGCCTGTTAGTAGTAGGAGTGTAAATGCGCTATTTGATGTAGAAACTGCCATAGGAGGGTCTACCCGGATTTCTAAGGTGATAGAGGGTTGTGACATAGAACTAGAATGTCACAAGTTTCCTGTTAGACCATTTGTGATGACCTAGGCGGGTTTGACATAGTCCTAGGATAGATTGGTTGGCGGACTATGAGGCGAATATCGGGTGTCGTAAGAAGGTGGTTCGGTTGACAGCGCTGATGGAAACACGGTGACGGTTTACGGTAATCGAGTCACTATGATTCCAAAGGGGATTTCGATGGCGGTGGCGGGAAAATGCATGAGGCATGGGTGTAGTGCCTACTTGGCTTACGTGAAGGTTGTTGGACATCAGTGGTACATGGTCGACCTATAAGCCTGTTGAACAATCCTGAAACCAATCAAATGGTTCGAAGAAGAAGGACAATACTCAGATGAAGATCGGAAACTGTTTGAGATTGATGCTAAAGCCCATGGAATTCTGGCCATGGCACTGCCGAATGAAATCTATTCAGGGCTTATGCATCATGAAACTGCTCATGACCTCTGGAATGCACTGAAGGAACAATTCGGTGGAACTGATGAGGTCTTAGCAAACAATAGAGAAATCCTTGCCCAACAATATGAAACATTCTCTCATAGGAAGGGTGAGACACTGACTCAACAGTTTGAGCGTTTTTCTTTTGATCTGTGAGCTAAAAATAGTCAAACATGAATATACCAATAGCCAGATGAACAACAGATTCCTGAGATAACTACCTGAGAGATGGGACACATACACTATTGTCCTACGCTCTAGTGCAAATCTGGATAAACTATCTCTCACCTAACTTCATGGAAAACTGCTTACATTTGAGAGAGAGATAGAGCAAAAAAGGAAACCGGCATCATCAGGAAAGCTCACTGATGACTTTGTACCAGGGAACACTGCCTTGGTTGGTCATGAGTCAGAATATGCTGCATCTGAAAGTAATTATGATGAGCATATAGACTTCTCTTCAACCAGTTCAGATCATGCATTTGTTGGTGTTGATAGTCACTCAGGCTGTAATAGTGACAATTTATGTTTTATCATGGATGATTTGAAAGGAATAGCTGATGATGATCTAGAAGAGATGGATATTCTGAGCCAAATGGCCTTGATTAATATCAGATCTCAGAAGTTCTACAAGAGGACTGGCAGGAAATTTCCAGGACTCTGGCAAAACCAAAGTTGGTTTTGACAAGAGTAAGTTGAGGTGTCACAAATGCCAAAGGCTTGGACACTTTGCAAGAGAGTGTAGATCATCTGGATCTAACTCCTCTGCACCCTTTGTGACTTTTCCAAGCACTAGTCCACAAAACAGGGGGCAACAACCTGCTAGTTCTGGTCATCATTCACAACCTGTTTCACCTGCATATCTTGTCCCTCAGGGTCCAATGTCATATCCGTATCCCTGCTATTACATGCCTCAGCCAAATCCAGTTCAAGTTCCTACTGCACAACAACGACAAGCATTACCTAAGCCTCTACCATCTCATTCACAAACTCATCATAGCTTTTTCACCCCTGGTTATATGACTGGAGTAGTTTACCAGATGATCTCTCTGGTACTGAGCAATTATTTACTGGTGATGGTCAACATGGTGGTGAACATCCTTTTGGGAATCTAGCTCTCATGGCCCTGGAATCTACTGAGGGTTCTTGCTCCAATGCATCTTCTTCATAGGTAACCCAGGTATCTTCTAAGGCTAAGGCCAAGCTTTGTTCTGAATCTTGCATAGATGCATTTGTCTCTATTAGAGAAGCAAATGTAGCTGTAATTAATCAAAATCTAGAGCTTGAGCAAACTATTTCCAAAAGAAAAGCTGAATACGAGTCTGTCCTTAAGGACAAAGATGATGAGATTTATAAGCTTAAATGCCATTAAATGATGAAAAGGCTAAGCTAGAGGTCATTCTTGAGAACCATAAGGAACTCAAAGAAAAACTTGCAGTTACCCAAGTTGAGTGTGACCACTGGGTGTCATCCTGCAAGGGATTTGAAATACTGCTCAGTAAGCAATCTGCTTCGAATGTGAAGTTTGGAATTGGTTATAACCAGATTGCACCTCCAACAGATTTTACTCAAAACCAATAGTAAAATCTGAAAGTGAAAGCAATCTCCATACCACATTATCATGTGCATCATTCCAAGTGATCTTCCAAAATCACAAGATGAAATAAGGGTTGATACCTCAGCAAGTCAATTGGCTGATGGGTTAACTACTGATAAGCACATGAGGCTGAGTATTTCAGAAGTTGTCCCTCAAAGTAACTTAAGTACTGAAGGGCAAGTTACAACAACTGAAAAGCATTTCAAATCAGCTGAAAAATGGATTAACAATTGCTGACAATAAACAGCTGAAGAACAACTCTTCAGTTGTTACAGATTCTTCAATACTGAACAAAATTACTGAAAGGAGGAAAGTACTAAAGAGCACACCTTCAGTAGTTTTCTCATCAGCAGTTGATCAATCCAAGATGAAGAATAAGCCATGTGAAATATGTGGTAAATTAAATCATTTCTGATGAATGTTGGTACAGAAAGGGTTCCAAACTCAACAGAGATAAGCTCATTAAAATCCAGATGGATGAAATGAAAACTGAGTTTGAGACCAAGTTTGTACCGCAATCATTCCATTGTGAAAACCCAAGCCTTCAACCAAATTCAAAAAGAAGGATAAGGTTAATCACAAAACAGCTGATGGTGCTCCTCATGATAAACATCAGACTAAGTCTGTTAATTTTAAGGAGGAAATGGTGGATCACAGGAACTCATCAAACACAAGTACTGATATGTCACAAGAGCTGAAAGCTTTGGCTACAAATCAGACACAACTTGTTATGATGGTTCAGCATTTGTTGGGGAGAGTTAACCAATTAGATGCACCTGTGATCAAATCACTGAAAGGCATTCCAAGCCCAAATCCATGGAATCCATTTTAGCACCATCTCCTTCTTCAGCTGTTAATCATAAGAAACAAGTTATGGTTGCATCTATTGATGAAAACAGACCCAAAACCAAAAAGGTTTGGGTCTCAAAATCTAACTAGTTTTCTTTCATGCAGGGTTCTTCAACATGCCAAAGGAGCATCTGGTATGTGGACAGTGGAGGATCAATGCATATGACTGGGAGCAGTTCTCTTCTTAATGACTACTCTCAAGGAAAGAAGGGATTTGTTTCATTTGGAAATGATGCCAGAGGTTACATCATTGGGAAAGGATATGTGTCTAATGGACAAATCAGGTTTGATGATGTCAACCATGTGGAGAATCTCAAGTATAATCTGCTGAGTGTTAGTCAGATGTGTGATAAAGGGCATGTTGCACTTTTCACAAGCCAGAACTGCAGGATTCTGTCTTCCCAAGTTCTGAGGCTGATTGACAAGGTAATGGATGAACATACTCTCCTGAAGGCCAACAGGATTGGAAGAGTGTATGCCTTGGATTTGTCAAAGAAGATTGATTTGAAGGGTCATCCATGCCTATTCTCCAAAGCCTCTCTTCAGGAATCTAAACTATGGCATAGAAGGCTGGGTCATGTTAATCTCAGAAACATGAACCAGCTAATCCAAAATCGTTTAGTGAGAGGTTTATCAACAAAGGAGTTCCACTGTGATGAAGCCTGCACTGCTTGTTTGAAAGGAAAACAACACAAAGTCTCATTCCCTCCCATTGAAGAACCTAAGTCCATTGCCTGCTTGCAGTTACTGCACATGGATTTATTTGGTCCTGTGAGAGTGATGAGCATGGCAAAGAAGAAATATGTCTGGTAATTATGGATGATTACTCCAGATTCGTATGGACTTTCTTTCTACATTCAAAAGATGAGGTTGCTCAGAAGATTATAAACTTTGTGCTGTATGTTGAGAAACAGTATTCCCTATCAGTCAAGTGTATAAGGAGTGACAATGGTACTGAATTCAGAAACCATGCACTTGATGATTTATCTTTCAAAAGGAATCAAAAGGCAGTTTAGCATCCCAAGGACTCCAGAACAAAATGGAGTAGTTAGAGAAAGAACAGGACTTTAATTGAAGCCGCAAGGTCCTGTTGGCTGACTCTGGCTTGCCTTTGATCTTTTGGGCTGAAGCTGTCAATACAGCTTGCTATGTGCAGAATAGAGTGTTAGTAAATCAGAGGTTGATGAAGACTCCATATGAAGCTCTACATCATTTGGCTCCTTTGATTTCATTCTTCAGAGCCTTTGGATGTCCTTGTTTATTCTCAACACAAAGGGTCAACTCCACAAATTTGATCCTAAGGTGGATGCAGGGTATTTGTTGGTTATTCATCCACTTGCAAGGCTTACAGAGTCTTCAACTGCAGAACAAAGATAGTTGAAGAAAGCTTGCATGTGAAATTCAATGAATCTCCTAAGGATAAAATTCCACAAAACCCTGTGGAGTTGTTTGATCTGGACATACTGCAATATGTTCCTTATCAAACTCCAGCTGTTGCAGATCATGTGGATAAATCATCTTCTGCAGCAAGTCTTCCACCTGGTGGTACTGAAGATGATGATGATATCAGTACTCACCTTTTCAAGTTCAGTGACCAACTGCCTGAGTCTGCTAAACTTGATATTCCTGTACCTTCAGCAGCTCCATCCACAACAAATGTTGATGAGATTTCTGATTCCTCTACATCATTTGATTTGCCATCTAATACTTGGTTTCAAGAATCTGAATCAACATCTGCTGATGCTGAACTGACTACAAACACTTGCACTGATCTTATTGTGCACCAAGAGCTGAAGGATCACCCCATGTCTCAAATCATTGGTGGTATCAATGCTGGCGTCTCAATTATAAGTCAATTGTCTAACTTGTGCTTCTATGCTCTCTTCATCAGTCAGCTAGAGCCAAAGAACTATCATGTTGCTCTGAGAGACAATGGATGGTGGAAGCCATGCAGCTTGAGCTACTTCAGTTCAAGAAACAGCAAGTCGGGAACTGGTTCCTCCACCCCCAGGTAAGTGTGCAATAGGCACTAAATGGCTGTTTAGGAACAAAACAAATGAAAATGGACTTATTGTTAAGAACAAGGCCAGACTGAGGGGTTTTCACAAAAGAGGTATTGATTATGATGAGACCTTTGCCCCTGTAGCCAGACTGGAGGCAATTAGATTGTTCTTAGCCTATGCTGCATTTCACAATTTTAAAGTTTTTCAAATGGATGTTAAAAGTGCATTTTTATATGGTAAAATAAAAGAAGAAGTTTATGTATGTCAACCACCAGGTTTTGAGGATAATAAACATCCAGATTGGGTATACAAGCTTGATAAGGCTCTTTATGGGTTGAAACAAGCTCCTAGAGCCTGGTATGAGACATTATCAAATTTTCTTCTTCAAAATAATTTCACTAGAGGCTCCATAGATAAAACTTTATTCATTAAGAAGGTGGATCAACATAAGCTACTTGTTCAAATTTATGTTGATGATATTATTTTCGCATCCTCTGATCCCCAGTTGTGTGATGACTTTACCAATTTAATGCATAAGAAGTTTGAAATGAGTGCAATGGGAGAATTACAGTTCTTTCTAGGATTGCAAATCAAACAAAAGGCTGACGGGACTTTCATTCATCAGTCTAAATATACAAAAGATTTTGAATAAGTTTGATTTACAAAATTGTAAGCCCTGTTCTACTCCCATGTGCAACAGCACACAACTGGATGCAGATCAGAAAGGTAAAGCTGTTGATGATGAAACACTTTACAGATGTATGATTGGGTCCTTGATGTACTTAACAGCTTCTAGACCAGATATTATGTTTGCAACGTGTGTTTGTGCTAGATTTCAGGCTGCTCCTAAAGAGTCTCACTTGATTGCAGTCAAACGGATCTTTAGATATCTGCAAGGTACAAAATCTAGGTTTATGGTATTCCACTGGACACTCTTGCAAATTGGTTGCTTTTTCTGATAGTGACTATGCAGGTGTAAGTTAACCAGAAAGTCAACTTCTGGTGGATGTCAATTCCTAGGCAACTGTTTGATTTCTTGGCAGAGTAAGAAACAAACATCTGTTACTACATCCACTGCTGAAGCAGAGTACATTGCTGCTACAAGCTGTACTTCTCAGGTACTCTGGCTTTAGAACCAACTTTTGGATTATGGCATTACAGAGACTAAGACTCCATTATTAATGGATAGTGCTTCAGCTCTTTGCATTGTCAAGAATCCTGTCCAGCACTCTAGGACCAAACATATAGAGATCAAACATCATTTTATTAGGGATTGTTTTGAAAAAGGTCTGATTGATCCAAAGTTTGTGTGTGCTGATGAGCTTGCAGACATTTTTACTAAGCCTTTGGATAGTTCGACTTTCCAAAACCTAGTGTTAAGGCTTGGTATGCTGCAGCTAGAATAAGTGATAACTACTGATGATCTCAGTAAATAAGTACTGATGATCATTTGTGACCATATCATAAATAAGTACTGATTCTGTTACAAGAACTGATACAGTCATAACTACTGATATAAGTACAAACAGATAAGTACTGACGTCCTATGAAACAACTGAAAAAACAACCCAAAAGACTGATGAGTAAGTGTTGAGGACAGTATGAAACAGTTGAAAAGCTATGAATTGACGAAAACTACTGATGAGAATTTTCTCTTCAGTTGTTTCTAAAACTGCTGCTTCATCTTAAACAACTGATGACAAAACCACGTCTTCAGTAGTTTCACAACTACTGATGACTAATACCATGTTGTCAGCTGTTTAAAACAACTGATGACAAAACCACATCTTCAGTAGTTTCACAACTACTGATGACTAATACCACGTCGTTGGCTGTTTACAACAACTGATGACAAAACCATGTCTTCAGTAGTTTCACAACTACTGATGACTAACACCACGTCGTCAGCTGTTTCCATCATCTGAAGCTAAAACCATGGTCTTCAGTAGTTTATAACCACGGATGCCTACAACCAAGACTTCAGTTGTTTCCACATCTGAAGGTTAATACCACGTCATCAGTCGCTCAAAACTACTGATGACCCATACCAAACCCTTCAGTTGCTTATAAACCATACCCTATAAATACCTTGTCTTACGGAGCTTCATCATCTCAAACCTAACGTTCAAAAACTCAGAACCTTCTCTCACATCAATGCGAACATGAAGCTTAAACGACGACACAACTGTGTTGCATACCTCACTAAATCACCCTTCTGGACAAAATTTGATAATGCAATTGATTAATGATCAACTCTCCATACAAAATGGCTTTCCTTCTAAATCCTACCATTCATGCCGAATCCCTCCAGCAGTTCTGGACGAACGTCACCATCGTCACTGGGGAGAATGACACCGACTCTCTCCAGTCGTTCGTCAACAATCGTCAGGTGGTCATCACTTCAAAAATCCTTCGACAAAACCTACAACTGGATGATGCCACTTTTCCCACTGGGTATCCAAAGGGCACCACTGATCTATCATTTGCCCAACATGGATACCATGGTAACCTTAGTGCCTCTACCATCCTGAAGAAACATTTCCATGATGCGGAACGACTAATTTTTCATATGGTGAATGTATGCTTAGCTCCTAAGACTTCTTCTTGGGATCAAATGTCGACGAGGTGGCAGCAGGTATTATTCTCTATCCTTGACCAACAACACTTAAATTTTTCTGAAATATTATTCTTGAACTCAAGGATATGGCCTCCAAGCCTATAGCTAACCGATGGATATTATATCCTCGGTTCCTAATGGCCATTATAGTAAACCGGCTGAAAGCTGAGGGACTTGTTGGCCTTGGAGTCCCTGCCACGGCTGTATTGCCTGAAGTATACTCCAGGCACAACTCAGACCAATCACTAAAACTGGCTGCCAAACTGCGAAAACCCACGCAGCTGGAACCCACACCACCCCTCCAAATCCTTTGTCCCCACCAAACCAAACACAAGAAAGCCAAAAAGACTACTCAGGGAAATTAGTCCCCTGAGGATGCCCCTGCAACACAAACGCAGGTTATATCTACTGGTCATAACCCCCCAGTAGATACACGGACTCACTCACCCTCAACCGCTCAGGTTCCTCTCAACAGGAGCATGTAGCAACATCTCTGGAGCACCTATACATCTGGAACCTTCCTCACTTGAGGAGGTTGCCATTGAAACGCATCACTCTCCCCGGGTGCATACTGCCTTCACACCCTCTCCCACTGCAACCGCCCCCCAAAGTCCTACCATCATGATTGCCAAAGTGTTGACTCAGTTGCACTCCTCACCCCCTCCCCAGATACCAATCACAACTGGGATAGCCCAAACATTGAGGGGGGGACCAAAGTGCTTCTGACACCCCACAGCACAGGGGTTAACATATTCAATCTCCAGGTGTAGAAACGGAGATACGAATTTCTGGTGAGGCTGCCACTTCTCCTGCTTCAGCAAATGATCAGGATGAATTTGGTACTGTCCATAAGACCTCACCAGAGGCAACTGCCGATGAAGGACATGGTCCTGAGGCAGGAGTCCCCAGTACCATGACCAAGGGGCACATGCAACTACTGATCTACACTCAGAGCATGTTCATCCTGATTCTATCAGGAGGTCAGGTGATTCAGTAAACACTGATGATGACCTGGGCTTCTTTTATGATGTTTTAGCCCAAAACACCATCCTCGAGGATGAGGTGACAGTCTCAAAGAGCTGCTTGCCAACATTCTCAGGATCAAAGACCATCTACCCCTCACAACCCACATATGGCACCTTCCTCTGAAGGTCTCCCATACACTGAGCCACTCCAAAACACTCAGCCACCTGCCTCTGTCTGGCACTATTTCTCAGGGACAGAAACCCCCTGAGCAAATAGCTGCTATCTTTCAACAGTCCTTACCTCTCATCACATCAACTATCACTGATATCGTCCTTAAAACCCTTGATGAGAGGCTTCCCTCATTATACAAACCATGATAGAGGATGCTGTGAGCAAAAGGCTTTCTGACAATCAAACCCTTGCAACAAAAAAAGGGGGAGATTCAGTCAGTGAAAGCAAAAGAAAGAGGATGGCAGATAGGAAAGAAACTGAAAAGGAGAAGGTGAAGGATGCTGACATGGAGAAAGTGACTGAAAGTACTAAAGACTTTCATGTCACATACAAGAAAAGGAATAATGAGAAGGAGACTGACTTGGAGACAATGGTGAAGAAGGCTGATGCTGAACACAGCCGATCAATGGATAACATCATTGATCAGTTGTTTAGGCAAGGCCACGACACTGAAAACTTGACTCAGAAATCAGAAGACTAGAGATTGAAGAAATCCAAGCTAGATGGGCAAGTTATGATGTGTTGGAAAGGGAAAGGTTAGAGATCATGATCAGGTTCATAGCGAAATATCTGGGTAGATCATTGATTGAGATCAAGGCATGGTCCAGGGATAGCATCTTGGCAATAACCACCAAGATCTGTTCGTCTGAAGTATACACAAAAGGATTGGTCATTGAAGCCTTAAACGAAGCTGGTGCTGGGAGCAGGACTAAACTAGTCAAGCAATCTAAAGCCGACCTCACATCCAGAATGCTAGACCAGCCTGTCAACATTCCACACCAAAACCATCACAACCACAACCCACCAAACCAACTCCTCTACCCTCAAAACCAGTAGCCGATGAAGTACCCCGGAAGAGGAAGAAAAGGGTACTAAGGCTAGAAGAAGATGACGAAGATAATGATGAAGATGAAGATAGGCTGCCACTCTCAGCTGTTATACAGTTGCCGAAGGCCACAAGTCACTCTCAACAATTACTCCTGAAACTCAAAGACAAATTGTGAAAGTGAAGCTAGAAGAAAAAGAGCTTCACAAACAACATGATGAGGAATTGTTGAGGAGGGTTGACAAAGCATATGCTGCCACATCTTCAATCATCAACATGAAGAAGCATGCTCTCAGATTATACACTCTTAAACATACATTTCAATATCAAAAGGAAAGAGTGAGGATTAGGCTTGATCCCAGGGTGTCTCATAGGATTCGCAAGAAAAACATTCCACAGAGATACATTGGCCAGGTGAAGAAGATTGTTGATGAAGTGATCTCACTGGTCTTTGTAGTATCACCCTGGGAAATCCTAGATGACTTCAAGAAAGCCTATAAAGCTAACCTGACCCCACAGAAGATGCTGGAAAATAAAATGGTGAAGAAGGGGTTAGTATATAAAAGGCTTGAGGAAGTCAGAAAGAATGAGCTCCAGTTGTTCTTAGAGGGTAATCACCCTGATGAATTTGCTTATAGAGTAATAACGACTGTGGAACTCAAAAATGGAAAACAGGTCAAATACCTATCTGAATATTATGGGCCAGAATCACTTTTTGAAGGAGGAGCTAAAGAACTCACCATGGAGGAACAGATAACCTTCCTTGAGGCCTATACAAGGGAGTCATACAGACTCATTGTTGGGAAGTAGATCTCATGGATAGGGTAACAGCTCTGTGTCCAGTTACCCAAGACAGAGTTCCCATTCATCCTTTGCCAAACAGATCATTGAGACTTCTTCCTAGGCCTGTGCTTATATGGGTCACTTCTGATCTGATCTAGGAGACAAAAAGACCAAATCTCTCTGCCATAATAAGTGGGACATCTTCAATAAGTTTAGAGGTTTTGGCTGCATTGGTTCAGGGGGAGTTTGTTGGACCAAAAGAACCAATGAGCCTGATCAGAAAAACCTCTAAGTCCTACAGACATCACAACAACTGCTGAAGACTTGATCAGCTGTTTTGACAAAGTCTGAAGACTTCAACAGCTGAAGACCAAAGTCTGAAGATCAACAGCTGAAGACTAAAGTACTGAAGACTTCAACAGCTGAAGACTAAAGTACTGAAGACTTCAACAGCTGAAGACCAAAGTCTGAAGATCAATAGCTGAAGAACAAAGTACTGAAGATCAACAGCTGTAGTACAAAGACTGAAGACATCAGCTGATGACAACAGCTGAAGTTCAAGTACAAGTACTGAAGCCTTCAGAGTTTGTTACAACAACTGAAGAATCATTCTTCAGTTGTTGTGATGGTTCCTTTCAGTAGTTTTCTTTTTGTTTCAGTATTTGTAAAACGACTGAAGAGCATGTTCTTCAGTCGTTGTAGTTTCAGTAGTTTTCTTTTTAGTAGTTGTAGTGACAGTTAACACTTAGTATTTTTGTAAGAAGATGTCAGCTGTTTTGACATCTTTAGTAGTTGTGTTAACTTTTAGTAGTTTGATTAGTTCTGTTAGATGTCACTATCAAATGACATTAGCAGACGTCACATCTCCTATATAAGGAATGTTCCACCACGACATTCTTATATAAGGGATGATTGACCTGATTGTAAGTGTGACATTTTGCCACCACGAAAGCGCGTATTGAATGAAATAATTGATTTGCAGAATTCTTTCTATAATCGTTTGTTCTTTCTTTGAATATCAACTGTATTCTTGTGAATTGTCTAATTCATTGTTTGATTTCCGCTGCAATACTCTCTAATCAATCAAACATAGATCACTGATCCTAGAAAGTTTCTTGGTGCTAGTTTGGTACAATGAACTATTTAAAGTATTTTCATGAACCAATTCATAAATACCATTAATGGGAATAGCTTTAAAGTAGAACATATCATTCAAAGAAACATGAATATCTTTTTCAACAAATGATAATACATATCCAAATTGTTTTAATAGGGCTATAGAAATAATATTCCTAGTCAAAATAGGAGCATACAAAATATTGTTCAAAATTACTTCCAAACCATTTGGAAGTTCCAAGATGTAGTCACCAAGGGCTTCAACTTGAACTTTAGCCCCATTGCCCATGTAGAGGCTAACATCCCCTTTGTTGAAGTTACTGCTTCTTTTGAACCCCTGCAACAAATTGCAAATGTGAGTTCCACATCCGGTATCTAATACCCATGTGTTAGAGGATGTCATGTTTAAATCAATATGGATCAGGTATATTTTACCTGAGGTTTGCCCAGCATCCCTCTTTGCTTTCAACTCTTGGAGATGGACGGGACAATTTCTTGCCCAATGTCCAATCTCCCCACACTTGAAGCATGGGTCATTGGAAGCAACCTTTTGCTTCTTCTCTTATGGTTTGGGTGGCACCCTTACCACCCCTTTCCCTTTTCCCCATACAGGTCCCTTGCCCTTGGCAACCTTTGCCTTGGGTGTGGGATGAGGCCTTTTCTTGTTCCCACCTTCATTGATGGTGATAACGGGTAAAACTCTTTTACGCATGGCCGCCTCGGCCGTTTTGAGCATTGAGTGAAGTTAACCAGTGCTTTTGTCCCAAGCATTCATGTTATAGTTCAACACGAATGTCTCGAATTTCTTGGTAAGGCCATTAAGGATCAAATCCATGGCCAATTCCTTCGAGACAGGACAATTAAGCCTTTCAAAGCGGTCAATGTGGCTTTTCATCTTAAGTACATAAGATGAAACCGATTGGTTGTCATCCATACGACATGCGTGGAGTGCTCGAACCGTTTCGAAGCGCTCAACCCTCGCTTGCTGTTGGAACGTTTCCTTCAGCTGGGTTATCATGTCGTAAGCTTCGTGATGTCCATACTCCTTTTGGAGATCTGGAGTCATGCTCGCCAGCATGAGACAAGACACTTGGACGGAGTCCTCAGTGTACTTAAGCCAATCGTGATAGGCCTCCTCATCATCCTCAGAAGGTTGATCGGGGATAGGGTCGTCTAATATATATGATCGTCTCTCTTGCTTGAGAACGATTCTCAAGTTTCGATACCAATCAATGAAATTGTTATGATTTAGACGTTCTTTTTGGAGAATCGCTCGTAATGATTGGGCGGACGCGGATGAATTTTCATTGTTATCATGGTTATTGGAGGCCATCTACAAAATATTAACAAAGATCAATTTTAGTATTTTCGATATTGTTAATTTTTAATAATTGATACCTTTCAAGGTCATTTTCATATTAAAATCTAGAATCCAACATTTCACTTAAATTGTGGTTAGGTGACCTTTATCCCACGATTTAAATTAATAAGGTGGTCAACGATTGGCGATTGCAACCATTTGCAACTTCTAGAGATATGGGATCGACTTGAAACATCATATGTAAAGTCGGCATGTTAATCCCATTAACACCATTTGGAAACCACATCGTAGGTGATCCATTTGACATGGTTTGCAAATCAAGATACCCTACTTACACCCACGTGTGAGTTTGCCAAAATAAGTGGTTAGGTGACCTTTATCCCACAAATAAGGCATTCTCACCTCAAATCACAAGTTCCCTCAAAATGGTTAGGTGACCTTTATCCCACTAAGAGTTCCCAAGTGACTCAAGTGTTGTGTAAAAGGACGGTGTTGATCTCGTTTTAAAATATTAGAGATTTCATATTTAAAGTTTTAGAAAACTCTATGTACTTGTATTTGCATGCTTTCAAATACAAGATACCCTATGGTCCTTTGATTAAAACCCATTTTAATCTTTAAGTCATTAAATCATTTTAATAACCTTTTATTACCTTTTAATGATTAAGAACCATTTGATAAGTTTGTTAAGATCATATAGAGGTTTGTTAAAGCAAATATCACATACATGCTATCATCCACAATAATATAAACAAAACAACATAGCATATGTGCATAACCATAGCATCTAAAGTGGTCCACACTTGTTTGCCATCACAAGTGTGGTCCAAAGGCATTCCTAAGGGTCATAACAAAAACACATAGAAAGCTTCCAAAAGCCTCCCACTTGAAACCGCATCCAAAATGCTCCATGTTTCTCCTTTGTGCTTCCAATGCATATGTCTTCATATTACAAGATATAAAGTCCTAATACAAGATATCTAGTAAAATGAAAATGCACCTAATCTATTTATTACAACCCAATAATAAATAATTACATTTTAAACAAAGCACAAATATGTAAACATACAACCCCATTGAATAAATAAATACAACCATGTAATCATCCAAACAACACAAGGCCAAAGGCTAGGTTATGCACCAATATTAACATTCATCATACCATCCAAAATTTATAATGAATCCCTTCTAAAACCCACGAAATTTCAGCCAACATAAACTGAAATTTCGGGTTTTATACATTGTCCAAACAACATACATATCAACATACATATCTTTCAAGGTTTAATCACAAGCATGTGTAATATAACCTTGAAAGTTTGGGGATTCAACATACAAGAATATTGCAGCCCTTAAAAGGGTTATAAAGTCCTATAAAAACAATTTTAAAGGACAAAAACAAGCAAGCTATCCACATAACCGGCTCTGATACCATTGAAGGGTTTGTTGTTCATAAAACCAAAGTTTAACCTCTTAAACATTCAGAAAAGCGCAGCGGAAATAAGTTAAGAAACATGATTATATAACTCAAATTTCGTGTTCTTATGGTGACAATATATATTGTAACAAATCCAAAATCAAAGGATCATTATATGTGAATGAGCAAGTTATGAAACATATGTAGATGTACATAAAATTACAGCTACATAGAGCTGTGAATAACTACCTTTCAGCAGCATAAAATCGATCAAGAGAGAGATATAGGATGCTAAAATCGGCCAAGGCTCCAAGGAAAGGACCCCTCAAGCTTGTATACCCCAAGCTCTAACACAAAACACCTTTGATGCTAGGATTGAACACCAAAACGAAAGATAACACTTCTGGAACTCTTTTCAGCCGAGGATCCTTCAACAAGAACAAGAAAACCCTTTTCTTGTGTTGTGGTTTTGCATGTGGGAGAGAGAAGGAGATGGAGTGAATGTGTGTCTAATGTGTGTATGTTTTCAAGACCACTCAACAAAACCAAGAGGAGGCTCTCCCATAAAGGGGCGGCCGAAACCTCTTATTTGTTTTTAGTTTTCCCCCCAAAAGTAAATCCAAAATATAACACATTAACAAGTCATTTATAAAAGTTGTTCAAACAATTAAACTTTTATTTGAATAACATATAGACACTCACTTATCATTTGATGTTATTTAAGTAACTTAAATAACATTACAAACAATATCTATAAACAAAATATCCATATAAATTGTTCAATCTCATATGCAACTTATTTAGAAAACCCATTTTCTAAATTTGGTGTTATTATTTAATTGCATGATCATATCATTAATTGAATAGTTGTCGGTGATTGCAAAGCTTGTTATTGGGTATAACCCAACTTGGATCATGACATACTAACCGCATCAATGTTCTATGTGTCTTGGGCATATAGAATCCAACAACTGCTGAGGCTCAGGCCAGGAAGCATGCTATCTCTGAGCAGAACTTCCAAGCTATTCTTGCATCATCCTCTCATTCCAAACTCTGTTATCAAAACAAAGGAGGGTTGGGAACCAATAAAATTGCTCCACCACATTCCTATTAGTCAATTAGACAGCCTAGATGTGGTACTAAAGAGCAAGCGGTTCCAACTGCTGACCCTTGCATACCAGAGTTGAAGGATGAGGCACCAATAGTGGCCACCACAGGGAAGGAACATGTAGATGTACCCATCACCTCCTGTGAAGATCAAATCCTAACCACTAAAGCCAGAAGAAGCAGAGCTAAAACTAGGAGAACCGCTAAGAAGGTGGCTGAATCCAAACTGAAAATTGACCCCAAGCAGAAAGGTGTCTTCATCTCAGCTGGATTCCAAGTGTTAGGTACTTCTAATTCAGGAAAGGAATGTAATACCAGCATTCCTGTCCTACCAAAGATCATAAGTTAAAGGGAAAAGTTGCTGACGAAGAAAGGAAAACCAAGAAACTTCAACCCTCACTTTCCAAAATACTAACATTGCATGCATCATGTGTGGCCTGCAAAATCACATGGCAAAAGATTGTTACTACAATCCTGCAAGCACACATTATGCAAATAATGTTAGAAAAGAAGGAGTCAGGGAAGGTTTCACATTTGGACCCTTCCATATGGTTCAAGTGTTGAAGAAGGGAAAGCTAGTTTCCAAAGCCAAGTTGCTTTCGGAAGAAACTCCTTCTTCCGAAGGGAAAATGGCTTCGGAAGCAATAGCTACTAAGGTTCGGAAGAACAAGAAAGCTCCCTTGAAACCATCCTAGAAGAAGACTTCTTCGAACGAAAAGGTGGTGAGGACTTCTTCCGAAAAGAAATAAGCTTCGGAAGAAGACCATGCTGCAAAAGCTTCAACAAGCTCATCCTCCAAGATCAGCCAAAGGGTGGACTGGAAGATCAAGGAAGATGCTGCAGCCCAAACCTCTTCTTCAAAGACCTCTGTTGAACCCTCATGCATATCATTTGGTTCACTCATGTCATTATCCTTGGAAGAACCCAAGACCAGTAAGGCTTGGGTTTCCAAACAACACTAAAATCTCATCTTATGTGCATGAACATCCATTTGACAAGAACAACAATGTATGGATTGTAGATAGTGGATGCTCCAGGCACATGACAGGGAAGAGTGGATCTGCAGGGTCCCAAATGAATTGGCTTATTCGAAAAAGGCCTTGTTCTTTGGAAGATCTATCTCGTGTCTGGTACTGCACGGTTCCACTCTGCAAGAACTCCGAATCATTCTCTTGAAGCTCATCCTCTTCATCATAGTTTCAGAACTATGATGGAGGTCCTGTCCAATTTGGAGGTGAGGCCGGAGGATATATTTTTGGCAGAGGGAGTATATCCAATGGTAAGTTAAAAGTTGACAAAGTCTATTTTGTCAAACAGCTTGAAGACAATCTATTAAGTGTTTCTTAATTCTGTGATCAAAAGCATCAAATGCTATTCACAGAACATGAGTGCATTATCCTCAAACCAGGGATGACAATTCCTCCAGAATTGGTGCTTCTTAGATCTCCCAGGAAATGGGATATGTACAAGCTTGATATGAACAATGCTCCCCAATGGGTGAAGTATCTTGCTTTCTTTCCAAAGCTGATAGTGATGAGTCAACACTGTGGCATAAACGTATGTGTCATGTAAATTTTAAGACAATGAATAAATTGGCTAAAAATAACTTAGTACATGGTTTGCCTAAAAAGGAGTCTTTCTGCAAAGACAACTATGTTGCATGCCTGAAAGGGAAACAACACAGGACATCTCATAAATCTAAATATGTTAACTCTATCACTACTCCATTGCACTTATTGCACATGGATCTTTTCGGTCCCACAAGTATAATGAGCATTGGAAGGAAATCATATTGCCTTGTGATAGTTAATGATTTTACAAGATTCACATGGGTATTCTTTTTAAGAACTAAAGATGAAACTACTGAAACATTAAAATCTTTTATTCTTAAAATAGAAAATCAAATTGATCACAAGGTTAAAATAATTAGATGTGATCAAGGGAATGAGTTTAAGAACTTCATTCTTGACTCATTCTGTAACTCAAAAGGGATTGCCAGACAATATAGTGCTCCCAAAACTCCTTAAGAAAACGATGTTGCTGAGAGGAGGAATAGGGCACTTATTGAGGCTGCTCGAACTATGTTAGCTGATTCAAAGCTACCTCTAACATTCTGGGCAAAGGCAGTCAGCATTGCATGCTATGTGCAGAACAACTACCTCTAACATTCTGGGCAAGCCACATGGAAAAACCCCTTATGAGCTATGGAACAAGAGGCCACCATTCATTGGCTTTCTAAGGTCCTTTGGCAGCAGGTGTACCATACTTAACACAAAGGACAATTTAACAAAATTTGCTGAAAAGTCGGATGATGCTATCTTTGTTGGATATTCTTCTAGCTCCAAAGCTTACAGAGTATACAACATTAAGAATCAGCAATTCGAGGAGTCATCCAATATAGTTGTTAATGAGCACACTCCTTGTGTTAGGGGGAATGGACCTGATCACATCTTTGATTTAGAATTGTTTCCAAACTATTCTAAACCCTCTTGTGAGAATGTTTCAGTTGGAATAGGTGCTCAAGAGGATGCTGATGCTATCGCTAATAATCAACTGTTTGAGCTTCCCAGGCCTAAACCAAATTCTCCAAGTGCTGCAATACATCGAGCTTCCACTATTCACAGATCCGACAGTTTAACTATATCAAGGAATAGTGAAGTTTCAACAAGTGAGTCACCTATTGAGCCTCAAAACTCATAAGGTGATCCACCACAACACCAGGCAGAAGGAGGTAGTATTTTGAAGGAACATGCAACTGTTAATACTACTTCACAGCCAACTATTGATGATATTTCTCATTTATTTAATTAGTCCTCATTGAATGACTTTGAAACAGTAGCTGGACAGAGTGTTCCAGTTCCTAAGGAGAATATGTCTAACTTGGATCTATCTCTGCAACTGGAAGTGATTCCTCGTCTTAGGATTCACAACACTCATCCAACTGAGAACATCATAAGGAATTTCTCTGAGGGAGTGAGAACAAGTGGACAGACTCATCAAAGGAATGTCTGCATGTACTCATACTTTCTATCTCAGATGGAACCCAAGAAGGTAGAAGATGCCTTGAAAGATAGTAGTTGGCTTGAATCGATGCAAGAGGAGCTACTTCAATTCAAGAGACAGAAGGTATGGAACCTATGTCCGCTACCATCTAGTCAAGTACCTATAGGCACCAAATGGGTTTTCAGAAACAAGAGAGATGATAGAGGCTTGATCATCAAGAATAAGGCAAGACTTGTAGTAAGGATACACTCAAGAGGAAGGAATCGATTATACTGATGTCCTTGCACCAATTGCAAGACTTGAGGCAGTTAGGATCTTCCTTGCTTATGTTGCATCAACGACTTCACAGTATACCAACTTGATGTCAAGTGTGCATTTCTATATGGGGATATAGATAGGGAAGTCTATGTATGCCAACCTCCAGGATTTGAAGATCCACAGCACCCCAACTATGTGTGCAAATTGGATAAAGCTCTATATGGGCTGCACCAAGCACCTAGACTGTGGTATGAGACTTTGTCTTAGTTTCTTCTGAATAATGGCTACACTAGAGGTACCATTGATAAGACTCTCTTTATCAGAAAATCTGGAAAAGACATTTTTCTCGTACAAGTCTATGTTGTTGACATCATATTTGGTTCCTCAAATGACCAAATGTGTAAGGACTTTGAGATGGTCCCTTATCTCTAGCCCCCATCAGCAACCAACAACTGAGGTGAGTCCCACTGATGTGGAGGGGACTCATGTAGATTCAGCTGCCACTACAGAAGGTGTCTCAGTGGACCTTGGGGATAGTGGTAACATTTCTCAGACTGAATCTACGACAACCGATACCTTTGATGACTTTGAAAGAGACATCATTGAGCATGGGAAACCAGGGTGCCAAGAAACCATATCTGGTGGTGAGGCTAAACATACTAGGTATGTTACCTCATCTCCCCGTGATTCTTCGAAAGAAGATGAGGGAAGCATGCAACTCCTCATTCAAGATCTTCTTTCTAAAGTTTCAAACCTGGAATCTCTGGTTAGGACTTTAGAGGCAAGGTCTACCACTCAGCAACTTGAGATTGACAATCTCAAGGCTCAACTAGCTGAGAAATAGACAGAGAGGTCGGTTAGGCATGTACCTATTCAGGTCTCACTGACTTCCTCCTCCAGCTCATATAGCTCTCAAGATGATGCTACCAAAAATGGGGAGAATGTTCAAAGACAAACACATGAGGAACAAGCCGGCCTTCTACTTCAACATCTTCTTCTCCCATCATCTCAATGACAGAACCATCTCAAGTCACTCTTCAGATTGATCCAAGGATGCTCAGTGATCTCTATAGACTCTTCACCAAGTTTCTATTAAGATCTTCCTTTGAGCAGCCAAGCCATGATGCTACAATGATCTACTTTGGAGCAGAAGAGCTTCAAAGGCTGACTGCACCTTCTACCACTGTGGAAGAAGTTGGTGAACCTAAGGTCCTCATGGAACCTAAGATTCAATTCGAAGGGGAATGGGAACTGATGGCCCAACAACTAAAACAGTTGGGACAGAATCTGCATCTCCTTTAACTCCGAAGCTGAAGTTAAAGCCTCGAAAGAACAAGCTGAATCTTCTGAAGCTGAAATGGAAGCTGCGGAAGGACAGTTCAAAATGTTCGAGGAACTGATCGTCATAGATGCTATCCTGGAAATGGCATCTAAGGTGAGCACTAAGGACTTTCCAATTGCACCTCCATCTCAGACACCATCTCTGACTCTCTCACAATCTGAAGCCTCTCTCCAAGAACCACCACAATCAGGATCTTCAAAAGACAAAGGAAAAAGGAAGATGACTGCAAAAGAGCTTTAGGAAGAGGAGAAGATTGAGAAACTTAAGAAGAAAGGAAGACTTCAGACTGAGAAGTTTCTAGCTGGCAGTACAAAAGCAACTGCTTCCAATCAGGAGGTTGTCATCAATAAAAGAAGAGAGCAGATCATTGACCAGCTCATTGAAATGGGAGCTGCCAATAAAGAAACACTCCTGTTACCATTAGAGGAGTTGGTGGATCTGGAGAAGGCAACCAGGCTGAGTCTTGAAGAAGAAGCCAGGTTGGCCTTGGAGGTAGAGGAAGAGAAACAGAAGGAGGCAAAATTGCAGCTGAGGAGAGACAGGATAAACTTCCTACTCTCCAAAGGCTTTGATCTTCAAGAACTCTCTCCATACAACGATGATATGATCCTCTGGCTCTACAACAAAGAGCAGGATCAAATGGAGAAAGAAAGGAAGAAGGCTGCAAAAGAAAAGGCTAGAGAGAAGAAGAAGAAGGAAGAAGAGGCTAGGGTCACTGCCTCCAAGAAGCTCACTGAGAAAGCCTGGATGAAGGACTATCTTCGGGCTCACGGCTTCTTTGGTAGGCAGGTGGGTCCTATGTCTGAAAGGACACTCCAACTGATTGTCAGTGAAATTAAGGCTGACATCCGGATGGGGAAAATGAAAGAGATGTATAGAAGGGTAAAAGGGATGACCTTCACTGCTTCTACCCAACCACAACCTAAACCTTCACCCTTACCATTCACCATTAAACCTGAACCTTTCACCCCTGAACCCACATCACTACCCACACCTTCTCCCTCTCCTCAACCACCTAAACTTCCCATTATCCAACCCAAAACACTAGCCAGAACCTCTGAACCTAAACCTGCCCAATTACTATCCAAACCATCCCTTCAGCCTTCTCAACATCTCTCCCTTGAGGAGTTTAAGGCAATCAAGATGAAGCTCACTAATTGCACTACATTGAGCGAAGTCTCTTGTGTAGAAGACTCTGTTCACATCACCTATGTAGACAAATCTTCAAGTTCCCTCACAAGAGACAAATTCCTTGATTTGCCTAGAGGAACTTTGGACCAGGCTGCAAGACTTTTGGGCCTCAGTTCAGACTCTTTAAATGAGGAAGAAAAGAAGCTCAGAAGGAAACTGGTGACTCTACTGGATACAAGAAAAGAGGACAAGATTCCTAGTCAGTCTCTTGTGCCTAGAAGGAAGATAATCCAGTGGAGGTTCGATGAACCTTCTCACAACTTTATTGTGGAAAGAGAGAATGGTGAAATCAACAGACTCAATGCAACCTCTCTATTACACTGCAACAGATTCGACATTGCTGAGTTAGCAGAAAAGCCATTCTCTAACCCTTCTAACTCTGAAACTGTTGCACTCATCAGAAATCATCTCAGCAGTCTTCATCTAGCTGAGCTAACTGCAAAGGCAAAGATTGAAGAAGAGTTGAAGGTGAGAAGACAGAAAGACAAGGAAAGATCTCCCACAAAGGTGCTGCCTTTCTATAGATGGTGGAAGGTCCTGAATTGGAACCTATAGTTCGATGGGAATATGATTACAGTTCCCATCAACTAACTCTTTTCAGAGGGCAACAACAAAGGGTACATGTTATTCAAGGTGACAGACTGGATTTCCTGTCTACCAAGGATCTGTACAAACTTCTCAGCACCACATCAGGGAAGAACAAAGAGACAGACAAACATTTGCTCTCTTTGGTGCTGGAAGTTTTGAGAAGTCGAGATAAGTGAAGTTTTGGTAGCATCAGCCTAGGGGGAGTTTGTTGGATCAAGAAGAAGGCTAATGCAACCAAAACTATATCACTTAAGTTATTTTGGTGCTGCATGCAAAGGCTTCCGAAGCTTATCATGGAACTTCCGAAGGTTGTAGAGTTCTTCCGAAGACAAAGGGAAAGTCAACTTCCGAAGACAGAACTCTACTTTAGAAGACAAATGCATACTTCCGAAGTTCAAGACTTAGAAAAATAAAGTGAAGACCACTTCCGAAGTATGATGAAAAGGAGAAGTCTCCAAGCCTTGGAAGAAGCAGCCTCTTCCAAAGTATAAAGTGGCTTCGGAAGTACTTACTCTTCCGAAGCCATTTAACCTTCGGAAGACACTGCTATAACCAGTGGACACAAGTATGGTCTATGACACTCCACTACAGACTTCAGATACAACATGGCTTCTTCCCAAAGAGTCATGTTGTTGACCATACTTTAATCCACTATTTACCTTTTCATGATAGTACATGTTACCAACTTTAGTTAGTGACAAAAGGTAAGTCAGGGACATGTCCTGACTACTAAATCTCAGATAAGACTTTATCCGAGATACCTTAAACTATAGTCTTGTAGTATATGCTTTAGCTAAAGGATCCCAGCTGGTATCAAAGTATATCCAGCTGTAGATAGTATTATATATAGGATCTCCTTGTAACTCATTAAGACATAGATCATCTTCTGCTTGTAAGAGTCTTGTATTTTGAGTTGAGAATCAATATATAAAGTATCTTGAAAATTATCTTTCTGTGTTCTTAGTTACTTTCTATATTGTGATCAACTCTTATTGATTCTTATCATACCCGAGTGTGATTCTAGGTGAGTTTGAGAGAAAAACATTATGTTTAAGTGACAAACACAGATCCTGCAGCTGGTGATTGAGGATTTCTATTCTCACCGTGAGATGGATAAGGTTGAAAGAGAGTTCCTGCAGTTAGAGGCATGAACAATGACCCATCAGCAGTACACCACTAGATTTAATGAAATGGCACGGCTGGTGCCGGATCAGGTGACACCTCTCTCACGAAAGATCAAGAGGTATATCCATGGCCTGCCAGCGGATATTCATAAGCACATGATCGTTGCCCGATCGAGCACGTTTAGGTCGGTGGTGGATTTGGCGGGAAGATTGTACGATGAAAGATCTATGGTGGCGACAGAAGGTAGCAAGAAAGGAGAGGTGATCGGGATGGGAACGGGAAGCGATTAGGATGTGGCGGAGCCGCTCCAAATAAAAAACGTGCACGGGTGGATGGCCAGCGTGTGGTCAAAACTGATGCGGGGTCGGAAAGGTGTGGCAAGTGTGGACACAAGCACCCCGGGGAATGTAGATTGGGGACCAATGTGTGTTTCCGTTGTGGGAGGACCGGACATATGGTGAGAAATTGCAGTATGGGGAGGTGTTATTCTTGTGGTGAGGAAGGTCACACGAGCAGGGATTGCAAGAAGCCGAGGGTGGAAGGTTCGGGAGTGAAGAAGATCGGAAGAAGCTAGGATGGACCCCGATGTCGTGTCAGGTATGTTTCTAGTAAATCAACTCTTAGCCTTTATGTTATTTGATTTTGGCACTGGTAAAAGTTCCATTCCTGTTGCTTTCTATGCTAAGTTGCCTGTTAACGGTAAGAACATAGGTACACCCTCCGATGTAGTCCTAGGAGTGGATTGTTTGGCGGACTAAGGAGTGAACATGGTGTGTCGCAAAATGATGATACGGTTGATAGAGACTGATGGGATCACGATGATGGTTTAAGGCGATCGAATCACGACGATTCCGAAGGTGATTTCAATGGCAGTGGCTGGAAAGCGCGTGAGACGTGGACGTATTGCCTACTTGGCCGATGTAAGGTATGAAGTATGATATGATGAAGTAAGCGAGTAAATGCCTTAGTTGTCTACAAGTAAAGGCCGAGCACCAAATGACAAATGGGAAATATTGAAGTGACTGAGGCTACGACTGAGACTCTCGAAAGGATCAAAGCCCTGATGGAAGTAGCCAAAGATAGAGCAGAAGTCGTATGTTGATAAACGACGTAGAGCAATTGGATTTCAGGTGAGCTGGAAAAGAGATGAGACAATATTGCCCGCAATGGTTCAAGGAACAACAGGTATCAGGGACGAAACCTATTTAAGGGGGGTGGACTTGTAACGCCCGAAAATTTTCTTTGAAGCCGACGAAAGAAGAAAAAGAAATAAAGTCCAAAGTCGAAGGACCAAACTCACCAACAAGAGAAACTTTGATGAATGAGAGTATAAAAATGGGGAGACACCCCATTCTTACCATTTTTCAGCCAAGAAGAGAGGAGAGGAGAAGAGAAGGAGAAAAAGAGAAGAAGTGTTGGTTCGGGTTGGTTCGAGCGGCCAAAATCAACGTGTAGCGTGTCAAATCGAAGCTCTACTTGACATGATCATTAAGGTGAGTTCCAGGATCCCTTTTTTACACGCTTTTGAATGATTTTGGGGCTGGAACACATCTGAAAACTATTTTTCTGGTTTTTGGGTGAATATCCGTTTATGTATGTATATAAATGTGTATGATTAGTTTAGGGCTTGATTTCGGGCTTGGGTATGCTTGAATGAGGTTGTAGTATGTTTCCCTAAGGATTAGAAGGGTTGATTTGAGCTCAAACGAGGTTTGGAAGAGTTTGGAGGTCGAAAGGTGCGGCTGCAGTTCGGGATGAACTGCATTCTGCGCACAGCTAGGGCTATGCGACAGGAGGGCCACACATATGAAAGAGGTGCGACTAAGGTTCATTTATGCGACTGAGGGTCATATGCATGAGGGCTATGCGACTGAAGGAGATGCGGATGAGAGTCATGCGACTGAAGGAAATGCAGATGAAGGTCATGCGACTGAAGGCCATGCGACTTGAGCCCATACACCTGTGAGTCATGCGATTGAGGTCCATTTTCACGATAGTTGTGCGACTGAGGGCCATTCTCATGAAGGTCATGCGACTGGAGTCCATACGCCCGGATGTCATGCGATTAAGGTCCATACGCATGAAAGTATGCGATTGGAGGTGATGCGCCTAAACAGTCCTCATACGCCTGAAGTCATGCGACTGGAGAGCTCATACGCATGGAGATCATGTGACTGGAGCGTTCATACGCATGGAGGTCATGCGGCTGGAGCTCCATGTTATGTAGCTATGATGTTGCATGTTATGTATATATGATGTTGCCGTGTGTGCTTGATGTTGTATGTTTTATGTTCCTTATTATTATGTATGTATGTCTTCCCTTGGCTTTGCGTTGAACATTAATGAATGTAATGAAGTATTATGTTACGTAAAGTGGAAGATAATGAAAAGAGGAATGTAATGAATGAATGCATGCATTAATGAATTAAAACGTGAGAGGCTTACACGTGAAGTGTAGTGAAGGGCACGACTCTAAATGCCATAAGCTCAACCGCGTGAGGTTCAGCTAATCCTAAAGTGTGCACGCTAGGGTTCCGGTCTTTATGGCTGACCTTCAGTGTAGTACCCATGTCGATGGGGGTGATGTACCCATATCGATGGGGGTGTAGTACCATGTTGATGGGGTTGATGTACCTATTTCGATGGGGGTGTAGTACCATGTTGATGGGGGTGATGTACCCATGTGGATGGGGGTGATGTGCCTATTTTTATGGGGGTGTAGTACCTATGTTGTTAGGGGTGTAGTGTGCTATAGTTACCCGTAATGTTGGGGGTGAAATATATGATGGCTACCAAAGTTACGCGTAACTTCGGGAGTGTAGCATAAAGCCAAGCATATGTATGAGATTAGCAACCCTGTTGTTGCAATAGACTTGGATAGCGTGCAATCATTGAGATTGCCTATGAGGTGAGTGACTCTGTGTCACAACAGACTCGATAGAGGTCCTTGTCGCGTACTCCGGTACTGTGTCAGTCTTAGGACATGAGTCGGGGGTTTGTGTACAGACCCCGGCACAGTATCCATCTTCGGACATGAGTCGGGAGTATGGCGTGAGTGGATGAATGAGAAAGATAATGATGGAAAGAACGAACGTATAAAATGAATGTTAATGAATTATCATAATAATGTACGATACAGACGCTTGTCAGTCGACCTCAGTAATCGTGGCTGAGTGCCATGAAGAGGGTAAAGTCTGACCGGATCTAGAGAGAGAAGTGAATGATAATGAAGTACGTTGAATGAACAAAAGTTAACGAACGTAATGCTGAAGATAATAACGATATTATCTATGTGTACGTATGATGTATGATCACGAATGAATGTAAGTATAGTATGATTTTGAAAGAAAGTAAAGAACGGTTTTACAAAAGAAAAGTATGTTTTATAATAAAACTAGAACTCACTCAGCAACGCTGACTTTAATGTGTTTCCAGTTGGCAGGTATGTTGCTAAGGATGGCATGGGGCGGCTACTCAGCGTATTTTGGATGGCATTCCTTGTTTAAAGCTTTTGTAATGTAATGAACAAATATTTTGTGATCGGGCAACGATTTATCCTTTTGTAAAAGTTTTTACTGTTGTTTGATGTTCCGCTGCAACGTTTTATGGAAGTTAAATGTAATTATATCTTTTGTGTGCGATGAAAATCCAACTGTATGCGTCCCGGAACGGGGCCTTACAAGTTGGTATCAGGCAAAAGTTTAAGTGAATTGGGTAAATATTTTCAAAAACCTAATCTTAAACTGAGAATGGGACGGAAAAGGAAAGGATGCCAGTCTGAGTAGCTGCGTGCCATCAGGTATTTTTGTAAAGTTAACCGGTATTACATGCGCATGTTATGTGATTTATGTGTTGCTGGGAGATTTAGCTACTGACGTAGTCAGGACATGTAATGCTTGAGGTATGAAGAGTAAAGTAAGTGGCTAATCATAACTGGCCACTGTAATTAGGGACTTACTATACTTGACATAAACTGAGCTGTTCCCTTGAATGATCGTGTTGGTGTTTGAATCTTTCAGTGTGTTAGAGAATGGCTGGTGGTAGATCTTCTAAGGCTTCGTGAGGTGGAGGCGGTGGTGGACGTGGTGCTGAACCACGGGTCACAAGAGGAAGGTCTAGGACTAATAGAGTAGTTCATGAAGAACCCGAGACCTCTCATTAGGAGGGCTGTGATGAGAATGCTAATCAGAGGGCCTCGATAAGAGAGGCGGTCGTGGAGGAAGTGCATTAGGTCATGCAGACGATCCTACCGTCTGTGGTAGACCTTTGGGCGAAAGGAGACGGCCCGAAACTGAAACGGTTTTCTTCGATGACGAAGAAGAAGAAGAAGAGGAAGAGCCAACGCCGAAGGCGGCATGAGGCTGTAACTATGGGGCGTTTCAACGATGCAAGCCCCCAACATTTGATGGTAATGGCACTGCTGCTGCTGCTCACCGATGGGTGTGGGAATGGAAGTTGTTCTAAATATTAACGAGTGCCGAGAAGATCAGAAAGTGAAATTTGCTACCCACTCTTTCATGGACTCATCTTTGAGCTGGTGGGATAACATAGTCCAAGTTGAGGGAAGCAGGGCTATCGGGAGGATAAGATGGCCAGAGTTGAAAAGGCTGGTGATTGAGGAGTTCTGTCCTCACCGTGAGATGGATAAGGTTGAAAGAATGTTCCTGCAGTTAGAGGTGGGAACAATGACCCATCAGCAGTACACCACCAGATTTAATGAAATGGCATGGCTGGTGCCGGATCAGGTGACACCTCTCTCACGAAGGATCAAGAGGTATATCCATGGCCTGCCAACGGATATTCGTAAGCACATGATCGCTACCCGACCGAGCACGTTTAGGTCGGCGGTGGATTTGGCAAGAAGATTGTACGATGAAAGATCTATGGTGGCGACAGAAGGTAGCAAGAAAGTAGAGGTGATCGGGATTGGAATGGGAAGCGATTGGGACGTGGCGGAGCCGCTCCAACTAACAAAGGTGCACGAGTGGATGACCAGCGTGTGGTCAAAACTGATGCGGGGTCGGAAAGGTGTGGCAAGTGTGGACACAAGCACCCCGGGGAATGTAGATTGGGGACCAATGTGTGTTTCCATTGTGGGAGGACCGGACATATGGAGAGAAATTGCAGTATGGGGAGGTGTTATTCTTGTGGTGAGGAAGGTCACACGAGCAGGGATTGCAAGAAGCCGAGGGCGGAAGGTTCGGGAGTGAAGAAGATCGGAAGAAGCTAGGACGGACCCCGATGTCGTGTCAGGTACGTTTCTAGTAAATCAACTCTTAGCCTTTATGTTATTTGATTTTGACGCTGGTAAAAGTTCCATTCCTGTTGCTTTCTGTGCTAAGTTGCCTGTTAACGGTAAGAACATAGGTACACCCTTCGATGTAGTCCTAGGAGTGGATTGTTTGGCGGACTATGGAGCGAATATGGTGTGTCACAAAATGATGATACGGTTGATAGAGACTGATAGGATCATGATGACAGTTTAAGGCGATTGAATCACGACGATTCCGAAGGTGATTTCAATGGCAGTGGCGGGAAAGCGCGTGAGACGTGGACGTATTGCCTACTTGGCCGATGTAAGGTATGAAGCGTGATATGATAAAGTAAGCGAGTAAATGCCTTAGTTGTCTACAAGTAAAGGCCGAGCACCAAATGACAAATAGGAAATATTGAAGTGACTGAGGCTACGACTGAGAAGCTCGAAAGGATCAAAGCCCTGATGGAAGTAGCCAAAGATAGAGCAGAAGTCGTATGTTGATAAACGATGTATAGCGATTGGATTTTAGGTGAGAGGCTAGAAAAAAGATGAGACAATATTGCCCACAATGGTTCAAGGAATAACAGGTTTCAGGGATGAAACCTATTTAAGGGGGGTGGACTTGTAACGCCCGGAAATTTTCTTTGAAGCCGACGAAAGAAGAAAAAGAAATAAAGTCCAAAGTCGAGGGACCAAACTCACCAACGAGAGAAACTTCGATGAATGGGAGTATAAAAAGGGGGAGACACCCCATTCTTACCATTTTTCAGCCACGAAGAGAGGAGAGGAGAAGAGAAGGAGAAAAAGAGAAGAAGTGTTGGTTCGGGTTGGTTCGAGCGGCCAAAATCGACGTGTAATGTGTCAAATCGAAGCTCTACTTGACGGGATCGTTAAGGTGAGTTCTAGGACCCCTCTTTTACACACTTTTGAATGATTTTGGGGCTGGAACACATCTAAAAACTATTTTCGGGTTTTGGGTGAATATCCGTTTATGTATGTATATGAATGTGTATGATTAATTTAGGGCTTGATTTTGGGCTTGGGTATGCTTGAATGAGGTCGTAGTATGTTTCCCTAAGGACTAGAAGGGTTGATTTGAGCTCAAACGATGTTTGGAAGAGTTTGGAGGTCGAAAGGTGCGGCTGCAGTTCGGGATGAACTGCATTCTGTGCACAGCTAGGGCTATGCGACTGGAGGGACACACGTACGAAAGAGGTGCGACTAAGGTTCATTTGTGCGACTGAGGGTCATACGCATGAGGGCTATGCGACTGAGGGAAATGCGGATGAGAGTCATGCGACTGAAGGAAATGCGGATGAAGGTCATGCGACTGAAGGCCATGCGACTGGAGCCCATACGCCTGTGAGTCATGCGATTGAGGTCCATTCGCATGAAAGGTGTGCGACTGAGGGCCATTCGCATGAAGGTCATGCGATTGGAGTCCATACGCCCGGATGTCATGCGATTAAGGTCCATACGCATGAAAGTATGCGATCGGAGGTGATGCGCCTAGACAGTCCTCATACGCCTGAAGTCATGCGACTGGAGAGCTCATACGCATGGAGATCATGCGACTGGAGCGTTCATACGCATGGAGGTCATGCAGCTGGAGCTCCATACTTCTAAGTGTTGGTGCGCCCGAATAGGGTTTATGCGCTCAGGAGTTTTGAGGGACTTTGAGAGGTGATGGTCGAGATGGATTTCCTCAATGGTGTGATGGGCATCAGCGGTATAAGATGACTTATGATGATGAGCTAGTGATGATGTTGCATGTTATGTATACATGATGTTGCCATGTGTGCTTGATGTTGTATGTTTTATGTTCCTTATTATTATGTATGTATGTCTTCCCTTGGCTTTGCGTTGAACGTTAATGAATGTAATGAAGTATTATGTTACGTAAAGTGGAAGATAATGAAAAGAGGAACGTAATAAATGAATGCATGCATTAATGAATGAAAACGTGCGAGGCTTGCAAGTGAAGTGTAGTGAAGTGCACGACTCTAAATGCCTTAAGCTCAACTGCGTGAGGTTTAGCTAATCCTAAAGTGTGCACGCAAGGGTTCCGGTCTTTGCGATTGACCTTCGGTGTAGTACCCATGTTGATAGGGGTGATGTACCCATATCGATGGGGGTGTAGTACCCATGTTGATGGCGTTGATGTACCCTTTCGATGGGGGTGTAGTACCCATGTTGATGGGGGTGATGTACCCATGTTGATGGGGGTGATGTACCCATTTTGATGGGGGTGTAGTACCCATGTTGTTGGGGGTGTAGTGTGCTATAGTTACCCATAATGTTGGTGGTGAATATATGATGGTTACTCGAGTTACGCATAAGTTCGGGGGTGTAGAATGAAGCCAAGCATATGTATGAGGTGAGCAACCCTGTTGTTGCAACAGACTTGGATAGCATGCAATCGTTGAGATTGCTTATGAGGTGAGCGACTGTGTCACAACAGACTCGATAGAGGTCCTTGTCGCATACTCCGGTACTGGGTCAGTCTTAGGACATGAGTCGGGGGTTTGTGTATAGACCTCGACACAGTATCCATCTTTGGACATGAGTCGGGAGTATGGCGTGAGTGGATGGATGAGAAAGATAATGATGGAAAGAATGAACGTATGAAATGAACGTTAATGAATTATCATAATAATGTACGATACAGACCCTTGTCATTCGACCTCAGTAATCGTGGCTGAGTGCCACAAAGAGGGTAAAGTCTGACCGGATCTAGAGAGAGAAGTGAAAGATAATTAAGTACGTAGAATGAACGAAAGTTAACAAACATAATGATGAAGATAATAACAATATTATCTATGTGTACGTATGATGTATGATCACGAATGAATGTAAAGTATAGTATGATTTTGAAAGAAAGTAAAGAACGGTTTTACGAAAGAAAAGTATGTTTTATTATAAAACTAGAACTCACTCAGCAACGCTGACTTTAATGTGTTTCCAGTTGGTAGGTATGTTGCTGAGGATGGCATGGGGCAGCTACTCAGCGTATTTTGGATGGCATTCCTTGTTTAAAGCTTTTGTAATGTAATGAAACAAATATTTTGTGATTGGGCAACAATTTATCCTGTTGTAAAAGTTTTTATGATGAATTGTAATGTTGTTTAATGTTTCCGCTGCAACGTTTTATGAAAGTTAAATGTAATTATATCTTTTATGTGCGATGAGAAACCAACTGTATGAGTCCTGGGAACGGGGCCTTACAGTATCTCTCCTTGGGGTGCTTCGGTCTTATTTATGAAGAAAGACGGTCGTAAGAGAATGTTTATAGACTACCGTGAGTTGAACAAGTTGACGGTCAAGAATTGGTATCCATTGCCAAGGATCGATGACCTATTTGATCAGTTTCAAGGTGCCAGATGAGTCCCAAGGATAGATCTTTGATCTGGCTATCATCAGATGAAGGTTAAGGAGCAAGATATTCCTAAAACAGCTCTTCGCATGCATTAGGGACACTACGAGTTTCTTGTTATGTCTTTTGGTTTGGCCAACGCGCCAACTGCTTTTATAGACTTGATGAATCGAATGTGTCGGACGATGTTTAATAAATCAGTGATTATATTTATTGATGATATCTCGATTTATTCCAAGAGTAAGGATGGGCATGCTGGTCACATTCGAGAGGTGTTGGAGACGTTGAAGAAGAGAGTGGTTGTATGATAAATTCTACAAGTGCACATTCTGGTTGCGGGATGTTCAGTTTTTGGGTCATGTATTGAATCCCGATGGGATTATGGTGGACCCGGCAATGGTGGAAGCACAAAAAGGGATCTGAGTCTACGTGGGAGACTAAAGAAGGGATGTGACAGCATTGTCCACGTTTGTTTGAGGAATAACAGGTTTCGGGGACAAAACCTATTTAAGGGGGGTGAACTTGTAACACCCGTTATTTCTTTTGAAGCCAAAGGAAGAAGAAAAAAATAAAGAAAAGAAATAAAGCCCAAAGTAGAGGGACCAAACCTGCCAAAATGGGAAAATCTTTGGAGGAGTGGGGGTAAAAGGGGACATGGCAGCCCATTCTCCCCCCATTCTCCCCTTCATTCAGCTAGAGAGAGAGAGTGAACGGAGAAAGAGCAAAACCTAAGGTTTTTGAAGAATCGGGGTGCAAAAGTTGAAGGAAAACAAGTTTGGTGAGAAGCTCTACTCGAAGAGGCTTTCAAGGTGAGTTTTAGGACCCCTCTTTTACACGTTTTCAACTGATTTTGGGGCTGGAACACATGACAAATCATTTTTGGTATTTTGGGTGTAAAACCCGTATGTGTAAGTATGTGTTTGTGTGTGGTTCGTGTGGGGTTCGATTTCGGGCTTGGGTGTGCTTGAATGGTATTGTGGTAGGTATTCCTAAAGTTTAGGATGGTTGATTTGGTCTTAGAATGAGTTTGGGAGGGGTTTGGAGGCGCGAAGTGCAGATTAGGTTCAGGATGAACTGCATACTGTACTCAGCTAGGGCTCATGCGACTGGAGGTCCATGCACCCGAATGGCATGCGACTGGAGGCCATACAGCCGAAGGACATGCGACTGAAGTCCATGTGCATGGATGTCATGCGACTGAGCATCATACGCATGATGCTCATGCGATTGAAGGAAATGCGGATGAGTGCCATACGATTAAAGGAAATGCAGATGAGTGCCATGCAATTGAAGGAAATGCGAATGACGGCTATGCGACTAAAGGAAATGCGGATGAAGGTCATGCAACTGAGGTCCATACGCCCGAATACCATGCGACCTGGGGTTCATATGCATGGGAGTCATGTGACTGGATGTCCATACGCCTAAGTGTTCAATCGCCCATAGAGTCCATTCGCCAAGTGTTCGCATACGCAGGGAGACCATGCCACTGAATAGGGTCCATACACCCTAATGAACATAGTTTATTATCTGACTTTGGGGAAACTGCAGATGTCGGTTTTGACCTTTGAGGTCACAGATGATGGGCATGACTGATGCTGTATGAGGTTGTATGTTTATGCATGATGGATGTATGATGTAAGTTATGTATGTATGTGATGCCTTGTATGGCGATGTTGTGTGTGATTATGTTTATGTTCCTATTATGTATGTTTATCTTTCCCGTGGCTTTACGTGTTTTAGTTGTGAATGAAATGATAAAGTATTATGTAACGCAAAGTGAAAGAAAATGGAAGAGGAACATAATGATGGTGTGCATGCATTAATGAAAGTGAAGGTGTGGGAAAGGCTTGCAAGCATCTGTACGGAGGTGCACGACCCTAAAAGGTCGTACGCTCAACTGCGTGTGGTTTAGCTAACCCTTAAGGATACACGCAGGGGTTCCAGTCTTTGTGACTGACCAACGGTGTGGTACATGGTGAATAGTGGTTACCCACCTCGGTGCTGGTGCCAGGCTATGTGCAGTGTGGAAGTCATTTTATGATCTTCGGCCCAGTACTCGAGTTATGCATAATGTGGGGGTGTTGAATACAGTGGTTTATAGTGGTTCCCACCTCGGTGCTGTTGCCAGGCTATGTGCAGTGTGGAAGTCATTTAATGATCTTCGGCCTAGTACTCGAGTTATGCATAATGTGGGGGTGTTGTATACAGTGGTTTATAGTGGTTACCCACCTCGGTACTAGTGCTAGGCTATGTGTAGTGTGGGAGTAATTTTATGATCTTCGGCCAGTACCCGAGTATGCATAATGTTCAGTACCCGAGTATGCATAATGTTGGGGGTGTAGTATACAGTTAGGATCTTGTCGCTTTACCCAGGAGCTGGTGCCAGGCTATGTGTAGCGTGGAAGTCAAATATGAACTTCGGCCCAGTACTCTTTTTTCAGGGCATAGCTGATGACACTGATCCAGATAGTGTGTAAAGAATGTGGTAAAGAAAGAAAGAGTTAATGAAAGTATGATGAACAGTAAATGAAGATAATAATGATATTATCTATGTGTACGCACGATGTGTGATCACGTTTTAAGACTGTTATGATTGAAAGAAAGTAAAGAATGGTTTTTAAGAAAGCAAAGTATTGTTTTATTATAAAACTAGAACTCATTCAACAACGCTGATTTATGTGTTTCCAGTTGGCAGGTAATGTTGTTGAGGATGGCACGGGGCGGCTACTGGTCTTTTGCATGGATCCATTCTTATAATGCTTTGTGATGTAATGCAACATGTATTTGTAACTTGATAACGATGTATTGTTTGCAAAAGCTTTTATAATGAAATGAGATGTCATTTTATGTTGCCGCTGCAATACTTATTGAAGTCAATGTAATTGTAAGTTTATGTGCAATGATTTACCAGCTGTATGCGTCCGAGAACGAGACCTTACAAGTTGGTATCAGAGCCAAAGTTTAAGTGAAATGGGTAATTTTCAAAATACACTAAACTTAAACCGAAATGGGACGGGAAGGGAAGGGATGTTAGTTCGAGTAGCTACGTGCCATCATGTATTTCTTAATGTTAATGTTGGACAAAAAAGAACCAATGAGCCAGATCAAAACCTCTAAGCCCACATGATATCACAACAAATGCTGAAGGTTCATCAGTAGTTCGACAAGTGCTGAAGACTTCAACAGCTAAGACTAAAGTGATGAAGCTCAACAGCTGATGAAACACAAGTGCTGAAGCTGAAGACCAAGTACTGAAGTACATAGCTGAAGAGTCTACAAGTGCTGAAGATCCACAATGGTGTACAAGTCTGAAGACACAAGACTGAACGACATCAGCTGATGATCTAATGACGTCAAGTCATGCTGATGAAACGTCTGAAGTTCAAGTCTGAAGACCAAGTACTGAAGTTTCAGTAGTTTGTCACAACAGCTGAAGAGTACTTTTCAGTAGTTGTGATATCAGTAGTTTTATGTTTTAGTTTCAGTAGTTTTGTAAAAAGACTGAAGAGCTTGTTCTTCAGTTGTTGTAGTGTCAGTAGTTTTATGTTTTTCAGTAGTTGTAGTAACTGATAACACTTAGTATTTTGTAAGAAGATGTCAGCTGTTTTGACATCTTCAGTAGTTGTGTTTCAGTTGGAATAATTCTGTTTGATGTCACCTATCAAGTGACATCAGCAGACGTCACATCTCTTATATAAGAGGTGTCGACCTAATTGTAAGCGTGACATTCCGTTACCACGAAAGCGAATATTGAATGAAATTTATCTGTAGAATTCTCTATCTATAACCGTTTTTTGTCTTCATTGAATATCTTTTCGTTCTTGTGAATTGGCTAATTCATTGTTAGAATTCCGCTGCTATACTCTCTAATCAATCAAATGTAGATCACTGATCCTAACAAGTGGTATCAGAGCTGGTTATCATGATCGATCTAACAATGATCATTGAAATTGCTAATTGATATCTATGTTTGATGAATTAGCATATTCGCAAGAACTGGTTATAGATTTGAATTTCTGACGCTTTCGTCATTTATTCTGAGATCTCTCTTGTTCAATTGGTTATTGTGTTTTGTTCTAAATCTGTTTTAGCTTAATTGAATTTGATTGAATCTGAGATGACTACTCCTTCTAATGATCTCACAATACTGGTTCCTCAACCAAGACCGATGCTGGTTAGGACCGAGTATAACATATGGCAGCGAAGAATGCTCATCCTGTCTGTTACAGTTCAGGTTGTTAGACATCTGTGGTACATGGACCACATAAGCCTATAGTGAACAATCTGGAAACCAATCAAATGGTTCTGAAGAAGAAGGAACAATACTCTGATGAAGATCGGAAACTGTTTGAGATTGATGCTAAAGCCATGGAATTCTGGCCATGGCACTGCCTAATGAAATCTATTCAGGGCTTATGCATCATGAAACTGCTCATGATCTCTGGAATGCCCTGAAGGAACAATTCGGTGGCACAGATGAGGTCTTAGCAAACAACAGAGAAATCCTTGCCCAACAATATGAGACATTCTCTCATAGAAAGGGCGAGACACTGACTCAACAGTTTAAGCGTTTTCCTGCTTGATCTCTGAGCTGAAAATGGTGAAACAGGAATACACCAATAGCCAGATGAATAACAGGTTCCTCAGATCACTGCCTGAGAGATGGGACACATACACTATTGTCCTACGTTCCAGTGCAAATCTGGATAGCCTATCTCTCACCCAACTTCATGGGAAACTGCTTACATTCGAAAGAGAGATAGAGCAGAAGAGGAAACTGTCCTCATCAGGAAAGCTCACTGATGACTTTGTACCAGGGAATACTGCCTTGGTTGGTCATGAGTCAGAATATGCTGCATCTGAAAGCAATTATGATGAGACATATTGATTTCTCTTCAAATAGTTCTGATCATGCATTTGTTGGTATTGAGAGTCGTTCTTGCAGTAATATTGACAATCTATGCTTCATTATGGATGATTTGAAAGGATAGCTGATGATGATCTAGAAGAGATGGATATTCTGAGCCAAATGGCATTGATTAATATCAGATCTCAGAAGTTCTATAAGAGAACTGGCAGGAAATTTCCTGGACTCTCTGGCAAAACCAAAGTTGGTTTTGACAAGAGTAAGTTGAGGTGTCACAAATGCCAAAGGCTGGGACACTTTGCAAGAGAGTGTAGATCAACTGGATCTAACTCTTCTGCACCCTTGTGACTTTTCCTAGTACTAGTCCACAAAAAGAGGGCAACATACTGCTGGTTCTGGTCATTATCCTAGGTCTCCTGCATACTTTGTTCCACAGGGTCAAATGTCATATCCTTATCCCTGCTATTATATGCCTCAACCAAATCCTGTTCAAGCTCCAATTGCACAACAACCACAAGCATTGCCTGAACCACAACCTTCCCAATCTCATCAACAAACTCAACCTCAACAACACAGCTTCTTCACCCCAGGAGTTGTTGACTGGAGCATTTACCAGAGGACTTGTCTGGTCATGAACAACTGTTCTCAGGTGCTGGTCAACATGGTGGGTGAAAGTCCCTTTGAAAATCTAGCACTTATGGCTTTGGATTCTGCTGATACTTCATCCACTAATGCCTCTACACCAAAGGTATCACAGGTATCCTCTGAGGCAAAAGCCAAACTATGTTCTGAATCATGCATAGCCGCATTTGCATCTATTAGAGAAGCAAATGTAGCTTTAATCAACAAGAACATTAAGCTAGAACAAATAATTTCCAAAAGCAAAGCTGAATTTGAGTCTGTGCTTAATGATAAGAATGATGAGATTTACAAACTTAAATGCCAAATAACTGATGATAAGGCTAGGGAAGAGATACTTCTAGAGAAGTATAAAGATCTCAAAGAAATCCTTGCAGTCACCCAAGTGGAGTGTGATCGATGGGTACAATCATGCAAAGGTTTTGAAATGCTTCTTAGTAAGCAATCTGCTTCCAATGTGAAGTTTGGCATTGGTTACAATCACACTGCTCCACCTACAGATTTTACTCCCAGAGCAGAGGTAGAATCTGATGGTGAGAGTAATAACCAATCCATTTCTTCATGTGATCTACTTTCTGATTCAGCACTATCAGAAGTAGAAGTCAGCACTAAGCCCTCTCAAAACCTATCAGCTGATGTTGATGGTTCCACTGCTGACACTCACATGATCAATGAGTTGATCAACTCAGGAGTTAATTCTAAAAGTCCTGAAAGGACTAGAGAGCAAGATTTAACACCTGAAGTTCAAACTCCAACTACTGCCAGTACTGAGAAAGAAGAAACTGTTAGTAGAAAGAGTTTGAAGACTATAAAGAGGAAGTCAAGAAAGCAAACAATGCTTCCAAAGCACTGAAGAGCAAGTCTTCAGTGCTTCATCCTCTTTAGTTGATGATCAACATAAGATGAAGAAGAAACCATGTGAAGTATGTGGTTTGTCAATCATCTTACAGATGATTGTGGTACAAAAGAGGATCCAAACTCAAACATAAAGAGGAAATTAAAGAGAAAATGGTTAAAATGAAAACTGAGTTTGAGACCACATTTGTATCAGCAACATCAAATCCTGTAACCCTTAAGTCCATAAGAAATCCAAAAGGAAGGGGTTAAACAGGTAACAACTGAGATTGCTCAGAAGAAGAAGTGCAACATAGGAACTTATCAAACTCCACTGGCAATGTGTCTGATGAGCTGAAAGCTTTATCACAAAATCAGACACAGCTGGTTATGATGGTTCACATCTATTGGGAAGAGTTAACCAATTAGATGTTCCTATGTTGAAACCACAGAAAAGGAGGTCCAAGCCAAAGGATTCTCTTCTTCACCTTCTTCCTCTCAGGCTGTTGTTTCCAACAATCTGTAGTTTACCATCTGTTGATGAGACCAGGCCTAAAACCAAAAGGTTTGGGTCTCCAAAACTAACTGATTGTTTATTATTGCAGGGTTCTTCAACATGCCAAAGTAGCATCTGGTATGTAGACAGTGGGGAATCTATGCACATGACTGGGAAAGCTCTCTTCTCATGACTACTCTCAAGGAAAGAAGGGGTTGTTCTTTGGCAATGATGCTAGGGGTTACATCATTGGCAACGGCTTTGTCTCCATGGAGAAATAAAGTTTGATGATGTTAATCATGTGGAAAATCTCAAGTACAATCTCTTGAGTGTCGGTCAAATGTGTGGATAAAGGCCATGTTGCTCTTTTCAGCAGTCAGAACTGTAGGATTCTGTCATCCAAAGTCTGCATTTGATTGATAAGGTGTTGGATGATCACACTCTCCTAAGAGCAACAAGACAGGAAGAGTGTATGCCTTAGATCTTTCCAAGAAAATAGATCTCAGAGGCATCCTGCCTATTTTCCAAAGCCTCTTCTCAAGAATCTAAAACTGTGGCACAAGGCTGGGTCATGTTAATTTCAAAAACATGAATCAGCTAATCCACAATAGTTTAGTTAGAGGCTTACACAAAAAGGAGTTCCACTGTGATGAAACCTGCACTGCTTGTTTAAAAGGAAAACAGCACAAAGTCTCATTCCCTCCTATTGAAGAGCCTAAGTCCACTGCCTGCTTGCAATACTGCATATGGATCTATTTGGTCCTGGGAGGTATGAGCATGGCAAAGAAGAAATACTGTCTGGTAATTATGGATGATTACTCAAGATTTGTATGGACTTTCTTTCTACATTCAAAGGATGAGGTTGCTCAGAAGATTATTCACTTTGTGTTGTATGTTAAGAAGCAGTATTCCCTTCCATTCAAGTGTATTAGGAGTGACAATGGAACTGAATTCAGAAACCATACACTTGATGACTTCTATCTTTCAAAGGGAATCAAAAGGCAGTTAGCATACCAAGGTCTCAGAACAAAATGGAGTAGTGGAGAGAAAGAACATGACCCTAATTGAAGCTGCAAGGTCCATGCTGGCTGACTCTGGTTTGCCACTGACCTTTTGGGCTGAAGCTGTTAACACAGCTTGCTATGTGCAGAATAGAGTTAGTGTAAATCAGAGGTTGATGAAGACTCCATATGAAGTTCTCCATCACTTGGCTCCTCTAATTCATTTTTCAAAGCATTTGGGTGTCCCTGTTTTATTCTCACCACAAAGGATCAAACTCCAAAAATTTGATCCTAAGGTGGATGCAGGGTATTTTGTTGGTTATTCATCTACTTGCAAGGCATACAGAGTCTTCAACTGCAGAACAAAGATAGTTGAAGAGACTTTGCATGTGAAGTTTAATGATCCTCCTACGGACAAGATTCCACAAAACCCTGTGGAGTTGTTCATTTGGACATACTGCAATATGTTCCTTATCAACCTCTAGCTGTTGCAGATCATGTGAAAAATCATCTTCTGCAGCCCGTCTTCACCCTGTGTGGTATTGATGATGATGATGATAATATCAATACTCACCTATTCAAGTTAGTGACCAACTGCCTGTGTCTGCTAAATTTGATGTTCCTGTAGCTTCACCAGTTCCATCCACAACAAATGCTGATGAGATCTCTGATTCCTCTACATCTTTTGAGTTACCATCTAATTCTTGGTTTCAAGAGTCTGCATCAACATCTGCTGCTGCTGAAGGTCCTACAAATACTTGCATAGATCTCATTGTTTATCAAGAACTGAAGAATCACCCAATGTCTCAGATTATTGGTGATAATCAATGCTGGTGTTTCAACAAGAAAGTCAATGTCTAACTTCTGTTCTATGCTCTCTTCATCAGTCAGCTAGAGCCAAAGAAACTACCATGTTGCTTTGAGAGACAATGGATGGGTTGAAGCCATGCAGCTTGAGCACTCAGTTCAAGAAACAGCAAGTGTGGGAACGGTCCTTTTCCCCAGGTAAGTGTGCAATAGGCACTAAATGGGTTTTAGGAATAAAACTGATGAAAATGGGCTTATGTTAAGAACAAGGCTAGACTGGTGTACAGGGGTTTTCACAAGAAGAAGGTATTGACTATGATGAAAACCTTTGCCCCTGTAGCCAGACTAGAGGCAATCAGATTGTTTTAGCTATGCTGCATTCCACAATCTTAAAGTTTTTCAAATGGATGTCAAAAGTGCCTTTTATATAGTAAAATAAAGGAAGAAGTTATGTGTGTGCAACCACCAGGTTTTGAGGATTAAAACATCCTGATGTTGGGTGTATAAAATTGATAAGGCTCTTTATGGGTTGAAACAAGCTCCTAGAGCCTGGTATGAGACACTTTCCATTTTCTTCTTAAGAATAATTTCACTAGAGGCTCCATTGATAAAACTTTGTTATTAAGAAGGTGGGATCATCATAAGCTACTTGTTCAGATTTATGTTGATGATTATCATTTTGCATCCTCTGATCCCCAGTTGTGTGATGATTTTACAACATTAATGAAAAAGAGGGTTTGAAATGAGTGCAATGGGAGAATTACAGTTCTTTCTAGGCTTGCAAATTAAACAAAAGGCTGATGGAACCTTTATTCATCAGTCAAAATATATAAAAGATCTTTTGAATAAGTTGATTTACAAAACTGTAAGCCCTGTTCTACTCCCATGTGCAACACACACAACTGGATGCAGATCAGAAAGGTAAAGCTGTTGATGAAACACTTTACAGATGTATGATAGGTCCTTGATGTATTTAACTGCTTCTAGACCAGATATTATGTTGCTACATGTGTTGTGCTAGATTTCAGGCTGCTCCTAAAGAGTCTCATTTGATTGCAGTCAAGAGAATCTTTAGATATTTGCAAAGTACACAATCTTTAGGTTTATGGTATTCCACTGGACACTCTTGCAAATTAGTTAGTTTTTTCAGATAGTGACTATGCAGGGTGCAAGTTAACTAGAAAGTCAATTCTGGTGGTTGTCAATTCCTAGGCAACTGTTTGATTTCTTGGCAGAGTAAGAAACAAACATCTGTTGCTAATCAACTGCTGAAGCCGAGTACTTGCTGCGCAAGTTGCACTTCTCAGGTACTCTGGCTCAGACCAACTTCTAGATTATGGCATTACAGAGACTAAGACTCCATTATTAATGGATAGTGCTTCAGCTCTGTGTATTGTCAAAAATCCAGTCCAGCCTCTAGGACCAAACATATAGAGATCAGACATCACTTTATTCGGGATTGTTTTGAAAAAGGTCTGATTGATCCTAAGTTTGTGCCTAGTGCTGATGAGCTTGCAGATATTTTTACTAAGCCTTTGGATAGTTCTACTTTCCAAAACCTTGTGTTAAGCTTGGTATGCTGCAGCTAGAATAAGTGACAACTACTGATGATTTCAGTAAAAAATACTGGTGATCATTGGTAACCATGTCACATATAAGTACTGATGAGTCCTTTCACCTTCAGTAGTTTTTATAACTACTGACGGCTAAATGCCTTACAAGTACTGAAGTACTTTATCTGTTCTAAAGTACTGATGTAGTCACAACTACTGATGTAGTTACAACTACTGAAATCAGTACAAACAGATAAGTACTGACGTCCTATGAAACACTGAAAAGCAGATGCAAAGTCTGATGAGTCAGTGTTGAGGACAGTATGAAATAGCTGACAGGCTGAATTGACGAAAAACTATTGAAGAGAACTTTCTCTTCAGTTGTTTTACAACTGCTGTTACATTCTAAACAACTGAAGCAAAACCATGTCTTCAGTAGTTTTATAACTACTGATGACTAACACCAAGCTTCAGCTGTTACAACAACTGATGACAAAAAACCACTGTCTTCAGTAGTTTCACAACTACTGATGACAAACACCATGTCCTCAGTTGTTTCATCATCTGAAGTCAAAACATGGTCTTCAGTAGTTTTCTAACTGCTGATGCCTAAAACCACGACTTCAGCTGTTTCAACGTCTGAAAGGGTAATACCATGTCAACAGTCGGTTTAAAACTACTGATGACTAACACCAAACCCTTCAGTCGTTTTCTCTCCCCTACCCTATAAATACCTGTCTCTTCTCAATGTTTCATTAGCCTTATTTTCTGAGCTTCTCTCTCTCAAACATGGCGACCATGAGTCTGAAACCACGACATAACTGCGTTGCTTACCTTACAAAGTCGGCTTTCTGGAACAAATATGATAATGCCATGACTTAATGGTGGATTCCCCATATCGCGCAGCCTTTCTCTTGAATCCAACCATCTATCCTGAATCCCTCAGTCAATTCTGGTCAAATGCTTTTGTTCATACTGATGAGTCTACGCTCAAATCTCTGTTCGGTCCCTTGTCAACCAGAAAACCAGTGGTCGTTACAGCCGACATCATTCGTCAGGCATTACACTTACACGACTCCACCGCTGTGATTGAATACCCAAAGGGCACAACAATATGTCCTTTATCAATCATGGATATGAAGGTGATCTTTGGGCTACAACCATTCTAAAGAAACATTTCCATGACGCTGAGAAAGTTATTTTTCACATGGTAAATGTCTGCTTAGCCTCCAAGACATATTCTTGGGATCAAATGTCATCCCCAATGGCAACAGGTATTGTATTCTATTCTAGAACACCAACCGCTAAATTTTTCTGAAATCGTGGTTTCTAGAAATAAAGAACTTGGCTCAGAAAACCTGTGGCAAAACGATGGCCATTATATCCCAGGTTTCTGATGGCCATTATTTTAGATGAATTAAAATCTGATGGCCTTGTTGGCCTTAGAGTCCTTGCACCAGCTGTTTTGGCTGAGGTATACTCCAGGCACAACTCAGACCTTACTCTCAAAGAAGCTGCCGAATGCTAAAGCCCAAGCACAGGGAACCCACAGCTTCCTCCCCGAACCAAAGTCCCACTAAACCCAAACCAAAACAACCAAAACAGCTATTCAGGGAGATGAGTCCCCTGAAGATGCTCCTGTACCACCAACGCAGGATATACTTGCTGGTTTAAACCCCCCAGCCAGTATCAGAGACTCTACCAGCCACAGCCGCACAGGATTCCTCTCAAAAGGAGCCTGCAGCCACCACAGAAGGGGTACCCACACATCTGGGATCTTTCTCACTTGAGGAGATTGCCATTGAAGAGCACCATCCTCCCCAGGTGCACACTGCTTCTACCCCATCTCCCCATGCAAACGCCCCACAAAGTCCAACCATAATTATTGCAAACGTGCTGACTCAGTTGCATGCCTCTCCTCCTCCCCAAAAACCACCAACAAAGGGGAGAACCACAGATATTGAGGAAGAGGATCATCATGCTTCTGACAAACCACAGCACCGGGGTTACAAGTTCTATCTCCTAGTGTGGATAGGGAGATTAGAACATCTAGTGAGGCTGCCACTCTCTGCATCAGCACATGATCAGAATGAGGCTGGTAACATGCTAAGACCTCACTAGAGGCAACAGCTGATGAAGGACATAGTCCTGAGGCTGGAAGTCCCCGTTCCAAGAAAAAGGGGCACATGCTAAAACTGGTCTACACCCAGTGCATGTACATCCTGCTACAAGCAGGAGGTCAGGTGATTCAGCATCTGCTGATGATGACCTGGGCTTTTTCTATGACGTTCTAGCCCAACAACACCATCCTGGAGGCTGAGGTAAGCAGACTACAAGAACTGCTTGCCAAGAAGTCTCAGGATGTAAGTCCATCTGCCCCCACCAACCCACAGATGGCACCTTCATTTGAAGGTCCCCAAACACTTTACCCTCTCACTTCACTGAGCCTCCAGCTTCTGCTTTTGGCACTATCTCTCCGGGACAGAACCCCCCTGAGCAGATGGTTGCTGTATTCCAACAATCCCTACCTCTCATCACTCCCATCATCAATGACATTGTTTATAAAGCCATTGATGAGAGGATCTCCTCAAGTCTACAACCACTCATGATGGTGCTGTTGCAAAAGAAACTTTTTCTACGGTACAAACCCCTGCCACCAATGCATCAAAAAGGGGAGAGAGTACTGCCGTGAAAGAAAAGAAAAGAAAAAGAACTGAGGATGAGAAGGCACAAGAGAAAACCTAGGAGTTGGAAAAGGAAAAGGAACAACAACTGATCACTTACAAAGAAAGAAAAGTGCTGGTGATCAATCGAATGCTGAAGAAAAATCCTTGGAAGAGCTAGTAAAAGATGCAGATGATACACAAAGCCGATCCATGGAACAAAATCATTGAGCAACTATTCAAGCAAGGCTTTGATACAGCCACACTAGACAGTGAGATCAGGAGGTTGGAAGTAGAGGAAATTCAAAACAGATGGGCTGGATACGATGTGCTGGAGAAGAGAGATTGGAGATCATGATTCGATTCATAGCCAAGTACTTAGGAAGATCACTGATGGAGATTCGTTCATGGACCAGAGACAGCATTCTGGCTATAGCCACCAGAATCTGTTTGTCTGAGCAATTTCATAAGGGGATAATCATTGAAGCACTTGATGAGGCTGGGCTGGAAAAAGGTTTGAAATGGCAAGACTCACAAAAGCCAAACTCACAACCAAAATGCTTGAACAACCTTCCCAATCACCCACTCAAAAACAGCCTACCCCTCAAATCTCCAAACCAATCTCAAAACCCAAATCCAAACATCCTCAACCTTCAAAACCAATTCCTTTACCACAAAAACCAACCCAACCATCATCCAGTGATGCACCTAGAAGGAGAAGGGTGCTGAGGATAGAAGAAGATGAAGAAGAAGAGGATGAAGATGATAGTCTGCCACTCTCTGCTGTTCTAAGCTACCAGAACCCAGGAGTCAACTCATGATCACACCTGACTCTCAAAGGGAAACGGTTAGAGTCAAAATAGAAGATGAGAACAGCAGAAGCAGCACGATGAGCAACTACTGAAGATGGTTGACAAGGAATTTCCTCAGTCATCATCTATACAAGCCATGAAAGGGCATGCTCAGAGGCTGTACACTCTCAGACACACATTTCAGTATCAGGAGAGAGTGAGAGTATGGCCAGACCCCAAGGTGAGTTCTAGAATCCACAAAAGATCCATTCCACACAGATACAATGGCGAGGTTAGAAAAACAATAGACTCTACAATCATGTTGGCCATTGTAGTCTCACCATGGGAAATAACCGATGAATTCAAGAAGGCTCATCAATCAAAAATGACCCCTCAAGCCTTACTGGAAAACAAGATGATCAAAAAGGGTTTATTATATAAGAAGCTTGAAGACATTAAAAGAATGAGCTCCAGTTACTCCTTGAGGGCACTCATCCTGATGAATTTGTCTATAGGGAGGTAACTACTGTGGAGTTGAAGAATGGCAGGACTGTAAAGTACTTATCTGAGTACTATGGTCCAGAGTTCTTCTTTGAAGGAGGAGTAGAAGAACTCTCCAAGGAGGAACAGGTTGTTCTCCTTGAGGCCTATGTTCGAGAGTCGTACAGACTCATCATAGGGAAGTAGATCTCATGAATGGGGTAACAACTCTGTGTCCAGATCCCCAAACAGAGTTCCCATTCATACCTTGCCAAACAGATCTCTGAGATTTCTTCCCAGGCCAGTGCTTATATGGGTCATCTTCTCACTAATCAAGAAGGAAAAAGACCAACCATTCTGCCAACAATAAGTGGGAAATAAATCAATTAGAGGTTTTGGCTGCATTGGTTTAGGGGGAGTTGTTGGCCAAAAGACCAATGAAAAAAATGAGCCAAGCCAGATCAGAAAACCTCTAAGTCCCACATGATATCACAACACTGCTGAAGGCTTCATCAGCAGTTCGACAAGTGCTGAAGACTTCAACAGCTGAAGACTAAAGTGCTGAAGCTCAACAGCTGAAGACACAAGTGCTAAAGCTGAAGACCAAAGTACTGAAGTACAACAGCTGAAGAGTCTACAAGTGCTGAAGATCAACAACTGGTGTACAAAGTCTGAAGACAAAGACTGAAGACATCAGCTGATGACATCTACTGAAGTCATCAGCTGATGAAACGTCTGAAGTTCAAGTCTAAAGACCAAGTACTGAAGTTTCAGTAGTTTGTCACAACAGCTGAAGAGTACTTCTTCAGTAGTTGTGATATCAGTAGTTTTATGTTTTTAGTTTCAGTAGTTTTGTAAAACGATTGAAGAGCTTGTTCTTCAGTCGTTGTAGTGTCAGTAGTTTTATGTTTTTTAGTAGTTGTAGTAACTGATAACACTTAGTATTTTTGTAAGAAGATGTCAGTTTTTGACATCTTCAGTAGTTGTGTTTCAGTTGGAATAATTCTGTTTGATGTCACTATCAAGTGACATCAGCAGACGTCACATCTCTTATATAAGAGGTGTCGACCTAATTGTAAGCGTGACATTCCGTTACCATGAAAGCGAATATTGAATGAAATTTATCTGTAGAATTCTCTCTATCTATAACCGTTTTTGTTCTTCATTGAATATCTTTTCGTTCTTGTGAATTGGCTAATTCATTGTTAGAATTCCGCTGCTATACTCTCTAATCAATCAAACGTAGATCACTGATCCTAACAGTTAACCAGTATTATGTGCGCATGTTATGTGGGTTATGTGTTGCAGGTAGATTTAGATACTGCTGTAGTTAGGATGGGTAATGCTTGGGATATGAAGATTAAAGTAAGTGGCTAATCACAACTGGCCACTGTAATTAGGGACTTACTATACTTGACATAACTGAGCTGTTCCCTTGAATGACCATGTCGGTGTTTGAATCTTTCAGTGGGTGTGTTAGAGGATGGCCGGTAGTATATCTTCGAAGGTTTGGGGGCAGGTGAAGGTTGTGGTGGACGTGGTGCTGGACCACGCGTCACGAGAAGCATGGCTAGGCTGCTGAAATGGCACTCGAAGAACCCGAGATCCCTCACCTGGAAGGCTGCGATGATAGTGCTAGTCTGAGGACCACACTGAAAGAGGCTGTTGTTGAGGGAGTTCAACAGGTTATGCAGACGATTACGCCGTCTATGGTGACTGAGGTAAGTAGGGCGGTGAAGGAGACGACCGTTATTGGAGTAAGCAAGGAGGGTAGCGGCGACAAGAATTGGAATGGAAAGCGGTTTGGACGTGGCGGGGCCACTCCAAACAAGAAGGTTGCCAGGACGAATGACTAGCGTGTAGCTTTGACCGATGCGGAGACGAGAAAGTGTGGTAAGTGTGCCAAAGGGCATATTGGAGAGTGTAGGTGGGGATCAAACCTCTGCTTCAAGTGTGGGAGGCTCAGTCATCTGGCAAGGGAGTATGGGGTGGTACAGTGCTATAATTGCTATGGAAGGGGTCACATAAGTAGGGACTGCAAGAAGCCAAGGTCAGAGAGTTCTGGAGCAAGGAAGACGACATAACTGAAGGGAAGAGGGCGAGCACAGGGCCTTCACGATGACCAGGGAGGAGGCTAGGACGGACCTCGATGTCATGTCAGGTATGAATCTAGTAACCAAACTTTAGCCTTTGTGTTATTTGATTCTGGTGCTAGTACAAGTTTTATTTCTGCTGCTTTCTGTGCTAAACTGCCTGTTTTTAGTAGGAGTGTAAATGCACCCTTTGATGTAGAAACTGCCATAGGAGGGTCTACCCAGATTTCTGAGGTGATAGAAGGTTGTGACATAGAACTAGAATGTCACAAGTTTCCTATTAGACCATTTGTGATGACCTTAGGCGGGTTTGACGTAGTCCTAGGAATGGATTGGTTGGCGGACTACAAAGCGAATATCGGGTGTCACAAGAAGGTGATTTGGTTGACAGCGGCTGGCGGGAACACGGTGACAGTTTACGGTGATCGAGTCACTATGATTCCAAAGGGGATTTCGATGGCGGTGGCGGGTAAGTGCATGAGGCATGGGTGTAGTGCCTACTTGGCATACGTGAAGTATGTGGATATGCCAACACCACAACTGCCTGATGTACATGTTGTGTGTGGCCTCCCAGAGGTGTTCCCAGGAGACTTACCAAGAGTGAAACCAGACCGCGGGATTGAGTTCCAAATTGATTTGATACTGATTGCCCAAACTGTTGCTAAGGCACCGTTGTGGTGGGCTCCGACTGAGATGAAGGAATTGACGGAGCAACTGCAGGATTTGTTGAATAAGGGGTTCATTAAACCGAGTATCTCTCCTTGGGGTGCTTTGGTCCTATTTGTGAAGAAAGACGGTCGTATGAGAATGTGTATAGACTACCGTGAGTTGAACAAGTTGATAGTCAAGAATCGGTATCCATTGCCAAGGATCGATGACCTATTTGATCAGTTTCAAGGTGCCAGATGATTCTCAAGGATAGATCTTCGATCTGGCTACCATCAGATGAAGGTTAAGGAGCAAGATATTCCAAAAACAACTTTTCGACAGGACCTTGTGCGATATGGGGTCCTTGTCGCTTAACAATAGATGATATGGCTTTGTGCTCAAGAGCTGGGTTAAGCATACGATAGGACCTAGATAGAAGTGAAAAATAATAAATGTACGAAAAGTGCGATAAGTACGAAACGTGTGAAATGTACCAAACGAATGATGAAAGAAGATAATAACTATTACCTTGATGTGCGTATGATGTGTGATCACATGTGATAGTAAAGAAAATGTTTTAACATATGAAAGGTATTGTAATGTTTTTGTAAAACTAGAACTCACTCAGCAATGCTGATTTTTTATGCATTTTCCAGTTGACAGGTGATGTTGCTGAGGATGGCAAGGGGTAGCTACTTGGCTCATTTTGAATGGCATTCTTTTGTGTAACGTTTTTGCATTGTAATACAAACGAACGATATTTTGTAATGAATGATCTATTATTTTGCAAAAGTGTTTATTTAAAGGAAATGCAATGTTTGTTTAAAGTGTTTCCGCTGCATAATTTAAGTAAAGTTTGTTGGATTCTTTATGCCCAAGACACATAGAATATTGATGTGGTTTGTAAGTTATGATCAGAGTCGGGTCATACCAATAACAAGCTTAGCAAACACCAATTAATATTTAACTGATGACATGATCATGCAATTAAATAATTACACCAATTTAGAAAAATGGGTTTTCTAAAATATAGTATATGAGATGGAACAACTTATAAGGATATTTTGTTCATGAGTATTATTTGTAATGTTATTTAAGTTAGTTAATAACATAAAATAATAATGGAGTGTATGAGTTGTACAATTAAAAGGTTAATTATATAACTAAATGAGTGACTAATTACTATTAAAATAAATTTGGGTGAAAACCCATTTTGAACGGACCATTTCGGCTGCCCCCTCTTTATGGGTTGGTCCTTTTTGTGTCTTGGACATAACACACTCTTAACTAGCAAGACACCCATCTCTTTCTCTCACACACATGCAAAACACCAAAGGGACCAAACTCTTTCTTTCTTGAAGAAAAGTCACGGCTGGAAGGGGCTTTCCAGTAGCTTCTCTTTGGTTTTTGGTGTATAAATCCTAACAACAAGGTGCTTTGCTTGATGCTTGTGGGTATGGAAGCTTGACGACACCTCTCCTGGTGTTTTGGTCATTCAAGAACATCATCTTCTTTCTTATATCTCACGTTTTTCAGCAGCTCATGAAAGGTAGTTTGTATGTGTTGTTTTGGTTGTTATCTCTTCTTGATAGCTAGTTGAATCACATATATTTGATCCTATGTTCTTGGGTTTGTTATTTCTAAGTATTATGCCTTAATTTTCAGTTTAGAAAACATAATATTAAGGTTTCATTCCGCTGCGTTTTTCATGTTTAAATGGTTAAACAACTTTGATAATGGTCTTACAAACCCAACATTGGCATCTAGAGCCAGATATGTGGATGACTAGCTTCTTTTGTCCTTGTAAATTGGTTTTATAGGACTTTAGCAACCTACTAGGGGCTGTTTTGTGATGATATGATGAATCCCCAATCTTTCAAGGTTATATCTTACATGCTTATGATTAAACCTTGAAAGAAGTCAAATGGTTGATTATATTTTATATGGACAAAAACCCTAACTTCTTGGTTTATGTTGGCTGAAAAAATTTATGGTTAAATGGGGATTTTTTGGTTCTTGAATGTTGTATATGTTGTTACATATTGGTGCATAACCTAGCCTTGACCTTGTGTTGATTTGGTTTTTGTTGATTTCTTTCTTTATGGGTTGTAATATTATTCTTTTGTGCTTGTTAATGGTTGTAATTTATTTATTCATTCAATGGTGATGTAATAGATAGATTAAGTGTATTTTCTTTTATTAGAAAATTTGTATTAGGATATACATTTTGTAAAAAAAGATGCACAAGTTGGAAGCATAAAGGGAAGACACAAAGAGAAGGACTTGAAGCATTTGGATGCAACTTCAAGTGGGGGTCTTTGGAGATCTTATCTTGTGTGTTGTGTTTAACCCTTAGGAAAGACCAAATGATAACACTTGTGATGGCAAACAAGTGTTGTCAACATAATGGCTATGGTTATGCATTTGTGATTGTATCATTATGCTTGTTTCAAGGTTATATCTTACATGCTTATGATTAAACCTTGAAAGAAAGATGTCAAATGGTTGATTATATTTTGTTTGGACAAAAACCCTAAATTCTTGGTTTATGTTGGCTGAAAATTTAGGGTTAAATGGGGATTGTTTTGGTTCTTGAATGTTGTTCATATTAGCGCATAACCTAGCCTTGACCTTATGTTGCTTTGGTTGTTGGATGAATGTTTGGTTTTGGTTGATTTCATTCATAATGGGTTGTAATATTATTCTTTTGTGCTTGTATTTGGATGTAATTTATTTATTCATTCAATGGTGATGTAATAAATAGATTAGGTGTATTTTATTTTACTAGAAAATTTGTATTAGGATATAAATTTTGTAAAAGAAGATGCATAAGATGGAAGCACAAAGGGAAGGCACAAAGAGAAGGACTTGAAGCATTTGGATGCAATTTCAAGTGGGGGTCTTTGAAGATCTTATCTTGTGTGTTGTGTTTAACCCTTAGGAAAGACCTAATGACAACACTTGTGATGGCAAACAAGTGTTGTCAACATAGTGGCTATGGTTATGCATTTGTGATTGTATCATTGTGCTTGTTTGGTTGTTTGTTATATGATGGTTGTTTGTTATATGATGGTTGTTTGATATTTGGATGTGGATAACAAACTTATTAACAAACATAACAAGCTGAAAATTTATGGTTCCTAATCATTAAGTGACTAATAAAAGATTATTAAAAGGATTAATGATTTTAATAAAAGGAGTTTTTACTAAAAGGAGAATCATAGGGTACTATGTATTTGAAAGCATGCAAATACAATGTACATAGAGTTTTCATAACTAGAATTAATGGAAACTAAAATCCCTTGAAAACAAGTTTAGCACCATCCTTTTACATGACACTCGAATCACTCGAGAACTATTTGTAGGATAAAGGTCACCTAACCACTTTTAGCGAACTTGTGTGTTTGAGGTGGGCTTAACATATTTATGGGATAAAGGTCACCTAACCACTTGTATGTGTAAACTCACACATGTGTGTAAGTAGGACGACTTGAATTGGAAACCATGTGCATAGGGTCACCGAAGCATGGTGTACAATGGTGTTAATGGGATTTTACATGCCAACTAAATATAAGATGTTTAACTGATCCCATAAGGCTAGAAGTTGCAATAGGTTGCAATTGTCAAATGTTGACTATCTTGTTAGTTTAAATAATGGGATAAAGGTCACCTAACCATCATTTAAATGTAACGTTGGATTCTAGATTTTAATTATTAATATTCTATGAGACATGGAAAGGGTATTAATGATTAAAATGTAATTTTTCACAAATACTAATATGAACTTTGTAATTATGTAGAAATGGCCGCAAACAATAATGCTACCACCCCGATTGTCCATACCCTATCGCTGAGGACCATCTTAGAGAGGGATCGTCTTAACCATATTAACTTTGTGGACTGGTTTCGAAACTTGAGAATTGTTCTCAAGCAAGAGAAAAAGGCCTATGTCCTTGACGATCCCATTCCTGACCAACCCGACCCCGAGGATGTTGAGGCCTATAACGATTGGCTTCAGTACAATAAGGATTCCATGCAAGTTTCTTGCCTCACGTTGGGAACTATGATTCCCGAACTCCAAAAGGATTTGGAGCATCATGGGACATATGACATGATTACCCAGTTAAAGGAAATGTTCCTTCAACAAGCTAGGATAGAGCGCTTCGAAACTGTTCAAGCGCTTCATGTGTGTCGCATAGAAGAAACCTAATCGGTATCATCTTATGTTCTTAAGATGACAAGCCACGTTGATCTCCTCGAGAGGCTTAACTACCCCGTCTCAAAGGAGCTGGCCATGGATTTGATCCTTAATGGCCTAACTAAATAGTTTGAGACATTCATAATGAATTATAATATGAACGGGTGGACAAGAGCATTGGTGAGCTTCACGCAATGCTCAAAACAGCCGAGGCAGGGATGGGTAGAAAGGTTCTACCTATTCTCTCGATCAATGAGGGAGGCAATAAGAAAAGGCCATTCCCCAATCCCAAGGAAAATGTTGGCAAAGGAAAGGGGTACATCAAAGGCAAAGGGAAAGGGAAGGCTAAAGCGGAACCTCAAAGCCTAAGCTTAAGAAGCCTAAGGTAACGAGAACGATCCATGCTTTGAGTGTGGTGAGATAAGATATTGGAAAGAAATTGTCCAACCTATCTCAAAGAGTTGAGAAACAAGAGGGATGCTGGGTAAACCTCAGGTACAACTTTCATGATTCATATTAGTTTAAATGTTATTTCTTCAAACACATGGGTACTGGATACCGGATGTGGAACTCACATTTGCAATTTGTTGCAGGGGTTCAAAAGAAATAAACACTTCAAGAAGGGAGATACAAGTCTCTACATCGGCAATGGAGCAAAGGTTGATGTCGAAGCCCAAGGAGACCATATTTTGAAACTTTCAAATGGGTTAGAAGTTGTTCTTATGAACATTTTGTATGCTCCTAGTTTGACTAGGAACATAATCTTTGTTTCCCTTTTAAAACAATGTGGTTATGATTTAAAGTTTTTAACGATGGTATTTATGTTTGTATGGATGATGTATTTTATTTCAAGGCTATGCCTTTTAATGGTATCTATGAATTGGTTATGATGATTCATCCTTTAACAATTCCTTATACAAAACAAGCACTAAGAAACTTAAAATGGGTTTAAGTGATTCGTATCTTTGGCATTGTCGTCTTGGTCACATAAACAAGAATCAAATTCAAACACTTCTAAAGAATGGTCTTTTGAAAACAAATGAAAATGGTTCATTTGATAAGTGTGAATCTTGTTTACAAGGTAAGATGACCAAGTCGCCCTTTAGTGGTACTAACGAGAGGGCAAAAGACTTATTAGGAATCATACATTCGGATGTATGTGGTCCTTTTAAGACAATGACTAGAAATGGTGAAAGATACTTCATTACCTTTACTAACAATTACAATCACTATGGTTATGTGTACTTGATGACACAAAAATATGAAGCTTTTGAAATGTTCAAAATCTTCAAGAATGAAGTAGAAAATCAACTCAATAAGACTATCAAAGTTCTTTGTTCAGATAGAGGAGGTGAATACCTTAGTGAGGCTTTCCAGGATCATCTAAGAAGTTGTGGGATCATCTCACAACTTACTCCACCCATAACGCCATAACATAATGGTGTGTCTGAAAGGAGAAACCGACCCCTATTGGATATGGTTCAATATATGATGGCTATAAGCTCACTACCTCTATTATTTTGGGGTTTTTCATTGCTCTCCGTGGCTCGTATTTTGAATATGGCCCTGACCAAGAAAGTGGATTCAACACCTTTTGAAAAATGGCATGGAAGAGTTCCATCGCTATCATATTTAAAAGTATGGGGTTGTGAAGCTTATATTAAGCTAAACACCCAAAACAAGTTGGAAAGTCGATCCACTAAGTGTATATTTTTTGGATGTCCCAAAGACTGTATATGATACTACTTCTTTGATCCAATAGAGCAAAAAGTATTTATTGCTCAAAAGGCTGAGTTCTTGGAAGCTATGCTCCTTATGGAGGGAATAACGTAGAGAACAGTGGAATTTGATGAGGATCAAGAACCACAAGCCGATACTCGTTTGGTTGACACTAGCAATCAACCGGAAGTTGTTGATGATGATCAAGAGGTTGATCAATACACACAAAACGTTCGCAGATCTGGTAGAGTTAGAATTCCACCTGAAAGATATGGATTTTTCATGAATGGATGCTATGTGGTTGACTCCGATGAGCCAACTACAACCATGATGCAATGTCCAATTCGGATTGTGACAATGGTTGGAAGCCATGAACGTAGAGATGCAATCCATGTATGAAAACCAAGTTTGGGAATTGGTTGACCCTCTACTTGACTCCAAACCGTTTGGATGCAAGTGGGTTTTCAAGAAGAAAACGGATATGCATGGAAACTTGGATACTTATAAAGCAAGACTTGTAGCAAAAGGTTTCACTCAAACTCAAGGGGTTGATTATGATGAAACTTTTTGCCTATGACAATGCTAAAGTCAATTAGGATATTATTTGCCATTGCTGCATATTATGACTATGAGATTTGGCAAATGGACGTCAAAACCGCTTTTCTTAATGGACACCTCGAAGAGACTGTCCATATGGTTCAATCTGATGGTTTTATCGACCCATAACATCCTAATAAAGTATGCAAGTTAAAGAGATCAATCTATGGATGGAAATAAGAATCGAGAAGTTGGAATCAATGTTTTGATGAAGAGATCAAGAAATTTGGTTTTATCAAGAACGCTGATGAGGCTTGTGTATATAAGAAGGCTAGTGAGAGCATAATTACATTCTTAGTATTGTATGTTGATGACATACTACTTTTTGGAAATGATATTCCAACCATGGAAGGTGTTAAAACCTGGCTTGGAAGTTGTTTTTCCATAAAAGATCTCGGTCAAGCCGCCTATATTTTGGGAATCAAGATATATAGGGATAGATCGAGGCGGTTGATAGGTTTAAACCAAAGTGCATATATTGATAAAATCTTGAAAAGGTTCAAGATGGAAAACTCTAAGAAAGGTATGGTACCTATTCAAAGAGGGACAATATGGAGTACATCTCAATTCCTAAGCTCAAAGGATGAGCAATATCGAATGAAGGACATCCCATATGCGTCTGCTATAGGATCCATCATGTATGCAATGATATGCACTAGACCGGACGTGTCATGCGCGTTAAGCATGACAAGCAGATATCAGCAGAATCCAGGTAATAGCCATTGGATGGCTGTTAAAAGTATATTGAAATACCTTAGGAGGACTAAGGATATGTTTCTAATATACAGATCTAATGAAGAGGAACTCATTGTAAAGGGTTACACAGATGCGATTTTCCAAACTGATTGAGATGATTCTTGATCACAGTCGGAGTATGTCTTCCTTATGAATGGAGGAGCAATGTCCTAGAAGAGTTCAAAACAAGACGTGGTAGCATTGTCCACTACATAATTTGAATACGTAGCCACCTCATTAGCAGCTCAGGAAGCTACATGAATAAAGAAATTTATCACCGATCTAAGGGTGGTCTCTACCATTCAAGACCCCCTACAAATATTTTATGATAACAAGGGTGTGATTGCACAAATCAAGGAACCCCGTGCACATCAAAAGACTAGACACATTGAGCGGAGATTCAACTACATAAGGGATGATGTTGAAAAAAGAAAGATATGTATTAGTAAAGTTCACACCGATCAAAACATTGCGGATCCACTCATGAAGCTCCTTGAAATAGCAAAGCATGAAAGTCATACTTATGCCTTAGGACTTCGATATTCTAGTGATTGGAATTGATCTGTTTAGTATTTAAAAGTTTGGAACAATGTAATATTTAACTCTTTCATATACTTGCGATATTCTGAGTTATGTTCCTTTTAGCATGTATACAACCATGAATATGTTTATTATTCTAAATGTCCGTAGTCAGTCATGTTTGTGGGAACAAAAATGAACGTAAGACTATTATGAACATGGATTGGTGGATATTCATAAGGCATGAATATATAGCAATTGGTTGCTGCCAAAGTTCATAGATATTTGTGGGATATGAATATTGGACTGATCTGCATCTCAAATTTTACTACATGAAATCTTCTAGATTGATCATAAGTGAATTTGAGTAAAGGTGAATATCATTTGGTATCCTCCGACCTGAGATACATATTGGGTTTTGTTATTCACCAATGTGTTATACCTTGAGCTAGTTCTTCAGTGCTCTAAAATAATGGACAGTATATAAGGCTATGTTCAGGTGTGACACGAGGTGATTGTGAGGAACGTATGTATTCAAGATGGAATTTGTTCCTCTTATTCGTTGAGAGCAAGATGTCTAAGGCGTGATTAAGTTAAATCAACAAAGAATGATCATTCTGTGTCCTTGGATTTAACATGACATCTATAACAAAAGGATAAATGATTGATTCACCTAAATCGTTTCAAGTTGGATACTTGAAGGGGATGATGTTATTGAATGGATTTAAGTCATGCGTATTAAGGGTAGTAAACCGTTGTTAGGTGGTATTTACTACTTGCATCAATCTTCTATGAATCCTGTGCAAGTGGGAGATTGTTAGATTCTTTATGCCCAAGACACATAGAATATTGATGTGGTTAGTACGTTATGATCCAAGTCGGGTCATACCCAACAACAAGCTTAGCAAACACCAATTAATATTTAATTGATGATATGATCATGCAATTAAATAATTACACCAATTTAGAAAATGTGTTTTCTAAATAAATTGTATATGAGATGGAACAACTTATAAGAATATTTTGTTCATGAGTATTATTTGTAATGTTATTTAAGTTAGTTAATAACATCAAATAATAATGGAGTGTATGAGTTATACAATTAAAAGGTTAATTATATAAGTAATTGAGTGACTAATTACTATTAAAATGGGTGATTAAATTTCGGGGGGAAACCCATTTTGAAGGGACCATTTTGGTCGCCCCCTCTTTATGGGTTGGTCCTTTTTGTGTCTTGGACATAACACACTCTTAACTAGCAAGACACTCCATCTCTTTCTCTCACACACATGCAAAACACCAAAAGGACCAAACTCTATTTTCTTGAAGAAAAGTCACGGTTGGAAGGGGCTTTCCAGCAGCTTCTCTTTGGTTTTCAGTGTAGAAATCCTAACAACAAGGTGCTTTGCTTGATGCTTGTGGGTATGGAAGCTTGAGGACACCTCTCCTTGGTCTTTTAGTCATTCAAGAACATCATCTTCTTCCTCATGTCTCACGTTTTTCAGCAGCTCCTGAAAGGTAGTTTGTATGTGTTGTTTTGGTTGTTATCTCTTCTTGATAATTTGATCCTATGTTCTTGGGTTTGTTATTTCTAAGTATTATGCCTTAAATCAGTTTCGAAAACATAATATTAAGGTTTCATTCCGCTGCATTTTCATGTTTAAATAGTTAAACAACTTTGATAATGGTCTAACAAACCCAACAAAGTTAACATAATTTATATTTTATGTGCGATGATTGACCAATTGTGAGTGTCCTAGGAACGGGGCCTTACAAGACATTCTTGTTTTAGGCTTTTTGCTAATAATCTCTTTTTCAATTTTCTTCAGCCTTTCTTTCTTTTCATCAATCATCCTAATGATAGCAGCCCTTAGGGATTTTGTCTTCATGTTTCCTAATTTTCTTCTCGTAAATCCTTGATCAGACAGATAGTCCTTTATTTCCCTGTCAGTCATACTGTAGGGATCAGGATAAAGTGATTAAGGAATGGAAGTCTGCTTTGCCTTTGAGAATGACTTGAACACTGGAGCTTTGGGAGAAAGAGTCTTTTCATACTCAGTCTTATAAGTAGGGTCCAGCAGTTTGTTTAACTTTTCTTCTTCTGCCTTCATTCCCTCATAAATCATTCAGAACACCACATTAGGGTCATACCCATATTGATAAGAAACATAGCCTTCACCATTAAGTCATTAGTTTGGGCTTTCTCTGCCATCTCTCGTACTAATTCCTCCTCTTTTACAGAGCTTTTATGAGCTATTGGTTCATCAACCACATAGCCACCCTCTATCTCTCCTTCTTCTAAATCAATGAATTTAGCCTTCTGTTTCAATTGGGCTTCAGCCTTTTGATGCTCCTCTAAGAATTCAACAATTGTTGCAAGGCTTCTAGGGTTATCTTTTTCTTGTTTCTTGCTTGGTTCTTTTCTGCTATTGGTCTCTTCCCCTTTGCCGTCTCAGATAAATATTTCCTACTTCTGGTATAGGTTTGTATTCCTGAACCAGATGAGGATTCAACCATTTCAGCTTCTTGAAACACCTTTTCAGCCTTTGATTTTTCTTTTTCATCAATAACAGGTGCTGATTCTTCTCTCTTCTATTGCTCTTCACATAATCTTCTAATGAGCTCTTTTTGTTCATCAGTCAATGATATAGCAGTCACTATTTGCATACTCAATTCCTTCTCAAGTGGGATAGGAGATTGAGGAATGACCACTATTGGTTCTTCATTTTGCCCCTAATCAACTATGAACTCCTAAAAATCATCATCTATAATAAACTCTTCTACAATGAAAGAGTCAAGAGCTTCAATCATGTCACTAAATTCAGCCTCTTCAATGTGAACTTCTTCTGGTTTGCTTGTATAGACCACCATCTCCATGCTAGATTCATCATGTTTAGATTTACTAGTTTCTGCCCCTTTCTTAGTCTCAGAGAATTTCATCTTTTTAGTAGAAGGGAGTTATCACCACTTTCCCCTGATGAACTTTCTCTGCAGGATCGGTTTTGTCACTTAACACTTGGTTTTTCTATTAAACTCACTTATACTACACTCAGATCAGATGAAGCAGAGTCTCTTCTAAGAGTTGATAGAAATATAATAACAATGAACGCAGAAAGATAATATTCAAGGTACTTGCATATATTGCTTCTCAACTCAAAGTATTACAAAACTCTTACAAGCATATTACATGAGTTACAATGAGAAACTATATATAATACTACCTACAGCCGGATATACTTTGATACCAGTTAGAGTCCTCTAACTAAAGCAAATACTACAAAGCTATAGTTTTTGAGGTATCTTAGATAAAGTCTTATCTAAGATATGGTAGTCATGACATGTACATGACTTACCTTTTGTCACCAACTAAAGTTGGAAACTGAACTATCTAATAAAGGTGAACAGTAGAATAAAGTATGGTCAACTACATGGATTTTGAGAAAACGCCATGCAGTATCTCAGAGACCATACTTATCTCTACTGGTTCATAGTAGTGTCTTTCGAAGGTTAAATGTCTTTGGAAGAAGAAGTTCTTCCGAAGCCACTTATACTTCGAAAGAGGCTACTTCTTCTAAGGCTTGATGGACTTCTTCTATTCTTCATACTTTGGAAGTTCACTTCTGATCTTTTCTTCTAAGACTTGATCTTCGAAAGTGAATGCTTTGTCTTCGGAAGTTGAACTTTCACTTTGTTCTTCGGAAGAACTCTATTTCCTTCGGAAGTATTCCATACTTGGCTTTGGATGTCTTTATTAGATGCACCAAATCTTCTAAGTGATTTGGTTTTGGTTGCAACAACCTTCTTCTTCATCCAACAAACTCCCCCTAGGCTGATGCTACCAAAACCTCACTTGTTCCTGTTCCTCAAAGCTTTCAGCACTAGGGAAAGCATATATTTATCTGTTTCTTTGTTCTTCCCAAAAGTGGTGCTGAGAAGCTTGTACAAATCATTAGTTGACAGGAATCTAGTCTGTCACCTTGAATGATATGCACCCTTTGTTAGGTCCCCCTGAAAAGAGTTAGATGATGAGAGCTATAGTCATACTCCCATCTAACTATTGGCTCCAATTCAGGGCCTTCCACCATCTATAGAAAAGTTGTGCTTTTGGTGGTTGACCTTTCCTTGTCTTCCTTCTCTATCAGCTTTAACTCCTCTTCAATCTTTGCTTTTATGGTAAGCTCAGCCAGATGAAGGCTGCTAAGGCGACTTCTAATGTGACCAGCAGTTTTGGAGTTGGAGGGGTTGGAGAATGGTTTCTCTGCTACCTTAGCAATGTCAAATCTACTAGAGTGTAGCAGAGAGGAGGCATTTAGCTTGTTGCTTTCTCCATTCTCTCTATCCATAAGAAAGTTGTGAGAGGCTTCATCAAACCTCCACTGGATGATTTTCTTTCTAGGCACAAGAGGCTGACTAGGAATCTTGTCTCCTTTCTTTGTATCCAGCAGAGTCACCAGCTTTCTTCTCAGCTTCTTTTCTTCATCGTTTAAGGAGTCAGAGTTGAGACCAAGAAGTCTAGCAGTATGGTCCGGTGTTCCTCTAGGCAGATCAAGAAATTGATATCTTGTGAGGGAACATGAAGATCCATCAACATAAGTTAGTTTGATAGAGTCTTTCTCACAAGAGATGTCGATTAGGGTTATGCAGTTTGAGAGCTTTGTCTTGATTGCCTTGAATTCTTCTAGGGAGAGATGTTTGGAAGGCTGAAGGGATGGCTTGGAAGGTTTTTGGGTAGGTAGCGGTGTAGTGGTTTTGGAGAGTGTTTTGGGTTGGAGGATGGATAGTTTAGGTGGTTGAGGTGAGGTAGTAGGTATGGATAGTGGTGTAGGTTCAGGTGTATAGGGTTTAGTTTTGATGGTGAATGGAGAGGGAATTGGTTCAGGTTAGGGTTGAGTGGTTGGCTTGAAGATCATCCCCTGTACCCTTCTATCCATCTCTTTCATTTTTCCCATACGAATGTCAGCCTTAATTTCACTGACAATTCATTGAAGTGTCTTTTCATACATAGGTCCCACCTGCCTACCAGAGAAGCCGTGAGCCCGGAGGTAGTCCTTCATCCAGGCTTTCTCACCTATCTTCTTGGTCCCAGCGACCCCTACTTCTTCTTCTTTCTTTTCTTCTCCCTCAACTTCTCTCTTGCAGTTATTTTCCTTTCTTTCTCCAGTTGATCCTGCTCTTTGTTGAAGAGCCATAGGATCGTATCATCATCATGTGGGGATAGTTCTTTAGAAGAGAAACTTTGGAGGTTAGGAAAGCTATCCTTTCCCTTCGGAGCTTCATGTCAGCTTCCCTCTTTTCTATCTCTTTCCTCCTCTAAGGCCAACAGTGTTTCTTCCTTCTGTTGTTCATTCGGTAGCCTGGTTGCCTTTTCCAGCTCTACCAACTCCTCTAATGGTAGAAGGAGTTGGCAGCTCCAAGCTTGATGAGCTGGTCAATGATCTCTACCCTCTTCTTGTTGTTGATTGCCTCCTGGTTGGCTACAACTGCTTTGGAACTGGCAGCTAACAACTTCTAGTTGGAAGTCTACCTTTTCTTTTAAGCTTTTCAATCCTCTCCTCCTCCTGAAGCTCTTCCACAGTTATTTTCTTCTTCCCTTTATCATCTTTTGAAGTGCTTGACTTTGGTGGTTCTTAGAGGAGGATTTAGATTGTGAGAGAGGTAGTGAAGGTGTCTGAGCTAGAGGTTGATTGAGAAAGTCCTCACTATTCACCTCAGATGCAAGCTCTAGAATTGTATCTGTGATAATTAGATCCTCGGACAATGAGAATAGTCCTTCCGCAGCTTCCATTTCAGCTTCGGAAGACTCTGCTTGTTCTTTCGAGGCTTTGACTTCAGCTTTGGAAGTTAGAGGGAGTGTAGTTTCTATCCCAACTGTTTCGGTTGTGGGCCATCAGTCCTCATTTCCTTTCGAATTGAATCTCAGGTTCCATTGGGACCTTAAGTTGACCAACTTCTTCCATAGTAGTAGAAGGTGCACTTAACCTCTGAAGCTCTTTAGCTCCAAAGTGCATCATAGCTGCATCAGGGCTAGGCTAATCTAGAGAGGATCTCAACAGAAACTTGGAGAAGAGCCTGGGTCTATTTGTAGTACAACTTGGGATGACTCAGAAAAGGTAGTTGCAATGGGAGTCGATATCTGGAAGTTGAAGTTTGGCTTAGTGGTTCCTCAGGTGTTTGTCTCTAAACACTCTCTCCCTTTTTGGTATCATCATCTTGAGAGATAGATGAGCTAGAGGAAGAGGTCAAGGAGACCTGAATGGGTACATGCCTAACAAATCTCTCAATCTGTTTCTCATCTAGTTGAGCCTTGAGACTATTAATCTCAAGTTGCTGAGTGGTGGACCTATCCTCTAAAGTTCTAACCTTGGATTCAAGGTTTGAGACTTTAGAAAGCAGGTATTGCAGTCTTCCCTCATCTTCTTTTGAAGAATCATAGGGAGATGAGGTAACATACCTAGTATGTTCATCCTCACCACCAGATGTGGTTTCTTGGCACCCCGGTTTCCCTTGCTTGATGATGTCTCTTTTAGAGTCATCAAAAGGCATGGTTGCCGTAGATTCAGTCTCAGAAATGTTACCACTGTCCAGAAGGTCCATGAGGCATCTTCTGTAGTGGCAGTTGAATCTGCACGAGTCCCCTCCACATCAGGGGACTCACCTTAGTAAAGGCATGTTGATAGGGGCTAGAAATAAGAGGTCTCTCTAGGCTCTGTTGATCTTTGAGAGAGTGTTGTAGATCAACTTCATTTCCATGAAGAGACATAATCTCTTCATCAGTTTGAAAAGAAGGTCAGTAAAGGATAGGGAAGGTAAACCTAGTGACTCAGGACCTTGATCAATGTCTACAAGCATTAAGCCTATGGTGGGGCTGTCCCTTTGTGGCTGCTTAGAGGAGTATCGATACTCACCCTAAGGGATTACAGCTTTGGTGATAGGCTCATGGGTTTGAGACTGAGGAGACTCATGACCCATATCTCAATGGTGAAAGATGGTGAGACCTCATACTAAGTGGGAGCCTAATGTTCCACTCTAGTCTTTTTGGATTGAACAGGAGGAGCTTGTTCAATCAGAGTAGATTGAACAAAGGTTCATTTGGAGCATCTTTGATATGTGATGGTGATGGGGTGAGAAGATAAATTTGGCAGTGTAAGGGCAGTTGCTGGTGTGTGTTCATCACTTGTGGGGTTAATAGGGATGTCACCAGGAGCTATTTGCGCAGTCATACCTGGAAGTAGAGGAGTGTATCTTCCAGTGAAATTGGTGCACACCTTCTTAAAAGTCTTGAAGATGGTCGGCCTCATTTGAGGGACAATCAGAGCAGCTGCACAAACAAGCTGACTCTAGTTCAGCTCATAGTTGATAATGTGCTGGAGAAATCTGGGATACATAAAGAATGTTTCCCGCTAGAGATTTCCCATAAGATTAGTCAACAAAAATCTTGAATAGTTGAATCTGAGGCTTCTCACCATTCCATGAACTAGGCACCCTAGTTCGTATGGAATTTGATCCCATCCCCCAGATTTTTTGGACAGACAATGAAGAACGACATGCAGGAGGAACTTCCAGTTATATGAAAAGTTGAACTTGTAGACTGTGTACCTGATAACATCTCCACCATATCCTATTTGGATGTAGGTGTTGTCCAAATCTGCTTTGGGGAACTCTATGGGGGCACCCTAATCATGAAGCTCGAGATGCTCCCTGATGAGTTGTTCAGTAATGACCAACTCCTGGCCACAAATGCTTGATCTTATTACACAAACCCCTTTTAGGGTTTCAATCTGACCATTTTCCCAAAATTCAATCATGTGATTTGAATAAACAGTGGGGTTAACGGTCAGGGCAGTGTAATACGATGATTGGGTAAAAAAGAAATGATATTAGAGAAGTCGGCATCTCTTGAAAAATCAAGAAGTGCAACTTGATTGTGTAGAGGGTTAAGTGCCATTTGAGAAAGGTGAAAGCAGAAGAGTTTGGACTTGGGTAAATTGTGGTAAGAAGATGAAATTGAATAGTTGAGATTATTTAAAAGAGGGTGAAATGGCGGTAATGGGGTTAGGATACGGTGATGTGATGTTTTAGTGGATGATGTGACAGGGGCGGTAAGGTTTACAAGTTTGATGTATCAGAATATAAAGCAGCGGAATACAAACACGAATTAGACAAATTGTAGCAAGCCAACGATATTTGTGAGCATTAAGATCGCATACAGTTATAGGGAGAGAATATGAATTTCTGATTTCTAGGAATGTTTATAGATGTAGAATATTTCTAATCGAATCAATCAATCATTCCATTCAATTGCTCATTTCGCTCAATGATTACAATAGGTTGTCACTCCTTATATAGAGTGCAACAGTCACTGCTGTTATCACGGAAAGTGACAACTGGCAGATCCAATACAGAAATAACTAAATCTTAACAAACTGCTGAAATGTTCACAACTACTGAGAACATATCAGCAAGTTAAGTACAAAATATAAAACTACTGAAACTACAACGACTGAAGAACAAGCTCTTCAGTCGTTTTACAAAACTACTGAAACAAAGAAAATAAAACTACTGATATCACAACTACTGAAGAAGTACTCTTCAGCAGTTGTGACAAACTATTGAGGCTTCAGTACTTGATCTTCAGACTTTGACCTTCAGGTGTTTCATCAGCTGATGACTTCAGTAGATATCATCAGCTGATGTCTTCAGTCTTTGTCTTCAGACTTTGTACATCAGTTGTTGATCTTCAGCACTTGTGAACTCTTCAGCTGTTGTTCTTCAGTACTTTGGTCTTTCAGCTTCAGCACTTGTGTTCTTCAGCAGTTGTACTTCAGCACTTTGGTTCTTCAGCTGTTAAGGTCTTCAGCACTTGATCTTCAGCTGTTGAAGTCTTCAGCACTTGTCAAACTACTGATGAGGCTTTCAGCAGTTGTTGTGATACCGTGTGGGACTTAGAGATTTTCTGATCTTGGCTCATTGGTTCTTTTGGTCCAACAGTTTACTTCAGTTAAATAATCCGACATCATTAACAAAATCTTTACTTTTTACAGTGTGGGGCCCAAAAGATTTACGTTACACAGTTAAATCTCTCTTCCGAGTATAAAGCATTTCCGAAGGTAATTTGTCTTCCGAAGGAAATTCTTACTTCCGAAGATAAAGTTTTGCTTCCGAGAGTAAAGATTGCTTTCCGAATGAAGAGTTTTATAACCTTTGGAAGTAGATCTAATATGCTATCAATCGCTTCTTCCGAGACTAAAAACTCTTCCGGAAAGAAAATTATCCTTTGAGGAATTTTGCTTCGGAAGATTTGTAAAATATCTTCCGAGGGTTAATTCCTCTTTGGAAGAATTTATACTTAGTAAGATTTCAGAGAGAGACCTTTTGTAATAGGGCTTAGATTGTATTGACACAAGACATTACATATTAAAAGCTTCTCAAAAGAGGTAAACTAATCAATGTTTATCATCCTAATAACTATAATGAGATACTTAAATCTCTGTTCATCAAAAGCTTTGGTGAACAAGCCAACATATTATTCATTTGAGTCAACTTTGATTAGTTTAATTAGATTCTTCTCATGAATATCTCTAGTGAAATGATACCTGATATCAATATGCTTTGTCTTGGATTGCTTCAAGGGATTTTTAATGATGGAGATAGCACTATTGTTGAAAATATAGATAGGAGTGCTCATAAAGTTGAATCCATAGTCTAACATCTGATTCTGAATCCACAGTAGCTGAGCACAGCAACTTGCAATAGCAATGTATTCAACTTTAGCAGTTGATGTAGAGACACAGGATTATTTCTTGTATTGCTATGAGATGATCCTTCCACCAAGAAATTGACATCCACCTGATGTTGATTTCTTGTTAATGTTGCAGCCACCTTAGTCACTGTCAAAGTATCCATAAAGACTAAAATTATTGTTCCTTGGATACCAGATACCTAAATTAGGTGCTCCTTTGAGGTATCTGAGGATTCTTTTGGCTGCAGCTAAGTGAGACACCTTTGGAACAGCCTGATATCTTGCACAAATGCAAGTTGCAAACATTATATCAGGTCTACTTGCTGTGAGATACATTAGAGAACCAATAATCACCCTATAATGATGTTGATCAATATCCTCCCCCTCAAAGTCAGGACAAAGATTATGGTTTTTGGGTATGGGTGTCTTGGCTGGTTTATAATCTTTCATTTCAAATCTTTCTAAGATGTCATTGACATAGTTGGATTGTTTGATGAAAAACCCTTCCTTTAATTGTTTCACCTGAATTCCAAGGAAAACGTCAATTTTTCCCATGGAACTCATCTCAAACTTCTTCTTCATTATGCTTTCAAAGTCTTTGCACATTTGGTCGTTTGAAGAACCAAATATGATGTCATCACATAGAATTGAACAAGAAAGATGTCCTTTCTAGACTTTCTTATGAAGAGAGTCTTATCAATAGTACCTCTAGTATAACCATTCTTTAGAAGAAACTGAGATAAAGTCTCATACCACAGCCTAGGTGCTTGGTGTAGCCCATATAGAGATTTATCCAATTTGCACACATAGTTAGGGTGCTGTGGGTCTTCAAATCCTAGAGGTTGGCACACATAGACTTCCCTATCTATGTCCCTATATAGAAAGGCACATTTAACATCAAGTTGATAGACAATGAAATTCTTGGATGCAACATAAGCAAGGAAGATCCTAACTGCCTCAAGTCTTGCAACAGGTGCAAAGACATCAGTATAATCAATTCCTTTTTCTTGAGTGTATCCTTGAACCACTAGTCTTGCCTTGTTCTTGATAATCAAGCCTCTGTCATCTCTCTTGTTTCTGAAAACCCATTTTGTGCCTATAGGTACTTGACCAAATGGTAGCGGACATAGGTTCCAAACCTTTTGTCTCTTGAGTGAAGTAGCTCTTCTTGCATCGATTCAACCTAGCTACTATCTTTCAATGAATCTTCTACCTTCTTGGGTTCCATCAGGGATGAGAAGCATGAGTATAGGCAGACATTCCCATAATGAGTATGTCCTCTTGTTCTCACACCTTCAGAGACATCCCCTATGATGTTCTCAGCTGGATGAGTGTTGTGAATTCTCAATCAAGGAATCACTTCCAGTTGCAAAGATAAATCCAGATTGGACATATTTTGCTCTGGAGCTAGAACACTTTGTCCAGCTGCTGTTTCAATCTCGTTCAATGAGGACTGAATGAATGAATGAGAAACATCATCATTTGTTGGCTGTGAAGCAACATTAATAGTTGCCTGTTCCTTCAAGATGCTACTATCATCAGCTTGGTGTTGTGCAGTGTCACCTGATGAAGTTTGAGGGTCAACAAGTGAATCACTGGTTGAAGCTTTACTATCCCTTAAGATGGTTTTAATATCAGATCTGCCAATAGTGGAAGCTTGATTTATAGCAGCTATTGGAGAACTCAGAAGAGGTCTGGGTAGCTCAAATAATTGATCAACATCAAAATCACTTTGAGCACCTATTCCAGCTGAAACATCCTCACAAGATGGTTTAGAATAGTTTGGAAACAATTATAAATCAAAAATATGATCATGGCCATTCCCCCTAACACAAGGAGTGTGCTCATTGACAAAAATATTGGATGATTCCTCAAATTGTTGATTCTTGATGTTGTAAACTCTATAAGCTTTAGAGCTTGAAGAGTATCCAACAAAGATAGCATCATCCGACTTTTCAGCAAATTTTGACAAATTTTCCTTTGTGTTAAGTATGGTAGACCTACTGCCAAAGGACCTTAGAAAACCAACGAACGGTGGCCTCCTGTTCCATAGCTCATAAGAATAAAAGATTTTATATTAACCTTGTGATCAATTTGATTTTCTATTTTAAGAATAAAAGATTTTAGTGTTTAGCAGTTTCATCTTTAGATCTTAAAAAGAATACCCATGTAAATCTTGTAAATTCATCAACAATCACAAGGTAGTATGATTTCCTTCCAATGCTCATTATACTTGTGGGACCAAATAGATCCATGTGCAATAAGTGTAATAGAGTGATGATGGAGTTAACACTTTTGGATTTGTGAGATGCCTTGTGTTGCTTTCCTTTCAAGCATGCAACACAGTTATCTTTGCAGAAAAATTCCTTTTTAGGCAAACCATGTACCAAGTTATTTTTAGCCAATTTATTCATTGTCTTAAAATTTACATGACACATTCGTTTATGCCAAAGTGTTGACTCATCACTATCAGCTTTGGAAAGAAAGCATGATACTTCACCCATTGGGGAAGCATTGTTCATCTCTAGCTTGTACATATCCTCTTTCCTGGGAGATCTAAGAAGCATTAATTCCGGAGGAATTGTCATCCCAGGTTTAAGGATAATGCACTCATGTTCTGTGAAAAGCATTTGATGCTTTTGATCACAAAACTAAAAAACACTTAACAGATTGTGTTCAAACTGTTTGACAAAGTTAACTTTGTCAACTTTTAACTTTCTATTAGATATACTTCCTCTGCTAGAAATATATCCTCCGGCCTCACCTCCAAACTGGACAGGAGCTCTATCATAATGTTGAAATTTTTGAAGGAGAGATCTGTTCCCTGTCACGTGCCTGCAACATCCATTGTCCACGATCCAAATATTGTTATTCTTGTTAAATGGATGTCCCTGGACATAAGATGAGATGATTAGTTTTGATTGGAAACCCAAGCCTTGTTGGTCTTGGGTTCTTCCAATGATAGTGACATAATTGAACCAAAGGTTAAGCATGGGGGATCAATGGATGTCTTTAAAGAAGAGGTTTGGGCTGCAGCATCCTTCTTGATCTTCCAATCCAACGTTTGGTTGATCATTGAGGATGAGCCTTTTGAGGCTTGCATAGCATGGCATTCTTCCGAAGCTTCTTTCTTTTCAGAAGAACCCTTCACCACCTTTTCTTCCGAAGCAGTCTTCTTCTAGGATGGTTTCAAGGGGCTCTTTTGTTCTTTTCATTTTTAACAATTTTAGCTTCCGAAGCCATTTTCCCTTCAGAAGAAGAATTTTCTTCCTGATAGCAACCTTGCTTCGGAAACCAGCTTTCCCTTTTTCATCATTTGAACCATTTGAGAGGGTCCAAAAGAGAAACCTTCCCTGACTCCATCTCTTTTAACAATATTTGCATAATGTGTGCTAGTAGGATTGTAGTAACAATCTTTGGCCATATGGTTTTGCAGACCACACATTATGCATGCAATTTTAGTCTTTTGGTAACTTGAAGATTGTTGTTTCTTGTTTGCTTTCTCCTTATCAGCAACCTTTCCCTTTAACTTCTGATCCTTTGGTAGGAGAGGAGTGTTGGTACTACACTCCTTTCTTGAATAAGAGTTACATACCACCTAGAATCCAGCTGAGATAAATACACCCTTTTGCTTTGGGTCAATCATCAGCTTAGACTCAGCCACTTTCTTTGTAGTTCTTCTTATTGCTTTAGCTCTGCTTCTTTTGGCTTTGGTGGACATGATTTGATCATCACTGGGAGTAGTGGGTTGATTTACCTGTTCCTTCCCTGTGGTGGCCTCTATTATTGCATCATTCTTCAACTCAAGTGAAGATGGGTCAGCAGATGGGACCTCTTGCTCTTTAGTACCACACCTTGGTTGTCTTATGGACTCATAAGAGTGTGGTGGAGCAATTTTATTGGTCCCCAACCCTCCTTTGTTTTTATAACAAATTTTGGAGTGGGAGGATGATACAATAATATCTTGAAAGTTTTGCTTAGAATCAGCATACTTCCTGGGTTGAGCCTCAGCAGTGACAAGCTGGGCTTGAGCCTTAGAAAATTTGGATATCAATGTTGGTTCTTATATGCCCAAGACACATACAAGATTGATGTGGTTAGTACGTTATGATCCAAGTCGGGTCATAGCCAATAACAAGCTATACAAACACCAATAAATAATTATTTCTTGATAAGATCATACAAAAATATTGACACCTATTTAGAAAATTGGTTTTCTAAATATTGCTTTTGTGATAGAACAACATTATATGGATAATTTGTTCATGAGATATTTATTTGTTTCATTATTTAAGTTGGTTAAATAATGTCAAATAAAAGTGTGTCATGTTATAAAATTATACTATGTTTTAATTTTATAACCTAAATGCATGGAAGAGTGTTTAATTTTAACAAAATATCTAATGGGTGGGAAACCAAATTTGAAAGGATATTCGGCCGCCCAAAGGGGCCTTGGTAACACCATATTATGTCTTGTTTCATGCAAGACTTTGTGACTTACACACTCTTCCATCATTTACACTTCTTCTCTCTTCCTTTCACTCAAGCAAGAACACTCAAAAACCTCTTGAAAAATTCGGATTTGTGGCTGAAATTTGGGGCTGAATTTCGGATTTAGATAGTAGCTTTGGAAGATTGTTTTGGTGTAAAGCTCCCTAACAAAGCAAGGTGTTTGGAAGAAGCTTGTGGGTATTACAACTTGAGGTTTTCTCCTTTGAAGGCTAGCAACTCAAGAACATCATTATCTTCTTCATTTCTTTCATCCACAACATTGTGTCCTGAAAGGTAGATTTGTATGAACACCCTATGCGTGTTCTTGTTCATTTTGTATGCTAGCTTTTCACATAATAAAGATCCTTTTGTCTATGGGTTTGTTGTTTTACACATGATAATGGTAAGTTTTCAGAAACTTTAACATGTTTAAAGTAGTATATTCCGCTGCGTTTCATATGTTTAAATGGTTAAACATCTTGTAAATGGTATAACAAACCCCAACAATGGCATCTAGAGCTGGTTATGTGGAAACTAGCATCTTTATCCTTGTAAAATCGGTTTTAAAGGATGTTTATCAACTCATTAGAGGCTGATTTTGGTTAATTTAATAAACCCCATGTCCTTCAAAGTTATATCTTCATGCTTATGATTAAACTTTGAAAGATAGGAATGTCAATTGGTTGACATGTTTTGGTTGTTGTTTGTGTGGACAAACAAACCCTAATTTTCAGTTTATGTTGGCTGAAATTTGGGGTTTGATGGGTTTTATTTTGTTTGTTGAATGAAGTTTATGATTGTTCATTTGATGGTGCATGACCTAGCTTAGACCTTGTGTTGTTTTGGTTTGGTTGAATGTTTGGTTTTGGTTATTTTCGTTCAATTGGGTTGTAAGTTTTGTGCTTGTAATTTATCTATTTATTCATTGGATGTAATAATAGATTAGTAGTATTTATCTTTTACTAGAAAATATGTATTAGGATATATATTATGTAAGAGAAGATGCTCGGGAAGGAAGCACAAAAGGAAGACACAAAGTGGACTTGAAGCATACGGATGCGACATCAAGTGGGAGGTCCATTGCGATCTCAATTTTGTGTTGTTGGTAACCCTTAAGAAATACCAAATGACCACACTTGTGATGGCAAACAAGTGTGGTCACAATAGTAGCTATGGTTATGCACATGTTGTTGCTTATATTATGCTTGTTTGATTGTGATTTTGTGAATGATTGTGTGATATTTGGATATGATAAACAATCTTTATAAAAATGATCTTAACAAGCTTATATAAAAATGGTTCTTAATCATTAAAAGGCAATAAATGGTTATTAAAATGATTTAATGATTTAAAGATTAAAATGGGTTTTAATCAAAGGACCATAGCGTATCTTGTATTTGAAAGCATGCAAATACAAGTACATAGAGTTTTCTAAAACTTAAATTATGAAATCTCTAATGTCTTAATAAACAAGATCAACACCGTACTTTTACACAACACTTGAGTCACTTGGGAACTCTTAGTGGGATAAAGGTCACCTAACCATTTTGAGGGAACTTGTGATTTGAGGTGAGAATGCCATAATTGTGGGATAAAGGTCACCTAACTACTTATTTTGGCAAACTCACACGTGTGTGTAAGTAGGGTGTCTTGATTTTCAAACCATGTCAAATGGATCACCTATGATGTGGTTTCCAAATGGTGTTGATGGGATTAACATGCCGACTCTACATATGATGTTTCAAGTCGATCCCATCCTCTAGAAGTTGCAAATGGTTGCAACCGTCAATCGTTGACCACCTTATTAATTTAAATCGTGGGATAAAGATCACCTAACCACTATTTAAATGTAATGTTGGATTCTAGATTTTAATATTAAATTGACCTTAAAAGGTATTAATTATTAAAATATCAATATCGAAAATACTAAAATTGATCTTTGTTAAATTTTGTAGATGGCCACCAATAATAGTGATAATTATGATAACTCATCCGCGTCCGCCCAATCTTTACGAGCGATTCTCCAAAAGGAGCGTCTAAATCATAACATTTTATTGATTGTATCGAAACTTGAGAATCGTTCTCAAGCAAGAGAAACGATCATACGTTTTAGACGATCCTATCCCAGATCAACCTGCTGAGGATGATGAGGAGGCCTATAACGATTGGCTGAAGTACACTGAGGACTCCGTCCAAGTGTCTTGCCTCATGCTAGCAGCATGACTCCGGATCTCCAAAAGGAGTATGAACATCATAGAGGTTATGACATGATAACCCAGCTAAAGGAAACGTTCCAACAGCAAGCAAGGGTTGAGCGCTTCGAAACGGTTCGAGCACTCCATGCATGTCGTACGGACGACAACCAATCAGTTTCATCTTATGTACATAAGATGAAAAGCCAGATTGACCGCCTCAAAAGGCTTAATTGTCCCGTCTTGAAGGAATTGGCCACGGATTTGATCCTCAATGGCCTTACCAAAAGGTTCGAGACGTTCGTGTTGAACTACAACATGAATACTTGGGACAAAAGCATTGGTGAGCTTCACTCAATGCTCAAAATGGCCGAGGCAGCCATGGGTAAAAGTGTTTTACCTGTTCTCACTATTAATGAAGGTGGGAACAAGAAAAGGCCTTATCCCCACCCAAGGCAAGAGTTGCCAAGGGCAAGGGACCCATATGGGGGAAAGGGAAAGGGGTGGCAAGGGTGCCACCCAAAGCACTGGAGAAGAAGCAAAAGGTTGCTTCCAATGACCCATGCTTCAAGTGTGGGGAGATTGGACATTGGGCAAGAAATTGTCCCGTCCATCTCCAAGAGTTGAAAGCAAAGAGGGATGTCGGGCAGACCTCAAGTACAACATACATGATCCATATTGATTTAAACTTAATATCCTCTAACACATGGGTATTGGATACCGGATGTGGAACTCACATTTGCAATTTGTTGCAGGGGTTCAAAAGAAACAGTGACTTCAAGAAAGGGGATGTTAGCCTCTACATGGGCAATGGGGCAAAAGTTCAAGTTGAAGCCCGTGGTGACTACATCTTGAAACTTCCAAATGGTTTGGAAGTAATTTTGTATAATGTTTTGTATGCTCCTAGTTTGACTAGGAACATTATCTCTGTAGCCCTATTAAAACAATTTGGATATGTATTATCATTTATTGGAAATGGAATTCATGTTGCTTTGAATGACATGTTTTACTTTAAACCTATTCCCGTCAATGGTATTGATGAATTGGTTCGTGAAATCACATTGAATGATAGCTTGTTGTACCAAACTAGTACCAAGAAACCTAAATCGGATTTGAGTGACTCTTACCTTTGGCATTGTCGTCTTGGTCATATAAACAAGAAAAGAATTCAAACACTACAAAAGAATGGTCTTTTAAAAACAAGTGAATGTGATTCATTTGATGTGTGTGAGTCTTGTTTACAAGGTAAAATGACTAAGGCACCTTTTAGTGGCAAAGCCGAAAGGGCAAAATATTTATTAGGAATCATACATTCGGATGTATGTGGTCCTTTTAAGCCAATGACTAGGAATGGTGAAACATACTTCATTACCTTTACCAATGATTATAGTCTCTATGGGTATGTGTACCTATTAAGACACAAAGATGAAGCTTTTGAAATGTTCAAGATCTTTCAAAATGAAGTACAAAATCAACTCAACAAGTCGATTAAAGTTCTTCGCACCGATAGAGGAGGTGAATACCTAAGCGATGCTTTTCAAGATCATCTTAGGAATTATGGGATTGTCTCATAACTCACCCCACCTGGAACACCACAACATAATGGTGTTTCTGAGAGGAGGAATCGAACCTTATTGGATATGGTCCGATCTATGATGGCTAGAAGCATATTGTCTCTATCATTTTGGGGTTTCGCTTTGCTCTCCGCGGCCGTATTCTAAATATGGCCCCAACCAAAAAGGTGGAAAGGACACCCTTTGAGATATGGCATGGAAGAGTTCCATCCCTATCATACTTAAGGGTCTGGGGTTGTGAGGCTTATATTAAGACTCCCACCCCAAACAAATTGGAAATCTGATCCACCAAGTGCATCTTTGTTGGATATCCTAGAGATTCTATGGGATATTATTTCTATGATCCACTGGAACAAAAGGTGTTTGTTGCCAGAAAGGGTGAGTTCTTAGAAGCAAAGTTCCTTATGGAAGGAACTAGCAGTAGAACAGTGGATCTTGAGGAGGATCAAGAACCACAACCCGATGCATGTTTGGTTGAAACTAGCACTCAACATGAGGATGTTGAAGATGATCAAGTGGTTGATCAATACACACAAAATGTTCGCAGAAGTGGTAGAACTAGTTATCCACCTGAACAAACGGATTTTTCATGGATGGATGCTTTGTGGTAGATTCAGATGAACCAACCACATACCATGATGCAGTGTCCAATTCGGATTGTGACAAATGGCTCGAGGCCATGAGCATTGAGATGCAATCCATGTATGACAATCAAGTATGGGACTTGGTTGTACGACCTCTTAACTCCAAAGTAGTTGGAAGCAAGTGGGTTTTCAAGAAGAAAACCGATATGCATGGAAACTTGGATACTTATAAGGCTAGACTTGTAGCAAAGGGTTTTACTCAAACTCAAGGGGTTGATTATGATGAAACCTTCTCACCTGTTGCGATGCTAAAGTCTATAAGGATATGTTTGCCATAGCTACTCATTATGATTATGAGATTTGGCAAATGGATGTCAAAACCGCTTTCCTAAATGGATATCTTGAGGAAGATGTCTATATGGTTCAGCATGAAGGTTTTGTCGATCCAAAACATCCTAATAAAGTATGCAAGTTAAAGAAATCAATCTATGGATTGAAACAAGCATCGAGAAGTTGGAATCACTGTTTTGATGAAGAAATAACCAAATTTGGGTTCATCAAAAACGTTGATGAAGCATGTGTATATAAGAAGCTAGTGGGAGCATCATCATTTTCCTAGTATTATATGTCAATGACATCCTACTATTTGGAAATGACATTCCAACCATGGAGGGTGTAAAAGCCTGACTTGGAAGCTGTTTCTCCATTAAGGATCTTGGTGAAGCCACCTATATTCTGGGAATAAAGATCTGTAGGGATAGATCAAGGCGGTTGATTGGTTTGAATCAAAGTGCATACATTGATAAGATCTTGAAAAGGTTCAAGATGGAGAACTCTAAGAAAGGTACGATACCTATTAAAAGAGGAACGATATTGAGTACGACTCAATGTCCTAGCTCAAAGGATGAGCAAGATAAAATGAAGGCAATCCCATACGCATATGCTATTGGATCCATCATGTATGCAATGATATTCACTCAACCGGACGTGTCATGCTCCTTAAGCATGACAAACCGATACCAGCAAAATCCTGGAAACAGTCATTGGATGGCTGTTAAGAACATACTTAAGTACCTAAGGAGGACAAAAGATATGTTCCTAATCTATGGATCTGGTGATGAGGAACTCGTTGTAAAAGGTTACATGGATGCGAGTTTCCAAACCGATCATGATGATTCACGATCACAATCGGGATATATTTTCATTCTGAATGGAGGAGCGGTCTCTTGGAAGAGCTCCAAACAGGATGTGGTGGCTATATCAACTACAGAATCAGAATACGTCACCGCCTCATTGGTAGCTCAAGAAGCTGCATGGTTGAAGAAATTCATTGCCGATCTAAGGGTTGTCCCTTCCATTCAGGACCCCCTAGAGATCTTTTGTGATAACGAGGGTGCGATTGCCCAAATCAAGGAACCTCGTGCTCATCAAAAGCTAGGCACATTGAGTGGAGATTCAACTACATACGAGATGAAGTTGAAAAGGGAAAGATATGTATTCGCAAAGTTCACACGGATCAAAACATTACGGATCCTCTCACGAAGCTCCTTGAAAAGGCAAAGCATGAAGGTCATACTTGTGCCATGGGACTTCGATATTCTAGTGATTGGATTTGATCTGTAATTTTGTATTTGGATATGTGGAACCTTTTATTATTTGAATAAAATTATTTGGTTATATGTTTCAATTAATGTTCCAATTTAGCATGTTTAATCCATGAGTAACTTGTTTACTCTAAATGTCTATAGTCGTTAAGACTTGTGGGAACAAGTGTGAGGGTAAGATTATTATGAACTTGGATTGGTTGATATTCATAAGGATGAATATAGAGCAATGGGTTGCTACCAAGGTTCATAGATATTTGTGGGATACAAATATTGAACTAACCCGCATCTCAACTTTTACTATATGGAATCTTATTGATTGATCATAAGTAAATTTGAGTAAAGGCGAATATCATTTGATATCCTCAGACCTGAGATACATATTGGGTTTTGATATTCACCAAGTGTCATACCTTGATCTAGTTATCCGCTGTTCTGAAATAATGGACAGTACATGAGACTATGTTCAGGTGTGACACAAGGTGATTGTGAGAAACGTATGTAGTTAAGATGAGGTTTGTTCCTCTTATTCGTTGAGAGTTAGATGTCTAAGGCCTGATAAAGTTAAATCAATGGAGAATGATCACTCTGTGTCTCTAGGCTTTAACATGACATCTGCGACAAAGGGATAGATGATTGATTCACCTAAAACATTTCAAGTATTGTACTTGAAGGAGATGATGTTATTGAATGGCATTTAGTCATACGTATTAAGGGTAGTAAACCGTTGTTAGGCGGTATTTACTGCTTGCATCAATCTTCTATGAATCTTGTGCAAGTGGGAGATTGTTGGTTCTTATATGCCTAAGACACATACAAGATTGATGTGGTTAGTACATTATGATCCAAGTCAGGTCATACCCAATAACAAGCTATACAAACACCAATAATATTTTTATTGATAAGATCATACAAAAATATTGACACCTATTTAGAAAATTGGTTTTCTAAATATTGCTTTTGTGATAGAACAACATTATATGGATAATTTGTTCATGAGATATTTATTTGTTTCATTATTTAAGTTGTTAAATAATGTCAAATAAAAGTGTGTCATGTTATAAAATTAGACTATGTTTTAATTTTTTAACCTAAATGCGTGGAAGAGTGTTTAATTTTAACAAAATATCTAATGGGTGGGAAACCAAATTTGAAAGGATATTTGGCCGCCCAAGGGGGCCTTGGAAACACCATATTATGTCTTGTTTCATGCAAGACTTTATGACTTACACACTCTTCTATCATTTACACTTTCTCTCTCTTCCTTTCACTCAAGCAAGAACACTCAAAAACCTCTTGAAAAATTCGGATTTGTGGCTGAAATTTGGGGCTGAATTTTGGATTTAGATAGTAGCTTTGGAAGATTGTTTGGTGTAAAGCTCCCTAACAAGCAAGGTGTTTGGAAGAAGCTTGTGGGTATTACACTTGAGGTTTTCTCCTTTGAAGGCTAGCAACTCAAGAACATCATCATCTTCTTCATTCCTTTCATCCACAACATGTGTCCTAAAAGGTAGATTTGTATGAACACCCTATGGGTGTTATTGTTCATTTTGTATGCTAGCTTTTCACATAATAAAGATCCTTTTGTCTATGGGTTTGTTGTTTTACACATGATAATGGTAATTTTTCAGAAACTTTAACATGTTTAAAGTAGTATATTCCGCTGTGTTTCATATGTTTAAATTGGTTTCATATGTTTAAATGGTTAAACATCTTGTAAATGGTATGACAAACCCTAACAATCAAATCCGTTATTTAAGTCTTATAGCTTGTATGTTCGTGTTTTAACAAGGACACAATTTTCTCCAACTCTTCATATTTTCTTTGATAGTCATATTCAGCCCTTTTAAAATAAGATTTTAAAACATTTAGAAACTCAATATCGGATTTAATCTCCATATTGTAGTCCTGATACAGTTTAACCTTAGCAATACATGCAGGCGTACAAAGATGTTCATATACCTTAATATCATTTGTTCCTACCATGAGTGCTTGAGCAGGAGTCACATCCTATACCAAAAGCTCCAGTCAACTTCTTGAGACATTACAGCTATCCCTTTGACTTTCTAGTGGGCTTTGATGTAGAAGGATGTGTGGATGCTTGTGGGGTTCCTGAATTTGATCTGGGAGCCTTGCATTCCCTTGCAAAATGACCAAGCTGGTTATAGTGGTAACATTTGGCCTTAGTTTTGTCAAACCTAAATTTGCCGTTGGTGGGTTCTGAGGAATTGCCTTCTAGTTCTCTTGAAGAACTTCTTTGCTCTGTAGGTTAAGAGAGCCATTTGTTGGACTATGTCCACGTACACCATATCATCTGGACTAAAGCACTCTAGATCATCAAAGCAATACCGAAAATCACTAGAGTGTCCACTTCTTGAGACAAAGGCACAGCCATCCTGAAGGCACTATGTTAAGCCTATTGAGACCTTGGAGTATCAGGAAAAGTAGTGTATGGTCCAGATGAGCAGGATGGCTATTGGGTGTAGTGCTCAGGTACTGTTGAGGCTATGTGGTCTTGAGCCTTCAGCAACCATCAAAGCGTTGCTAGTAGGAAGACTCAAGGGTTTGCTTGTCTGATGGCCTCTTTTGCTCTCCATCTCCAAATGGTATCCATCAAGGATGCCATAGAGTTCGGTCATGGTGAGGGTGTTCAGATTTTCTGTCCTTTGGATAGAGACATAGTAGAATGTCCACTTATTAGGGTGCACTCATGAACTTTATTGTGAGGTCTCTAAGTTCAGGAGTAATTCCCACAGACTGAAAGAAGAAACGAGATCCATGTACCTGAAATATTACTGACTAAGAGTCTCTCCAGTAATGTAGGTGAAGTTCTCAAACTGCTGCTTCAGTGAGTCCTTCTTGGAGTCATTTGAGCTAGAGTACATTTGAGCAAGTGCATCAAACAGTTCTTTGGCTGACTTGCAATGCTCAAACCCCACCATGATGGAGTTGGGTATTGCAGTCATAATAATAGTCATTGCATTGCTGTCAATGTCCATCTTCTTTCGGTCCTCATCAGAGTAATCTTCAACGACCTTCTTTATCATAGCACTGTTTCCACCGGGTGCTGCCACCTTGGGTTTATATGGGCCATTGACAATAGAATACCACATCTTGCTATCTTGATACCTGATAAAGCCTTCCATGCATCTGCTTCATGACCTGAAGTTTTCAGGAGTAATGATGGGAGCTTTAGTCATTGTTCCCATCTCTACTTTAGACTTGTTGAGGTCCATTTTGAGTGAGGTGTAAGGAGGAGTGAAAAACAGGTTGATTAGGATGGTAAGATCTCATAATCAAGAGCCTAAAAAGCTCTGATACCAATTGCAGGATCGGTTTTGTCATGTAACACCCGATTATTTATTTATTTTGAAGCCGACGAAAGAAGAAAAAGAAATAAAGTCCAAAGTCGAGGGACCAAACTTGCCAACGAGAGAAAGTTGGGTGAATTGAAGTATTTGAAGGGAGAGGGCAGCCCTTACCCTCTCCCCACACCCAAAATTCAGCAAAGAAAAGAGAGGAGAAGAAGAAAGGGAGAAAAGAGAGAAAAAGTTGGTTCGGGCGGATTCAACTAAGCAACATTGTCGTGTAGCAGGTCTAAACGAAGCTCTATTTCTCAGTGTGGTTTGTGTGAGTTCTATGACCCCTCTTTTACACGTTTTTTGAATGATTTTAGGGCTAGAACACATCTGAAAATCTTTTTGAAGTATGTGTGTGTTTGACCCGTGTGTATGTGTTTGTGTATGATGCGAGTGATGCATGATTTCGGGCTTGTGTGTGTGCTTTTATGGTGTTGTGGTATGCATTCCTAAGCTTTAGGATGGTTGATTTAGGCTTAGAATGGGTTTGGATGAGCTTGGAGGTCGAAAATGGCAGACTGGGTTCGGGATGAACTGCATTCTGCATCAGCTAGGGCTAGGCGACCGAATAGTTGCCATGCGGTCGAATGAGGTGCGATTGATGTTCATTTGCACGATTGGAGGCCAGTCGCATGGGGAGTCATGTGACTGAGAGCCCATTCACATAAATGCTCATCCGCATTAGTTTCATCCGCACAAAGTGTTCATTCGCATTAGTTCCATTCACATAGGACTCATCCGCATTGAGTCCATCCGCATTAGGTCCATTCGCATGGGTGTTCATTCACGTAGGTGTTCATCCGCATTTGTCCATTCGCGTGATGTTCAGTCACCTGAAGGCAATGCGACTAAAGGGTGCCCATACGCCCAAGTAGGGCTGGTGTACCGAGGAGAACGTAGTGTATTACTGACTTTCGGGGGAAAGTGCAAATGTAAGTTTTGACGTGGAAGTTTCCCGTAAGTTCATGTAAGATGACTGTTAGGGCCTTAGAGGTTATGTTAGGAATGATGTTGATGTTATTGTTGATGATGTATGGTGTTGTATGTTTATGCATGATGTATTCTATGTATGTATGATGATGATGCCCTGTATGATGATGTTATTGGCCGTGTATGTTGATGTTCCTTATTATGATGTATGCTTATCTTTCCCATGGACTTACGTTAAATGTTAATGAATGAAATGAAAGTATTATCTAACGTAAAGTGAAAGATAATGAAAAGAGGAACATGATGAATGAATGCATGGATTAATGAACGAATGAATGTAAGAAAGGCTTGCAAGCAAATGTATGGAGGTGCACACCCAATGAAGGTGTTAGCTCAACGGTGTGCGGGTTAGCTACCCCGAAGGATGCACACTGGGTCCAATATTTGTGATTGACCATATGTATGGGATCCTTGTCGCTTGCCCTAGGTGCTAGAGTCAGCTTCGTGCACAATGTTTGAGGTCTATGGAAGACCTCAGGCCTAGTTACCCATTTCGTGCACAATGTTTGGGGTATAGCATATGGCATTGATCCAGAATGAAAGAGAAAAGATAAGTGGTTAATGTACTTAACCTAGGTACTAGAGTCAGCTCCGTGCCCAATGTTCAAAGTCTATGAAAGACCTCAGGCCCAGTTACCCACTTCGTGCACAATGTTCGGGGTAATGTACATGTCATCGGAAGTAATGAACGTACGTATGAATGTAAGAAGTATGAACTAATGAGAATGATAATGACGTACGACGAATGAATGAAAGTTAATGAATGACGAAGATAATAATAATATTATTTATGTGTACGTATGATGTATGATCGCATGAAAGTAAAGAACGGATCTAACGAAAGAAAAGTGTGTTTTACTATAAAACTAGAACTCACTCAGCAAAGCTGAGTTTTATGTGTTTCTAGTTGGCAGGTAATGATTGTTGAGGATGGCACGGGGCGGCTACTCAGCTCTTTTGGATGGCATCCATTTTTATAATGCTTTTGTGATGTAATGCAACATGTATTTATATGTTTAAGTGCGATGATCGACCAGCTGTGAGCGTTCCGGGAATGGGGCCTTACATTTCATCAGGCTTGTTGACTCCTGATTCAACATAACTTTCTGATGGAATAGCCTTAGAAGCAACTTGACAAATAGACATCTATGTTGGATGATCCTCCTCATCAGATAATGATTTGGATTCCTCTAAAGAGCTTGTAGAATCACCAAACTCAACAGGCTTAGTAGTAACAGGAGATGTTTGAACAGGTGATATGGGTGAGTGATGGATTGGAGATATATGTGGAGAAATGGTGGGTTGTGCTTGTAGTGATGGGATTGGTGTTCTTTGGAGTGATGGGATTGGTGTTCTTTGGGGTGATGGTATTGGTATTCTTTAGGGTGATGGTATTGGTGTGGGCATAAATGGTGAGGCCATTCAACATCATGAACAGAAGGTCCAGTGTGAAGATCACCCCTACATCCACTTGGGGTGACACTATCCTCTGTCTTTCAGCCCTTTCAATAGCTTGCTCAGTAACAGTTTGTTGGTCATGAGCAGGTTGTTCTTCTTCTTGATCAGGCTCATCAACAGGAGCCTCTTGTGCTTATTCTTCTGGATTTATCTGCTGTAACATCTAGGGAAACAATGGAAAGAAAGTTCCACTGTAAAAGTTCCTAGGATCTCTCTTCTTGATGTACTTGTAAGACTTGGCATTATAATGAGGAATATGGTCCTTTAGGTACAATGTCAGGAAAAGCTTCATTGATGAGGTATTGCAAGAACCTTGGATACATCAGGAACATATGTCTTCTCCCTTCTTGAATGTTTGATACCAGACCATTAAACACATAAGCAGACATGTTGAATGGTCTGTTAGTGCATGAAGCACATATAGCAAATGAGTTGATTACTGGAATTTCATTCCATCCAGTCATCCTCTTTGACAAGCAATGTTGGTAAAGATGAATCATGAACCTCCATTGTAAGTCAACCAATCCTTAACAATTTTTTTCCTTCATAACTCCCTCATATCCAATATTAGCAAAGAAAGAGGTAATATCATCGTCTTCAAACTCTAAGGGAGTGTTGGCATCATCCCCAAACTATAGAAATTGTCTCACAGTTTGTTTAGTGATGTTCAGAGTATGATGATCAGTGATTCTTCCAGACAGATTCCTTACACCAGCTATCTCTGTCATCGTAGCAGTGCTCCAAAAAGACCTCATGAATCTCTTATAAATGATTGGTCTAATAGTGATTGCATGAGCAACTCTGGTAGTGGATATAATCTGATCATGTCTCTTAGACCTTCTGCCTCAGGTACATCAAGGTCGAGATAACTGCTGAGCTTGTGGAGCTTGCTCAAAGTGAGATTTGCCATGTATCCTACATTAGAGGCATATGTATTAGAAAGATTAATAATACTCAACAGATTGTAAAACATGCATCAAGTAAAATTTCTCATTTTGACTTTTTATGGTCAAAATTGAAAGCTTACAGGTATCGTTCCATAATACTTATACCTATACTTGATGTTATCATGAATAATCACTGTTATTTTTTTATACATGCCTAAAGTGATCATTTTTCCTGTTTTTAACCCATTTTAACTCTTAGAATAAAGATTTGCTTTCTCATTTTTAATCTTTTAATTATGCTCTGTTCATATGATGAACAAGGTGGTGAAAATCATGGTGAAAATTATTTGTTTGTTGTTATCTTCTTAGTTAACTTGTTCATTGCTGTAAAAAATCATCATCATTTCTTAATCCAGGTTTGATTTTGAATCACCATTTTGACCTAGGGTTCTAAGTTCATTACTGGTTCAAAAGTCAGACATTTTAGGTCATAAATTTCAAAGATTATCACCTTTTATTTGATACAATAGTTGTAGAGAATCAAACAGAGGACAAATGAGGTAAGAAAGAAGTAGAACATAGGTTTGATGATGAAGATGATGAGTGATGAAGAACAGTGAATTTCGCCCGTCGCACTATGAAGTCTCTCAAATTTGAAAAGTATTAAATGACCTTTTGAAATGGCTTTAAATGGTCAATTAATATCTTCTACAAAAATTATAAGTTTCAGAACAAATATGGTCAATTTTTAAAATCACTGTAGCAAATGTAGATGAATTTTGTTCAGCAGCATTTGTGTACTGTTACAAATACGAAAGAGTATAAACTTAACGACATTTGTTCACTGTAACAAATGCAGTTGAACAAAGTTAGTTAGTATTTGTTGTTGTTACAAATATGGCTAAACAAAGTTAGTTAGCATATGTGTACTATTACAAATGCAGTTGAACAAAGTTAGTTAGCATATGTGTACTATTACAAATGCAGTTGAACAAAGTTAGTCAACATTTGTGTACTGTAACAAATGCGGTAGAGTAAAATTGCTTTATCCACATTTACTTCAACAAATACGGATACCAATGAAGATGATCACATTTATTGAGTTTCGTCATGATGACAAAAGAAATTAAACACTTTGTTTAGTCATTTTGATGCACATTAAGTGTCGATGTCAACCACATCGAAGAAATGCAGATGAGTAAAAAGATAAGCGACAATGCAAAGGTGTTCTGCATTAACAAATGCGATAGAACACTTTTGTCCGCATAGGTTTTTAGCACCAAACTTTCATGTATTTTTGACACAAATGCGGTAGAGTTGTCTTGTCCGCATTAGTTTCACTTGGTTTTAAATGACATAAACATTTACCCGTATTGGTTATATGCATGGGTTACCTTCACACGAATTAACCAATACATTTTCCCGCATTAAATTTTGACTTAGTAAAAGAAAAATGTTTCTGTAGAGATATTATTCTTTTGAATTTTCTTTATTGTTATGAAGAACTGTCTTTGATTGACTTGTGTCTTATGAAGTTGTTTGGGTTGTTAATTATTGCTTGGATTTGACTTGTATATCAAAGATGATACAAGTTTCCCATTGATTAATGATCTTGGACTTCTTATGCTTTCATAAATCTACATAAGTTGAGATACAATAGTCTAACTTTTGCATCAACATAGACAGTTTCTTTTTTATTTGTTTTAAAGTTTTAGGAAAGTAAATATCTATATCTATACACACTGATCAAAATTTTAAATTACATCAAAATTTTAAATTACTTCCCTTAAAGTATATATCCATACCTAGATAGAAACTTTAAAGATTTAAAACTTTTGAAGATGAATTATTTTTGATTTTTTTGTTTTTCTAATTTAAGAATGAAGAGAAGTATACCTTTTGGTGGGATCATATCAATCTTACATTACACATGTGCATTCTTTTTCAAATAAATGGACATGTTTATGAACTTATTGATTGAAGGTATGTTTGTCCTCTTAAACACATAACTGCTTAATATTTTAATGCATGTGATGTTTATCATGTTTTTTGTTTGTTTGATTATTCAACATATACCTCACACAGAAGCATGGAATGATCAACTATCCTCACACACAGAACTGTTTCATAACTTGATTTACAAGGTCACTTAAGTTATGAGATCTCCTTTTCACTAATCCTTATTAGGATTCTTTTACTTTGATCCTTTTCATGATTTGATCCACATTGGGATTCTTTTCACTTCACTTTGAAAGGTGATCCATGATTGGATTCTTTTGCTCATTCACAAGGAATGTATTATTTTTGTAGATTCATCCAATTTGGATGTGTTCCTCACTAGGAATATTTTGGATCAATACATCTACACTATGTGCTTATTTCTTCAGGTCTTTGCTTCGAAAAATAGAGATGAAACATGATGTAGGTGAAAGAGATTTATAAATTATCATTACCTGGTGTGTTTAGGTTACTACACACACATACACTTAGATAAGCCAATACATACCTATACTCTGAGATGTGTGTTTCACCATTGAATAAGATTTTTGCAGGATCAATGTTTGTCACTTAACACTTTGTTTTCTCTCAAACTCACCTAGAACAACACTCGTTTTAAGATAGAATCAGTAAGAGTTGATCACAATATAGAAAGTAGTAAAGAACACAGGAAGTAATTCTCAAGATACTTTTATATATTGCTTCTCAACTCAATAATACAAGACTCTTACAAGCAGTGTGGAATGAGTTACAAAGAGAAACCATATATAATACTACCTACAGCTGGATATACTTTGATACCAGCTGGGATCCTATAACTAAAGCCTATACTACAAGACTATAGTTTAAGGTATCTCGGATAAAGTCTTATCTGAGATTTGGTAGTCAGGACATGTCCCTGACTTACCTTTTGTCACCAACTAAAGTTGGTAACATGTACTATCATAAAAAGGTGAACAGTGAAATAAAGTATGGTCAACTGCATGGCTCTTTGAGAAAACGCCATACAGTGTCAGAGGTCTGCAGCAGAATGTCAGAGATCATACTTGTGTCCACTGGTTCATAGCAGTGTCTTTCGAAGGTTAAATGGCTTCGGAAGAGTAAGTACTTCCGAAGCCACTTATACTTTGGAAGAGGCTGCTTCTTCCAAGGCTTGGAGACTTCTTCTTTTCATCATACTTCGGAAGTGGTCTTCAGCTTTGTTAGGACCTGGTATTTGACTGAAATACCTAGAGATCACGTGTATACCAGATCAAATAGTGCGAAATCCTATTTGATTGGCGATCCAATCAGTGAGAACACACGAAGAATCAATCAAGGATTGAAACTAACGTTAGAAATCGATAAGGAATCGATCTACTGTGTTCTATGAACTTGGAGAACGATTTGAAAGGTTTCTGGACGGCTAGGGTTCGTCTGGAATCGTACTTGATCGAGCGCTCTTGTTTTTCACGAATTGAGTTGTATTTATAGGTTGGCACTATTCAATCGTGCAACTGAACCATTAGTTTGGTTCAGTCGTGCGATTGAACCATGCGGTTGGTTCATTCGTGCGACTGAGTGTTCAGTCGTGCGACTGAGCCAATCTTATGTTACAGTCGTACGACTGATCCAGTCCTGGTTATCGACCAACTATGCGAATGGCTTCCAATTGGCCGAATGGACATGAAAATGACCCATTCGACCGAATAGAAGGGGGAGAATGAAACAGTAGACCGACTGAGGCTCAGTCGGTCAACTAAAGAGGCGAATGAAGGAGACCGAATGAGTCAGTCGACCGACTGAGACTCAGTCAGCCGACTGAATGCGATTGACTAGGCCAATCGTACGACTGAGACTCAGTCGCCCGATTGAACTGAGCGAATGAGGTCAGTCGGCCGAATGAACCTAGGTTCAGTATTAAGGGTCTCAGTCGATCGCATCTCACTCATCACTCCAATAGCACCCTAAATCGCGTTCTTTACCGTTACTCTGTCAAAATTGCCATAGATTCTGATATACATTGTTGTTAAGTTTCTTACATTCGAGTGACATTTTACAGGTACATTACTCTTTGAATCCTACCAAAATCAGCACATTACCGACCTACAATAGCGACACTGGATTGAATCAAGAACCGAACTGTGAAATGACCTAATCACCTATGTAAATGAAGCAAAATGTTAAAATTGAGTTTAATAGGTTATTAGTGACAAGTAGACGAGGCTAATGGACCATTAAACACTGTTAAATGACTTAGATTGGTCAAGATTCAACCCACAGGCGATCGAACAGTGGGGCAAGCGACTGGTCGTTCGAATGAACTCCAATCGCACGATCGAACCTTACGATTGGATCATTCGACCGACTGAACCACCCGAATGAGTCCAGTCGGCAGATTGAACTCAATCGCATGTCTCAATCAGCCGATTGAACTCAATCGCATGTCTCAATCAGCCGATTGAACTCAATCGCATGTCTCAAACAGGCGACTGACTTCAGTCGCATGATTCATTCGCACGAATGAATCAAAATGACTTTCAACTTTACACTTAGAACAGAAGTTTGCATGTCTTATGTACTAATGGTTCTATGTCTTGTGTGTTTCAGATAAATGGCAGAAAGGTGGTCCATAAATCCAAAGCACAACATCTGTGCCCATTTGGATCACACCACCAGGAACGGGGCTGAGTTTACCGACATTATAGCCTTTCTGAGACGGTCCCAGATTCATAAGGCTATCTCCACGCCTTGCACGCCATATAGATCACTCCATCAGGCATTCTGGGAGAATGCCTTGGTGGACCGCTCTCGTGAGCCGTACTGTATTAGGAGCTCTATACTGGGCCATGATATGAGATCTCTGCTGTCGACATTCAGAGGGTCCTAGAGTTCGGGGATGACGCTGATCATCCTACTAAACTACATCCGTTCAGTCGTGCGACATTCAAAGGGTCCTAGAGTCTCCTGGTTCAGTCGTGCGACTGAGTCAATCGTGTGAAGTTCTTCATGCTTATGGTTCATTCGCATGAGCCATTCGCATGAGAACTTCATTAAGTTAAATTTGAATGTTCTAATTAATTAACATAATATTATATGTAATCATTCAAGTAATCATAAACCCAATCAATTCAGTCACAACTCATTAATGAACTATTAAACATTATAACCAACAGACTATCAATATCAGTTCATTAATCATACCAAACAAGATCTATTACATCACATATCATGATCTAGGGACAAACATGTATCAACAAGCTTATTCTTCTAAGACTTGAACTTCGGAAGTATACACTTGACTTCAGAAGTATAGTTCTGTCTTCGGAAGTTGATCTTTCACTTTGTCTTCGGAAGAACTTTACAACCTTCGGAAGTTCCATGCTAAGCTTTGGAAGCCTTTGCATGCAGTACCAAAAGTATCTAAGTGACTTAGTTTTGGTTGCATTAGTCTACTTCTTGATCCAACAATTTTAGTTCATCACAGGATATGTCTTCTTTTCCAAGTTGAGGCTACCCACATATTTGGTAAGTCATGTCAATCTTTTAAAATTTGAATTAAGCATAGTGAATGATATAATGACTGTAATTATATCATGTCCCTTTGGTATATAGATCTTTTTCTTCATCAAAATTGACTTCTTTTTGTAATTTTCTGAATTTTAAATTGTTTTTGATGTTTTGTTTGATTTTATTCAAGTTTGATATGCCAATTAATTGAACTAGGAATTCAAACCAACTAGGTTCAAATATCTTGGTGAATATATCAGCCAATTGATTTTTAGTGGGAACTTGAATCAATTTGATTAACCCTTTTTCAGCATAGTCTCTCAAAAAATGATATCTAATTTCAATGTGTTTTGTTTTTAAGTGCTGAACGGATTGTTTGTAATAAAAACAGCAGTTGTGTTGTCAATGTGAATCGGAGTATGCAATAAGTTAAAACCATAATCAAGCATCTGGTTTTGAATCTAAAGAACTTGAGAGCAACAAGTTGATGCTGAAATGTACTTAGCTTCTGATGTTGAAATAGATACATCTTCTTGCATTTCTAGGAGACCAATCTGGGACCAAGAAATTGACAACCACCAAAAGTGGACTTCCTATTGAAATTGCATCCCCCATAATCACTGTCAGTGAAGGCATAGAGATTGAAATCTCCTTCCTTTAGATACCACAATCCAAGAGCAGGCTTTCCCTTGAGATATCTAAATATCTTTTTAACAACATTCACATGAGATTCCTTGGGATCTGCTTGATATCTGGCACACACATAAATACCAAACATAATGTCAGGTCTATTGGCTGTTAGATCATAAGTGAACCGATCATAGATCAATAGCGAGTCTGATCCACTGATTTCCCTTCTAGATCAGATCCTATCTTTACTTTAGTATCAACAAATATTCTGATGGACTAACAATCAACAAGGCGGAATTTCTTCAACATTGTTTCCATGTATTTCAATTGATTAGTGAAGATTCCATCTGTCGTCTGTTGGACTTGCACTCCTAGAAAGAATATGAGTTCTCCCATTGCACTCATTTGGAATTTTGAATGCATCAAATCTTCAAAACCTTTGTAGAGTAGCTTGTTTGTTGAGCCAAAAATGATATCATCCACGTAGATCTGGACCAACAACATGTCTCTTCCTTTTCTTTTTCTAAAGATAGTTCGATCAATCTTTCCTCTTTCATACCCATTTTCAAGAAGGAAAGATGATAGAGTCTCGTACCACTTTCTTGGGGCTTGGTGAAGACCATACAAGGCTTTGTCAAGCTTGTAAACCCTATGTGGAAATTCAGGATCTTCAAAGCCAGGTAATTGAGTCACATAGACTTCTTAAGCAATCTTTCCATACAAGAAAGCACACTTTACATCCATTTGATAAACAGTGAACTTCATGGATACTGAGTATGCAAGAAAGATTCTTATTACTTCTAATCTGGAAATAGGTGCAAACACTTCGTCATAGTCAATTCCTTCTTCCAGAGTATACCCCTGTTCCACCAGTCTTGCTTTGTTTCTGATGACAATTCCTATATCATCATTTTTGTTTCTGTACAACCATCTGGTACCGATAGGGTATTGTCATTCGGGAAGATCTACCAGTTGCCATACTTCTTGCTTCTTGAACTATAGCAATTCTTCCTGCATTGTTTCTATCCAACTATTGTCTTGAAGAGCCTTTTTGATGTTTTTGGATACTGTTTGATAAAGAAAGCATGAGAACAAACAGATGTTTGCAATACTGGACTTGCTTCTTATCACCCTTTCATTGAGTTCACCAATAATGCTTTCTACTAGATGATTCTTGTGTATTCTGGTGGTTGGAATTGAGTCACTAGCAATTGTTACATCAAGATTGGAGACATTCAGATCATCATGGTGAGTGGCACCTTCATATTGTACTGTTGGAGAATTATGAAGATAATCATATTTTGTTTCTATGACTACTTCAGCATTAGCAACACTTTGATTGCTTCCATGGTTTGATGTTCTTTCTGTTTCAACTTGAGGAGTAGCTTGATCTTGATTTCTGACCTCAGTTGATGGGTCTTCTGTATGTGATTAACAAGCTGGGACCGGCTTCATTTGAAACACTTTGATTTTGAGATGGTTGTCTGACAGGATTAGCTTGTTATGGAGCATCTTCATTCAGTTGTTTAGAAGTGGTTGGATGAACCATGGAAATTCATTTCTTCTTTCTACTCCTGAATGAGGTTTAGTTGAAGGGATATTTCTGACATCAGACAAATGAAATTGATCAAAAGATTTTGTAAATGAGTCAATATCAAACAACCAGTCAGGACCATTTGTAGATTTGGGAAATGAATGTTCCTTGAATTGAACACTTGTTAATTCATTAATGATGTTTAATCTAGGATAAACTCTCTATAAGCCTTTGAAACTGAAGAATAACCTACAACGGATCCTTAATCAGACTTGGATGAAAATTTTCCCAAATAGTCTCTGGTGTTAGTATTGAGACATGACTACCAAATGACTTAAAAATCCAATAAATGGTTTTCTATTTAACAATAGTTCATAAGGAATCATTTTGTTTTCTTTTACAATCAGAGTTCTGTTTTGCACAAAGCATGATGTGTTCACTGCTTCTACCCAGAAGGAAATTGGCAGTTTAGCATCAGCTAGCATTGTTCTTACTACTTCAATCAGTGCTCTATTTCTCCTTTCATCTACCCCATTTTGTTAAGGAGTCTACACAGAATTAATGAGCAATGCCTTTGGTTTCACAAAAGAAACTCATATCTTCATTTTTAAACTCTGTTCCATTTTCACTTCTTATTGTTTTGATCTTATGATCAAGCTGGTTTTCAATTTTTGTGATAAAATCTTTTATTATTTGGGATGCTTCATTTTTATGAAGTAAGAAGAAAACCCATGTAAATCTTGAAAAGTCATCAATGATCACCAAACTATACTGTTTCTTTCTAATACTCATAACATGAGTTGGTCTAAAAAGATCCATATATGAAGTAGCTTTAATGGAGTATTGTTTGTGTTTACAAGATTTGGTTTGTGAGAAGATTTAAGTTGTTTCCCTTTAAGGCACGATGAAAGTGATCAACGAAATGAAATTCTTTTTGGGGAAGACCAATGACATGGTTTCCTTTGACCAATATGTTCATGTTTTTAATGTTTGTGTGCCCTAAACGTCTGTGCCAAAGCTGAGACTCATCAAATGATGCTTTTGATAGAAGACAAGTTTCTTTTTTTGGTGTAGCAGAATTCAGGTTTAAGACATAGGTGTTATTCTTCCTCGGGGTCTTTAGGACAACCCATTCTTTAGGAATTTGAAATCCTGGTTTCAAAATGTAGCAATGAGCATGGTAAAGTAAGTTGATATTTCTTGTCACAGATCTGAGACACGCTGAGAAGTTTGAAATTTTGTTGTTCATAGTAGTTCTATCTATCAAAGCTCAGCATCCCATTTGTCATAGATCCTTCACCCGTGATTTTTCCACCTTGTGAATCTCCTCCGAATTCCACAGTGTTCCTTGTATATGCTTGAAGTCATGAATGAGGGAACGATCTACAGTCATGTGTTGGGAGCATCCACTCTCCACGTACCATAAGCTATTGGACCTATATGGATGACCCTGCAAGCACAAAAGAACTAAATAGAATATGGAACCCAAGCCATAATGGTCTTGGGTTTCCTGTTCCTATTCGTGATGGTGACTTCTTGTTACTTTCCTCTAAACAGTGACTTAGAAAGAGGTGTTTTGGGATATTTCTGATCATATTTTGAATGTTTTATCTCATCAGTATCAACAAAAGAGTTCAAAAGAATAACAAAACCTTTGGTCCCTATTTCTTTGAAGAAATCTGACCTGTTTTTTATTATCAAACATCATTTTTCATTTTGGAAGATCATATGTTTGCTTGATGTTGTGATATTGGTTTCTTTAAATCACCTTCAACTCTTTTATGTTACCTATGTCATTATCTGAGCTAGAAGTCCAAGATTGATTATTACGAAAGTGACTTCTGACTTTGGGTTTCATAGATGATATAGGTGAGATGGGCTTGGTTTCGGGAGTTCTCAACCCTTTTTGCTTGAAGTAACAATCAGATGTATTGTGATTGTTCATATCACAGACTGAATAGTATTTATTAAAATAGTAGTCTTTAGTGGAGTGATTGTTCATGTCACATATAGAGTAGTATTGATTGAAAAAGTACTCTTCTATTTTGTGATTAGACATTTCACAAATGTCACAATACATATGTTTGTTTCTTGAATCTGATTTTGCTATTGCTGACTCAGTTGATTACTCATTGATTGTTTCACAACACTACTTTTGTTGACTGTTTTAGGCTGTTTTTTCTCAACCTTTTCTTGACTTCTTATTCAAACTGATTTACATGCTCCATATTGCAGATGCTAAAACCTACTCTTGTTTTGAATTTCATGATTGTTAGGACGTTTAGGTACGGAGTACTAACTCATTCTGCGCGTATACCAACTCAAATAGTGTGGAATCCTATTTGATTGGCGATCCAATCAGGGAGAACACAATTAAGATCAATCTAATGATTAATGAAACGTTATGAATGATTAGAACATGATCAACTGTGATCTATGAACTTGGAACAGGTTTTCTTGAGTCTCTGGATGACTAGGGTACGATTATGTGCGTAGGTATTCGAATTGTTAAGTTTTTCCACGAATTAGGTGGTATTTATAGGTTAGGGTTTTCCATTCGTACGACTGAACCATTAGCATGGTTCAATCGTGCGACTAAAGCATGCGGTTAATCCATCCGCACGACTGAAGGTCCAGTCATGTGACTGAGTCAATCTTATGTCTCAATCTTGCGGCTGATCTAGTCTCCTGGTTCAGTTGTGCAACTGGTCCTTTAGCACGAAGTATCCATGTGTATGGTCCATTAGCATGGTCCATTCGCATGAGAACTTCACACGATTAAGTTTGAACATGTTTCTCAATCATTATTGACTAAGAATTATGTAAACAACCACAAACCTATATAGTTAGTTCAATATGTGTTATCACACAATAAACAATGAAATATTAAACATTATATGCATCAACCACACAATGCATTTCATTCATACCCATTCAATTACATATACGTAAGACATGAAAGACATTTTACATTAAGCTCCTAAACTAGGTACATATGTATCTACAAACTCCCCCTTGGACCTAGTTTACATCATTGTCTAACATTCTTCATTAGCTCTGCAAACTTCTTGTACTTTTCCTCTCTTGTATCTCCGACATGTATCTCAAATGCAAAACAGAGCCTTATAACATTTTGAAACTGGAGGGATTGTACAAGGTCTTATGAATCATAGAATAGTGGCCACTTGTATAAAGTATAAACATCATCGGTAGACAAGTTAGTCAACTACATAGGGTCAAATACCCGGATAGTATCCATTTGGCTCTCCTTTTGTAAGACTATGACCGCTTCACCTGTTCTCCAATCATAGTACCACCACTTGAAGTGTGGAGTGAAGTCCTATGGCATTTCCCTTAGAGGGATTCTTGATATTGTGCATGGAGGACTCCACTTCGGCACTACCTTAGGCTTTCCAGTAATGGGATCAACTTCAGACCATCTGATGTACCTCTTCGGTTGTTAAGGTCTGAAGTTTACCCACCTGGTGTGGTACTCTTTCCTCAATACAACCTCAAACCAGCCTAACATTTTCTTTGGATTAGCATATAGCAGCTTTAGGTGTGCCAGCTGGTTGAGCTCAAAACTAGGGAGAGTCTTTAGATCGTGTGGGAATCTAAAGTACTCTATGCTCTTTTCTCTATTCATGGCATACACATTCAGGTCCTCAAAATAAGCCCATGCGATGATCTTGCCTGACACCTTTAAGTGTTTCTTGACTTTGTATAACTTGGTGTAGACATCTGGCTTCTATGCAGTACGCATGGCTTGGATCTCAGCAAAACAGACCGCCTATTCAGCCTTTTGATGTCAACATTGGCGTCTGAGGCTTGGGCTTGACCCTCATTCTTCTCGGACTCTTTCTCCATCTGATCCAGCTTATTAAATGTATCACTGACGAGAGTATCACCTAGATTGGGGACTACATTTCCCTCTCTGTTAGCATACTCTGGATAATGGTCAGCATTGACATCCTCGATCTCGATTTCATCTATATGATTAAGCTCATCGTCACTTGTAACTTCAAAAGTAGGAGCGTCCTTGACAATCTCATCCAGGTTGAGCCGGAACATCTCAGCAAGCTGTTCATCAGTAAGGTCATGAATGATTTCTCCTTTTTTAGGAGTATAGCTTACAGACCTTTTGATTATCCTTTGCAAATCAAGAATCATTGTAAGTTGAGACTTGATTTGCTGAAGGGGAGTAACATCATACTCATCTTGCTGAGATGATTGATCTTCTTGATTTAAACGTGTAACACACTAACTGTTAGTAATTAATCAAGATACTCAAACATTTGATAAATATATATAAACATTAATTACATAATATTAATACAAGATTCACGTAAAAAAGTTTTCACAAATACATAAACTTCTAAGCATTACTTTTGTGTTGTATGGCTGGCTTCTCAGTAGATGGGGCAGAAGATGAGGCTCCTTAGTCTTGATTTCTCTTTGTACGTCTCTCTTGACCCTGAGCTGAGGCAAATGTAGCTACATCTCCTTCATCATCATCATCATCATTCTGCCTTCTCCTTGTCTCTTCATCTTCACTGGCCTCATCATCATTACTATCATCATCATCATCATCATCATCATCATCTCCTTCTCTGATCTTGAGGGGCTCATCTTTTGATCCCTTAACTTGAGCATGATGGTCTTGTTAGAAGCCTCCAACTCCCCAATCCTCTTAGATGATTGGTTGTTTTGCTCCTGGAGTTGGGCAATTTGCTGAGCTTGCTATGAGATCTACTGTGCTTGGGTAGTGTTTAGCTCCACAAGCTGATGTAGTTGGGTAACTTTCTCTTCATCAACAGCTAACAGCTTCAGCATCATACGGTTGAGTGCTAACAGTTGTTCCTCTACCCCAGTAGGGGGTAGGGATGGTCCTGTGGTGAATGTCGGGTGGGATGATGGTCCGGCTTAGTGGTTGGTGGTGGTAGTGGTGGCAGCGGTGAATATGGGTGGTGGTATATGAGTGGGTTGTGAAGGGTAGGCTGTAGTGGTGGTGATAGGAGGGGTGGATATGGGTGATGTGGTGGTGGTTGTGGCAGTAATGGTGGTGGCTGTGGCAGTAGTGGAGGTCAATGCAAATCTCTACCTCTTCCCCTTTTTGCCATAGGGGTGAGCCATTCTCTTCCTGCTCGAGCCCTTAGACATAGTGGCTCCCCCTTGGCTGATGGGCGGGTCTAGGGTGTAAGATGGATCAGTAGTAGCCTCCCCAGACTCACCTTCGTGTCCACCTACAGCCCTAAGACCTCTCTCCATGGCTATGACCCGACACCCTACCGTTTGTACCAGAGGCTCTTCATCAGTCTCCTCCTCCTCCTCCATTTGGAAATCAGGGTGCATGGGAGCAGACTCGGGTCCACCCTGACCATCACCGTCCTGATCATCATCGTGGTCATCTCTGTCGGAGTCATCGGAGGGTAGAGCAATCTGCTCAACGTCCAAGTCACTATCATCATGATGCCACTTCCTCTTCGCCGGCGCCACGTAGTCCTCTCGGGCCAATGCCCAAACAACCTCCTTACAGGGGGCTTCACCTTTTTTCCCTTGTATACCTTCATCTGTCCTATGGTGGTATCATCCATCACCTCTAACATCATTGCGTCATCTTTCTCCTTGGGTAGTAGAGGAAGCCTCTCATCTATAATCAGTTGTAATAACCGTGGGTACATACAGAAGCTCTCTTTCCATTTAGCCTTAAGGTTCTCAATCATGTATGTAAAGATCATATTGGAAAAGCTGAAGGGGTGGTTTAGTACTAGAGCCACGTAGACATTCTGGATTTGGTCAAAGAGGTCATCGAATCCACCCCTCCTTGATGCAATGCACTTGAGAATGACGTGTGCTAAGTACTTAAGCTGGGGACACAGGTGCTTTTGTTCAGCACCCCTGTGTTGATGTCTCCAAAGTACTTCATCCTGAGAAAGCATCCCTGAACAGTTAAGGGGTGTAACCTGGTTGGGTGAGCAGCATCATTGTAACATCCGTCGAATTTCAAAATTATGAAACCAAACCCGAACTCACTTTAAACTTTCATACGATGGAAATTTTAATATTTAAAATTTTATTATTTATTTTATTGAATCAAACGTGTTAAATGTGCAATTTAAGCAATATTGAAAATTGTTTTATTCATTTTATCATTTAAACAAAGAATAATAATTTATTTATTTTATAAATAAATCTTTTTCATAAAAATATAAATCTTTATTTATCATTTTACAATAATAACTAAATGGAAAAGACTTATTAAAACTTATAATGTGATAAAATGAATTTTAGTAAACTTATAAAGTTACAAGTCCTATAAAAGATATAAAGATTTATAAGAAAATAAGTTGATTAAATTAAAATTAAGGTTTTAATAATCAAAAGTTTAAATTATAATTATTCTTTTATCTATTTTTTATTTAATCTTATATTTATTTCAAAATCATAACCCCCTTTTAAAATACTTATAACTCACCATTAACAGCATTCATAACCTACTCCTAACCTCAACTATAAAAGCAAGCCTTATGCCTCACTTTTCATTTGCTCATCCTCTAAAAATCTCACTCTCATATCTTTCTTTCATCTATTGGTTATGATCAATTTGAAGAATTTTATTTTACAATAAATTTGAAGAATTCTTAATACTAAGGTAATCTTTTATTGCTTTTTATATTATATATTTTAATCATCCTAACATCCAATTGTTTTCATGATTTTATGTTATTATATTATTCTTTCTTCTAGTAATTCTCTTTTATTTTAATCACTATCATTTGATCATTAATATTTAATAATCATTAACCTTATAACAATCAGTAACATAAACAAAGAATCTCGTTTGCATATGGACGGTTATGCCGCCGCATTCGGTTATTCCACAAGATTAATTCCATAAGTGATGGCTATGCCAAAGTCTTAGAATATTTTTATAACTCATATGAATACTAATATACCATATAGTGACATAATAAAATGTTCTAACCCGTTTCATGCTTTAACGATTTTAAAAGTGCACATAAGTGCCTTATTACAATTCTGGCAGAATATAATCTTACTTCAACCGACCATAACTTGATCATAACAAAACAAATTTGAGTAATCTCAGACTCCAATATTAATTTCTTTGAATTACCTTTTCAACGAAAGTTTATACATTTCCAAACTCAATCGGACGACTCAACAATAGCCTTTACAAGATAAGTGCGCATTTGAGCATCTTCTGTCTTGTGCTGCTTGTTTGACCTATTTAAGGATCTTTTCATAAAATTGCTTCTGAATGAAAGTTGTCCGGGAGAATTTGAACTAATCAAGTATAAACTTTTATAATTTTATGAAACCATTTTCTATTTTTAAAACCTGTTCAAACACATACCAAACATTCTGTCCAAAACCTAAAATTGATGCAATAATCCTTTTTCAATCTACCTTTTGTCTTTTACCATTCTCTAAACGTCCTAATTTCTTGTAATGAATTCCAACCTCAAGTTATTGTTCTTTTTATCATTTAGGACGTCACCTTTGACTCTTGACATTCAAGTTTTCTTATGTACTCTACAACCATCACTATACTTGTGAGTCTTCCATGTGAGTATCTCTATACCCCTTTTTATATTTTCACACTTTGGGGTAAAACATGTTACCTTATAATCGTTGCACTTGTAAAACGTTTGATTCTTGTAAACTTATGGCAATTCACTTGTATGTCGTGGTTAGTTGATCTTAGTAACTAACATGTAATGTCGATTATATGTACAATCATTAACTATTGCTAGCCTGGCGACGTCATAGATCTATGGGCCTGACAATCTTGCTTGGTTTCCAAGTACACTTAGCTAATCGTATATACTTGTAAACGTTTGAGACTTGTAAAATCTGTCAAGGTTTGATTGTGCATTCTGTCTTACATCCCTAGTTACTTTGTTCTCTAACTTATAACATGAATTTCCATCTTTTATATACTTAAGTATTGAAAACTATGGAGATCTCACCAACTTTCAAAGTTGACCTTTTATTTTTAACATGTTTCATGTTTGATTCTTGAAGAACCTTCTTGCTCACATAGGTCTTGGACTTAGATAAATTAAACATCTTATGTTGATGTTTATATTATTGTGTATTGTAATGACTTAATTGACTTGTATTGTTCAATGAATAATGTTATTTAATATTATTCCAATTAATTTAGTTCTATGTGCTATGAACAATCGTTTCACATTCGTCCGCCCCGATGATTCCGCCGTCGTTGGGGTGTGACAATCATCACCCAGGTCCAGAACTTGTCGGAGGTCTGCTGCTCTTAACTCTATCTCTTGCCCAAAAATGGTGTTGCGTATACAGTAAGGCTCAGTGGATCTATCGACTAATGCACCTTCCCAGAAGGCCTAGTATATAGACTGGTAGGGTGTGCATGGTGCAGATATAGCTCTATAGATCCTTGATCTCCTCAGAAATGCAATGATGTCAGCAAAATCTACAACATTCCTAGTGGGTGGCATCCAGATGAGCACAAATTTTGTGCTTGGTGTTGATGATCCACTTCTCTGCTATGTTTTTGTAACACAAGACACATAAACATTAGATTTGTCCATAACAGAAACTGTTGAACCTAAACTGTCTTGAAATCAGTTTGGTTCAATCGTGCGATTGAACCATATGACTAAGTTCAGTTGGGTGACTGAGTATGCGACTGACTTCAATCGGGCGACTAAGCCTACGTCTGAGTTCAATCGGGCGACTGAGCATTCGGCTGAGTTCAATCGGGTGACTGAGCATTCGGCTGAGTTCAATCGGGCGATTGTGTTCATACGCCTAGTTCATTTGGCCGATTGGGTCATTCGCCTAATTCAATCGTGCGATTGAAGTTCATTCGGAGTGACCAGTCGTATACGCCTTTGTTCGACACATTAATCCTGAATCTAGGTAAAAACTGGAAGTTAAGCGTTGTGGTTAGGTTCTTTAGACTCACAGGAACCTTAATTGTTACAGTATGTCTTTAATTTTAACCAATTTTCACTTTTATACGATCTGTTTGTTGGTTATCACTCGTTTCTTGATTTTAAACACTTAGGGCCTGTTAGGGTTTATTTTCACCGCGCATTTCATGCGATTTGGGTTGTTAATTACCTGCAGATGATGTAACAACTCGTCAGTAGCATAGTGGTGAAGAGAAATCGATTTAATCGAATTTTGGCAGAGTGTCACTACTTTCGGGCGATTTTAGGGCGAATGAGGGGTGATGAAAATATGCGACCGACTTTAGCCCTATTTATATAGAGTCTGGCTTCAATTGGGCAACTGGATCCATTCACACTCTTCATTCGTGCGATTGGACCTTAGTCATGCGATTGGCTCTGTCGATCACCTTTAGTCGCGCGACTAGGTTTCAGTCGTGCGACTAACTCTTTCGGTCACCTCCATTCGTATGATTGGTTCATTCTAATGATCCAATCGTATGGATTGACCCATGCTGATGGTCCAATCGAACGTCTGGTCAATACGTGTGGGTTAGTCGTGCGATTGGGCTCATACGTATGGTCCAATCGTACGACTAGTCCATACTCATGATCCAGTCGTGCGAATGGCTCATATTTATGGTCCAATCGTATGACTGGTCCATACTCATGATCCAGTCATGCGAACGGCTCATACTTATGAGTTTGACCTTATGACCATTCATACACTTAGCCCTTTTGCTTATTGATAAGACATTTTGACCATTGATCATCTCAGACATGACCATTTTAACATAGAAAACTGTTGATCACCTCAGACGTGATCTATTTAACAACAAAACAATTTGTCACCTCAGACATGACCCTTTTACATTTGAAAACCCCATTGGTCACCCTCAGACGTAACCTTATTAGTGAGTGATTCCCAGATTGACTTCTGATGCGTAGTCCGACATTTACCTACTATATTAACTAAAATTAACTAAGTTAAACAACTAGACATAAAACAAAGCTAAAAACATATTTTTGTATTTTGTGTGAGGTTGAAATCCTAAGATAAGTATGTACCAGATTTTTCTTCCTGGGCAGTATAACGTCAAGTTACTTTGATCATAACTGGAACGAATCATTATGGAATCATACAGGTTTATCAAATCATTCGGGACATTTTACCAAAACCTTTTGATGCTAGATTCTTGTTTCATCAAGAGTCATTAGCAAGTTTAGGAAATCATACTAGTGCTACAAGATGCACACAGTGGTTTTGACTTTCAAGAGTTGTAGCTCACGATGATTGTCAGTATACTTGTCCTCTTAAATCCATACATAGATTTTTGACATACATTGGTGATGATTCAAGGTTTAATTATTTTCAACAAGCATTTGTGGTTCCCACACTTATATGGTAATCAACATTCCTCAAGAGATTTTTGAGTCGTCTACAGGTATTATTCAAGAATAAACTATTCTAGAGTTTTCAAAGAGATGCTAAGCCTCAGGTCAGTGCCACCGCACCATAGAGAGGCGCAAACAACAATGAATTCTAGAATATTTAGGTTATGCTTATCCTCAGGTCAGTGCCACCGCACAACAGAGAGGCACACAACCTATCTTCTTGTTTGAGCAATTTTATTCTTTTTGCATAGATCACACTAACAACATAGGTTATTAGCTTGATTGCTTTTTGCATTTTTCATGTGCTTTGCTCATTTTTATTGTCATTCGCTCACATTTGTGGTGTTTATTTACTCGTCACCCCTTATTGGAATTTTGTTGATTGTGTTAACCAGGGATAAGATGATAACCTACAGCTTGTTGAACAACTTAGTTTGAGCTTGAAATCACCAATGAGTTCTACTTATCTATTGTATTGAATCTATCGACACATCATCGAATGGTCTAGTAACCTCTAGGTCTACTTTCTCCGTGTTACCTTAGTAGCAACTAGTTTTACTATCATTTTCCCTTTTATATTGCTTAGAATTCTTAGACTTATACTTCAAATTTTGCATCTTAATCAATTACATTCTTTTAAAGTCCCAAACTCTTTGTTCCTGTGTACTAGCATTTTCCATAAACACTGAATCAGTATCACAAATACGGTCTCATTTCTATTAGCTAGACTGTCCTCCTCCCTTGTTTTTTTTGAGTACTGAAATTAAAAACAACTAATTTAATACTAGTTTAACCTATTCTCCCCCTAAAATTCTAAAACCGAAAGTGTGTTTGCATTTAGAATTTTAATAGGCAAAGAAATAAAATAAAATAAAAGAGAATAAAATAAAAAAAAAAAATAAGTCTACACGTCAGACTAAGTACTGTCATTGTCTGGAATCACTTCACTTTTTTAACGTTGTTGACCTCTAATAGATATAAAAATCTTGGTTTATCAAAAGCTTTGGTGTAGAGGTCAGTGCATTGAAAGTCCGCTTTAATTTTTACAACATCGATTAAATCTTTTCAAAACTATCACGTATAAAATGATATTTAATTCGGATGAGTTTGGTCTTAGGATGTTGGACAGGATTTTTAGTAACGGCTATAGTAGCAGAATTATCAACAAATATGGGAGTGTTAGAGAATTCAAACCGTAGTCCCGTATTTGTTGTTGAATCCAGATGATTTGTGAACAGAAGCTTGCAGCAGCAACGTATTCAGCTTCACAAGTTGACAGAGCAACTGATGTCTGCTTCTTACACTGCCACGTGACTAATCGTCTCCCAAAGAATTGACATCCTGCTGAAGTTGACTTGTAGTTCATTTTGCATCTGCCATAATCCGAGTCACTGTATGCTGTAAGCTCAAAGTCATCGTCATGAGGATACCACAACCCAAGTGTTGGTGTACCCTTCAGATCACGAAATATCCTTTTGACGCCTATGAGATGGTTGACTTTCGGTTTTGCCTGATATCTGGAGCAAAGATACGTCGCGTACATGATATCAGGTCTTGAGGCATGAGGTACATAAGAGATCCGATCATTCCTCGGTACATGGTGGCATCCACCAGATCACCATTTTCATCGGGTGCTACGTCGTGGTTTGTAGCAAGTGGAGTCCTAGCTGCCGAAGCATTCTCCATATCGAACTGACTTAGAATCACCTACATACTTGGTCTGATATAGAAATATGCCCTTTGGTGTCTGATCCACCTGTAACCCGAGAAAGAATTTCATCTCTCCCATGGCACTCATCTCAAACTCAGCTTTCATTACTGCTTCAAATTCTTTACATAGTTCTTTGTTTTTAGAACCGAAGATTATGTCATCAACATAAATTTGAACAAGTAGTAAGTCACCATCCTTTTCTTTGATGAACAGTGTACAATCAATCACTCCTCTGTGAAATTCATGTTTCACAAGATGAGTCAAGAGTTTTTCATACCATGCTCTTGGGGCTTGGTAGAGCCCATAGAGAGCCTTGTCTAGTTTGTAAACTCTGTCCCGATGATACGGATCCTCAAATCCTTTGGGTTGACTGACATACACTGTCTCCTGGATTTCACCATGAAGAAAAGCACTCTTTACATGCAGTTGATATACTTTATTATTCATGTAAGATGCATAGGCTAGGAAGATACGGATTGCTTCCATTCTCGCCACAAGTCCAAAGACTTCACTGTAATCAATCCTCTCGACTTTTCGAAATCCTTGAACTACAAGTTGAGCCTTGTTTCTGATTATGACCCCTTGGTCATCTTTCTTGCATTTCAAGACCCATTTGGTGCCAATGACCTTAGCACCTTTAGGTCTATCCACCAGTGTCAATACACCTAACTTCTTGAATTGAAGAAGTTCTTCTTGCATGGCACTCACCCATGCCTCGTCGTTTAGGGCTTCACTGACATATTTTGGCTCAAATTGAGACACAGAACATCGATACACACCATCTTGAAGATACCCTTTTCCCATTACCGAGGCATAATCAGCTGAGTATAGCTGATTTCTTGTCTGTACTCCTGATCTTACATCCCCAATGACATTGTCCAGAGGATGATAAAAATTTAAGCGTGATACAGGAGTGGTGGGTACAACTACCTCATGATCCAGATTGTGAACAGCAGGTTCGGTATCTGAGGCAGTGGGAGTGTGAGTTTCGAAGTGTCAGCGGCATCAACATCAGATGCTTGTGTACTTGCAGTAGTAGGAACCTGTTCCTCATGATCCACCTGATCATTCTCCACATCTGCATCATTAGAGGAAGATTCACTTACTTCCAGTGCTCCCCCTGAATGACTGGAATACTCACCTTGTGAACCTAATGTTGTTGATTCTTGTGTCGATGTGTTTAAGACATCATACAACATTTTGGTTGCTAACTCATTTTCAGGAGGGGAGAGAAGGATGTTGAAGGACTTAAATAATCCATCATAATCAAAGAAGAATACAGGTCCTTTGCCAGCAGGGGGTGGTGTATCTCTGAACATCGACGTTGCACCACACTTCTATTTGACCCGTTGAGTTGTTATAAACTCTTTTATTCGGTATGTTGTATCCTAGAAAAAATCCTTCTTCAGCCTTCTAGCTGAACTTCCCTGACTGCATTTTCTTCAGAAGAGTACATGGTGCTCCAAACAGTTCGAGGTACTCTAGATTAGGTTTACGTCGTTGCAGTAACTCGTAACACGTTTTTCCATGACGCTTGACCACCAAGACTCTATCAAGCTACTAGCATCGTCCGGGCTGCCTCTATCAAATGTGATTCTTTCTCTCAGCAACTCTGTTCATTTGAGGAGTGTAGGTAGATGTGAACGGATGCACAATTCCTTTTTCTTTGCAAAATGCCTCCATCCATTGGTTCTTGAACTCGCTAGCGTTGTCTGAGCGAACTTGTCGTACCTTTAGCTTGTAGAGTGACTCCAATGTAGTTACCAGTTCTTTGTATGGTTCAAATGTCTCTGATTTGGATTTCAAAAACATCACCCAAGAGAATCTTGAGTAATCATCCGTAACTACATAGCAGTACAAGTCACCGACGATGCTCCTTGTACTAACTGGACCAAACAGATCCATGTGAAGAAGCTCAAGAGGCAACTCAATGGAATTAACTTTCTTAGCCTTATGAGCCTTCTTGGTCTGTTTTCCTTTCTTACAAGCGACACAAAAATCTGGTAATTGGAAGTTCTTAACGTTTACTCCACGCACTAGATCATTCTGGATCAAGTGGTTCATCTTCCGGGGATTTATGTGTACCATTCTCCTATGCCAGGAGATGGAGACTTTCTCTGTTGCCTTTGACAAGAAGCATTGTACTTGATGATCAGTTATGGAGGCCTTTGATAGATCCAAGACATATAATCATTATATCTTAAAGCTGACATTAAGACTTGGTCCTCTGAGATTACATAATCCTTCTTCAACACATAGCACTTCTTATTGTCAAAGACTACCTTAAAGCCTTTGTCACAAATTTGGGTTACAGAAAGTAAGTTATTTTGAAGTTGTTGAACATAGTTTACCTTGTCAAACTTCACTTTCTGGTTTCTCACTCCCCTTGAGCTATGATGTAACCTCCTTTATTTCCAGTAAATGAAATGTGTCATCCTTTAATTTGTTTGACGTTTGAAAGAAGAGACAAGTTCCCAGTCATGTGCCTTGATGCTCTGCTATCAACAATACAGGTATTTGTAGACACACTATAGCGGACACCCTGAACATTTAAAGGAAATGATTAGTTTAGGTTAGGGACCCAAGCCTTAACTGGCTTGGGTGACCCAGAGGCATCACACATCATAAATTCTACCCACTGTCCATTAGAGGGTGAGGGCAGATATATTTTCTTCTTGTTTTGATTATTAGACACTGTACTTGATTCTTCTTTCCATAGGCTAGTTTTATGTAAGGCCTGTTTGTGATAAACAGACGATTGGCTTACAGTTTGAACTTTATGTTCACTAATCCTTTTGGTGGAGTGATAGAACTCCTTTTAGAAGACTTTGGTTTAGGATCATGAAGTTCAATTTTCTTTCTTGGTGTCTGATAATAAGGACAGTTAGAGGCAATGTGTCCATACTTTCCACAATTATAGCATGATCAGCTTTCAACATGTTGGTGGAACGGTTTCTGTGGGGAAGTGTATGACACATGTGTAACTTTAGTATTTTGGGTTTTGCCACTTCTTGTTTAGATTATTTAGCTTCTTTAACAAAAGTCATTGTTTGAACATTTTGAACATCTTTACCCTTTTGTTTATTTGGACTAAGACATGGTGCATGAGGTTGGTTAACTTGTTTAGTCTTTTTGGGTTCAGAATTAGACATGTTAGAACCTGACTTTACTTTAACCTTCTCAAATTTGTCATCCAAATTAACAATTGGCATTTTACCTTGAGACTTTAAGGTAGCCTCCTTCTGTTTAGTGACAGATTCCATCAGTTTACTCGGGGAATCTAGATCACTAACTAGAGGAGTGGACACCACATGATCCTTAACAGGATTGTTATTTACTGGTCTACATTTAGCATTTAACACTGTCTCATGTGGTGGTGGATCCACTTTGTATCCCAACCCCTCCCCATTGTTTCGTTCTCTCACTAAGTGTTGGACTATATGAGAAGAACTTGTCCAACTGTGTAGTTTTTGTTTTAATGAGTTTACTTCAACTTCCAAAACTATTGTTCTTTCTTAGTTGCTTCTAGAGAGTTCAAATAGAACTTTATGTCATTGATTAAAAGCAACAACTTTCGTTTCCCTAGTTGTTTATTTAAATGCTCTATTTTCTCTTTATAACTGTGCTCATTTTGTTTTAAAATCCGGTTAGCCTCTATGCACAGTTGTAAGTCATTTACTAAGCTATCATTGTGATCTAATAACCTAGCAAATTTTGAATCTATGTTGTCTCTAAATTTATTACATTCATTACAAGCATTATTATCAAAAAGTTGGTCAATGGTACTTACCTAAGAAGGTTCGGTTGAATCAGTCATCATCGTAGAGTTTGACTGTTTGGGTGCTGGTGATTCTAAACTTGTTGTTCTGGGACCTTCTTCATTCAGGTGAGTGATCATATTAGTAGTATCTTCATGATCTGACATTACTAGTTCAATTGCTATATCACCTTCACTTGTAGTGTCATCATCCAAAACCTCAACATTTGCAATGTTTGACTCACCCGGGGATACAAAATGAAAGGTCCAATCTTGACCTTTGTCATCTTGTGCAGTCAAAGATTTAGGATCTTTGCTTGATGATGCAACTTCACTTGTGGGTTTGTCTTTACGGTTGAGTGATGAGAAAGGATTACTGTTACCTATCTTCTTGGGCTTCACACATTCACGTTTGAAGTGCCCCTTTTCTCCACAGTTGAAACAGGTAACTTTCGTTTTGTGAAAACCAAAAGTTGTATCCTTTGTGGCTATCAAGTTCTGTCCAATCTTCTTCACAAACTTCTTGGCTCTACGAACAGCACTTGCCAACGCCCACATAATGTCCATTCTTTCCAATTCATTTTCGTCCACCTGCTCGTAATCCTCATCAGCCAGATGGCAATTTTCGATCTTTCCTACAACCAGACCATCATAAGAATGAACAACCACAACGAAGAGGTCCATATGCTCCTTTGCAACCTCCATAGTGATATTCTCGAGATTCTCGGTTTTCAACTTCGTAGCACTTGATTCAGGTACTATATATTGGGTGCTAAATGACCTTGACGTTTCAGATCCTGAAGTAGAGGCTCGCAGAGGAGCTGCTGAACTTGACACAAATGCAGTTTGAAGTGGTGCTCCTAAGCTTTTTGAGGTGGAAGTTGAATTATACAGAGACGGGTTCTGATTGTAAGATTCTTTCTGAGACCTATACTTCATCCTCACTTCCTCCTCCCTTAGTTTCAGGATGAAGTCGTTTATGTCTAATTTTGCCAGTAAATTGTTCTGTCTCAAATTAGACACAAACGAGTCCCACTTCTCTGGCAGACCATCGGCAAAGCTTGATACCTTATCTTCCATTGATGTTGTAACCCCATGAGTGTGCAGCTCACTCATTAAATGGTAGAATCGGGCTATGACATCATCCAAGCTCTCTTTACCCATCGATGAGAAGTTATCGAACTCCTTCTTCAAAGCCTTTGCCTTTAGAGCTTTTAACGATGCATTCCCGTCGTATTGTTTTTCCAGAGCCTCCCATAATTTATTTGCCTGTTTATTCTCAGAGAATTGATGGAATATATCCTTAGGTATCGACTGAGTCAATAGGACATACACCTTTTTTCTCAGCATTGTACTTCACCTTCTGGCTATCAGTCATGCCGCCTAGAGTAAGTTTGATGCCATTAGCACCAACCGGCATACTATTACTAGTATCGATTGATTCCCATAGATTGGGATCAACACCATTAAGATAAATTTCGAACCTTTGCTTCCATTGTGGGTAATCGTCTAACGTGATAAGCTTAGGCGACTTATTGTGATTCCCAATCTCATTTTCCAGAAGTAACAGGTTCCGGATACGCGAGTCCCTATCTATAGTAAACGCCGAGTACTGATCTTCCATTTCTTTATACTTTGAGAGTTAGAACAAAACTGTTTCACGGGTGCGAATGGAGAGGCGCGATTGGGTCAATCGTGCGGATGGACTAATGAGGATGAATCAATGGTGCGATTGAATCAATACGGATGAGTCAATCATGCGATTGAGCAGGTGTGGATGAACAATGTGAATGGGGTGTTTAGTCATACGAATTGATGGGCGACTGAGTTCAATCGTGCATATGGGAGGTGCGATTGAGTTCAGTCGTTCGATTTAGCAAATCATGCGATTGAGGCTGCTGGATTTGGAAGTTCGAAGATTTTCGGTACTTTGACACAAAAATACGATTTTTCACAAACCCTAATCTGCCGTAAGCCAAAAACGTGAACTTTTAGATCTGGAGACACTAAAAAACACTGTTTTACCAAAAAGATGGTGTTTTTGAATGAAAAACATGAGATTTACACCGAAAACGATAGAATCACATGCAAAATCAAGAGCCAAAGCTCTGATACCACTTGTTAGGACCGCTTAGGTACGGAGTACTAACTGATTCTGCACGTATACCAACTCAAATAGTGCGGAATCCTATTTGATTAGCAATCCAATCACGGAGAACACAGTTATGATCAATCTAACGATTAATGAAACGTTATGAATGATTAGAACACGATCAACTGTGATCTATGAACTTGGAATAGGTTTTCTTGAGTCTCTGGATGGCTAGGGTACGATTATGTGCGTAGGTATTCGAATTGTTAAGTTTTTTCCACGAATTAGGTGGTATTTAGAGGTTAGGGTTTCCATTCATACGACTGAACCATTAGCATGGTTCAGTCATGCGACTAAAGCATGAGGTTGATCCATCCGCACGACTGAAGGTCCAGTCGTGCGACTGAGTCAATCTTATGTCTCAATCTTGCGACTGATCCAGTCACCTGGTTCAGTCGTGCGGCTGGTCCATTAGCATGAAGTATTCATGCATATGGTACATTAGCATGGTCCATTCACATGAGAACTTCACACGATTGAACATGTTTCTCAATCATTATTGACTAAGAATTATGTAAACAACCATGAACCTATATAGTTAGTTCAATATGCGTTATCACACAATAAACAATGAAATATTAAACATTATATGCATCAATCACACAATGCATTTCATTCATACCCATTCAATTACATATACCTAAGACGTGAAAGACATTTTACATTAAGCTCCTAAACTAGGTACATATGTATCTACAATGATTGGGGGTCTGACTAAATTTTAGTTTTTGAAATCAATGAACTTTTGCTTTTCTTTGGCAGTGAAACCTTGTCTGACTTGCTTGAATTTTTTGGAGATTTAATCTCATAATGAGAACTACTTTCAACAGAATATTTCACTAAAGCCACAAATTTCTTATTCCTTTTGAAATTGCATGTATAAATTTCACAAATGGTACAATGACTTTGATTGGGCTTGATGGTTTGATGACATTCACTGTTTTGTCTGACACTCCTTGATTTTAATTGGTGACCTAATTTAATTTTCTCCTCATTTGTTTCAATGTAAACATTTGGTTTGTTTTGAGGATTTGTGAATTTTTTATTATTGTTTTTGGTTCAATAGTATTAGGTTCATTTTGCTCTTTGAGTGTTACAGATTTAGGCATGACAGTGTCGTTGTCATTGTAAGGTGGAGACAAGAATTATACCCAATCCTAAACATATCCTTGGGGTCTTTTTGTGAGTGTAGCATCTCTTGCAGCTTGATTGAAGACAATTGAAACATTTCAAGTTTCACTTCAGTAAGTGTTTGTTCAGCTTTTGATTGAGCTAACTTTTCAGTTAGTTGCACATTCTCAGCTGCAAGACTGTACTTCTTAACATGCAATTTTTCAATGTCAGAGATGAGAGATTTGATTTTAATTTCAAAGCATTTAACTTCTCTCTTAAGCATCTCTAATTTGACCTTTTATGCTTTTATTTTACCAGCCAGTTTATGATTTTGCTAACGATAACCTTCTAGTTTAGTAATGCATTTATCATTACAAAGGTTGGATTTTACCTCAGATGGCATAGGAGATGGACTATCATTGATGTGAGCCATGAATGCATGATTCTAAAATTGAGGCTTCACTTCCTCTGCATACAAACTCTAATCACATACTCCATCTTGTCTAATGACAAGAGCATTTGAGGATGACTGACTGCTTCCATGAGCTTGATTAGTCAGTTATGGCTGACTCTGATATGGTTGTTGATGTTGTTGATAATGATACTACTGTTGTTGATTGTTGGAGTGAAAACTTGTGCTTGGTTGTAGAGATGACTGACCCTGAGAATTCCTTGGAGATTGTTGTTGTTTTTTCTGAGAACATTACATTCTCTGGAGAAGTGGCCAGTCATGCCACAGTTAAAAGACTTTACCTTGGATTTGTCATATCCAAGTTTGGTGTTTTCATTGAGGCTAAGCTTTCTTCCTTTCCTGAAGAACTTCTTAGCTCTCACTGCAATCATAGCCATTTTCAATTGAAAATCTATTTATTCCACACATCTTGATCCATTTCTTCCAAGTTCTCCTAGATCAGATGAGCAGAAGTGAGTCTGCCTCCCAGGTAAGCTTCAAAGCTAGCAACAAAGGCATTGTAAGTTGTGCAGGATCGTTTAAGAGTTTGAACACAATTACAACACAACAACACAATGAGGAGATTATCTAAACTCTAATCAAACAGTAAACTGGGTTAACCAAAAGTGATACAAAGAACACAAGTAAAGCAAGAGACAGAACAGGAGAATATGGTTTTCAAGGATGCAGTATATTGCTTTCTCAAGTTCTTTTACAAGTGTTACAAAGTCTATGAAGATACAAGAAACTTGAAATACTTATACTACAACCTACAGCCGGCTATACTATGAAAGCCAGCTGGATACAACTGACTAGACACTAACAAAATCAATTGTAGAATCAAAAGGCATATCTGCCTTTTGACCTTGTGACTATGACATGCCATAGCTCACATTCTTATACATTACAAAAAGGATAAAGTACATAAAGTGGAAAGTTTCAGACTCAAGACCTCAATGTACAGTTACCAAAAGCATGGACCTTTTCACCAACTCTTGTAAGTTGGTGACTTATCAGAGATGCAGCGGAAAAGGTGCTTTATGGACAGTACATCAGATAAAGCATGTGTACTAAAAGTCTTCGGAAGAAATCTGTCTTCATAGGGTGAAGCTTCGGAAGACTTTGTCTCTTGAAGCTTCGGAAGACTTCATGTTTGGCTTCGGAAGATATTGGTCTTGGCTTCGGAAGATTTTACACTTAGAATGTTTTCTAATGTATTGTGTAAAACTTCCGAAGCATTCTTCACTTCAGTACTTAGTGCATGTTGCTGAGACACTTTGGATGTTTTGGGTTGCATCAGACTTAAGGAATCCTTACAAACTCCCCCTAGGCTGATGCTACCAAAACACTTAGAAGATCTTCAGATGTTGGTAGTCTTCAGTACAATCAAGACCATTCCTTTCTTCATTTGGTGGTCAGGATCATCAAGACTCTCATAGTATCTTCTCATTTCAAAGAGATCATGCAGAGGTAAGTTGATTATGTCTTGCCAGGAGTAGACATTCTCAACACCTTGATCTCTGACAACATTCCATCTTTCTGGATTGGTAGAATAAGTCCAGGACAAGATAGGTGTCTCAGTTGCAAGAGGAGCCACTTGCATAGGAGTTGATTGGGTTGCCTCATCAATGCACTTCCTCAGGTTGATCTGATTCAGCCTGGGGTATAGAGGTAGATGACTTTGGCTTCTTCTTTTAGTCTTTGGTTTAGAAGCCATTTTCTTCTTCCTCTTTAATGTCTTTAACTGAGAAGACTGGTCTGCAGCACCATGTTGATCATTAGTGTCTTTCTCAGTTGGGTGTTCCTCCCTCACAGGTTCAGAAGGAGAGGGAGTTTGACCCTGTCTTGGATCAGAAGATGAAGTTTGCTGAGGCTCAGCTGGAGGTTCTGGTTCAGGTGTCTCTGGTTGTTCAAACTTGACCTCCACTTCAGGTAGAACTTGACTTGGAAGAGAGTGCAAGTCAATCAATTCAGCACTTTTAATCTTCTGCTTGATCACCCTTATGCTCATCCATTGTAGATAGAGACATGGGACCAAGTCTCCTTCCGGAGAATCCATATGACTTCAAGAAGCTCATCATTCTTTGTCCGTCAGCAGACTTCTTTGCATTCTTTTGAGTGATGGCTCTTGACTTTGCAGCTTCTTCCTTAGCTTCCTTTTGTTGTTTTTCTTTCTTTGACTACCTCAAGCTCAAGTTGCTTTAAGTACTCGAACTCAATTAAGTCATAGGACATGGGAAGAAGTGCATTTGCCTGATAGAAGCCTGTGGCACTCAGGTAGTTTATCATTTTGATTCTATCCTCTTTGTTATCTACCTGAGGTTCTTGTGGAGCCACATCTTCCTGTGCAGGACTTTCTTGAACTGGAGAGAGAGTGGGAGTATGCTTGTAAAGTCTTTTCTGTCTCTTCTCCTCTTTGAATTGGAGAAGTAACCTTGCATCTTCTTTCTCCTTTATCTCTCTTGACACTTCCATGTCAGCCAGCTCATTCAACTCTTCTAAGGGGAGAGAGATGATTTCATCAACATCATAGTTCCTGGTCTGTAAATAGGTAATCCTGACTGCCCTTAACTCATCATCTTTAGTATTTGGTCTGGGGGCAGCCCTGATTGCAGCTTGCATGAATTTAGATGACCCAGAAGAACTTTCTCCCCTTAGCCTCCTTTTCCTCTCTCTCTCTTCCTCCTCAATTTCCTCAGGAGTCATTATCCTTTTCCCTTTGTCACCAACAGACCTTGTGACACAGGGTCGATTGAGGCTTGGCCTTCATTGCTTGGTGTAGCTTCCATGCTCTGGCCAGAGAGAGGCTGAGAAACACCTTCACCAGCAGGTGTCTCAGATGGAGTTTGGACCTCTGCAGCAGTTGTTGATGGTGAGACAAGGGTCTCAGGTTCTGCCACTGGGCCTTCAGCCAAGGTTTCCCCTATGAAACTAATCTTAGGGTCCACCTCAACATCCAGTTGACCGATGACATTGTCTGATTGCCTAAGTCTCCTTCTTAGAGAGAACTCTGCAAGGATCCTGTCTTGGATTCTTTGAGCCAGCCTGTCAGCTTGTCTAGATTTGCTTGGATTGACAAGTGGCATGTTGACTAAATCCAGTCCTTCATAGAAGCTCATGCTTTGGAACTGAAAGACTTCTTGTTGGCCTTGAACTCTGTGAAGTATAAGGGCTCTTCTGTCCTCATCATACCTCCACCTTATGATGTAGTTGCTAGTTCCTTGTGGTGGAGATGAGACAGCCCTTGGTATACCTTCCTCAAAGAGACTCCTGATGATTGAGTCTATAGAGTCCACATTAATGTGAACTTGAGGAAGTTGCTGAGAATGCACAACAGCAAGTGAGGATGGTGAGTCCTCTATGTCCATTCTCTTTGAAGAACTCCAGGTTCTGTGATTGTAATAACTTTCTCCCCCTTTTTGGTAGCATCACCTACTTGCATAGGTGAGCTGGAGGATAAGTCAATCACTTCCACAGGTTCTTGTGTTCCTGATTGAGAGCTCCTTAAAGGTCTCCCAGCTAGTTTTTCCTTTAGATATGAAATCTGAAGTTGCTGATCATTTACCCTGTTTTGTAAGGTAGTCACCTGAGATTCCAAGTGATTAACCTTAGAGACTAAATAGGTGCATGTTTTGACAATTTCTGCACCTTTAGTCTCAAGTTCCCCTCATCTTCATCAGAAGAATCACTGGGGGATGAGAAGATTGGACCAAAGTCCTCTCGCTCACCACCAGCTTGAGTTTCTTGGCTGCTGTTTTTCCTATACTCACTCGTAGCCTCAGTTGAGATGCCAGAGGGCAGAGTTGCCATGGTTGAGGTCTGAATGATGTAATCACTTTCAAAAGTGAGAGCCTCTTCCATATGGACATCCTGAACAGGTTCAGAAGTGTCCACCTCAGTAATAGGTGACTGATGTGGGATAGACTGAGGAGAGTCAGAGGTACTCGTCTTTCTTTGAGGTAGGGGATGAGAAGAGAGACTCATGGTACCCACCGAATCCTAAGTCTTCATCAGTATAGAAGGATAGGTTGGGAATTGGTTGCTTGAGATCCAAAGGCTGGGGATGGTAGCTGTCCCCTGAAGGTTGTTCACTTGAGTGTTGAGACTCAGAGTGAGAGCTTAAGGCTGTTGGGCCAGTGAGCTCATCAGTGTGAGCATGAGGAACCTCATCACTGATTCTTGAAACAAATGGGAGTGGTCTGCTCCTCAGGAGAGGTGGGAGCTCCAGTATCCACTTCTTCCCGTATTGGTGAGTATATGGGGGCCTCCACAGACTGAATAGTCTGAGCAGGGGTTCGTTTGGATTTTCTTTGGTAGGTGATGGATATTTGAGGTTGTGAGGTTGTGGTGAGGAGAGCAGTGAGGTGTGGGTTCAACACTAGCTTGGACTGCTAGGTTGTCACCTTGAGCAATGAGCTCTAACATTTTTGGGACTAGGGCTGTTCTACCCCTGAGAAGCCTACAGTTGGCTTCTTCATAATTTAAAGATGCCGGGCTTCATTTGTCCCAATTTAAGAATATTACATGTTCCCTCAACTGTGAGCCCAGTTCACAGTTGAGAATGTGTTGAACATATCTAGGAAACATGTAGTATTCTAAGGAGTCTAAGTTTGCAAGTAAATTAGTATAAACAAATTGTGAATACCTGAACTTGACCCCCTGAATCATTCCATGAACTATAAAGGAGAGATCCTCAGGAATCTGGTCCCATCCACCATGCTTGTTTGATAAGCTGTGGATAACCACATGGAGTAGGTATTTCCATTGATGAGACCTTCCCTTTCCTGAAGGTCTTTACAGAGAAATCTCCTTCATAGCCCATCTGCTCGAAGGAATGATTAACCGCTTCCTTTGGAAGAACATTCACCTTCTCATCATCCCGATCATGACATCACCTTCTTACATCCATCTAGCTGTCTGATGATGGCCGGCATGCGTTCTCCCCTGCACTGTGGCAGACAGTGCCTTCTCCCCATCCATAATGACCTCTTGGCAGGTCTTCCAGAATTCAAGCAAGTGATCCTCATATAGAGTAGGATCAATGGTTAGGGAGGTGAAGTAGTGAGACAAAGACAAGAAACGGCAAACCTCTGAGAAATGAGGATCTTTGTCAGAGCATAACAGAGCAACCTGATTGTGTTGTCTGTGTAGCTGCATGGCAAAGTTAGGATCATTTCTGTGAGAGGTCAGCCATTGTGAGGTAGCTCAGAGATGAGAGAGAGAAAAAATGGGAAAGAAATTTCAGAGAGAAGCTTTGGGTTTTAGGTTGGAAGAAAAGCAGATGATAGAAGAGGGGGAAACCGTTGGGTTTATATGAGAGAGAAGGATTTCGATAGATAAGTTAATGAAAGAGGATAAACTTTGAAATCCGTATGTCGGTCCCACCTATGAAAAAGTGTTTACCTTTTTGCTCAAAAAGTAGTTTTCTTGGAATTCGAAAAGCTTCCGAAAGTAATTTGTCTTTGGAAGTTTTGATTGAAAAAGCTTCCGAAGCTAAAATGGCTTCGGAAGAATTTTCCTGAGAGTCTTGAAGATTTATGCTTCGGAAGAGAAATAAACTCTTGGATGCTTTGTATAAGAATGAACAAAGCTTTCGAAAGTAATTTTGCTTCGGAAGGAAAAAGTCCTTAAAAATGAATAAGTGTCTAAGTTAAGAATTTTAAGCCTCGGAAGATAAATTTTGACTTCTTCCGAAGGTAAAATCTCTTAGACAGTCATTTATTTTGAAGACATTTTTCTTCCGAAGGTAAAACGTTATCTTCCGAAGTATCAGAAAATTTTCAAGAATCTAAGGAAAGTCTTCAAAAAGAGTTTTACATTCAAAGAAAACATGAGCTTATGAAAGTGATGAACTAGACAACTTAGGACAACACAAATTTTTAGAAGAAATAATTAGAATTAGTTTTAAGAAAAAGTCTACTCAAAGTTAATCATCCCAATAGCTTATATCAGATACTTAAATCTCTGTCATCAAAAGCTTTTGTGAACAGATCAGCATATTGTTCATCTGTGTGAACTTTGACTAGTTAATTAATCCCTTTTCATAGTTATCTCTTATTAAATGATACCTGATGTTGATGTGTTTGGTCCTTGAGTGCTGCACAGGGTTCTCAGTGATAGAGATAGCACTATTGTTGTCTATGTGGATAGGAGTCTCTTTGAAGTTAAATCCATAGTCTAGCATCTGATTTTGAATCCAAAGCACTTGAGCACAACAGCGCAGCTGCAGCAGCAATGTATTCAGCCTCAGCAGTTGATGCAGACACACAGGATTGTTTCTTGCATTGCCATGAGACAACCCTTCCACCAAGAAATTGACATCCCCCAGATGTAGACTTTGCAGTCATGTTGCAACCACCATAATCACTGTCTGTATAGGCATACAGATTGAAATTAGGATTCTTTGGATACATAGACCAAGTGTTGAAGCACCTTTGAGGTATCTTAAAATCCTTTTCACAGTAATTAAGTGAGACATCTTAGGGTTTGCTTGATATCTTGCACAAATACATGTAGCAAACATGATATCAGGCCTGCTAGCTGTAAGATACATAAGAGACCCAATCATAGCCCTGTATAAGTGCTCATCTACACACTCCCCTCAAGATCTGGACCAAGGGAGTGGTTTCTGGCTATGCTATGGATGTCTTAGCAATCTTACAATCAGTCATGTGAATCTCTTGAGTATATCTTGAACATACTTTGACTGACTTATGAAGATGCCATCTTCAACCTGCTTCACTTGAATTCCCAGAAAGAAGTTGAGTTTCCCATTGAACTCATTTCAAATCTGTCTTTCATCAGCTTTTCAAATTCTTTGCAGAGCTTTGAATTGGTTGAACCAAAGATGATGTCATCCACATATACTTGAACTAGCAGAATGTCTTTTCCTTGTCCTTTGATGAAGAGAGTTCCATCTATAGTACCTCTCCTGTATCCATGTTTACAGAGATACTCAAACAGTGTCTCATACCACTTCCTGGGTGCCTGATGCAGCCCATAAAGAGCTTTGTCAAGCTTGCAGACATAATCAGGATGATCAGGATCTACAAAACTAGGTGGTTGTTTGACATAAACCTCCTCATCAATCACTCCATATAAGAAAGCACACTTTACATCAAGTTGATAGACTTTGAAATTCTTGGATGCAGCAAATGCCAGGAATATCCTAACAGCTTCTAGTCTGCTACAGGAGCAAAGACATCAGTGTAATCAATCCCTTCTTCTTGTGTGTATCCTTGAACAACTAGTCTTGCCTTGTTCTTGATGATGATTCCTCTATCATCCTTCTTATTCCTAAAAACCCATTGGTTCCAATGGTAGTCTTCCCATGAGGAAGAGGACAAAGGTTCCAAACTTTCTGCCTTTTGAATTGAAGCAGCTCTTGTTGCATAGCTTCAACCCAACTTCCATCCTTTAGAGCCTCCAACTTTCTTTGGCTCTAACTGGGATAGAAAACAAGAGTGAAGACAAACATTTGCTTCATGGGTTTGCCCTCTTGTCTTTACCCCGGAGATAACATCTCCAATGATGTTTGTGGTAGGATGAGACTTGTGGATCCTTAGCTGAGGGATCACAGCAAGTTGCTGAGATAGATCCAAATTTGAGAAATTTAGATCTGGTCTTGAAGATTGATCCTCCACATTATCACACCTATCAAGATTAACTTGATCCAATGAGTGTGGACATCATTGATGTTGTCATCTATGGTATGGTTATTAGCATCAAGAAATTCTTGATCACTATCACCATCACCATTGTTGTCTTCTGCAATTGAGATATCTTTATTTGGTTGAGAAGCCTCTGAGCTGGAATTTGAAGGCATGCCAGATGTATCAGCTGGATTGTCATTGTTTGCTGATAGAAACCTCATTTGCTGAAGTAGTTTCAACTGGAGCTGAAGGTGTGTGAGTTGAAGGTCTTCCTAGCTCAAATCTTGGATCAGGATCACCTGTATTAAATTTTCTGCAGATCCTGAAACATGCTCACAAGATTTATTAAAACAGTTGGTAACTAAATCAAGATCAAATAGCCAATCCGGACCAGAAACAGCCACACTGGGTGGTGCTCATTGAAAGTCACATTGGCTGACTCCTCAATAATTCTAGTTCTGAGATTGTATACTCTATAAGCTTTAGCTTGGGAAGAGTATCCAATGAAGTGTCCATCGTCTGATTTCTCAGCAAACTTGGCAACTTGATCTTTGGTATTCAAGATGGTGCAGGGACATCCAAATGACCTGAGAAAACCAATGAAAGGTTTCCTCTTGTGCCAAAGTTCATAAGGAGTCTTACCATGTGTCTTAACTACTAAAACTCTGTTTTGCACATAGCAAGCAGTATTAACTGCCTCTGCCCAGAAGGGATAGGCAGTTTAGAGTTAGACAACATAGTTCTTGCAGCTTCAATAAGTGTCCTATTTCTCCTCTCAGTAACTCCATTTTGCTGAGGAGTCCTGGGAGCACTGTATTGTCTTGTAATACCCTTTTCATCACAAAATGTATCAAGGATTTGGTTCTTGAATTCAGTTCCTTGATCACATCTTATGGTTTTGACCTTGTGATCACATTGATTCTCAATCTTTAAGATGAAATTCTTTAGAATCTTAGGAGTCTCATCTTAGTTCTAAGGAAGAAGACCCAAGTGAATCTTGTAAAATCATCTGTGATCACTAGACAGTATAAGGTCCTTCCTAAACTCATTACACTGGTGGGGCCAAAGAGATCCATATGTAACAAGTGTAGGGGTGTAGTGATGGAGTTCATTTCCTTAGGCTTATGGGATGTCTTATGTTGCTTCCCTTTCAGGCATGCAACACAATGATCATCACTTGTAAACTCTTCTTTGACATTCCAGTTACCACATCATGCTTAATCAATTATTCATGATTTTAAAGTTTACATGGCACATTCTTTTATGCCATAGGAAAGACTCATCACTATTGGCTTTAGATAGAAAGCATGAAACTTCTCCAGAGGGAGATGTTTCTTGCAAATCCATCTTGTACATGTTCCCTTTCCTAGGGGCTCTGAGCAGGATGTGCTCATGAGGAATGACCACACCAGGCTTAAGAACAATGCACTCATGCTCAGTAAAGAGCATGTTATGTCTTTGATCACAAAATTAGGATACACTCAGAAGATTGTACCCAAGCTCCTTAACAAAGTTTACCTTTTCAATGCTGAGCTTACCATTTGTGACCTTGCCCCTTCCAAAAATGTAACCACCTTCATCTCCTCCAAAAGCAACTGGTCCTCCATCAATTCTCTCAAAATTATGGAGTAGAGACCTATTGCATGTCATGTCCCTGGAACAGCCACTGTCAATTATCCAGACGTTTCCGTTTGTCTTGAGCTGTTCCTGCACAAAGAAAATGATTAGTTACGTTTGGAAACCCAAGCCGTACTTGTCTTGGGCTCAGTAAGTGTAATAGAAGGTAATGCAACAGTAATAGATCCTATGGTTGTACTGTGATGATCTTCAGCTATTGTTGATGGAGAAATTTCAGTCATTTGGTCTTTCTTAGACTTCCACCACCTTTGGACTCTTGGACTTGACCTTCAAAACCTTTGAAGCTTTTGGAACTTCACAGGTTTTGATGACTGAACCTTCGGAAGATTCTACAGTCACTGCAACAGAATTCAGTGCTTCGGAAGAACTCTTTCTTCCGAGACCAATTTTACTTCCGAAGGTAATTTTCCATTTACCTTCTTCTTTGATTTGGAGCTTCCGAAGGAAACAGACTTTCCTTCTGAAGCTTGAGACTTCTTGAGATTCTTTGAAGTCTTTGTATTGGTCATGTGGATGGTACTCCTAGGATTGTATGGGCAATCCTTAGCAATGTGAGAAGTATTTTCACACATGACACATAACATTTTCTTCTTCATAAGAGTCTCCTTTTGAGAGCAAGACTGGCTTTGGTCACATCCCTTCTCCACCTTCATCTTGGTAGATGCTGAGACAGTTCTTTTGGGCTGTGAACTGTTCTTGGAGTTTGATGGTCCAGGCTGTGCAGCAGTGGTACACAGCAGCTCAGTCTTCTTCTTTGCTCTGAGATGATTTGAACATGAACCAGGACTCTTAGAAACCTGCAGAGATAAAAACTTGTTTCTGCTTAGCATCAAAAGTAGCCTTGATTTCTTGAGCCTTCTTTGCTTCCTTTTGCTCTTCCTGATCAAGTTCTTTCTTTTGGACTTGGTCATCACAGATGATTTCTTCTCCTCAGAAGGATAGTGGCCCTTGGAAGAATCCTCTTCTTCACTCTTCTCAGAGGAATTCTTCACTATCACTTCTTCGTCATCCTCACTTATAGGATCTATGAGAGGAAGCTCATCTTCACAAGTTCCACACCTAGGATATCTTACAGACAAGATTGTGTGTGAGGAGAGCTATCCATTTGATCCTAGTCCCTGTCTATTTTGATAGCACACTTGTTGTGCAGGGATGAGGATATCATGTTTTTGAAGGTCTCTTCTTCAAGAACACTTTTCTCTGCCTTGGCTTTGCTGATTACAAGCTCAGCCTGGCACTCAGTCAATTGGTTATGAGATCTTGGATCTGAGTTCTAAAATCTGTATGTTCATGTTTTAGTACTGAAATGGTTTTCTCCAAATCTTCTATTTTAACTTGTAATCATTTTCAGACTTTCTAAAATCAGATTTTAATATGTTTAATGACTCAAGATCGGATCTCATCTCTAAGTTGTAGGACCTGTATCTATTCACTTTAGCAATGCATTCAGGAGTACAGAGATGTTCCAATACCTTGGCTTCATCATGGTCAGCCATCAGTGCTTGGTTTGGAGAAGCATCTTCCGCCTGAAAACTCCAGTCAAAGCCTCCTTCTTCAACAGCAACAGTAGCATGTTGCTTAGGCTTCTCAGACTGAGGAGCTTTGTCAGTGTAATTTGGTCTGGGTGGTGTTTGGCTCCCATTTGCTTTAGGTGCCTTACACTCCCTAGCAAAGTGACCCATAAGGTTGCAGTTGTAACACTTAACTTTGCTTTTATCCAGCCCAAACTTTCACTGGTAGCATTGCTTGGAAATCTTCTTCCTGTTCTCTTGTAGAACTTCTTGGCTCTGTGAGTGAGGAGAGCCATCTGCTAAACTATCTCCATGTATTCCAGGTCATCTGGATGAATGCAGTCCAGGTCTTCAAGAGTGAAGAGATAATTTCCACAGCTTTCATCAGTAGACACAAAGGCCTGAGAAGAACTTGTCTCTTGGAATGGACTTCCTTGAGTAAAGTTTTCCCTTGGTGTCTCCGGGAAGGTGATGAAAGGACCCTTTTGTGAGTTGTCAGGGTAGCATAGAGATGATGTTGGGGTTCTATGCTGTCCCTTTCAACCACATGAAGGGCTGAACCCATTTGATTGTTGGAGTTGCCAGATGAACCTTGTATGTTCATCTCCATCTGGTATCCACTGAGAATCCCATATAACTCTGTCAGAGTAAGAGTTTTAAGGTTCTCAGTCCTCTTGATCACCACACAATAGTGTGTCCATTGCCTAGGAAGTGAGGACATGAACTTCCTTACAATGTCTCTGTTCTCAAGAGGAACTCCTCCATCCACTAGGGTATCCACAATCTCAACATACCTGAAGTATTGTTGGGTCATGGTTTCACCTGCTTTAAAGGTGAAATTTTCAAACTGCTGCTTCAGAAGATCTTTCTTGTTCCTTGGCTTCAGAGGAGCCTTCATACATCAGCTTCAGTGCATCCCATAGCTGTTTAGCTGTTTTGCACTTCTTAAAACCTCTGTATACAGAGTTTGGGAGAGCAGTCTGAAGAGCAGTCATGGCCTTCCTGTCAATCTCTACTCTTTTTCTATCTTCATCTGAGTAGTTGGCCATATCTTTAGGAATCATACCAGCACCAGTAGCAGAGGGGGTGCTGGGTATGAAAGGTCCATTTTCAACAGATTCCCACATTCTTGAGTCAAGAGACCTGATGAAGCCTTCCATCCTCATGCACCAGGTGTCAAAATCATCAAGAGTGATCAGTGGGATTTGTTCATGGTCCAGTCTCCATATCAGTCTTTGAGATGGAAGCCATTTGAAGAGTTTAGTTTTTGTGTGTGTGAGGGATCTTAAGATGGTTAGATCTTATATCAAGAGCCTGACTACTCTGATACCAATTGCAGGATCGTTTAAGGGTTTGAACACAATTACAACACAACAACACAATGAGGAGATTATCTAAACTCTAATCAAACAGTAAACTGGGTTAACCAAAAGTGATACAAAGAACACAAGTAAAGCAAGAGACAGAATAGGAGAATATGGTTTTCAAGGATGCAGTATATTGCTTTCTCAAGTTCTTTTACAAGTGTTACAAAGTATATGAAGATACAAGAAACTTGAAATACTTATACTATAACCTACAGCCGGCTATACTTGAAAGCCAGCTGGATACAATTGACTAGACACTAACAAAATCAATTGTAGAATCAAAAGGCATATCTGCCTTTTGACCTTGTGACTATGACATGCCATAGCTCACATCTTATACATTACAAAAAGGATAAAGTATATAAAGTGGAAAGTTTCAGACTCAAGACCTCAATGTACAGTTACCAAAAGCATGAACCTTTTCACCAACTCTTGTAAGCTGGTGACTTATCAGAGATGCAGCGGAAAAGGTGCTTTATGGAACAGTACATCAGATAAAGCATGTGTACTAAAAGTCTTCGGAAGAAATCTGTCTTCATAGGGTGAAGCTTCGGAAGACTTTGTCTCTTGAAGCATCGGAAGACTTCATGTTTGGCTTCGGAAGATTTTACACTTAGAATGTTTTCTAATGTATTGTGTAAAACTTCTGAAGCATTCTTCACTTCAGTACTTAGTGCATGTTGCTGAGACACTTTGGATGTTTTGGGTTGCATCAGACTTAAGGATCCTTACAGTTGCCTTTTGCTCTTCTGATATTGTGGCTTCAGGAGTAGTAAGGGAGTTGCAGAGCACCCTGTAGGTTGTGATGGTGTTGAAGGCTTGTTAGTTAAGAGAAGCAATGAAAACTAATTGTCTTCACTTGATCTATTGAGTAAAGAAAATCAATCTCAGTGATGAATGCATTTTCTACAGAATGAGTGTCTATTGGGAATTTATATGCTTTAATAACTCGGGGTCCACCAAGATTTCTGCTCCTCTCATCAAGTTCAAGAGCTTCTATCTTAGCAATCATGACGTCCAAGGTGGTACTCTTTAGATCAAGAGTGTTATTCAACGTTGTAACATTTTGTTTCCAACTTTCTGGAAGACTATGAAGCTTCTTCTTATCGAGTTCTTTAACTTTGTATGTTACCCCCATGATCTCTAAATCATTCACCAGCTGCACAAATCTATGCAACTGTTTAGAGATTGACTCCCCCTTGGAGTGATGAAAGGTTTCATATTGATTAACAAGATTGTCCTTGTTAGTTTTAGCCACTTCACTACTGCCTTCAGCATTATCAGGAGTGCATCCCAAACAGCTTTAGCAGTTCCATACTTTCTAATCTTTTTAGAACATCCATTTTCAATGCTTGAGTGAGTATAGAATAAGCTTGAGATCAGCTTTCATCTTCTTGTAGTCATCATCATCAAGTGTGAGATCCTAATAGGTATTCTTGAGGTTTTTTATATTGCAGCTTGATAAGCAGAAAGTGTCACAGGAATGAGGGCCTTTACATATTGAAATGTAGTAGTCTGGATCTACACCTATAATATAGTTCATAAATCTGATTTTCCATTGCTTAAACTCAGATTTGTATTTAAGCATGGGTGGTTTTGGAGTAGACCATGTTTAGAGAAATTATGTGAATCCATTTTAATAAGCTGTTTTTAACCTTTTAGAATAATGATTAGTTTGATTGTTAAGTTCAACTTAGTCCAAATAGTCCAAACAGGCTTATGTGTAACTAGATCTGGTGATGTTTTTATGTTAATTCTATGACAACTGTTCATGGGTTTGTTCTTGAAGATGAGTACAGATGAACAATGAATGTTGAAGAGATTTCTACAGTTTACTAAGTATAGGTAGTTGAAAAACTATTATTAACTCAATCACAAATCAATCGAGCTCTGCTCAGATTTGGGCAGATCTGAAAAGAACTGAGAGCTAATGCTCTGATACCAATTGACTGGGTTTGAGAATGATATTCTCTGTTGATGTGAATTAATAAGGACTGAATATGATGATTGAGTCAATGATTGTAAGGCGGAATCAAACAATCAAAGAACATTGAATGCAAGAAATACTTATAAATGATGTTTGCATAATGACGGTAATCCGTTACAATGAATGCTAGAGTAAGAGCATTAAACAGTAACAAGACACCTTCTAAACATAAGTCTAAACAAAAAGATTCTACTTGTCTAGAATGTGTATCAATAGTCACCTCACATACGAGGTTATCTATTTTATTTATAGGCTGGCACGATGCCTTTTACAAAATGACTAAACTACCCCAACCTATACATCAGAGAACTAGTCTAAGTCTTCATCAACATTCTTTTGTTTATCTGCATTTCTTTTGTTCATCCGCATTTCTTTTGTTCATCCGCATTGACTAATACGTATGTATCTTGATCAGCATTTCTTTTTGGTCTTCAGCATTAGTGTTTGGTCATCAACATAGACAAATGTGGATGAACAAACAATGCATTTGTTGCCGGGCATCCGCATTAGTAATGCGGATGTACAAATACTTGACAACATTTGTTTCCGGCTATCCGCATTTGTTAATACGAAGAACAAATACTTTTCAGCATTTTTTCTATGTCATTCGCATATACAAATATGGTTAGCCGACACTTGTATTCTTCTTTATAGATTTTTCATCCGCATTTGTTCTTAGACTTGTGAGATTTCCAGCAGAACAACCATCAACTCACCATTTGAATTGACATGTATGATCCTTTCAGGGTCGAATAATTATAATAAAAGTTAACTATCTAATAATGCATTAAATGTAATTGTATTATTTATATACTTTTCAAATTATGAAACAATTTTTTTTGTCATAAAATAAAATAAAGTTGTATGAGACGTGAAGTTTTAATGCAAAGGTCTTTTAAAAAATCAATATTGTTAAAAAAATTATTTTCAAAAAAACTAAAATGTTTAAAAAACAAATTTTAAAGAAAAAATGTTTAAAGATAAAAGTTTAGAAAAATGTTGTTATTGTTATATTACCTAAATTACTATTGTATGTAATTTCAATAATTTGTTTTTGAAAATTAATAAGTAACTATTAATTTAATAATTTAATTCAACTTGTGTATTACATGGGTTTCTAAACTAGCATGGTATATGTTTGATTAAAGTTTAAATTATATATACATATATATATATATATATATATATATATATTATATATATATATATATATATATATATATGTGTGTGTGTGTGTGTGTGGTGTGTGTGTGTGTGTGTATATATAAATATATAATAAAACACTAATGTTTTTGTTATTCGCAATCAAGAATTATTAGTGTCAAAGGAAATCAAGTTAATGTTTGTGGAATTAACATTAACCTAGTTTAATTGTTTGATGAATGATATCTGATATAATGAATGTTGATTATGACAAACACAATGATATGAACACAATTAGTAAGCAACCAGGATTTGATTCAAACGTATTTCATTAAAATTGATTAATGATTACATATGAATAAATAATCAATACTATAAACAATAAATGCTTTGAACACGTTGATGTTGATATGACAGCCGCTTGGGTTTATGTTAGTGTTAATTGATGTGATGTTTGGGTTTGTTGTTTGGTTGTTTGAGTGTTTGTGTTCGTCTCTTATGTCTATTTTTTAATGTGAAACCTAGAATCCATATTTATAGGAATGTGTGTTTTAGTTAAGGAAACACCGGATTCTCTTAGGATTTGCATAACTGTCTTGTTGACGTGTTGACTTGTAACACTTGTATTATTTTAAATACAAGTGTTTTGACTCTACAGCTACGTAGTATTACGTAGGTGATTATTAATACTCAGGAGTCTTGTTCTTCCGAAGGTACTTTGTTCTTTCGAAGCTATCTTGTTCTTCCGAATTTACTTTTTTCTTTCGAAGTTGTCTTGTTCTTCCAAAGGGATCTTCACTTCCAACTTCAGAGCTGGTTGTTCATCCATAGATTATCTTCAGATGTATTTTACTTGTAAGAAACATATTTACGGAAGAACAAAATGTTCATCCGTAGATGTTTCTTACACTTGACCAATTCTAGTAATTCACCAATTATAATAGTTGTACGTGCACTCATACATAAATCAACACACATATGGGTTAACTGATATACATAATGCTTACATCAAAGTGATGAACTATAATCATTCATTACAAGTATTGATTAAAGTTCTAAGCCTATACAAAATGATCTAGATCTATTGTTCCTAGATCTAGCAATACTCCCCCTTAGGCTTAGACACTTCTAATCAGGTTTTATTAACTGATATCTCCTTTAATCTTGACACCATCTTCTTGTTGAAATAAGATACTGCATCCTTTTGATCATTATATTTGTATTTGATCTCCATTCTACATATCCTTTGAAGTTTCTCAAAACTTAGTCCCAAGATGTCTTCTTCAGTTCTTAGTGTTTCCACCATACTTTAATGATGGACTATTTCAAGCTCATCTTCTTCTGGGACTCTTAGTTCTGATACTTTTTCAATGTTAGCTCCTTTCAAAATCCCAACATTATACCTTCTTCTCTTGTATGCTTTTGCATGCAGTTTATCCACCACTTGTATCATATGAGCATATAAGCATAGATCATTCTATGCTTTTTCATCAGACAACTTTAGGAAGAATTTGTCATGTAAGTATGATGTGTAGCTTGGGTGGAGCTGTGACATCCGTCACCTTAAGGTCCGTCGAATGACATAATTAAGCATAGAATTATTTTAATTATTCTTCCTCTTCTTCATGAACTCCTGCTTTAAGGAATCATGTCTGCTTTATTACTCTTGTGCCTGTACTTCCTCCGTGAACTTGTGCTAAGCATAAACCTTTTATAAATTTCATCACCATTATAACCAAATGTATTATTTTTAATTATAACCATTGTCATTAATAAAACCATTTTAAGCTATCAATTACCATTAAACACGCTTTTAACCTTAATACAACGAACATTTTAAAGTCGTTTTCAACTGAAGCAAACTTTGGAAACTCGGGGGCTAAGTGCAGGGACTGAAATTGACATTTTACAAACCTGGGATGGGTATAAAAACCCCTTTCCCAGCCATTTTCTTCATTCTCTCCATTTCTTCTTCATCATCTTCTTCTCCACTTCACATCTTCCTCTTAGCACCAAAAACGCCCCGTTTGGTCACGTTTTCGTCGTCTAGACTTCACCTACAACTTAGTCTACTCCATCCTTGCAGGTAGACGACCTTGGTTGTCCATTTCTTGTTCGTTTTACTGCTGTCCATTTCTAGGGTTTCGGGTGTTCGGGTCAACTCGAACACAAGAGGTCGTGTGGGTGCGTGTGATGACTTTCTGTGTGTGCTTCTTGTTCGTGTGTGTTTGTTGTGTGATTCTAGAAGTCCTTGTTGTGTAAAACCCGTGCTTGGGGCAGCCGAAGGCTGCTCTGCACTTCAGCAGTCGCGAACCTGCAGTTCAGGCGACTGGGTCTGTCAAGCGAGTGAGCCGTGCGACTGGGTGAGTCGTGCGACTGAGTCATGCGATTGTGTCCTTCAGGCGACTGAATCGTGCGACTAGGGATGTCATGCGACTGAGTTTTGCGATCGAATGAATGTGCATGCGATTGAGTCAATGCGGATGAGTGTGTGTGCGATTGAGTCAATGCGGGTGAATGAATGCATGCGACTGTGCGAGTATCGCATGACTGAAGGCCAATCGTACGAATGACGGTTCAGCCGTACAAATGAAGCTGATTCATACAAATGAATGTTGATTCGTGCATATGGAGGTTAAGTCGTGCGATTGAGTGTTGTGTGGTACGACTGAATGCCAGTCGTACGAATGAAGGTTCAATCGCGCCAATGAAGCTGATTTGTACGATTGAAGGTTGATTCGTACGAATGGAGCATTGAGTCGAGTGTCTGGACCTGTTGTGTGACTGATGATGTTGAGTGTGAATTTCCTCTTGAACGTCTGATGATGATAAGGTAACATCAGTAAAAGTGTCATTGCTTGACCACAAAGATTAAAGTCAACGCTATCAACATGCACATACTATTTCAATTGAAATCAACCTAACATTTTACAAGTATCGACAACCCATTTGGAACTACAAATACTTAACAAGTGCTATCTTTCATAACAATGAGATCTTTACACGGATGCCATAAGCAATGACGACTACTCTTAGTACTTGGATCTACATAAGATCTGATACGTGTGTCCGCTTGTGTGTGTGCTACCCACGACCGAACCGATACCACCGGAACCGACCAAACATTACTATACGCTTTATACACGTCATTAATGCTTTACAATAACTGTCAATAGGTGTTTGACTGTTCATTGCATTCAACTGTTGGGAATCTTGATCATTCATACATACCACTTAACATGTGAGTTTCGTGGCCCTTTTTATGCTTATACTACTTTACAAACATTTACAAACATGGGGGAAAAGTATGCTCGCCCGTTTTCTATGCTGTACAACATACATACAATTTATATACTTGGAATCAACGTGTTACTGTTTTGTGGGTACTTATCTGATACATGCTTGAGTCTGCTTTGTGATTCTTTCTTACAACCATTTAATTCTAGTGTGGGAACCGACGGATAGGTATTGGTAGTACTACTAGGTTGACACCCCCACCCTCGTGTTGGTATACTAGTTAGTACCAACAAAAGCCAGGACCGGGCCTTGGGTAAATATATTCCGACAAGATTCTTTGTGTACGTTGTTAGGTTTGGTTGTAAAGCTCTTGTCATGTGATTTTGCTTGCTTATAACTATATGCACGGTATTCTGTAACAACTTTATACAACATCATTACTTATTTACTTTTAAACTTGCGAGCTCATCAACAATTTTGTTGACCATTTTGAGCATATCTTTTCAGGTGATCATGCTAGCTGAGGTTCTAGGTTTGCTGCCTTAGTGGAGACCCTAGGATGCATTTCCGGGCTAAACTTGTCATTTTGAAAACAATTGTTATATCTGTTTCAAACATCATTACACTTTGTAACTTGTTCCCGGGTTATGGGAATTGCATACAATGTTATTATCTATGTTTATCTTATATCATATTTATGCTTATGGCTATGTTGTCGTGAATACTGACTAAGCACGACACAAGTCCCCTTGTTGTCGGGTGTTGTCATGACACGCTTGTCATCATCATTATTATTGCATCTCTATTGCTTACCATTTGTTATGACGATTCCCGTCTCGTTACATCCACGTGTTTCCGCTCTTAGCGGGGGTGTGACAGGAGCAGTTTGATCTCCACTGGGTCAAAGATTCTTATATTGTCACCTTTCTTCCCGCCAACATTCCTTAGTAGCACCATTTCTTTTGTTCTCTCAACATATCCTCACTCAGTTATAGGAACAGTGTATTGATTTCCTGTTATGACTTTGATGGCTGTTGTTTTCCTGTTAATATAACCAACCCTCCTAAGAATTCATCATCAACTAATATGGAGGAGTTGGTGTTTGACCTTCTCTCCTTTTAAACCCATTTCTTATGTTCAACATCTTCTTTCTTAGCCTCTTTCATCATATTATCTATAAATCTTGTTTTCAGTCTACCCACATGCATAAAGAAATCTCTTCCCCTTGGATGAATTGAATAGTTTGTGATGATGATTAGGCTTTGCAAATCTTTAATGTCTCTCTTAAGAAGACTCAGTAAAGCTTCTACATCATGGAAGTATTCAATTCATCCTGATAATCCCTTGATGATTGCATAATCCCACTCTTTATCATACTTGAATGCTATGATCCTGTTGTCTTCAATAGAGTTGGGACTTGTGATGTGATTAAACAGCTCTATCAATGTAGACTTTTTCTTTGTAATTTCTCTGACTGTTGTACCCAAGGCCACACTTTGCCAAGTATAACTGCTCTTGGCTCTCTGATTAGTTTTTCTTCCTTTTGTGATGATCTTTAGGTTCAACAGTTGTAGGATCAACAAGGAGTTTGCTTTGTTGCTCATATGATGGATTTGGAGCTTCTGTTCTAAATCTCATTCTTGTGTAAAGCTCAACCTCCATTACATGATCCATCATTGTCTAAGCTCACTAACATTTCTTCCCTTAAGCCCATGTGCCTTGTAGTTGTGACCCTACAGCCAACAGATCATATTGTACTTGCTAAGATTTGATGTATCATAATGGCCTAGTTCTTTCTTGATCTTCTTATTGGCTTGAAATTCATAGTCACAATTTGGGATCATCAACCTAGCAAGTTCAAATCTTTCAGAAGATCCTTCATCTCAGTCACTTTCATCCTTTCAACCATATCAAAAGGAAACCCATGGTTAATAAGGGTCATAAACATGTTCGACTCAGGCCTTTCTTCTAATATGTCTTTGGTGGTCAACAGTTCCTCAACTCGTGATTCTTTTTGTTCTTTGGGAGACTCATCTTTAGTGAGCTCAATCCATTCAGCATCACTTTCTGGTTTAGTAGGAGACAAAGGCTTTAAGGTTGAAGATTCAACAAATTTGATCTTTTAGGTGAATCTTGTACTTCAATCACTTCCTTCTTTATGGAACCCAAGAATTTATTTTCTTTGAATATTGAATAATAGGCATTGAAGCTTCAACAGATTCTTTTGTTGGTTTTGTAGCAGGAGTATTAGTTTCAATGTCTTTCATCTTCTTTTTCAATCTTTCAATTTCCTCATCCTTTCTTTTCAGCTTATCAAGTTGTTCTTATAGAGTCTTGTTTGCTTTGTTGCTCTCCAACTCAAGTATTCCTTTTCAGTCTTCTCACGTGCAATTGATTCTTCTTGTTCTTTTACAAACTCATGTAGAGCATCAATGACCTTATTGTTTTCTTGTATGCCTTCTCTTAATATTTTCAGACTAGATTCTTGCTTCAGCAGCTGAACATCTTTTTCTTTCATCATCCCCTTCAACTCTTGAATTCTTTGTCTTCTACTGTTTGACTTGACAACAAGTTTGTTGTATTCAACAACAAAATAAGTATTGCTCACTAGGATATCATCATCACTAAGATCTATTTCATTATAAGCAATCACATCAACAAAGTTGGTTAATTCTTCTTCGTCCTGAAGTTGAGCAGTATTCTCATCATTGTTCACATCTTTAGGGGCTGCATTAGTTGAGCTTGAACATGACTCAATAGCTTGCTTTGCTTGTTCTTGATTTGGTTATTATTGTTGCTGATGGTTAGTGACTGGAGAGACAGGTTTAGTATTATTTGAATGGACAAGGGATTCAGTCTTGGTTGGTGACAGTTGAACTGTACTGGCTTGTGAATCTAATACTGTCTCCCCAATCTAAAAGCTCTCCGTGGATTGCTTTTTGAAGTTGGAGAAAGATTGGTGAAAGAGGGTGAATTGGAGAGATTTGTTGAGTGTTTTGACTGTCTAGTGATTATGATAGGGGTGTTTGAGGTTGATTTGGTGATAGAGAGTGGATTGGAGAGATTGGTTGAGTGTTTTGACTGGCTGGTGATTGTGATAGGGGTGTTTGAGGTTGTTGGTGATTGGGTGATTGAGGAGGTGAAGATGAAGCTTCCACAAAGTTAGTAGATGAACTCTCTTGAGCTTCTTCTCATATAAGTTCTTGTGGAATGTTGGCATTGGGGTCAGCTACATGCACAACCATAGGCATGTCTTCTCCTTCATATCTCCCACTAATCTTGTTCAATACAGATCTTCCCATATATGCTTGCACAAATACATCTCCATCTCTTGCTATTCCGGGCATTTCATCATTGATGTTCAGTTGTGGGAACCTGTAACACCTGGATTATTTAGAAGACTCAAACAAAAGAATAAAGTGAAAGAAAAGAAAGAAATGAAATTTTACCCAAGCTAAGGGGTAAAAAGTGTCCAAAAGGACAAAGGTGTAAAAGTTGGTGAATATAGGCGGTATGGCCGCCCATTTGTCGCATACTTCACTGTTCATCGGGTTTTTTGTCGCACACTTCCAAGGTAAAGTTGGTGAATATAGGCGGTATGGCTGCCCATTTCTCACACTATGTATAGGTAATGTTTCAACAGTAATCGATCATAATAATTGCAAACCAATGTATATAATCACATTAGTCTAGCGAAGGTTGTCTATCTCCTCCTCTTTCAAGGTTTCAGACATAACCTCCTCAGGGTAAATCCTAGTGTCCAAGGTCAAGCGCAATAGCATGATCCGTGGATATCTCTTCGGGTTTAATACCTGGGTTTGATAAACCAACTCGGCGCGCAGAGGGAACAGAAGATTCGATAGAAGCATCCCATAAAGAGTGAGCACAAGGGCTCTCCCATAGGGTGAAAAGATCACAAGACAGATAGATAAACGAATCAAGCAAAGAGGAACACATACACGAGATATAAAATTGCACACAGATCCTAGCATGCAAATCTACATGAAGGTTCCTAGGTTATGTTGGGTTTTGTCACATGTAAAACTAGCTAGTTTAACCATTTAAACTACAAAAACACAGCGGAAAAAGGAGTTTAACATTTGGTTTATAATCTGAAAATTTTTGCCATATTAAACTACAAACAACCCAAGAATAAGAATCAAATGTATATGAAATAACATGCTATCAAACAACACAAAACAACCATAGGGTGTTAATAGAAAACAACCTTTCTTGTGCAAATGTTGTAGATGTATGAGATGAATATGGAGATGTTATTGAATGTCCAGCCCTCAAGAGAGAGAACCTCAAGTTGTGATACCCACAAGTTCCTACAAATACCTTGCAAGTTAGGATGCTCAACACCAAAGAACTCACTTTGTAGCTCCTTAATAATCCGAAAATTTCAGCCTTTCTCCTTGCAAAATCTGAATTTTCAGCCACACTTTGAGAGAGTTCTTGCTTGAGTTGCTTAGAGAGAAATGTGTGTGAGAGAAAGGTGAAAAAAATGGAAGAGTGTTCTAGTGGGAACGACTTGCAAAAGCGAAGACAAAAGGGGAGTCCCAAGGCCCATATGGGCGGCCGAAAATCCCCATCCAAAATGTGTTTCCCTCCCATTTAGTTTTATAAAAAAAGTTACACTCTTACCTTTCATTTTATAAAATTAAAACCTCTTTTTAATTTTATAACAATAACAAACTTTTATTTGTTATTATTTAACCAACTTAAATAATGAAACAAACAATTTCTCATGAACAAATTATCCACATAATGTTGTTCTTTTACAAAGCAATGTTTTAGAAAAACCCATTTTCTAAATTGGTGTCGGTATTTATTTGTTTGATCTCATCAACAGATAAATACTAATTGGTGTTTGTATAGCTTGTTATGGGTATGACCCGACTTGGATCATAACGTACTAACCACATCAATCTTGTATGTGTCTTGGGCATATAAGGTCCAACAGGTTATAGTCTAGGTCAAGTGAATTGCCTAATTCTCTATAACCAATGGCTGTGATACCAGTCTGTCACACCCCCGCTAAGAGCGGAAACATGGGGATGTAATGAGATGGGATCGTCATAACACATGGTAAGCAATGGAGATGCAATATAATAAATGATGACAAGCGTGTCATGACGACACTCGTCACAAAGGAGACTTGCGTCGTGTTCAGTCAATGTTCACGACAACATAGCCATAAGCATAACATGATACATGATTCACATAAACAAAGATGATAATATTGTAATGTATTTCCCATAACCCGAGAACAAGTTACAAAAGTATGATGTTTAAAGCAGACAACAACAATGATTCCAGAAAGACAATGTTCGTTAAGCATGTTTAGTCTCAAAATGCATCCTAGGGTCTCCACTAAGGCAGCACATCTAGATCTTCAATTAGCATTGTCACCTGAAAAGATATGCTCAAAATGGTCAAGAAAATTGTTGGTGAGCTCACAGGTTTAAGTAGTAAATAAGTATTTGTTGGACCAAAAGAACCAATGAGCCAGATCAAAAAAACCTTTAAGTCCCACAGACATCAAAACAATTGAAGTGATCTACAACAGCTGAAGACAAAGTCTGAAGACAAGTGCTGAAGACAAAGTCTGAAGACAACAGCTGGAGACAAAGTCTAAAGACAACAGCTGAAGACAAAGTCTGAAGACAACTGCTGAAGACAAAGTCTGAAGACAACAGCTGAAGACAACAACTGAAGACAAAGTCTGAAGACCACAGCTGAAGACAAAGTCTGAAGACAAAGTCTGAAGACAACTGCTGAAGACAAAGTTTGAAGATCAAGTTCTCAGAAGTTGTCACAACAGCTGAAGTAGTTCTCTTCAGTAGTTGTGATGGTTTACATTTCAGTAGTTTGTAATCAGTAGTTTTATATTATGTAAAACATCTGAAGTTCTTACACTTTAGATGTTATAACTTCAGTAGTTGTAATGTTACTTTTAGTGAAGGTGTCCTCAGTTGTTGTGGACATCTTCAGTAGCTTTGTTTACTTTCAGTTGTTTGTATAAATCAGTTAGATGTCACTATCAAGTGACGTCAGCTGATGTCACATTCCTTATAAAAGGAATGTTGACCTAATTTCCCCATACGGGAAGCTTGTGCATGAATGAAAACATTCTTTTTGCAGAAAACTCTCTCTCTATAACCATTACTATTTCATTGAATATTCATATTATTCTTGCTATAATTTCATCTAATTCGTGTGCTATTCCGCTGCAAATCCTAATCTAATTGATCAAACTAGATCTTGATCCCTTCAAATGGTATCAGAGCAGGTTAATCACTGATCGATTTAACAATTGATAATTGAAACTGTTCTTCTGATATCTAAGTTTGATCGAATTAGCAAATTTGCAAGAATTGTTATAGAGTTTGTTTTTCTGTTGCTTCCTGTGAATTAATTTGAGATTCTTCTGTTTTAAACTGTGTTGTTGAGTTTTTGAGTTAGATCTGTTAAAATCTCATTGAACCTGTTTGAATTGGTGGAAATGGCTACATCAATCAATGATCCAACAATACTGGCTCTCACAAGCCTCCGATGCTTGTTAGAGTGAGTACAACATGGCAACGATGAATTATCCATCACTTGTCTGTCAACAGTTTAGGTTGTTGGAAATCTGTGGTTCATGGACCATATAAGCCTATGGTGAGTAATCCGGAAACCAATGAAATGGTTCGAAGAAGAAAGAGCAATATTCATATGAAGATCTGAAACTGTTTGAAATTGATGCTAAAGCCTATGGAATTCTAGCCATGGCACTGCCTAATGAAATCGATTCTGGACTTATGCATCATGAATCTGCTCATGACCTCTAGGTTGCTCTGAAAAAACAATTTGGAGGAACTGATGAGGTCTTAGCAAACAATAGAGAAATCCTTGCCCAGCAATATGAGACATTCTCTCATAGAAAGGGTGAGTCACTGACTCAACAGTTTGAGCGATTCTCCTGTTTGATATCTGAGTTGAAAATGGTTAAACATGAATATACAACAGTCAGATGAACAACAGATTTCTCAGATCCTTGCCTGAGAGATGGGACACTATACTATTGTCCTACGCTCCAGTGTAAATCTAGACAATCTATCTCTCACCCAACTTCATGGGAAACTATTAACATTTGAAAGAGAGATAGAACAGAAAAGGAAATGACTTCGTCTGGGAAGCTCACTGATGATTTTGTACCAGGAATACTACTCTGGTTGGTCATGAGTCAGAATATGCTACATCAGAAAGTTCTTATGATGAGCATATTGATTCTCTTCAAACAGTGGAGATCATGCTTTTGCTAGTATTGATAGTAATTCAGGAGTAATAGTGACAATCTGTGCTTTTTGATGGATGATTTGAAAGGAATTGCTGATGATGATTTGGAAGAGATGGATATTTTGAGCCAAATGGCATTAGTTAATATCAGATCTCAAAATTTTACAAAAGTACAGGTAGAAAATTCCCTGGTCTCTCTGGAAAAACCAAAGTTGTTTTGACAAGAGCAAGTTGAGGTGTCACAAGTGCCATAGACTTGGACATTTTGCAAGAGAGTGTAGATCATCTAGATCTAAATATTCTGCACCCTTTGTGACCTTTCCAGGCAATAATTCACAAAACAAAGGGCAACATTCTACCAGTTTTGGTCATCATTCACAAATTCAATCATCTCCTACATATTTTGTTCCTCAAGGTCAATGCCATATCCTTATCCCTGTTTTTACATGCCTCAGTCCAATCAGGTTCCAGTACCCATAGATCAACAATCACATGCCCTATCTGAGCCTCAACCATCTCAATCAAGTCAACAATCTCAATCTCAATCTCAATCTCAATCACATCAACGCTTTTTCACTCCTGCAGTTGTTGACTGGAGTAGTTTACCAGATGATCTTTCTGGTTATTCTGAACAAGTGTTTTCTGGTGCTGGTCAACATGGTGGTAAAAATTCTTTTGGAAATCTTGCTCTTATGGCCCTGGAGTCTATTGATGGTTCATGCTCAAATGCTTCATCATCACAGGTACCACAAGTATCTTCTGAGGCTAAGGCCAAGTTGTGTTCTGAGTCATGCATAGCTACTTTTGCCTCAATTAGAGAAGCAAATGTAGCTTAATTAATCAAAATCTGACCTACAAAAGTGATTTCCAAAAGAAAAGCTGAGTTTGAGTCTGTTTTAAAGGAAAAAATGATGAGATTTACAAATTAAAATGCCAAATCACTAATGAAAAGGCTAAGGTAGAGGTCATTTTAGAAAATCATAAGAGACTCAAAGAAACACTTGCAGCTACTCAAGTTGAGTGTGAACGCTGGGTAACATCTTGCAAGGGGTTTGAAATGCTTCTCAGTAAGTAAACTGCTTCAAATGTGAAGTTTGGGATGGATATAATCACACTAAACCTCCTACAGATTTTACTCCAAAGACAGAAGTAAAATCTGAAGGTGAAATCAATTCCCAAACCACATCATCATGTGTCTCATTCTCAAGTGATAATGTACAATCAGATGATGAAGTCAGTAATAGTACCTCAGCTAATCAATTTGCTGATGGTCTTACTGCTATTGAACACATGATCAAAGAAAAGCTGAGCACTTCAGGTGTTGTCTCTAAAGGTACTCAAAGTACTGAAGAGCAAGTAACAACACCTGAAGAACATTTCAAACCAATGGAACCAAACATGGTTTGACAACTGCTGAAGAATCTATCAGGAAATCCAAATGTACTGATAGAAAACTTCTGAAGAACAAGTCTTCAGTTGTTACAAATCCTTCAGTACTTCACATAAGTACTAAGAGGAAGAAAGTACTAAAGAACACCTTCAGTAGTTTCATCTTCTTCAGCAGCTGATCAATAGAAGATGAAGAAAAAGCCATGTGAAATATGTGGTCTATTCAATCATCTCACTGATGAATGTTGGTACAGAAAGGGTTCCAAATTAACAAAGATAAAATCATTAAAAAGAAAATAATAAAATGAAAGATGAATTTGAAACCAAGTTTGTGCCATAAACATCTCAACCTGATAAACCAAAGTCTTCACAAAAATCTAAACAGAAGAAAGAGGTTTATCATAAAACAGCTGAAAATATTCCTCAAGGAGTATCAAAACAATAGACTAAGTCTATGTCTTTCAAAAAGGAGGACATGGTGTGTCACAGGAACCATTCACAAACAAGTACTGATGTGTTTGCTGAACTGAAGGCTTTAACAACCAATCAGACATAACTTGTTATGATGGTTCAACATCTATTGGGGAGAGTTAACCAAATAGATGTACCTGCCATTAACCACTGAAAAGAAAAACTAAGCCAAAGTCAAAGGAATCCTTTTCAGCACCATCTCTATCTTCAAAGGCTGTTAATCATGACAAATCAGTTAGTATAAAATCTGTTGATGAGAACAGACCCAAAACCAAAATGGGTTGGGTGTCAAAAGCTAACTAGTTGTTGTGATATATGCACGGTTCTTCAACATGCCATAGAAGCATCTGGTATGTGGACAGTGGAGGATCTATGCATATGACTGGGAGCAGATCTCTTCTTCATGACTACTCTCAAGGAAGAAGGGATTTGTTTCTTTTGGTAATGATGCTAAGGGTTACATCATCGGCAAAGGCTTTGTTTCAAATGGTGAAATAAGGTTTGATGATGTTAACCATGTGGAGAATATCAAGTACAATTTGTTGAGTGTCAGTGAAATGTGTGATAAAGGGCATGTTGCACTTTTCACCAGTCAGAACTGTCGAATTCTATCTTTTAATATGTTGAGTATGATTGACAAGATATTGGATGAACATACTCTTCTGAAAGCCAACAGGATTGGAAGAGTATATGCCTTAGACTTATCAAAGAAAATTGATCTAAAAGGCCATCCATGTCTGTTCTCCAAGGCCTCTCCTCAGGAATCTGAACTTTGGCATAGAAGGCTTGGTCATGTGAATCTTAGAAACATGAACCAGCTGATCCTTCATGGTTTAGTGAGAGGTTTGCCATTAAAGGAGTTCAAATGTGATGACAACTGCTCTGCTTGTTTAAAAGGAAAGTAACATAAAGTATCATTCCTTCCAATAGAAGAACCAAAGTCCACTGCCACCTTGCAATTACTGCATATGGATCTTTTTGGTCCAGTAAGAGTGATGAGCATGGCAAGAAAAAATACTGTCTGGTAATTGTGGATGATTATTCCAGATTTGTATGGACCTTCTTCTTACATTCAAAAGATGAGGCTGGTCAAATTATTATCTACTTTGTGTTGCATGTGGAAAAGCAGTATTCTCTTTCTGTCAAGTGTGTGAGGAGTGATAATGGCACAGAATTTCGAAATCACACACTTAATGAATTCTATTTCTCTAAGGGAATCAAGAGGCAGTTTAGCATTCCAAGAATCCTGAACAAAATGGAGTGGTGGAGAGAAAGAACAGGACCCTTATTGAAGCTGCAAGGTTAATATTGGCTGATTCTGGTTTGCCACTAACCTTTTGGGCTGAAGTTGTAAACACAGTTTGCTATGTGAAAAATAGAGTATTGGTAAATCAAAGGTTGATGAAGTCCTTATGAAGCATTACATCATTTGGCTCCTCTGATTTCCTTCTTTAGAGCATTAGGGTGTCCTTGTTATATTCTCAACACAATGGATCCACTTCAGAAGTTTGAATCAAAGGTGGATGCAAGGTACTTTGTTGGGTATTCATTTACTTGCAAGGCATACAGAGTTTTTAATTGCAGATCAAAGATTGTAGAAGAAACCTTGCATGTAAAGTTTAATGAATCTCCAAAGGAGAAAATCCCACAAAACCCTATGGAGTTATTTGATCTGGACATACTGCAATATGTTCCTTATCAGTCTCCAACTGTTGCAGGTTCTGTGAATCCATCATCTCCTGCCACTTGTTATCCATTTGTTGGTATAAATGCAAGTTTTAGTGATCAACTGCCTGAGTCTACTAAACTTGATGTTCCTGTAGCTTCAGCAGTTCCATCCACAACAAATGCTGATGAGATCTCTGAATCCTCTACTTCATTTGAATTGTCATCTCATTCTAGGTTTCAAGAATCTGGATCTGTTGATACATGTTTGTCCCTAGATCATGATATGTGATGTAATAGATCTTGTTTGGTATGATTAATGAAATGATATTGATAGTCTGTTGGTTATAATGTTTAATAGTTCATTAATGAGTCGTGACTGAATTGATTGGTTTATGATTACTTGAATGATTACATATAATATTATGTTATTTAATTAGAACATTCAAATTTAACTTAATGAAGTTCTCATGCGAATGGCTCATGCGAATGAACCATAAGCATGAAGAACTTCACACGATTGACTCAGTCGCACGACTGAACCAGGAGACTGGATCAGTCGTACGACTGTAACATAAGATTGGCTCAGTCGCACGACTGAACACTCAGTCGCACGAATGAACGAACCGCATGGTTCAATCGCACGACTGAACCAAACTAATGGTTCAGTCGCACGATTGAATAGTGCCAACCTATAAATACAACTCAATTCGTGAAAAACAGGAGCTCTCGATCAAGTACGATTCCAGACGAACCCTAGCCGTCCAGAAACCTTCCAAATCGTTCTCCAAGTTCATAGAACACATTAGATCGATTCCTTATCGATTTCTAACGTTAGTTTCAATCCTTGATTGATTCTTCGTGTGTTCTCACTGATTGGATCGCCAATCAAATAGGATTCCGCACTATTTGATCTGGTTTACACGTGATCTCTAGGTATTTCGTCAAATACCAGGTCCTAACAAGTGGTATCAGAGCTTGGCTCTTGATTACGTGTTGATTCAATCAAGATTGCATAAAAGTTTGTGTTTTTGCACTAAAAACGCAATCTTTGGCATCAAAAGTGATCTTGGAAGTTCCCTGCTCATCGACGTTTGGTTTCTACGGACTTAGGCGATTAGAACTTGTGAAATTTCGAATTTTTACGGCTGAAACCCGTCAAACCTAGAAATTTTCGCAAAACAGCAGCTTCATCGCGGCACGACTGGACTCCATTCGCATTGCTCATACGCACGATTGGACCTAGTCGCACCCTCATTCGGCCGACTGAACCGTTGTTCGCATAGCTCATACGCACCAGATTCATTCGCACGACTGAACCAATCGCCCAGTTCATTCGCACGATTGAACCAATCGCAGAGCTTATACGCACGATTAGCTCATTCGCATCCTTCAGTCGCATCAGTGAAAGTTTGTTTGATTAGATTATAAGTTTATTCGTCATGGAAGATCAGATGTCAGCCTTTACTGCTGGGAAGGACTCAAGGATACAGAACCTGCTGTTGCTTGAGTGAGGTGGGGAATCACAATAAACCACCAAAGCTTTTGACTTTAGATGAGTTTCCCCACTGGAAACAACGTTTTGAGATCTACCTTAATGGAGTAGATCCTAATCTGTGGGAAGCCATTGAGATAGGTTATAGTACACCGGTGGGAGCTGATGGAGTTAAACTAACATTAAGCGGGATGACAGACGCACAGAAAGTAAAGTACAATGCAGAGAAAAGAGTTTATGCATTGATCACTCAGTCTATCCCCAAAGACATATTCCACCAGTATTCAGAGAACAAGCAGTCCAAGAAACTGTGGGATGCGCTAGAGAAGAGATATGATGGTAATGCATCATTGAAGGCAATCAAGGCAAAGGAGTTAAAGAAGGAATTCGATAACTTCTCATCAATTGGTAATGAAAGTTTGGACGAAGTCATAGACAGATTCTACCACTTGATGAGCGAATTGCATACACATGGAGTGGCTACTACCATGGAAGAGAAAGTAAGCAACTTCGCAGACGGGTTGCCTGATAAGTGGGCTACATTCGTGTCTAACCTGAGACAGAATGGAATCCTTGTAAAGCTGGATATAAATGACTTCATTCTTAAGTTGCGAGAAGAAGCACTAAGGATGAAGTATAGAGCTCAGAAGTCTTCGTACACACAAAATCCAGCTTTATACAACGCCACGCCTCAAGCTAAGACATCTGGAGCACCCCTCCAGACTGCTTTTGTGTCTAGCTCGTCAGGTCCTTCACATGCTTCTCCTTCTGGATCAGACACGTCTGGGTCATCATGTACCCATCATATTGGATCAGAAGCAAACGCTACCAAACTGAAGATCGAGAACCTCGGTAATGGACCGTGGAAGTAGCTGAGAGCATATGGATCTTTTAGCAGCAGTGGTTCATTCATATGATGGACTTGTTGCCGGGAAGATTGGAAACTGCCATCTGGCAGATGAGGACTACGAGCAGGTGGATGAGATGGAGCTTGAAAGAATGGATATAATGTGGGCCTTAGCAAGTGCTGTCCGGAGGGCGAAGAAGTTTGTGAAAAAGACTGGACAGAACTTGGTTGCTACTAAGGACACCACTTTGGCTTCGACAAGAGTAAAGTGACCTGCTTTAACTGTGGTGAGAAGGGGCACTTCAAAAGAGAATGTGTCAAGCCAAAGAAGACGGGAATGGGAACCCGTTCTCATCCTTTACTCGCCAAGACAAGCAAGCCTCTAGTTCTACTTCATCAAACAAGGATCCAAAAGCCTTAACTGCTCATGATGATGAAGGACAGGATTGGAGTTTCAGGTTTGTCTCACCAGGAGAATCTAACATTGCCAGTGTTGAGGATATTGATGATGATTCTGCGAGTGAAGGTGATATAGCAGTTGATATAGCAATGTCACATAGTGAAGAAACAACTGCAGCAGAGAGTCAGTTACAAACCAATTGAGGAAGTTTCCACATCAGAGACAGAAAAGCCAGAATCACCAGAACCAGAATCATCTGATGCTGCACTGATGGCTAACTCTTCTGAACCAACTCAGGTAAGTACCACTGACCAAATTTTTAATAACCATGCTTGTTCTGATTGTGACACTTTTAGAAATAGCATAGATGAAAAATTTACTAGGTTATTAGATCATAATGATAACTTAGTAAAAGATTTACGTCTGTGCACTGAGGCTAATAGAGTACTAAAACAAAATGAGCATAGTTATAAGAAAAGATAGACCTATTGACTAAACAACTTAGGGAAACCGAAGTAGTGGCTTTTAACCAAGCAAATGACATTAGGTACTATCTAAACTCCCTAGAAGACACTAAGAAACAAAAGGCAGTTCTAGAAGTCGAAGTTAATTCATTAAAACAGAAACTGCATAGTTGGACTAGTTCTTCACACATAGTTCAACACTTAGTGAGAGAAAGGAATAACGGGGAGGGATTAGGCTACAAAGTGGTTCCACCACCACCTGAGACCTTGATGAACACTAAGTCTAGACCAGTAAATAATAACCCCATCAAGGATCATGTGGTGACCACTCCTCTTGTTACTGATCCAGACACCTCATGTTCATCTACTGAATCTGGTCAGAAACAAAAGGAGGCCACTTCAAAGGCAAAGGGTAAATTGCCTTGTGTTAACCTGGAAATGAATTTGAAAAAGTTAACATAAAACAGGTTCAAACAAAGTCAAATCAGAACCTAAAAGGACTTCAAATGCTACTTTTTCACATGCTTCAAGTCAAAAACCAGTTAACCAAAAAGTGAAACAGGTTAAAACAGTAAATTTTGTTACACCAGAGAAAACATCAAACATCCAAGAGTCAAAAACTAAAGTGATTGATGTTACTAGAGTGTCTTGCACTTCTCCACAAAGAAAGTTTAATCATAAAGTTGATAGCAGAGCGTGCTACAACTGTGGAGAATATGGACACATTGCTTCCTACTGTAATTTTTATCAGACACCCAGGAAGAAGATTGAACTTCAGGACTCAAAACCTAAGTCTTCTAAGAGGAGCTCTTAACTCCACCTAGAAGAGCTAGTGAACCTAAAGTCCAACCTGTAAGCCAGACGACTGTTTATCATAAACAGGCATTGCACAAATCTGGCTTATGGAAAGAAAAGTCAACCCTCGTGTCTGATACTGATAACAAGAAGGAACCTGAGCTACCCTCACCTCTAAGGGTCAATGGGTGGAGTTTATGATGTGTGATGCCTCTGGGAAACCCAAGACAGTCAAAGCTTGGGTTCCTAACCTAAACTGATTCATTTACTTTGTATGTGCAGGGTGTTCGATATAGTGCTGAGACTAACACGTGGATTATAGACAGCGGAGCATCCAGGCACATGACAGGAAATAGAGCCCTTTTATCTAACGTCAAACAAATAAAAGGAGGGCATGTTTCCTTTGCAGGAAACAAGGAGGCTATATCACAGCTCAGGGAGAAGTGGGAAATCAGAAAGTTAAGTTTGATAAAGTGAACTACGTTCAACAACTTCAGAACAACTTACTTTCTGTTTCCCAAATCTGTGATAAAGGATTTAAAGTCATCTTCGATAACCAGAAGTGTTACGTGCTGAAGAAAGAATATATGATCCCAGAGGACCAAGTTCTGATGACTGCTTCAAGATATAAAGACCTTTATGTCTTGGATTTGTCAACAGCTGCCACAACGGATCATGAGGTTCAGTGTTCTTATCTAAAGCTACTGAGAAGGATTCCATCTCCTGGCATCAGAGAATGGGACACATTAGTCAAAGGAAGATGAATCATTTGATTCAGAAGGATTTAGTTAGAGGAGTGAATGTCAAGAACTTCCAACTTCCTGACCTTTGTGTAGCTTGCAAGAAAGGCAAACAGACAAAGAAGGCTCATAAGGAAAAGAAAGTTCATTCAATAGAACTTCCTCTTGAGCTTCTTCACATGGATCTGTTTGGTCCAGTTAGTACAAGGAGCATTGCAGGCGACGTGTACTGTTATGTGGTCACTGATGACTACTCAAGGTTCACTTGGGTAATGTTTCTGAAATCAAATCAGAAACTTTGGAGACATTCAAGGAATTAGTAACCACACTGGAATCTCTCTACAAGCTAAAAGTTAGACAAATACGCTCAGACAACGGGACAGAATTCAAGAATCAAGGGATGGAGGCATACTGCAAGGAAAAGGGAATTGTGCATCAATTCACTTCTGCCTACACACCTCAAATGAATGGCGTTGCTGAGAGAAAGAACAGGAGTTTGATAGAGACAGCACGGACTATGCTGGCAGACTCGAAATTGCCTATCCAATTCTGGAATGAGGCAGTGGCAAATGCGTGTTATACACTGAATCGAGTCCTAATAGTCAAGCGCCACGGAAAGACATGTTATGAGCTACTTCAAAGACGCAAACCGAATTTGGAGTATCTTGAACCTTTTGGCGCACCGTGTACACTTCTGAAGAAGACACAAGAAGGAAAATTCAGCGAGAAGGCAGTTGAAGGAATTTTTCTAGGATACAACATACCGAACAAGCGAGTTTACAATAACTCAACGGGTCTTGTAGAAGTGTGGTGTAATGTCGACGTTCAGAGATATACCACACCACCTACAGGCAAAGGACCTGCATACTTTTCGATTATGATGGATTCTTCAAATCCTTCAACCTCTCTCTCTCTCCCTCAGATGATGAGTTAGCTAGGATGATGTATGATATTCTAAATACACCATCTAGCACACAGGGAGAATCATCTACTCAGTCAGAAGAGGTAGTCGATGACAGTGACTCCTCCTCTGAAGATGGAACTGAAGCAGATGACCAGAACAGTCAGGAGGAACAGGTTCCAGTTCCTGAAAGTCCACAAGCATCCACAAGTGATGCATCCTCGACTTCGGAACCTCAAACTCCAACCTCCTCAGATGCAGACCAAAATGTTCACAATCTTGGTTCGGAGGTGACTGTGCCGACTACTCCAGGATCATGACTAAACGTCTATCATCCCCTTGACAATGTTATTGGAGATGTCCGATCAGGAGTACAAACCCGAAATCAGCTATACTCAGCTGATTACGCCTCAGTTATGGAGAAGGGTTACATTCATGATGGTGCTTATCGATGTTTTGTTTCGAAGGTTGAGCCAAAATATGTCAGTGAAGCACTAAATGATGAGGCGTGGGTGAGTGCCATGCAAGAAGAACTTTTGCAGTTTAAGAAGTTAGGTGTATGGACTTTGGTTGATAGACCTAAAGGTGCTAAAGTCATTGGCACCAAATGGGTACTAAAATGTAAGAAGGATGACCAAGGAGTCATTATCAGGAACAAAGCTCGACTGGTGGTTCAAGGTTTTCGCCAAGTCGAGGGGATTGACTATAATGAGGTGTTTGCACCCGTGGCAAGGGGAAGCTATTCGTATCTTCCTTGCCTATGCATCGTACATGAAGATTAAGTCTACCATTAGATGTGAAGAGTGCATTCCTTCATGGGGAAATCAAGGAAACAGTCTATGTAAGTCAACCCAAGGGATTTGAAGACCCTTATCATCGGGATAGAGTTTACAAGCTCGACAAGGCGTTATATGGGCTTCATCAAGCTCCTCGAGCTTGGTATGAGAACTCTCGACTCATCTTGTGAAACACGGCTTTCGCAGGGGAGTCATTGACTATACACTGTTTATTAAAGAAAAGGATGGTGACCTACTGCTTGTACAGATATATGTTGATGACATAATCTTCGGGTCAAAGAACGAAGAGTTATGCAAAGAGTTTGAAGCAGTGATGAAGAAAGAGTTTGAGATGAGTGCTATGGGGGAGATGAAGTTCTTTCTCGGATTACAGGTGGATCAAACACCTAATGGGATCTTTCTACATCAGACCAAGTATGTAGGAGACATTCTCAGTCGCTTTGACATGGAGAATGCTTCTGCTGCTGGGACTCCACTTGCTACGAATCATGATATAGCACCTGATGAGAATGGAGATCTTGTAGATGCCACCATGTACGAGGAATGATTGGATCCCTCATGTATCTCACTGCCTCAAGACCTGATATCATGTATGCTACATGTTTATGTTCCAGATATCAGGCTAAACCTAAGGTCAATCATCTGATCGGGGTCAAAAGGATCTTTCGCTATCTAAAGGGTACACCCACACTGGGGTTGTGGTATCCTCATGATGACGATTTTGAGCTCACAGCGTATAGTGACTTGGACTATGGAGGCTGCAAAATGAACTACAAGTCTACATCTGCAGGGTGTCAATTCTTTGGGAGAAGATTAGTTACATGGCAGTGTAAGAAGCAGACATCGGTTGCATTGTCAACCTGCGAAGCCGAATATGTTGCTGCTGCAAGTTGCTGTTCTCAAATCATTTGGATTCAACAGCAAATGCAGGATTACGGTTGAAATTCTCGTCTACTCCTATTTTTGTTGATAACTCTGCTGCAATTGCAGTAACCAAAAATCCGGTTCAACATCCTAAGACCAAACACATCGGTATTAAATACCACTTCATAAGAACTGTTTTGAAAAAAACTTAATAAATGTGGTTAAAATTAATACTGATTTTCAAGATGCTGACCTCTATACTAAAGCCTTTGATAACCACGTTTCAATACTTGCTAGAGGTCAACGGCGTTAAAAAGAAAAGTGAGGTAATTCCTTATGAGAATAATGTGTAGTCCGATGTAGTTTCGTTAAAGTTTATTTTATTTTATGTTATCTGTTTTTTTTCTTTTTGTCTGTATATTTAACTCATGTTATTTTGCTGTTTATTAAAACCAAAAATAATTAAATCCGAAATGATTTTAGTATTTTAGGGGGAGAATATGTCAGCAAGTTACATTAAAATAATAATAATATAATAATAATAATAATAATAATAATAATAATAATAATAATATAATAATAATAATAATGAATAATAATGAGGGAGAAGGGTAACTAGCTGAAATAAGGTAGATTGTGTCTGTGATACGATTCAATACGTTTGAATATGATAGTACACATGAACAAATCAAGAGGGACTTTAAATTTAAGGTTTGAAAAGATGCAAAAGTTCAAAGTATAAGTCTGTGTAATCTAAGCAATATAAAGAGGGGAAGATGATAGAAAACTGGCAACTCCTAAGGTGACACAAAGAAAGTAGACTTAGAGGCTGCTAGACCACAAATGATATGTTGGTAGATTCAACACAATAGACAATTAGACCTGATTGGTGATCTCAAGATCAAACTAAGTTGTTCAACTGACTGTGGGATTCCATCTTATCACTGGTTAACACAATCAAATCTATTCCAATAAGGGGTATTGAGCATTTAAATGCCACAAAAGTGTGCGGATGACCATAATTAGAGCAAAGCAAGAAAAAATGAAAGACAAATGCAATAAAGCTAATGACTTATGTTGTTGGTGCATAATGTGTCAAATAAAATAAGCTGCTCTAACAAAGAGATAGGTTGTGTGCCTCTCTGCTGTGCGATGGCACTGACCTGAGGATAAGCATAACCTAGATATTCTAGAATTCATTGTTGTTTGCCGCCTCTCTGCTGTGCGATGGCACTGACCTGAGGACAGGCATCTCTTTGAAAGCTCTAAGAATAGTCTCTTCTTGTAATAATGCCTGTAGACCGCTCAAAAACCTCTGAGGAATGTTGATTACCATATAAGTGTGGGATCCACAAATGTTAGCTGAAATAATTAAACCTAAATCAGTCACCAGTCTGCGTCAAAAGTCTGTGTATGGATTTAAGTGGACAAACATACTGACAATCTTAGTGGCTACATTCTCAAGAGTTCAAATCAATGTGAAAATCTAAGAGTTTCAGTATGATTTCCTTAAGTTGATAACGACTCTGGATGAACACCGAGAATTTAAGCATCAAAAAGTTTTAATAACAAGTCCTAAATGATTTGATGGTCCTGTATGACTCCAAAATTGAATTGGTCCAGATATGATCAATCTAAGTTGAAGCTGTCTACTCCCAAACCAAATTCCGTAGATTTCCATCTTAGGGTTTTATCTCTCACAAAAAGTCCAAAAATAAACTTTAGTTGTGTCGTTAGTTTAAGTTTCTATGTTTATCTTTTAATTTGTGTGTCTGTCGGACTACATCAGGGAAATCAGAAGGGAATTAACTTACCTAAAAAGGGTCATGTCTGAGATGGCCACATGGTCTTCAAAACTTAAAAGGTCACGTTTGAAGTGACTGAATTGGTTAAGAGCTTACAATATTATTATCAAAAGTGAAAAGGGTCTTAATAGTAAATGTTCAAAATGACTGTAAACTCACAAAATGTGACCCATTCGCACTAGTGGATCATGGTTATCGACCAACTATGTGAATGGCTTCCAATCGGCCGAATGGACATGAAAATGATCCATTCGACCGAATAGACGGGGAGAATGAAACAGGAGACCGACTGAGGCTCAGTCGGGCAACTAAAGAGGCGAATGAAGGAGACCGAATGAGTCAGTCGACCGACTGAGACTCAGTCGGCCGACTGAATGCGATTGACTAGGCCAATCGTACGATTGAGACTCAGTCGCCCGATTGAACTGAGCGAATGAGGCCAGTCGGCCGAATGAACCTAGGTTCAGTATTTAAGGGACTCAGTCGATCGCATCTCACTCATCACTCCCAATAGCACCCCAAAATGCGTTCTTTACCGTTACTCTGTCAAAATCGCCACAAATTCTGATATACATTGCTGTTAAGTTTCTTACATTCGAGTGACGTTTTACAGGTACACTACTCTTTGAATCCTAACAAAATCAGCACATTACCGACCTACAATAGCGACACTGGATTGAATCAAGAACCGAACTGTGAAATGACCTAATCACCTATGTAAATGAAGCAAAATGTTAAAATTGAGTTTAATAGGTTATTAGTGACAAGTAGACGAGGATAATGGACCATTAACACTGTTAAATGACTTAGATTGGTCAAGATTCGACCCACAGGCGATCGAACAGTGGGGCAAGCGACTGGTCGTTCGAATGAACTCCAATCGCACGATTGAACCTTACGATTGGATCATTCGACCGACTGAACCATCCGAATGAGTCCAGTCGGCAGATTGAACTCAATCGCATGTCTCAATCAGCTGATTGAACTCAATTGCATGTCTCAATCAGCCGATTGAACTCAATCGCATGTCTCAATCAGCCGATTGAACTCAATCGCATGTCTCAAACAGGTGACTGACTTCAGTCGCATGATTCATTCGCACGAATGAATCAAAATAACTTTCAACTTTACACTTAGAACAGAAGTTTTCATGTCTTATGTACTAATGGTTCTATGTCTTGTGTGTTTCAGATAAATGGCAGAAAGGTGGTCCATAAATCCAAACCACAACATCTATGCCCATTTGGATCACACCACCAGGAACGGGGCTGAGTTTACCGACATTATAGCCTTTCTGAGACGGTCCCGGATTCATAAGGCTATCTCCACGCCTTGCACGCCATATAGATCACTCCATCAGGCATTCTGGGAGAATGCCTTGGTGGACCGCTCTCGTGAGCCGTACTGTATTAGGAGCTCTATACTGGGCCATGATATTGAGATCTCTGCTGCCGACATTCAGAGGGTCCTAGAGTTCGGGGATGACGCTGATCATCCTACTAAACTACATCCGTTGACAGTGAGAGGATGCTTCCTGAGGATAAAGTACACTGGGGATATCAACTCAGGTGTGCTCAACAAGAGCAACCTGAGCCCCCAGTACAAGTACTTAGCACACGTGATCCTCAAGTGTGTTGCATCGAGGAGGGGTGGGTTTGACGACCTCTCAGACCAGATTCAAAATGCCTACGTGGCACTGGTTCTGAACCACCCCTTCAGTTTTTTCAGCATGATATTCTCCTACTTAGTGGAAAATTTGGAGGTAAAGGGAAAAGAGGGGTTTTGTATGTACCCCAGATTCTTACAGCTCGTCTTCAACGAGAAGCTGCCTCAGTTGCCCAAAGAGAGTCATGACGCAGTGGCCTTAGAGATAATGGATGATACTACTCTGTGCAGGATGAGAGTTTACAAGGGAAAGCAGATTAAGCCCCAAGTGAAAAGAATGATTGGCCACTTAGCAGATGAAAGTTATGTGGCACCGGGGAGACGCCAATGACGTCACGAGGACAGTGACTCCGACGTGGAGCCAATTGTCCTCCCTACTGATGATTCAGAGGAGGATGACAGTGGGGATGATGCTATTCCATCCAGAGGCACTGTGTCTGACTCTTTTCCCTCTGTGTCTGTCTCACCTGCTGAAGTAACTGAGTCAGCAGGATTTCATCAAGATTTTGTTCTTAACGATGAAGATGAGGTTGAATCTGATGAGGAGCCACTGACCCGAACTGTGGGAAGGAAAGTTGTTCCCACAGGACATGGGTTAAGAGTTGTTGGTGAACAACCGAGAGGCTCCGGAGATACAGAAGCTGACCCAACTTATGCTCCGGGGTCCTCAGGCGGGATTGTAGGGGGAGCATCCACCTCGAAGGGAACGAGGAGAAAACGGATGGCTCAACCCCATGGCCCGAAAAAGAAGAAGCATAGGGTAACCTTTATCACTTCCACATCCACCATACCTTCCCCCACAGCAACCACAGACACCACCATACCGACCACCACAAGACAGACCCCAGCCACCACTACATCATTCACCCCACACTCACCACCACTATCATCCCGACCTGACCCGATATTCACCACCACCACCACCACCACTAGCCACCAAACCGAGCTCTCAGCCTACCCCTCACACACCTATAGATCTCCTCTACCTCCAATCGGGGTAGAGGAACAACTGTCAGCTTTAAATAGAATGGTGCTGCGATTGCTGGCGGCTGATGAGGAAAAGACCACTCAGATCCGCCAGCTTACCAACCTGACTGCTGCACAATCGCATAAAATTGCAGAGCAGGATCGAGTAATTGAGGAGTAGGCCCAGCAATGGGCTGCTCAGGACACTCAGATGGACCAACTCCGAGCTCAAAGTGTCGCAGCAGGTAAGCAAATAGAGGAGTTGGAAAAAGCAGCTGAATCTGTCTCAGCTCCAGGGCAAGAGAAGAGAACAAAGAACAGACAGGATCAGTCAGCTTCTGCATCTGCACCTTCACATGAAGAGTCTAGCATTCAGGATAAAAGTAAATAGTAGATGTTTATGTATTTATTTACTTTTGTATTCTGTATTGAAAAACCATGTACTAAATGTTTATATTAAGTTAATGCATTTTGTTTGATAAATTACTAATGATTTGAGTGTGAAATGTGTAAATCAAACAGATCCAAAGTACCACAGAGATGAGTTTGATATTGCTCCCCTTCAACAGGTCAAGTCTCAACTCACAATGATTCTTGATCTGCAAGGGATTGTCAGAAGGTCAGTGAGTTATACCCCTGAAGAAGGTGAAATAATTCACGACCTATCTAACGAGCAACTGGCAGAGATGTTCAGACTCAATCCTGATGACATTGTCAAGGATGCTCCAACAGTTGATTCAACTAGTGACGACGAACTACATGACGTTGATGAAGTTGAGATTGAAGATATTGTTGCTGAAGAGTACCCTTAGTACGCTGACAACGAGGGTAATGTGGTCCCCAATCTGGGTGAGTCCCTAGTCAGTGATATGTTTGAGGTACTAGACAAGATGGAGTAGGCAGCTGGAAAGACTGAAGGAACAGCCCAAGCCTCAAACGATGACGTATACATTCGAAAGGCTGAGTGGGCTGAATGTTTTAAAGAAGTCAGAGCCCAACGTGCTGCACCGAAGAGGGATGCCTACACCAAGTTCTACAGCGTCAAGAAACATCTTACGGTGTCAGGCAGGATTATAGCATGGGCATATTTTGATGATCTTAATGTTTATGCCGTTTAGAGGGAAAAGGGCATAGAGTACTTTAGATTTCCACATGATCTAAAGACTCTACTAGGATTTGAGCTCAACCAGCTGGCCAAATTGAAGCTGTTGTATGCTGACCCGAGAAAGATGTCAGGCTGGTTTGAGGCTGCCCTAAAGAAAGAGTACCACACCAGGTGGATTAACTTCAGACCTCAACAACCTACAAGGTATATTAGAAGGTCTGAGATGGATGCCATTACTGGAAAACCAAAGATTGTGTTGAAGTGGAGTCCTTCGCGCACTATGTCGAGAATCCCTCTTAGGGAAATGCCACAGGACTTCACTCCACACTTCAAATGGTGGTACTATGATTGGGGAACTGCTAAAGCTGTCATAGTTCTGAACAAAGGGGATCAAATGGATACTGTCAGGGTATTCGACCCAATGTGGCTAACCAACTTGTCTGCTAATGATGTCTATACATTATACAAGTGGCCACTGTTCTATGACACACAAGACATTGTACAAGCCCTCCAGTTCCAAAATGTTATACGACTTTGCTTCGCGTTTGATATTCACACGGGAGTCACACAAGAGGACAAGTACAAGAAATATGAGGAGGTAATGAAGAAAACAAGACATTAGAGAGATCTAGGTCCAAAGAGGAGTTTGTTGATACATGTTTGTCCCTAGATCATGATATGTGATGTAATAGATCTTGTTTGGTATGATTAATGAACTGATATTGATAGTCTGTTGGTTATAATGTTTAATAGTTCATTAATGAGTCGTGACTGAATTGATTGGGTTTATGATTACTTGAATGATTACATATAATATTATGTTATTTAATTAGAACATTCAAATTTAACTTAATGAAGTTCTCATGCGAATGGCTCATGCGAATGAACCATAAGCATGAAGAACTTCACACGATGGACTCAGTCGCACGACTGAACCAGGAGACTGGATCAGTCGTACGACTGTAACATAAGATTGGCTCAGTCTCATGACTGAACACTCAGTCACACGAATGAACCAACCGCATGGTTCAATCGCACGACTGAACCAAACTAATGGTTCAGTCGCACGATTGAATAGTGCCAACCTATAAATACAACTCAATTCGTGAAAAACAGGAGCTCTCGATCAAGTACGATTCCAGACGAACCCTAGCCGTCCAGAAACCTTCCAAATCGTTCTCCAAGTTCATAGAACACATTACATTGATTCCTTATCGATTTCTAACATTAGTTTCAATCCTTGATTGATTCTTCGTGTGTTCTCACTGATTGGATCGCCAATCAAATAGGATTCCGCACTATTTGATCTTGTTTACACGTGATCTCTAGGTATTTTCGTCAAATACCAGGTCCTAACAGGATCACCATCTGTTGCTGCTGAATCACCTACAAACACTTGCACAGATCTCATTGAGTATCAAAAACTAAAGAATCACCCCATGTCTCAGATCATTGGTGACATCAATGCTGGTGTTTCAACTAGAAGTCAATTGTCTAACTTTTGCTTCTATGCTCTCTTCATCAGTCAGCAAGAGCCAAAGAACTATCATATTGCATTAAGAGATAATGGATGGGTTGAAGCTATGCAACTTGAGCTTCTTCAGTTGCAAAAGCAGCAAGTGTAGGAACTGGTTCCTCTTCCCCAAGGTAAGTGTGCAATAGGCACTAATGGGTGTTTAGGAATAAAACTGATGAAAAAGGCCAAATTGTCAAGAACAAGGCCAGACTGGTTGTACAGGGGTTTTCACAAGAAGAAGGTATTGATTATGATGAAACCTTTGCCCCTGTAGCCGGACTGGAAGCAATCAGATTGTTTTTATCTTATGCTGCTTTTCATAATCTCAAAGTTTTTCAAATGGATGTCAAAAGTGCATTCTTATATGCTAAAATATAAGAAGAAGTTTATGTGTGCCAACCACCTGGTTTTGAAGATCATAAACATCCAGATTGGGTGTATAAACTTGATAAGGCTCTTTATGGACTAAAACAAGCGCAAGAGCCTGGTATGAAACATTGTCTAAATTTCTTCTTCAAAATAATTTCACTAGAGGCTCCATAGATAAAACCTTGTTCATTAAGAATGTAGACATGCATAAGCTCCTTGTTCAAATTTATGTTGATGATATTATTTTAGCATCCTTTGATCCACAGTTGTGTGATGCCTTTACTAAGTTGATGCAACAAAAGTTTGAAATGAGTGACATGGGAGAATTACAGTTCTTTCTGGGGTTGCAAATCAAACAAAAGGCTGATGGAACTTTCATTCATCAGTCAAAAATACAAAGGATTTATTGAAAAAGTTTGATTTACAAAACAGCCCTGCTCTACTCCTATGTGCAGCACCACACAACTGGATGCTGATCAGAAAGGTAAAGCTGTTGATGAAACTCTTTACAGATGTATGATTGGTTTCTTGATGTACCTTACAGCTTCTAGACCAGACATTATGTTTCCGACTTGTGTCTGTGCTAGATTTCAGGCTGCACCTAAAGTATCCCATATGATTGCAGTCAAAAGGATCTTTAGATATTTACAAGGAACTCAATCTCTAGGACTTTGGTACTCCACTGGGCACTCTTGCAAATTAGTTGTTTTCTCTGATAGTGACTATGCAGGGTGTAAATTAACCAGAAAATCAACCTCTGGTGGATGCCAATTTCTAGACAACTGTTTAGTTTCTTGGCAGAGTAAGAAACAAACCTCTGTTGCTACACCCATTGCTGAAGCAGAGTACATTGCTACTGCAAGTTGTACATCTCAGGTACTCTGGCTTCAGAATCAATTACTGGATTATGACATTACAGAGACTAAGACTCCTTTACTGATTGATAGTGCTTTAGCTATTTGTATTGTTAAGAATCCTATCCAGCATTCTTGGACCAAACATATTGAGATCAGACATCATTTTATCAGGGATTGTTATGAAAAAGGTCTGATTGATCCAAAGTTTGTTCCTAGTGTTGATGAGCTTGCAGATATATTTACTAAGCCTTTGGACAGTGCAACTTTCCAAAATCTTGTGCTAAGGCTTGGTATGCTGCAGCTTGAATAATTTGACAACTACTGATGATCTCAGCTCACAAGTACTGATGAGCATCAGTATAAAGCTGTCAAAAATAAGTACTGAAGTTATTTTATCTTCAGCAGTTTTCATAACTACTGAAGACTAAATTCCTTAAAAGTACTGAAGTACTTTTTTTATTGCAAAGTACTGATGTGGTCACAACTACTGAAGTCTGTTCTAACAGATAATTACTGATGACCAATGAAACATCTGAAAATCAGATAATCTGCTGAGTAAGTGTTAAGGTCAAATGAAACAACTGAGATATGTGAATTGACGACAACAACTGATGAGTAATTTTATTCTTCAATTGTTTCTAACCACTGCTGTTTCATTCCAAAACAACTAAAGCCAAAACCAAGTCTTCAGTAGTTTTCAACTACTGATGACAAACACCAAGTCTTCAGTTGTTTCCAACATCTGAAAGTTAAAACCATGTCTTCAGTCGTTTTCTAGCCACTGATGACTAAAACCAAAACTTTCAGCTGTTTTCTTTCAGCCGTTTCATAACCTATAAATACCTAACCCTAACTTCAAACTTTTCATAAATCGATTTCCGAACGTTCATCTTACATTAATGGCGACCATGCAAATCAAACCACGACACAACTGTGTTGCTTACTTCACAAAATCGGCCTTTTGGACAAAGTTTGATGATGCCATTGATCTGATGGTTGATTCCCCGTATCGAACTGCTTTTCTTCTGAATCCAACCATCTATCTAGACACTCTTCGTCAATTCTGGACAAATGTCACCATCCATACTGGTGAGAATGATGTCGTGATCACTCTCCAATCATTTGTAACCAGAAGAAGGTGGTAGTCACTCCTGCTATCATTCGCCAAACGCTTGATCTGAATGATGCTACATTTGTCACCAAATACCCAAATGGCACCATTGATCTCTCCTTCATCAATCATGGATATGAGGGCAACCTAAGTGCTACAACCATTCTGAAGAAGCACTTCCATGATGCTGAACGCTTAATCTTCCACATGATCAATGTTTGCCTTGCCCCCAAAACCTCTTCATGGGATCAAATGTCATCCAGGTGGCAGCAGGTATTGTATTCTATTCTTGAACGCCAAAGCTTAAATTTTTCTGAAATTATATTTTTTGAATTAAAAGATCTGGCAATGAACCTTTAGCTAACAGATGGCTATTATATCGAAGGTTTCTTATGGCCATAATCATGAATCAGTTACAATTTGATGGCCCTGTTGGCCTTGGAGTCCCTGTTGTGGTAGTTTTGCCAAAGGTATACTCCAGGCACAACTCTGACCCACACCTCAAAGAGGCTACCAAACTGCTAAAACCCAAGCAGAAGGTACCCATAGCCTCATCCTCCAGATCCAAAGTCCCCTCCAAACCTCATTCCAAACAACCCAAAAAGACTACTCAGGGAGTTGAGTCCCCTAATGATGCCCCTGCAACACAAAGGCAGGATGAAACTATGGGTAGTAATCCCCCTGTAGTTTCCAGGACTCTACCAGCTGAAACCGCTCAGGTATCCTCTCAACAGGATCCTAATGCAACCAAAAATGGGGAAACCACATTACTGGAATCTCTCTCACTTGAGAGGATTGCCATTGAAGAGCACCATTCACCCTAGGTGCAATCCTCTTTACACCTATCTCCCACTGAAGCCACCCCTACAAGCCCAACTGTGGTTATTGCACAAGTGTTGACTCAACTACATTCCTCTACCCCTCCCAGAAACCTATTACCACTAGGAAAACCTCAACAGTTAAGGGAGAGGATTATAATGTGTCTGATAACCCACAGCACAGGGATTACAGAGTTCAATCTCCTGCCAATGAAGGACATCATCCTGAGGTAGGAAGTCCCCGGTTCCAAGAAATAGGGGCACATGTGTATACTGATCTACACTCAGCACATGTTCATCATGATTTCATCAGGAGGTCAGCTGATTCAGCACAGACTGATGATGACCTGGGCTTTTTCTTTGATGTTCTAGCCCATAATACTATTCTTGAGACTGAGGTATGCAGACTACAAGAACTGCTTGCCAAAATGTCACAAGAATCAGTCCATCTGCCCACATTCACCCACAAATGGTAGTTTCACCTGAAACTATACCAAATACTGAGCCACTCTTAACAAATTTGCCACCAGCCTCTACTTTAGGTGCCATTTATCAGGGACAGAACCCTTCTGCTTCCTTACCTCTCATCACTTCCATAATCACAAACACTGTACATCAAGCCATTGATGAGAGGCTTTCCTCAAATCTTCAATCTTTAGTTGATGTTGCTGTTTCTAAGAGACTTTCTGACATTCACAACCCTGAACCCAATGCAACCAAAAGGGGGAGTCTAAGTCAGTGAAAGTAGACAAAAGAAAAAGAGCTGAAGAGGAAGCAGAAAAAGAGAGGAAAGAAAAGGAAATGATCACCTACAAGAGGAAGAAAAGCTCTGAAAAGACCGAAGGTGAGAAAAAGTTAGAAGAATTGATCAAAGAAGCTGATGAGCAACATAGCAGATCTATGGATAAGATTATGATCAACACTTCGGATAAGGATTTGACACTGCCAAACTTGACTCTGAAATCAGAAGGTTAGAGATTCAAGAGATTGAACAAAGATGGGCAAGTTGGAGTGAGAAAGAAAGGGAAAGGCTGGAAACTATGGCAAGATTTATATCAAAACATCTGGGAAGGTCAATCATTGAAGTAAAATCATGGTCCAGAGATAGTATTTTGGAGATAACCACCGGAATCTGTTCTTCTAAAGTATTTAACAAGGGATTGATCATACAAGCTCTTGATGAAGCTGGTGTTGGGAAAAGACTGATATGGCAAAATTATCCAAAGCTTCACTCACATCCAAGATGCTAGAGCAGCCTGCACAATCACCTAAACCAAAATAACCACCCTCACAACCCTCAAAACCAACTCCTTTACCCAATAAACCTACTCAACCCACTACCAATAATGCACCTAAGAGGAAGAGAAGGGTTTTAAGGATGGAAGAAGAAGAAGATGATGAGGATGATAGTCTGCCAATCTCTGTTGTTCTCAAAATAAAAATGCCTGAGCCCAGGAGTCAACCAACAACAATCACACCTGACTTCCAAAGGCAAATGGTAAATCTCAAACTTGAAGAAGAAGAACAAAACAAACAACATGATGAGCAGTTGTTAAGGATGATTGATAAAGAGTTTCCCAAGTCTTCATCCATACAAGCTATGAAGAAACATGATCAGAGGTTGTATGCTCTTAGATTTACATTCCAATATCAGAAAAAAAGAGTGAGAATTTGGCCTGACCCTAGAGTAAGTGACAGAATTCACAAAAAGAAGATTCCAAGCAGATACAATGGCCAAGTAAAGAGGATTGTAGATGCTATGATAATGCTAGCCATTGTAGTGTCACCCTGGGAAATCCTTGATGACTTCAAGAGAGCTTACAAGTCTAAAATGACTCCACAAACTTTACTAGAAAACAAAATAGTAAAAAAGGGGTTAATCTACAAGAAGCTTGAAGAAATAAGAAGAAATGAGCTCCAGTTATTGCTTGAAGGCACTCATCCTGATGAGTTTGCATACAGAGAGATAACAACTATGGAGCTGAAAAATGGAAAGCATATTAAGTACTTATCTGAGTACTATGGGCCTGAGTTTTTCTTTGAAAGTGGAGCTGAAAAACTCACAATGGAAGAACAAGTTGTTTTCCTTGAGGCCTATGTCAGAGAGTCTTACAGACTTATCATTGGGAAGTAGGTTTCATGGATGGGGTAACAGCTCTGTGTCCAATTCCCTAAGACAGAGTTCCCATTCATCCTTTGCCAATCAAACCTTTTGAAATCTCATCCCTGGCCTGAGCTTATATTGAAGATTTCTGAGCTAATCCAGATTTTGTTTCTACCAATAAGTGGGACCTCAATAATTTAAAGGTTTTGGCTGCATTAGTTCAGGGGAGTTTGTTGGACCAAGAGAACCAATGAGCCAGATCAGAAAAACCTTTAAGTCCCACAGACATCAAAACAACTAAAGTGATCTACAAAAGCTGAAGACAAAGTCTGAAGACAACTGCTGAAGACAAAGTCTGAAGACAAAGTCTGAAGACAACAGCTGAAGACAAAGTCTGAAGACAACAGCTGAAGACAAAGTCTGAAGACAAGTCTGAAGACAACTACTGAAGACAAAGTCTGAAGACAAAGTCTGAAGACAGCTGCTGAAGACAAAGTCTGAAGACAAGAGCTGAAGACAAAGTTTGAAGACAACAGCTGAAGACAAAGTCTGAAGACAATAGCTAAAGACAAAGTCTGAAGACAAAGTCTGAAGACAACAGCCGAAGACAAAGTCTGAAGACAACTGCTGAAGACAAAGTCTGAAGACAAAGTCTGAAGACAACAGCCGAAGACAAAGTCTGAAGACAACTGCTGAAGACAAAGTCTGAAGATCAAGTTATCAGAAGTTGTCGCAACAGCTGAAGTAGTTCTCTTCAGTAGTGTTAGGATCAGTGATCTAAGTTTGATTAATTAGAGAGTATTGCAGCGGAATTTGAACAACGAATTAAGCAATTCACAAGAACACAATTGATAATCAATGTAACAGTAAATGGTTATAGAAAAAGAGTATTCTGCAAAAGAGATATTTCATTCATATGCTTTCGTGGTGGCTCAATGTCACACATTACAACTAGGTCAACATTCCTTATGTAGGATATGTGACGTCTGCTGATGTCACTTGATAGTGACATCTAACAGAATTATTCAAACTACTGAAACTATGCAAACTACTGAGAGTGTTCTCAACTACTGATTACATCTCTAGAGAATGCTTAAGTACAAAAGCATAAAACTACTGAAACTAAACTATTGAAACTATAACTACTGAAAAGTAAATTACAAGTACTGAAAGGAAACCATCACAACTACTGAAGTTGATAACTTCAGCTGTTGTGACAACTACTGATTACTTTGGTCTTCAGTCTTTGTCTTCAGTCTTTGTTCTTCAGACTTTTACTTTCAGACTTTGTCTTCAGCTGATAGCTTCAGACTTTGTCTTCAGTACTCTACTTTCAGACTTTGTCTTCAGCTGATAGCTTCAGACTTTGTCTTCAGTTCTTTACTTTCAGACTTTGTCTTCAGTAGTAGTCTTCAGTTCTTGTCTTCAGACTTTGTCTTCAGACCTTGTCATCAGCTGATGTCTTCAGCTGTTGTGATCTTCTTCAGCAGTTGTAATGTCTGTGGGACTTAGAGGTTTTTCTGATCAGGCTCATTGGTTCTTTTGGTCCAACAAACTCCCCCTGAACCAATACAGCCAAAACCTCTAAACTTATTGATGATCTCACTTATTCTTGGCAGAAACACCCTCTTGATCAGCTTCAGAGGTAATCAGTTAAGCACAGGCCGGGAAAAGGTTTCTAATCATTTGATTGGCTAAGTATGGAAGGGAACTCTATTTTGGGGAAACTGAACATAGAGTCTTATCCCAACCATGAAACCTAATTCCCATGAATGAGTCTATAAGACTCACTAGCATAGGCCTCAAGGTGAGTTCTTCTGCTTCTCCTTCGAAGAAGAACTCTGGGACATAATACTCAGACAGGTATCTTACTGTCTTCCCATTTTTCAACTCCACAGTTGTTATCTCTCTATAAGCAAATTCATCAGGGTGAGAGCCTTCAAGCAACAACTGGAGTTCACTCTTCTGAAGATCTTCAAGTCTTTTGTATAACAACCCCTTCTTGATCATTTTGTTCTTAAGAATAGATTGAGGGGGTTGCCTTGGAGTTGTGAGCTCTCTTGAATTCTTCAATGATTTCCCAGGGTGAGACTACCATGGCCAATGTAATTGCAGCATTCAAGGTCTTCTTCACTTGGCCATGATATCTACTTGGTATATTCTTCTTATGAATTCTAGAACTTACCCTGGGGTCTGGCCAAATCCGCACTCTTTCCTTTTGATGTTGAAAAGTATGTCTAAGAGTGTACAACCTCAGAGCCTGTTTCTTCATTTCTTGAATGGATGAGGACTGAGGCAAATCCTTGTCAACCATCTTGAGAAACTGCTCATCGTGTTGCTTTAGCTATTCTGCTTCATCAATCTTTATCTTCACCATCTGCATTTGCAAGTCAGGTGTAATCACTTGTTGACTTCTATGCTCAGGTGTTTTAAGGTTGAGAACAGCAGAGATTGGCAGACAATCTTCATCATCATCCTCTTCTTCATCTTCTTCTACCCTCAACACCCTCTTCCTCCTTCTGGGTGTATCACTGGGAAAGGTTTGAGGTGGTTTTTGGGGTAAAGGGATTGGTTTTGAGGGTTGAGTTGTGGGTGGCTTTGATTTAGGGATAGATTTGGGAGATTTTAGAGATAAGGGTTGTGTTTGAGTGGAAATGTGAGAAGACTGACTTAGCATTTTGGTGGTGAGTTTGGCTTTGGAGAGCTTTGCCATTTTAGTTCTCTTTCCTGCACCTGTTTCATCCAGTGCTTCTATTATCAACCCTTTATTATAGCCCCCAGCAGAGCAGATTTCTTCGTTATCTCCAAAATACTTTCTCTGGACCAGGCCTTTATCTCTATCAATGATCTTCCAAGGTATTTGACAATGAATTTGAACATTATCTCCAATCTTTCCCTTTCCAACACTATAACCAGCCCATCTTGCCTGAATCTCTTCTATTTCCAGCCTTCTGATCTCAAAGTCTAATGTGGCTGTGTCATGACCTTGTCGAAAGAGCTGATCTATAATTTTATCCATGGATCTGCTGTGAGCTTCATGCATCTTTGACAAGATCTTCTAAGGATTTATCTTCATCAGCTTTTGACTCAGCACTCTTCTTTCTTTTATATGTGATCAGCTGTTCTGAGATCAGTTCTTTCTCCACCTCCTTCTCTTTTGTAGGTTCTTTCTCATCATCAACTCCTTTTCTTTTCTTTACTTTCACTGCCTTAGACTTGGAAGTCTCCCCCTTTTTGGTTGCATTGGGATCAGGGGCTTGAAAGGCAGCAAGAGATTTGTTAACAACATCATCAATGAGGGTTTGTAGATTTGAGTAGATCCTCTCATCTATGGCTTTATAGACAATCTCAGTAATGATTGGAGTGATGAGAGGTAAGGAGTTTTGAAAGATAGCAAGCAACTACTCAGAGGGGTTTTGTCCCTGAGAGGTGGTGCCAAAGGCAGAGGCTGGTGGCATAGTTATATGTGTAGGCGAAGTGTTTGGGGAACCTTCAATTGAAGGTGCCATCTGTGTGGCAATGGGGGTATATGGACTTTGATCCTGAGACAATTTGGCAAGCAGCTCGTTGAGTCTGCTTACCTCATTCTCTAGGATGGTATTTTGGGCTAAAACATCATAGAAGAAGCCCAGGTCATCATCAGTGTTTGCTGAATCACCTGACCTCCTGATGGAATCAGGATGAACATGCACTGAGTGTAGATCAGTAGATGCATGTGCCCCTTGTGCTTGGTACTGGGGACTTCCTGCCTCAGGACTATGTCCTTCGTTGGCAGTTGCCTCTGGTGAGGTCTTATGGATGTTACCAACTTCAACCTGATCATATGCTGAAGCTGGAGAAGTGGCAGCCTCACCAGATGTTTTAACCACCGTTTCTACACTTGGAGATGGAACATTGTAACCCCTGTGCTGTGGGTTATCAGAAGCATTTTGGTCCTCCCCCTCAATGGTTGAGGTATTCCCAGTATTAAGTGGTTTCGGGGAGGGGGTGAGGAATGCAACTGAGTCAGCACTTTAGCAACAATCAGTGTGGACTTTGAGGGGCGGTTGCATGTGAAGATTAGTCCGAAGCAGATTGCACCCGGGGTGAGAGGTGCGCTTTAATGGTAACCCTCTCAAGTGAGATAGGTTCCAGTATTGTGGGATCCCCAATTGTGGTTGCAACAGGATTCTGTTGAGATGATACCTGTGCGGCTTCAGCAGGTTGAGTCTTGGACATAACTGGGGGGTTATAACCAGTATGTATTTCCTGTGTTTGTGGTACAGGGGCATCCTCAGGGGAGCATCCTCAGGGGACTCATCTCCCTGAGTAGCCTTTTTGGGCTTTTTGGATTTGGGTTTGGTGGGGACTTTGGATCTGGAAGGGGAGGCTGTGGGTTCCTTCTGCTTGGGTTTTAGCATCCGAGCAGCCCCTTTGAGAGTAGGGTCTGTGTTATGTCTGGAGTATACCTCAGCTAAAACAGCTGGAGCAGGGACCCCAAGACCAACAAGTCCATCAGATTTTAACTGATTTAAAATATGGCCATCAGAAACCTGGGATAAAGTAGCCATCTGTGTGCCACAGGTTTCTGAGCCAGATCCTTTAGTTCCATAAAAACTATCTCAGAAAAATTTAGATTTTGTCGCTCAAGGATAGAATACAATACCTGTTGCCATCGGGAAGACATCTGATCCCAAGAAGATGTCATAGAAGCTAGGCAGACATTTACCATATGAAAGATAAGCCTTTCGGCATCATGGAAGTGCTTCTTGAGGATGGTTCTAGCAATTAGGTCGCCTTCATACCCGTTATTTATGAAAGACATATCAGTGGTGCCTTTCGGGTATTCTTTTGGATAGGCGCCATCATGCAAATTTAGGGTTTTGCGAATGATGTCTGGGGTGATGAGCACCTGTTTCTGGTTGACCAATGACTGGAGAGTGATTTGACTCGCATTCTCACCAGTGGTTACAGAGACGTTGGTTTAGAACTGGGATAAGGAATCAGGATATATGGTAGGATTCAGAAAAAAGGCTGTTCGGTATGGGGAATCCACCATAAGATCGATGGCAGTGTCAAACTTGTTCCAGAAGGCCGATTTCGAAAGGTAGGCAACACAGTTGTGTCGGGGTTTGAGTTGCATGGTCGCCATTGTTGAGAGAGAGAAGGTTTGAAAACGGCTAATGAAACGTTTGGCTATAAGTACAGGTATTTATAGGTAAGAAAATGGCTGAAAAGAAAACGACTGAAAGTGTTGGTGTTGGCATGAGTTGTTATGAAAACAACTGAAGATGTGGTTTTAACTATCAGATGTTTGAAAACAACTGAAGACTTGGTTTTAGTCATTAGTAGTTGTGAAACTACTGAAGACATGGTTTTGTCATCAGCTATTGTAAACAACTGAGGACTTGGTATTAGTCATCAGTAGTTGTGAAACTACTGAAGACATGGTTTTGTCATCAGCTGTTTAGAGTGAAACAGCAGTTTGTGGAAACGAATGAAGTGAAAATTCTCATCAGTAGTTTTTGTCAATTCTTAGCTTTTCAGCTGTTTCATAATGTCCTCAACACTTACTCATCAGACTTTTTAGCTGATTTCAGTTGTTTCATAGGACATCAGTACTTATCTGTTTTTACTGACATCAGGATTTATAACTACATCAGTAGTTGTAACTGCATCAGTTTCGTTTAACAGAATTAGTACAAATTTGTGACTTGTTTACTAATGATCATCAGTACTTGTATACTGAGATCATCAGTAGTTATCACTTATTCTAGCTGCAGCATACCAAGCCTTAACACAAGGTTTTGGAAAGTTGAACTATCCAAAGGCTTAGTAAATATATCTGCAAGCTCATCAGCACTAGGCACAAACTTTGGAGCAATCAGACCTTTTTCAAAACAATCCCTAATAAAATGGTGTCTGATCTCTATATGTTTGGTCCTAGAGTGCTGGACTGGATTCTAGACAATACACAGAGCTGAAGCACTATCCATTAATAATGGAGTCTTAGTCTCTGTAATGCCATAATCCAATAATTGGTTCTGAAGCCAGAGTACCTGAGATGTACAACTTGCAGCAGCATTGTACTCGGCTTTAGCAGTGGATGTAGCAACAGATGTTTGTTTCTTACTCTGCCAAGAAATCAAACAGTTGCCTAGGAATTGATATCCACCAGAAGTTGACTTTCTGGTTAACTTATACCCTGCATAGTCACTATCAGAAAAAGCAACTAATTTGCAAGAGTGTCCAGTGGAATACCAAAGACCTAGAGATTGTGTACCTTGTAGATATCTAAAGATCCTCTTGACTGCAATCAAATGAGACTCTTTAGGAGCAGCCTGAAATCTAGCACAAACACACGTTGCAAACATAATATCTGGTCTAGAAGCTGTTAAGTACATGAAGGAACCAATCATACATTTGTAAAGTGTTTCATCAACAGCTTTACCTTTCTGATCTGCATCCAGTTGTGTGGTGTTGCACATGGGAGTAGAACAGGGCTTTCAATTTTGTAAATCAAACTTATTCAAGAGATCTTTTGTATATTTTGACTGATGAATAAAGGTTCCATCAACCTTCTGTTTGATTTGCAAGCCTAGAAAGAACTGTAATTCTCCCATTGCACTCATTTCAAACTTCTGTTTCATTAAACTTGTAAAATCATCACACAACTAGGATCAGAGGATGCAAAAATTATATTATCAACATAAATTTGAACAACTAGCTTATGTTGATCCACTTTCTTAATAAACAAAGTTTAATCAATGGAGCCTCTAGTGAAATTATTTTTAAGAAGAAAATTTGAAAGTGTTTCATACCAGGCTCTAGGAGCTTGCTTCAACCCATAAAGAGCCTTATCAAGTTTATACACCCAATCAGGATATTTATTGTCCTCAAAACCTGGTGGTTGACACACATAAACCTCTTCTTTTATTTTAACATATAAAAATGCGCTTTTGACATCTATTTGAAAAAATTTAAGATTGTGGAATGCAGCATAGGCTAAGAACAATCTAATTGCCTCTAGTCTGGCTACAGGGGCAAAGGTTTCATTATAATCAATACCTTCTTCTTGTGAAAACCCTTGTACAACCAGTCTAGCCTTGTTCTTGACAATAAGCCCATTTTCATCAGTTTTATTCCTAAACACCCATTTGGTGCCTATTGCACACTTACCTGGGGGTAGAGGAACCAGTTCCCACACTTGCTGCTGTTTGAACTAAAGTAGCTCAAGCTGCATGGCTTCAACCCATCCATTATCTCTTAAAGCAACATGATTGTTCTTTGGCTCTAGCTGACTGATGAAGAGAGCATAGAAGCAGAAGTTGGACAATTGACTTCTAGTTGAGACACCAGCATTGATATCACCAATGATCTGAGACATGGGGTGATTTTTCAGCTCTTGGTACACTATAAGATCAGTGCAAGTGTTTGTAGCAGGTTCAGCAGCAGTAGATGTTGATCTAGACTCTGGAAACCAAGTATGATATGGTAAATCAAATGATGTAGAGGAGTCAGAAATCTTATCAGCATTTGTTGTGGATGGAGCTGCTGAAGCTACAGGAACATGAAGTTTAGTGGACTCAGGCAGTTGGTCACTAAACTTGAAAAGGTGAGTACTAATATCATCATCATCTTCAGTACCACCAGGTGGAAGACTTGCTGCAGAAGATGATTTATCCACAACATCTGCAACAACTGGAGGTTGATAAGGAACATATTGCAGTATGTCTAGATCAAACAACTCCATAGGGTTTTGTGGAATTTTATACTTAGGAGATTCATTGAATTTCACATGTGAGGTTTCTTCAACTAACTTTGTTCTACAGTTGAAGACTCTGTAAGCCTTGCATGTGGATGAATAACCTACAAAATACCCTGCATCCACCTTAGGATCAAATTTGTGGAGTTGATCCTTTGTGTTGAGAATGAAACAAGGACACCCAAAGGCTTTGAAGAATGAAATTAGAGGAGCCAAATGATGTAGAAGTTCATATGGAGTCTTCATCAACCTCTGATTTACTAATACTCTATTCTGCACATAGCAAGCTGTGTTAACAGCTTCAGCCCAAAAGGTCAATGGCAAACTAGAGTCAGCCAACATAGACCTTGCAGCTTCAATTAGGGTCCTATTCTTTCTCTCCACTACTCTATTTTGTTCTGGAGTCTGTGGGATGCTAAACTGCCTCTTGACTCCTTTTGATAGATAAAAATCATCAAGTGTATGGTTTCTGAATTCAGTTCCATTATCACTCCTTATACACTTGACTGATAGGGAATACTGCTTCTCAACATACAACACAAAGTTTATAATCGTCTGAGCAACCTCATCCTTTGAATGCAAGAAGAAATTCCATACAAATCTGGTGTAATCATCCATAATTACCAGACAGTATTTCTTCTTTGCCATGCTCATCACTCTCACAGGACCAAATAGATCCATGTGCAGTAACTGCAAGCAGGCAGTGGACTTAGGTTCTTCAATACGAGGGAATGAGACTTTGTGCTGTTCTTTCTCCACCTCCTTCTCTTTTGTAGGTTCTTTCTCATCACCAACTATTTTTCTTTTCTTTTCTTTCACTGCCATAGACTTGGAAGTTAGATGCATTGGAGCATGAACTATCAGTAGATTCCAGTGCCATGAGAGCTAGATTCCTAAAAGGATGTTCACCACCATGTTGACCATCACTAGCAAATAAATGCTCATTACTAGAGAGATCATCTGGTAAACTGCTCCAGTCAACAACACCAGGGGTGAAGAAGCTGTGATGAGGTTGTGATTGAGATGATTGAGATGGTAGAGGCTCAGGTAAGGCTTGAGGTTGTTGTGCAATAGGAACTTGAACTTGATTTGGCTGAGGCATATAATAGCAGGGATATGGATATGACATTAGACCCTGAGGGACAAAATATGCAGGAGATATAGGTTGTGAATGATGACCAGAACTAGCAGGATGTTGCCCTCTGTTTTGTGGACTATTGCTTGGAAAAGTCACAAAAGGTGCAGAGGAGTTAGATCCAGATGATCTACACTCTCTTACAAAGTGTCCAAGCCTGTGGCATTTGTGACACCTCAACTTACTCCTGTCAAAACCAACTTTGGTTTTGCCAGAGAGTCCTGGAAATTTCCTACCAGTTCTCTTGTAGAACTTTTGAGATCTGACATTAATCAAGGCAATTTGGCTCAGAATATCCATCTCTTCTAAGTCATCATCGGCAATACCCTTTAAATCATCCATAATGAAACACAAATTGTCACTATTACAGCCTGACTAACTGTCAACACTAACAAATGCATGATCTGAACCGTTTGAGGAGAAATCTATATGCTCGTCATAATTGCTTTTTGATGCAGCATATTCTGACTCATGACCAACCAAGGCAGTGTTCCCTGGTACAAAGTCATCAGTGAGCTTTCCTGATGATGCCAGTTTCCTTTTCTGCTCTATCTCTCTTTCAAATGTAAGCAGTTTCCCATGGAGTTGGGTGAGAGATAGACTATCCAGATTTGCACTGGAGCGTAGGACAATGGTATATGTGTCCCATCTCTCAGGCAGTGATCTGAGGAATCTGTTGTTCATCTGACTATTTGTGTATTCATGTTTGACCATTTTCAGCTCAGAGATCAAACAGGAAAAACGCTCAAACTGTTGAGTCAGTGACTCACCCATCCTATGAGAGAATGTCTCATATTGTTGTGCAAGGATTTCTCTGTTGTTTGCTAAGACCTCATCTGTTCCACCAAATTGTTCCTTCAATGCATTCCAGAGGTCATGAGCAGTTTCATGATGCATAAGCCCAGAATAGATTTCATTCGGCAGTGCCATGGCCAGAATTCCATGCGCTTTAGCATCAATCTCAAACAGTTTTCGATCCTCATCTGAGTATTGTTCCTTCTTCTTCGGAACCATTTGGTTGGTTTCCGGATTGTTCACCATAGGCTTGTGTGGACCATGTACCATAGATGTCCAACAACCTGAACTATTAACAGACAGGTGATGAAGCATTCTTCGTTGCCATATGTTATACTCAGTCCTAACCAGCATCGGAGGCTTGTTGAGGAACCGGTATTGTGAGGGTCATTAGAAGGAGTAGTCATTCTCAGATTCAACCAAATTCAATTAAGTTTTAACTGATTTAGTGCAAAACACAACAAACTCAATATGAACCAAGAGAAAACTCAAAGCAGATAAACAAAAGCAGTAGAAATTCAATGATCTATAACCAATTCTTGCAAATATGCTAATTCAATCAAACTTAGATATCGAATAGCAGTTTCAATGATCAATTGTTAGATCGATCAATGATTAACCTTGCTCTGATACCATTTGTTAGGATCAGTGATCTAAGTTTGATTAATTAGAGAGTATTGCAGCGGAATTCGAACAACGAATTAAGCAATTCACAAGAACACAATTGAAAATCAATGTAACAGTAAATGGTTATAGAAAAAGAGTATTCTGCAAAAGAGATATTTCATTCATATGCTTTCGTGGTGGCTCAATGTCACACATTACAATTAGGTCCACATTCCTTATATAGGATATGTGACGTCTACTGATGTCACTTGATAGTGACATCTAACAGAATTATTCAAACTACTGAAACTAAGCAAACTACTGAGAATGTTCTCAACTACTGATTACATCTCAGAGAATGCTAAAGTACAAAAACATAAAACTACTGAAACTAAACTACTGAAACTATAACTACTGAAAAGTAAATTACAAGTACTGAAAGGAAACCATCACAACTACTGAAGTTGATAACTTCAGCTGTTGTGACAACTACTGATTACTTTGGTCTTCAGTCTTTGTCTTCAGTCTTTGTTTTTCAGACTTTGTCTTCAGCTGATAGCTTCAGACTTTGTCTTTAGTACTTTACTTTCAAACTTTGTCTTCAGCTGATAGCTTCAGACTTTGTCTTCAGTAGTAGTCTTCAGTTCTTGTCTTCAGACTTTGTCTTCAGACCTTGTAATCAGCTAATGTATTCAGCTGTTGTGATCTTCTTCAGCAGTTGTAATGTCTGTGGGACTTAGAGGTTTTTCTGATCAGGCTTATTGGTTCTTTTGGTCCAACAGGTAGTTGTGATGGTTTTCATTTTAGTAGTTTGTAATCAGTAGTTTTATATTATGTAAAACATCTGAAGTTCTTACACTTCTGATTATAACTTTAATAGTTGTAATGTTACTTTTAGTGAAGGTGTCCTCAGTTGTTGTGGACATCTTCAATAGCTTTGTTTACTTTCAGTTGTTTGTATAAATCAGTTAGATGTCACTATCAAGTGACGTCAGTTGATGTCACATTCCTTATAAAAGGAATGTTGACCTAATTTCCCTATACGGGAAGCTTGTGCATGAATGAAAACATTCTTTTTGCAGAAAACTCTCTCTCTATAACCGTTACTATTTGATTGAATATTCATATTATTCTTGCTATAATTTCGTTTAATTCGTGTGCTATTCCGCTGCAAATCCTAATCTAATTGATCAAACTAGATCTCGATCCCTTTAGTAATTGATGCTGTATAGTAATTTTTGTGGAATACCGTGTATACAGTTACAAGTAAGCAAAATCACATGACCTGAGCTTTACAACCAAACCTAACGACGTACACACAGAATCTTGTCGGAATATATTCACCCAAGGCCCGTTCTTGGATATTGTTGGTACTAACAAGTATACCAACAAACAAGGGTGGGGTGTCAACCCAATAGTACTACCAATACCTATCCGTCGGTTCCCACACTGGAATTAAATGGTTGTAAAGAAAGTACCACACAGTGAACTCAAGCATCTATGAGATAAGTACTCACAAAATAGTAACATGTTGATTCCAAGTATGTAAATTGTATGTAAGTTGTACAACATTGAAAAGTGGGTGAGCATACTTTCCCCCAAGTTTGTAAATGATTGTAAAGTTGTATAAGCATAAAAAGGGGCCACGAAACTCACTTGTTAGGTGGTAAGTATGAATGATCAAATTTTCCCAAGTGTTGTACGTAATGAATGGTGAAATACCTGTTGACAGTTATTGATAAGCACTAATGATATGTTTAAAGTAAATAGCAATGTTCAGTCGATTCGGGTTGTATCGGTTTGGTCGCGTATTAGATCTTATGTAGATCCAAGTACTAGAAATCGTCGCCATTGCCGGTGATATTGTGTAAAAGATCCGTTGTTATAAGAGAAGTATTTGTTAAATATTAGTAGTCATAAATGGTTTTTGATAATTGTAAAATGTTAGGTTGATTTGATTTGGAATAGTATTTGTAGCCTTGATAGCGTTGAATTTAATCTTTGTGGTAGAGCAATGGCAACCATGTTGATTTTACCTTATCATCACAAGACATTCAAGAAGGAAATTCACTCACACAACATCTTCAATCACACGACGGGACCAGACACACAACTCAACACTCTATTCGCACGAATCAACCCTCATTCGTATGAATCAGCTTCATTCGTACGATTGAACCTTCATTCGTGTGACTGGCATTCATTTGTATGAATCAGCTTCATTCGCATGATTGCACCTCCATTCGTATGATTGGCCTTCAGTCGTGTGATACACACACAATCGCACACAATCATTAAGTCGTAGACTCAATTGCATGCATGCACTCATCCATATTGACTCCATCGCACGCATTCATTCTATCGCATGACTCAGTCGCATGACATACCCAGTCGCACCTATCAGTCGCCCGTATGACAAAGTCGCACGACTCACCCAGTCGCACGGCTCAATCACATGACAGACCTAGTCGCTAGAATGGCAGATTCGCGACTGCAGAAGCACAGAGCAACCTTCGGTTGCTCTGTGCACGGGTTTTACAGAACAAGGACTTCCAGAAACACACTACAAACATACACAAACAAGAAGAACACACAGAAAGACATCACACGCACCCACACAACCACATGTGTTCGGGTTGGACCCGAACACCCGAAACCCTAAATGGACAGCAGTGAAAAAGCAAGGAAAAGGGACCACAAAAGTTGTCTACCTGCAAGAATAGAGTAGACTCGGTTGTAGTCGAAGTCTAGACGAAGAAAACATGACCAAAAGGGGCGGTTTTGGTGCAAGGAAGAAGATGAAAGTGATGAAGAGAATGAAGAAGAAGAAGATGAAGAATAAAGGCTAGGGCTGGAAAATGGGGTTTATATACCCAGCCCTAGTTTACAAATTGGCACATTTAGTCCCTGCACTTAAATCCCCGAATTCCCAAATTTGTCGGTTGAAAACGGCTTTAATAGGATAGTTATATTAATAACAAAGATGTAATTAATGTTATTGGTATCTTGAAAAACGGTTTTATTAGTGACAATAATATTATATAAAATCGAATATTTAGTGATACTGGTGATGGGATTTGAAAAAGTTTTAAGCGTATCATTCGTTACGATAAGAACACAAGAATCAGGATGATAAAGCATGTATGATATCCACATGAACAGTTAATAAAGATGAGTAATGAACGATCAAGGAAAAGTTAACGAAAATCACGTTAATTGACGGAACTTGTGGTGATGGATGTCATAGTATCCCCCAGTTGAGAGAATTTCGTCCCGAAATTCAGCTGGAGTTAGGTGCAAGAGTGTCATGCTCGAACAGATGTGGATATTTAAGTTTCATCTGATCTTCCCGTTCCCATGTAAACTCTCGCCCTCGTTTTGAATTCCATCTCACTCGAACAATTGGTATTCTACTGCGCTTCAATTGCTTGACCTTTCGATCCATGATCTCAATGGGTTCCTTAACAAAATGAAGCATTTCATCAATCTTGATGTCCTCAATTGTATGTGAAGTGATTCGTTAGCCAAACACTTCTTGAGGTTCGACACGTGAAAAGTATCATGTACGCCGCTAAGTTCTTGTGGTAACCTTAATCGGTAAGCCACTGGACCAATTCTTTCTGTAATCTCGAATGGTCCTATGTATCTTGGGGCTAACTTCCCTTTCATTCCAAATCGAACGATTCCCTTCCAATAAGAGACTTTGAGTAAAACTTGATCTCCAATGTTAAATTCTAGAGGTTTCCCATGGTTGTCGGCATAGCTCTTTTGGCGATCTCTAGCAGCTTTTAGTCTGCTTTGATTTGGAAAATCTTGTCGGTTGTTTCTTGAATGATCTTTGGGCCTGTTAACTGACTTTCACCATTCTCGGCCTAACAAACGGGTGATCTACATTTCCTTCCATACAACGCTTCGAATGGAGCACACGCAATGTTGGTATGGTAGCTGTTGTTGTAAGAGAACTCAATCAACGACAAATGAGTGTCCCAAATACCTCCAAAGTCGATTACACACGCCCTCAGCATGTCCTCCAACGTTTGTATAGTTTGTTCACTTTGGCCATCTGTCTGTGGGTGATAGGTTGTGCTCATATCTAATCCAGTGCCCATCGCTTTCTGTAGCGTCTGCCAAAATCGTGACGTAAATCGGCTGTCACGGTCGGATATGATTGACTCCGGCACTTCGTGTATTGTCACGACCTCTTTGATGTACAATCTTGCCAACTTATCCATTTTGTAGTCTTCTCGGATCGGCAAGAAATGAGCTGACTTCGTCATCCGATCCACCACGACCCATATCGAGTCATGCCCGCTACTCGCTCTAGGGAGTTTGGTAATAAAATCCATGGCTATGTTCTCCCATTTCCACTCGGGAATCATAGGTTGCTACAATAATCTTGATGGTTTCTGATGTTTAGCTTTAACTTTCGAGCATGTCAAGCATCTGCTTACGTACATAGCAATGTCTTTCTTCATGCCTGGCAACCAGTAGAAATCCTAAGATCGTGGTACATCTTTTCTGCACAAGGATGAATAGAATATCGTGTCTTGTGTGCTTCATCCATGACCAAGGTACGCACACCTCCCCATCTGGGTACCCATATACGATCCATGAAGTATTGTATACCATCATCCTTGAAACTCATTTGTTTATCCAACCCTCAGAATTCTTCTCCCGCAAGGTTTTCTTCTTTCAACGCCTCACATTGTGCCATTTGGATATGAGCTTTCAAATTCTTTTGAATCGTCAATCCCAACGCTTGAGCACGTAGTGGTTTTGCGCGTTCTTTGCAGCTTAAAGCATCATCCACCATGTTCGCTTTCCCTGGATGATATCGGATTTCACAATCGTAGTCACTAAGAAGCTCTACCAAACGTCGTTGACGCATATTAAGCTCCTCCTGATCCAGGATATGTTACAGGCTCTTATGATCTATGTAGATGATGCATTTGGTTCCATACATGTAATGCCTCCATATCTTAAGTGCAAATACTACAGCACCCAGCTCCAAATCCTGGGTTGTATAGTTCTTTTCGTGCACCTTAAGTTGTCAAGAAGCATAGGCAATCACCTTATCCTTCTGCATTAGTACACATTCCAATCCTTGATGTGAAGCATCGCAGTATACCACAAAATCATTAGTTCCGTCTGGGAGGGACAATATCGGTGCGTTGCACAACCTCTCTTTCAACGTTTGGAACGCTTGTTCTTGTGCATGTCCCCAATCAAACTTCTTGTCTTTCTGAGTCAACAATGTTAATGGTTGAGTGATCTTCGAAAAATTGCAATGAAACGACGATAGTATCCGGCCAATCCTAAGAATTGTTGTATTTCTGATGGTGTCTGGGGTGCATCCCATTTCTTCACCGCTTCAATCTTGCCGGGATCTACATGAATCCCATTCTCATTAACCACATGACCCAAAAACTTCACTTCCTGCAACCAGAATTCACACTTTGAGAAATTGGCGAAAAGTTTCTCTACTCACAACAGTTCCAGAATTTCCCGAAGGTGTTCTTCGTGCTCCTCTTTCGATCGGGAGTAGATAAGTATATCTTCTAGGAATACGATCACAAACTTATCCAAGTAAGGTTTACACACCCGATTCATTAGGTCCATAAACACAGCTGGTGCGTTAGTCAACCCGAACGGCATGACCAAGAACTCATAGTGCCCATAACGAGTTCTAAACGCTGTCTTCGGTATGTCCTCCGTGAAAACCCTTAATTGATGGTATCCAGAACGAAGGTCGATCTTGGAGAAATATGAAGCTCCTTGCAACTGGTCAAACAGATCGTTGATCCTGGGGAGAGGATACCGATTCTTCACGGTTAACTTGTTCAACTCATGGTAGTCGATACATATACCAAACGACCCATCTTTCTTTTTGACAAATAACACTGGTGCTCTCCATGGTGAGTGACTCGGCCGAATAAATCCCTTCTCCAGTAGTTCCTATAATTAACTAGATAATTCCTGCATTTCAGATGGCGCTAACCGGTATGGTGTCATTGCTATCGGTGTAGCTCCAGGAACCAACTCTATATGAAGTTCCACATGTCGTGGAGGAGGCAAACCAGACAAGTCATCGGGAAATACATCTAGGTAGTCCCGCACTACCGAATATCTACCAATTTCCTCTCTTCTTCCTTCTTTTCTACCACATGAGCCAGAAAAGCATAGCATTGTTTCTGTAAGCTTCAGCGTGCTTTCATGTAGGAGACAAACTTTAGGTTTCTTCCCGGTCATTCTCCTTGAATTCTGAGTACCTCCCCGTCTGGCATGGGGATTCGTACTACTTTGTCCCGACAAACAATCTCAGCTCCATGTTTCGATAACCAATCCATTCCCACAATGACATCGAAACTTCCTAACTCAAAGGGTATCAAGTCTATATCGAAGGTGTGGTCCTCCAATATCAACAAGCACTTTCTAATGATTTTATCAGCCTGAACAACCCTACCATTGCCCATTTCTATGGAGTAGCTAGTTTCTAGTCTACTAGGACTCAAATCAAGCATTGCACAAACTCAGAAGATATAAAGCTATTGTCTACTCCGGTATCAAATAATATAAATGTGAAGTGATTATTGATTAAGTGCGTACCCGTGACAACATTCGGGTCCTGATGGGAACGTTGGCTCCAATGACGAATGCACCTCCCCGAGCTGTATTTCCTTGATTCGTTGGTCCTTGATTTCCAGCTATGGCCATCACCGGTTGCTGGTTGTTCCCTTGTTGACCCGGCGCCCAATTCAGTCTGGGGCACATGTTTCTGTAGTGATCAGGGCTTCCACACTCATAACAGCCTCTGGCATTCCTAGCAGCATTAACCGCATTGACCGGTGCCACCAGATTTGGCGCCATTCTGCTAGATGCCCCGGGCGTCTACAGTTCACGCACACCCGGCACGGCATTGCTGGGGGATGATGGAAGTTGCACCTATCACATTTCGGGTGCGGCCCAACATACACTCTCTTGCCTTGTGTCACGGCTACAAATTCCTGGTTGTCTTGGCCCTTTTGTCAATTTCCCGGCACTCGACCGACTTGTTTCCACAACATCTTTTCTCTTTTCTGCTCCTCTTCCCAATACGTCTGTTCTCACCATCTCATCACAGAGCGCCAGCCTTCTGAATTGCGCTCTGGATCGTAGGAGGAGCAGCTGCAGTTACCATTGCCCGGATTTGAGGTGCAAGTCCCCAAATATACCTCTCGATTCTCTTTGATTCTGGAATGAACAGATGTGGAACCAATCTTGCAAACTCATGAAAACGGTCAGTGTATGCTGCGTGCCCAGCCCCCACCATAGCATGATTCCAGAGTTCATGTTCCAGTTTCTACATCTCGTTGAGGGGGCAGTACTCCTCAGTGATTAGAGCCTTAAACTCATCCCATGACATCTGCATCGCTCATTCTCTTCCCCTAGCCTGAACCTGGGTGTTCCACCAAGTTAGCGCCTTGCCCTGTAGTGAACACGTGGCATACTTGATTTTCTGGCTGTCGAGGCATTCGCTGATATCGATCACCGCCTCCATCTTCTCAAGCCACCTGGTCAGGGCTATCGCTCCACCCTTTCCATCAAACTCTTTCGGTTTGCAGACCACAAACTCCTTGTATGAACACCCCCTTCTAGCATTAACAACTCCAGTCTATTACCGGCTCTACCACCATTCCCGGTCTCCTGGTTACTCTCGTTCCTAGTCATGTTCCCATTATCCTCATTATCATTGCCACTATCCTCGTGGGGGTGGTGATTTTGAAGAGCATTGCTCACTTGGGCCATAATAGTCGGGATCATTGCGGCCAGCTGTTAGGCGATCAGAGCTGCCATGTCAATGTTTCCTGTTCCCTGATTATTGCTGGCAAGGCCATCATTTGTTTCTGGTGCTCTACCTCTGCCTCTGCCTTTGCCTCTCGGGGCTTCACTTCCGCCACTGTTGCTGGGGGTAACTCTTTGAGGCAGCATTTTCTAATCATAGAAGTAGTAAACACATAAGCTTTAACCATTTCAAAGCATATTAACCATCCCACTCATCAAAGTCTAGCACTACAAATTAATATCACACTTTTTGTTACCACACATCACATACAAGTCATGTAGTTCTCACACCATGTATAGGTAATGTTCCAATAGTACCATCATATAATTGCAAACCCATGCATATAATCACGTTAGTCTAGCTAAGGTTGTCTATCTCCTTCTCTTTCGAGGTTTCAGACATAACCTCCTCAGGGTAAATCCCAGTGTCCAAGGTCAAGCGCAATAGCATGATCTGTGGTGATCTCTTCGGGTTTAATACCTGGTTTGATAAACCAACTCGGTGCGCAGAGGGAACGGAAGATTCGATAGAAGCATCCCATAAAGAGTGAGCACAAGGGCTCTCCCATATGGTGAAAAGATCACAAGGCAGATAGATAAACAAATCAAGCAAAGAGGATCATGTACACGAGATATATAATTGCACATAGATCCTAGCATGCAAATCTACATGAAGGTTCCTAGGTTATAGTCTAGGTCAAGTGAATTGCCTAATTCTCTATAACCAATGGCTCTGATACCAGTCTGTCACACCCCTTCTAAGAGCGGAAACATGGGGATGTAACGAGACGGGATCGTCATAACACATGGTAAGCAATAGAGATGCAATATAATAAATGATGACAAGTGTGTCATGACAACACTCGACACAAAGGAGACATGCGTCATCTTCAGTCAATGTTCACGGCAACATAGCCATAAACATAACATGATACATGTATCATAAACAAAGATGATAATATTGTAATGTATTTCCCACAACCCGGGAACAAGTTACAAAAGTATGATGTTTAAAGCAGACAACAACAACGATTCCAGAAATACAATGTTCGTTAAGCATGTTTAGTCTGAAAATGCATCCTAGGGTCTCTACTAAGGCAGCACACCTATCTTCAATTAGCATTGTCACCTGAAAAGATATGCTCAAAATGGTCAACAAAATTGTTGGTGAGCTCGCAGGTTTAAGTAGTAAATAAGTAATTGATGTTGTATAGTAATTGTTGCGGAATACCATGTATACAGTTATAAGTAAGCAAAATCACATGACCTGAGCTTTACAACCAAACCTAACGACGTACACACAGAATCTTGTCGGAATATATTCACCCAAGGCCCGTTCGTGGCTATTGTTGGTACTAACTAGTATACCAACAAACAAGGGTTGGGGTGTCAACCCAGTAGTACTACCAATACCTATCCGTCGGTTCCCACACTGGAATTAAATGGTTGTAAAGAAAGTACCACACAACAAACTCAAGCATGTATCAGATAAGTACTCACAAAATAGTAACACATTGATTCCAAGTATGTAAATTGTATGTAAGTTGTACAACAAGAAAAGTGGGTGAGCATACTTTCCCCAAGTTTGTAAATGATTGAAAAGTTGTATAAGCATAAAAAGGGGCCACGAAACTCACTTGTTAGGTGGTAAGTATGAATGATCAAAGTTCCCCAAGTGTTATACGTAATGAACGGTCAAACACCTATTGACAGTTATTGATAAGCATTAATGATATGTTTAAAGTAAATAGTAATGTTCAATCGATTCGGGTTGTATCGGTTCGGTCATGTGTAACACACACAAGCTGACACACGTATTAGATCTTATGTAGCTCCAAGTATTAGAAACCGTCACCATTGCCGATAATATTGTGTACAAGATCCGTTGTTATAAGAGAAGTATTTGTTAAATATTAGTAGTCATAAATGGGTTGTTGATAATTGTAAAATGTTAGGTTGATTTGATTTGGAATAGTATTTGTAGCCTTGATAGCGTTGACTTTAATCTTTGTGGTTGAGCAATGGCAACCATGTTGATGTTACCTTATAATCCGAAGATATTCAAGAAGGAAATTCCTACACACAACATCTTCAATCACACGACGGGACCAGACGCATAACTCAACACTCCATTCGCACGAATCAAGCCTCATTCGTACGAATCAGCTTCATTCGTATGATTGAACCTGTTGTATTCCTTATGCCCAAGAAACATAGAACATTGATGTGGTTAGTACGTTATGATCCAAGTCGGGTCATACCTAATAACAAGCTTTACAAACACCAAATAATATTTAATTGATGATATGATCATACAATTAAATAAATACACCAATTTAGAAAATGGGTTTTCTAAATAAGTTGCATATGAGATTGAACAATTTATATGGATATTTTGTTTATAGATATTGTTTGTAATGTTATTTAAGTTACTTAAATAACATCAAATAATAAGAAAGTGTGTGTGAGTTATACAATTAAAAGGTTATCATATGTATAACTTATTTAAGTGACTTGTTATTGTGTCTAATTGTGTTTTTAACTTTTGGGGGAAAACCAATTGGAAAACGAGGAATCGGCCGCCCCTTGTAGGTGTGCCTCTTCTTGGTTTTATTAAGGGTCTTGGAAAAACACAATTAGATAGACATTCACTCCATCTCTTTCTCTCTCTTACATGCAAGAACACAAGATAGAAAGGGTTTTCTCTCTTATTGTTGAAGGAGCTTGCGGCTGAAAGTATATCCAGCAGCTCTTCTTTTAACTTTTGGGTGTTCAAGTCCTAGCAAAAGGTGTTTGTCATATAGCTTGGGGTATGCAAGCTTGAGAGGACCTCCATTGGTGCCTTAGTCGTTTTCTTGGAGCACATCTTCTTCAATATCTACCCTTCTTACTGCTGAAAAGGTAGATTATGGCAGCCTCTTCATGGCTGTCCATAATGTATGTTTGTGTTTAACTTGCTAGTCTTTATTCACATATAAAGATCCTATGTTTATGGTTTGTTTATAACTATGTAATATCAAGATGAAACCCAGATTTTTCAGTTCATTAACTAACTTATAATGCTTGTTTCCGCTGCGTTTCACTAAGTTTAAATGGTTAAACTTTGAATCTTGTTCTAACAAACCTCAACATTGGCATCTAGAGCCGGTTATGTGGATAGCTAGCTTGTTTTGTCTCTGTTATATTTTTTTTATGGGACTTTGAAACCCCTTTTAGGGGCTTCTATGTTCATGTTTTATGAATCCCCAACTTTCAAAGTTATATCACACATGCTTGTGATTAAACTTTGAAAGACATGTATGTTATATTTGTTGTTTGTTTGGGCATGATAAAACTTGAAATTTTAGTTTATGTTGGCTGAAATTTCGTGGGTTTTAAGTGGGGATTCATTATTGGTTTGGATGATATGATCATTGTTCATTATGGTGCATAACCTAGCCCTTGACCTTGTGTTGTTTGGATGTTTGTAATGGTTGTATTCATTCATTCAATTGGGTTGTATAATCTATTGTTTGTGCTTTGTTTAAAGTGTAATTTATTTATTATTGGGCTGTAATAAATAGATTAGGTATTTTTCATATTACTAGAAATCTTGTATTAGGACATAATGTCTTGTAATATGAAGATGTACGTGTTAGAAGCACAAAGGGAAGACACAAGAAACATGGAGCATTTGAAAGCGGTTTCAAGTGGGAGGTTCATGGAACTTTTGTTATGTGTTTTGACCCTTAGGATTGTCCTATGGTCCACACTTGTGATGGCAAACAAGTGTGGCCACTTTAGATGCTATGGTTATGCACTTACATTTGGTTGATTCATGGTTGTTTGATTATGGTATTGTGGTTGATGACTTTACATATGATGTTTGCTTAACTATCCTTTCCATGATCATAACAAACTATCTAAATGGGCTTTAATCATTAAAAGGTAATAAAAGGGGTTTTAATCAATGTACCATAAGGTATCTTGTTTTGAAGACATACAAATATGTAAATATAATGTTTTCTAAACTTGTATTATAATATCTCTATACCTTTTGTTAAATAAAAATAAGATCAACACCATCCTTTTACACAACACTTGAATCGCTTGGGAACTCTTAATGGGATAAAGGTCACCTAACCATTTTGAGGGAACTTTTGACTTAAGGTGAGAATGCCATATTCCTGGGATAAAGGTCACCTAACCACTTATTTTGGCAAACTCACACGTGTGTGTAAGTAGGGTGTCTTGATTTGCAAACCATGTCAAATGGATCACCTACGATATGGTTTCCAAATGGTGTGATGGGATTAACATGCCGACTTTACATATGATGTTTCAAGTCGATCCCATAACTCTAGAAGTTGCAAATGGTTGCAATCATCAATCGTTGACCACCTTATTAATTTAAATCATGGGATAAAGGTCACCTAACCACAATTTAAATGTAATGTTGGGTTCTAGATTTAAATATGAAAATGACCTTAAAAGGTATTAATTATTAAAACAACAATATCGAAAGTACTAAAATTGATCTTTGTTAAATTTTGTAGATGGCCACCAATGATTATGATAATCATGATAATTCATCCACGTCCGCCCAATCTTTACGAGCGATTCTGCAAAAGGAACGTCTAAATCGTAACAATTTTATCGATTGGTATCGAAACTTGAGAATCGTTCTCAAGCAAGAGAAACGATCATATGTTTTAGACGACCCTGTCCCCGATCAACCTAGCGAGGATGATGAGGAGGCCTATAATGATTGGATAAAGTAAACTGAGGACTCTGTCCAGGTGTCTTGCCTTATGTTGGCAAGCATGACTCCGGATCTCCAGAAGGAGTATGAGCATCACGGAGCTTATGACATGGTAACCCAACCGAAGGAAACGTTCCAACAGCAAGCGAGGGTTGAGCACTTCGAAACGGTTCGAGCGCTCCATGCATGTCATATGGACGACAACCAATCAGTTTCATCTTATGTGCTTAAGATGAAAAGTCACATTGACCGCCTAGACAGGCTAAACTGTCCCGTCTCAAAGGAATTGGCCACGGATTTGATCCTCAATGGCCTTACCAAAAGGTTTGAGACGTTCGTATTGAACTACAACATGAATGATTGGGACAAAAGCATTGGTGAGCTTCACTCTATGCCCAAAACGGCCGAGGCGGCCATGGATAAAAGGGTTTTACCCGTTCTCACCATCCATGAAGGTGGGAACAAGAAAAGGCCTCATCCCATACCCAAGGCAAGAGTTGCCAAGGTAAGGGACCCGTAATGGGAAAAGGGGAAAAGGGTGGCAAGGGTGCCACCAAAGCACAGGAGAAGAGGCAAAAGGTTGCTTCTAATGACCCATGCTTCAAGTGTGGGGAGATTGGACACTGGGCAAGAAATTGTCCTGTCCATCTCCAAGAGTTGAAAGCAAAGAGGGATGCCGGGCAGACCTCAAGTACTACATACATGATCCATATTGATTTAAACTTAATATCCTCCAACACATGGGTATTAGATACCGGATGTGGAACTCACATTTGCAATTTGTTGCAGGGGTTCAAAAGAAGTAGCAACTTCAACAAAGGGGATGTTAGCCTCTATATGGGCAATGGGGCTAAAGTTCAAGTTGAAGCCCGTGATGACTACATCTTGAAACTTCCAAATGGTTTGGAAGTAATTTTGTACAATGTTTTGTATGCTCCTAGTTTGACTAGGAACATTATTTTCGTAGCCTATTAAAACATTTTGGATATGTATTATCATTTATTGGAAATGAAATCCATGTTACTTTGAATGACATGTTTTACTTTAAAGCTATTTGCCATCAATGGTATCTATGAATTGGTTCGTGAAAATACATTGAATGATAGCTTATTGTACCAAACTAGTATCAAGAAACTAAAATCGGATTTGAGTAACACTTATCTTTGGCATTGCCGTCTTGGTCATATAAACAAGAATCGAATACAAGCACTACAAAAGAATGGTCTTTTAAAAACAAATGAATGTGATTCATTTGATGTATGTGAGTCTTGTTTGCAAGGTAAAATGATGAAGGCACCTTTTACTGGCAAAGCCAAAAGGGCAAAGGATTTATTAGGTATCATACATTTGGATGTATGTGGTCCTTTTAAACCTATGACAAGGTACAATGAAAGATACTTCATTACCTTTACTGACGACTATAGTCGATATGGGTATATGTACTTGTTAAGACACAAAGATGAAGCTTTTGAAATGTTCAAGATCTTTCAAAATGAAGTACAAAATCAACTCAATAAGTCAATTAAAATTCTCCGCACCGATAGAGGAGGTGAATACCTGAATGATGCTTTTAGGGACCATCTTAGAAGTTGTGGATTGTCTCACAACTATCTCCACCAGGAACACCACAACATAGTGGCATGTCCGAGCGGAGAAATCGAACTCTATTGGATATGGTTCGATCTATGATGGCTAGAAGCTCATTACCTCTATCATTTTGGGGTTTTGCTCTGCTCTCTGCGGCCCATATTTTGAATATGGCCCCAACCAAGAAAGTGGAAAGGACACCTTATGAAATATGGCATGGAAGGGTTCCATCATTTTCATATTTGAGGGTGTGGGGGTGTGAGGCTTATATGAAGACTCCCACCTTGAACAAGTTAGAAAGCCGTTCCACTAAGTGTATCTTTATTAGATATCCAAGAGATTCTATGGGATATTATTTCTATGATCCAATACAACAAAAGGAGTTTGTTGCCAAAAAGGGTGAATTCTTGGAAACCAAATTCCTTATGGAAGGAACTGGTAGTAGAACTGTGGATCTTGAAGAGGATCAAGAACCGCAACTCAATACATGTTTGTTGACACTAGCACTCAACATGAGGATGTTGAAAGTGTTCAAATAGTTGATCAATACACAGAAAACATTCACAGATCTGGTAGAACTAGTAATCCACCTGAAAGATATGGATTTTTCACTGATGGATGCTATGTGACAGATTCTGATGAACCAATCACATACCATGATGCGTTGTCCAATTTGGATTGTGACAAATGGCTTGAAGCCATGAATGTTGAGATGCAATCCATGTATGACAATCAAGTATGGGACTTGGTTATACCACCTCTTAACACCAACGTAATTGGATTTAAGTGGGTTTTCAAAAGGAAAAGATATGCATGGAAACTTGGATACTTATAAAGCAAGACTTGTAGCAAAGGGTTTCACTCAAACTCAAGGGGTTGACTATGATGAAACTTTCTCACTGTTACGATGCTAAAATCTATTAGGATATTGTTTGCCATAGCTGCTCATTATGATTATGAGATTTGGCAAATGGATGTCAAAACCGCTTTCCTAAATAGATATCTTGAGGAAGATGTCTATATGGTTCAGCCTGAAGGTTTTGTCGATCCAAAACATCCTAACAAAGTATGCAAGTTAAAAAAATCAATCTATGGATTAAAACAAGCATTAAGAAGTTGGAATCACTATTTTGATGAAGAAGTAATTAAATTTGGATTCATCAAGAACGCTGATGAAGCTTGTGTATATAAGAAAGCTAGTGGGAGCATCATCACTTTCCTAGTATTGTATGTTGATGACATACTACTATTTGGAAATGACATTCCAACCTTGGAAGGTGTAAAAACCTAGCTTGGAAGTTGTTTTTCCATCAAGGATCTTGGTGAAGCCGCCTATATTCTAGGAATAAAGATCTATAGGAATAGGTCAAGGCGGTTGATTGGTTTAAATCAAAGTGCATACATTGATAAGATCTTGAAAAGGTTGAAGATGGAGAACTCTAAGAAAGGTTAGGTACCTATTCAAAGAGGAACGATATTGAGTACGACTCAATGTCCAAGCTCAAAGGATGAGCAAGATAAAATGAAGGGAATCCCATACGCATCTGCTATTGGATCCATCATGTATGCAATGATATGCACTCGGCTGGACGTTTCATGCGCCTTAAGCATGACAAGCCGTTACCAACAAAATCCTGGAAGCAGTAATTGGATGGTCGTTAAGAACATACTTAAGTACCTAAGAAGGACTAAAGATATGTTTCTAATCTATGGATCTGGTGATGAGGAACTTGTTGTAAAAGGTTACACGGATGCGAGTTTCCAAACCGATCGTGATGATTCACGATCACAATCTGGATACATTTTCATTCTGAATGGAGGAGCCGTCTCTTGGAAGAGCTCTAAATAGGATGTGGTGGCTTTATCAACTACAAAATCAGAATGCTTCGCCGCCTCATTGGTAGCTCAAGAAGCTGCATGGTTGAAGAAATTCATTGCCGATCTAGGGGTTGTCCCTTCCATTCAGGACCCCCTAGAGATCTTTTGTGATAACGAGGGTGCGATTGGTCAAATCAAGGAACCTCGTGCTCATAGAAAGACTAGGCACATTGAGCGGAGATTCAACTACATACGAGATGAAGTTGAGAAAGGAAAGATATGTATTCGCAAAGTTCACATAGATCAAAATGTTGCGGATCCTCTTACGAAGCTCCTAGAAAAGGCAAAGCATGAAGGTCATACCTGTGCCATGGGACTTCGATATTCTAGTGATTGGATTTGATCTGTGATTTCGTATTTTGATATTTGGAACTCTCTTACTACTTTAATAAAATTATTTGGTTATAATATTTCAACAAATGTTCCAATTTAGCATGTTTATTCCATGGGTAAATTGTTTACTCTAAATGTCCGTAGTCGTTTATACTTGTGGGAACAAGTATGAGGGTAAGATTATTATAAATTTGGATTGGTGGATATTCATAACGAATGAATATAGAGCAAATGGTTGCTGCCAAAGTTCATAGATATTTATGGGATACAAATATTAGACTGACCCGCATCTCAAATTTTACTACATGAAATCTTCCAGATTGATCGAGTAAAGGGGAATATCATTTGGTATCCTCAGACCTGAGATACATACTGGGTTTTGATATTCACCAAGTGTTATACCTTGAGCTAGTTCTTCACTGCCTGAAATAATGGACAATACGTAAGGCTATGTTCAGACGTGACACGAAGTGTTTGTGAGAAACGTATGTCACACCCCGACCGACGGCGGAATCATCGGGGCTGACGAATGGGAGACGGTTGCTCATAGCATATGGAACTAATTAAGTTGAAATATTATTAAGTGTCAATATTCTTTAAATATTACAAGACAAATAAGATAATTACAAGACAAAAATATCAAACAATGAAATAACATCTTAAGTTAAACTAGGTCCAAGTCCTATATGAGCACGTAGAGAAAATCCACAAGAAGTAACCTGAAACATGATAAAAATAAAAGGTCAACTAAAAAGTTGGTGAGTTTCCAAGGTTTTCATACATAATAAGATTACAAGTAGAAATTCATGTCATGGATTATAAGCTAGTAAGGTTATAGAACACATATCGTTACAACCAAACCTCGACTTGATTACAAGTATAAAAGATTGGCTAAGTGTATTTGGTTCCCTAGTGCACAAGCATACGTCTCTAGGAGTCGGCAATACATCGACTTTAGCACCATATAGGCTTGTCAGGCCCAAAGATCTAAGACGTTGCCAGGCTAGCAATAGTTAATGATTGTAAACAAACTATGTATCTCATATAATCACTTACAACACACAAATAACCATGACAAAATATGAATTGCAAGTGCTTTACAAGTCTAAACGTTTACAAGTGCATTATGTATAAGTATTCATGTTTCACCCCAAAATAGTGTGAAATAAAGTAAAAAGGGGGCAAGGAAACTCACATGGAAGACAAGTATAAGAATGATGATAAAAGATTAAACGAGGCTTCAACGATTCCTTTTTACAAGATACCTAATGTATATATATTCCAAGGTTAAGTTTAAAGGTAAAATTAATGAACAAACGCGAACTAGGGTTTCAATTGGGAATTTGGGGATTTTTAATAATTAAATCAAGCAACATAAAATAAAGCAATCGTTTATGGTTTGGGTTTATAATAGTGGAATCAATCAATTAAAATAAGAATTCAATGATTTAACTTATTGAATTAATAATGATTAAATAAGATATGTGAAAAGAGATAATAATTCAATAATTAATTATTTAAAATTGATAAAAAGTAATTAATTAATATTTACTTTAAATGACCTTAAAACTATCATTTTATAAGGTTTTTAAATGTTTTAAATGAACTTTGTACAAGTCTTATAATATCAAAACTTTAAAACAATGATAAGGGAATAATAGAAAATTATATTGTTTTATAAGTTCCAAAAACTTAAATAAAGTTTAAGAAATAACGTTATTAACTAATTATATATGACATGATTAATTGAATAAATGAATAAATAATTATTTAAATAACTATTTGAATAATTGTACATTTAGCATATAGATTTATAATGTTTTAGAATAATCACATTTGAACCATAATTGGTTTATAACATTTAAATTACATAAATTAATTACTAATGTTTCTATAACCTTTGTTATCTTTTATGGAATAATTAATTTGAAAACTTAAAAATTAATTTAATAATTTCAGAAATGTTTTAATTAATGAAATAATTTTTATTTTGATTTTATAATATGATAATACTTTTCTAACTTATAAAATGTAAAAAAAACTATTTTAAAAACAAGGGTGATGGAGGCCCGGTTCGAACCCGGGACCTGTAGGATGAGTTGTGTACAACGAACCAGCAAACCAAGGCCTCAGCCGCGGTTTGTATCATGTTTTAATTTATAAAAACAACACTTTAAACAATCCCCAATTCTCCAAGAACCCTAGTTTCAATTTGCATCAAATTGAACACGAAATCGAATGCGTTTACAGAGATAGACTTGGGGCTTTGATTTCCCATGTACTTTCGAGTATATGGATGTGTTTAATTTACCGAGAGTTGTTCGAATTCGATAGCATCGGTTGAAGAGCAGTCGCGACATGGGTATTGTGGGGTTCTTGGTGCAAACGTTGATGATACCCAAATTCGTTACACAGGCACCTTCTTCGAGACTCAAAGATTGAAATCCCTCTACAAATTTTGGATTTAAGTTGTTTCAAACATGGATACGACAATGTTGCAGGTCGCGAATGGGGGTGATGGTCGAACTCGATGTTTGTGTGTGCTTCATGTGAAATTGGAAGTGGTAAACGTTTAGGATAGATAGACAATCTTTTATGTTCGATTAATTGGATTATTATGGAGTTTTAATGTTCGAACGGCTCCAAGGTTTAAGGCCACGGTTACTACACTCGATTAAGCTTTGTAACCGATGTTTCAATGTACATAATTGTTGTTTATAGGTTCGAAACGTGTTCTAGAAGGGATGTGAAGCGGTTTGGGGTCATGAATCGATCCAATTTGGGGGTTTTATAGGTCGCCGGAGCCGCGCCGGGCCTTGCCGGCCGGTGACCGGAAAAACGGGATTGGGGTTGATTGGTTTGGGTATTTTAATAAATTAAAGTTTCGGTCCCTGTGGTTTAGTAAGTTGTTATTTTATGTTAAAACTTCTAACTTAAGTTTTATAATTGACACTTTTCACCCTAAACTAAATTGAAATAATAACTCCATTTATTTTATAAAATAATTAACAACCTTAATAATTTTTAATAAGACTTCTCCATTTAGTTATTTATTGTCGAATTATAAATAAAACTTTATAATTTTATAAAGAAAGGAATTATTTATTAATCAATATCTTATTATAAGTTTTTTTAGATGATTTTAACAAATGAAAAATGTGGAATAAGAAAATAAATTTACAATATTGTTTAAACTATGCTTATAAGGTATTTGATTCATCAACATAAATTAAATAATGAATTTTCCTTCGCTTGAAAGTTTAAAATGGGTTCGGGTTTGGATTTTTAAATTGGAAAAATGACGGATGTTACAACGTATGTATTCAAGATGGAATTTGTTCCTCTTATTCGTTGAGAGCAAGATGTATAAGGCCTAATTAAATTAAATCAACAAGGAATGATCATTCTGTGTCCTTGGATTTAACATGACATCTGTAACAAAAGGATAAATGATTGATTCACCTAAATCATTTCAAGTTGGATACTTGAAGGGGATGATGTTATTGAATGCTTTAAGTCATGCGTATTAAGGGTAGTAAACCATTGTTAGGCGGTATTTACTGCTTACATCAATCTTCTATAAATCTCGTGCAAGTGGGAGATTGTTGTATTCCTTATGCCCAAGACACATAGAACATTGATGTGGTTAGTACGTTATGATCCAAGTCGGGTCATACCCAATAACAAGCTCTGCAAACACCAAATAATATTTAATTGATGATATGATCATACAATTAACTAAATACACCAATTTAGAAAATGGGTTTTCTAAATAAGTTGCATATGAGATTGAACAATTTATATGGATATTTTGTTTATAGATATTGTTTGTAATGTTATTTAAGTTACTTAAATAACATCAAATAATAAGAAAGTGTGTCTGAGTTATACAATTAAAAGGTTAATCATATGTATAACTTATTTAAGTGACTTGTTATTGTGTCTAATTGTGTTTTTAACTTTTGGGGGGAAAACCAATTGGAAAAAGAGGAATCGGCCGCCCCTTGTAGGTGTGCCTCTTCTTTGTTTTATTAAGGGTCTTGGAAAAACACAATTAGATAGACATTCACTCCATCTCTTTCTCTCTCTTACATGCAAGAACACAAGATAGAAAGGGTTTTCTCTCTTATTGTTGAAGGAGCTTGCGGCTGAAAGTATATCCATCAGCTCTTCTTTTAACTTTTGGGTGTTCAAGTCCTAGAAAAAAGTGTTTGTCATATAGCTTGGGGTATGCAAGCTTGAGAAGACCTCTATTGGTGCCTTAGTCAGTTTTCTTGGAGCACATCTTCTTTAATATCTACCCTTCTTACTACTGAAAAGGTAGATTATGGCAGCCTCTTCATGGTTGTCCATAATGTATGTTTGTGTTTAACTTGCTAGTCTTTATTCACACATAAAGATCCTATGTTTATGGGTTGTTTATACCTATGTAATATCAAGATGAAACCAGATTTTTCAGTTCATTAACTAACTTATAATGCTTGTTTCCGCTGCGTTTTCACTAAGTTTAAATGGTTAAACTTTGAATCTTGTTCTAACAAACCCCAACAGAACATTCATTCGTGTGACTGGCATTCAGTCATAGCACACAGCACCCAATCGCACAACTCAACCTCCATACGCACGAATCGACCTTCATTCATACTTATCATCTTCATTCGCACGATTAAACCTCCATTCATACGATTGGCATTCAGTGTGCGATACACGCACAATCGCACACATTCATTCTGTCGCAAACTCAATTGCATGCATGCACTCATCCGCATTGACTCAATCGCACTCATTCATTCGATCGCACGACTCAGTCCCACGACATACCCAGTCACACAATTCAGTCGCCCGAATGACACAGTCGCACGACTCACCCAGTCGCACGACTCAGTCTCATGACAGACCCAGTCGCTAGAATGGCAGTTTCGCGACTGCAAAAGCGCAGAGCAGTCTTCGGCTGCTCCATGCACGGGTTTTACACAACAAGGACTTCCAGAAACACACTACAAACATACACAAACAAGAAGAACACATAGAAAGACATCACATGCACCCACGCGACCACATGTGTTCGGGTTGGACCTGAACACCCGAAACCCTAAATGGACAGCAGTGAAAAAGCAAGAAAAAGGGATGACCAATGTCATCTACCTATAAGAATGGAGTAGACTCGGTTGTAGTCGCAGTTTAGACGAAGAAAACGTGACCGAACGGGGCGGTTTTGGTGCAAGGAAGAAGATGAAAGTGAAGAAGAGAATGAAGAAAAGAATGAAGAAGAAGAAGATGAAGAATGAAGGCTAGGGCTGGAAAATGGGGTTTATATACCCAGCCCTAGTTTGAAAATTGGCACATTTAGTCCCTGCACTTAAATCCCCGAATTCCCAAATTTGTTTAGGTTGAAAATGGCTTTAGTAGGTTAGTTATATTAATAACAAAGATGTAATTAATGTTATTGGTATCTTCAAAAATGGTTTTATTAATGACAATAATATTATATAAAATCGATATATTTAGTGACAACGGTGATGGGATTTGCAAAAGTCTTAAGCGTATCATTCGTTAACGATAAGAACACAAGAATAAGAACGATAAAGCATGTATGATATCCACACGAACAGTTAATAAAGATGAGGAATGAAAGATCAAGGAAAAGTTAATGAAAACCGCGTTAATTGACGGACCTTGTGGTGACGGATGTCACAGGTTAAAATGGTTAAAAATTTCAGATTGTTTAACATACTTTAACCACTAATATCCGCTGCGTTTTTCAAGTTTAAATGGTTAAACTTGCTTTGATAAACTTGTTACAAAACCCAACAACGACATCTAGAGCCGCTTATGTGGAATATGTGCTTCAAATGTTCTTGAAAGGTTAGTTTTCATGGACTTTTTCAACCCATTAGGGGATATTTTGTTGTGGATGATTGAATCCCTTTTGTTTCAAGGTTTTATCTTACATGCTTTAGTATAAACCTTGAAAGATTATCATCAAATGGTTGATTGCGTTGTTTGGACAAAACCCTAAAGTTTTGGTTCATGTTGGCCAGAACTTTAAGGTTATAAAAGGGGGTTCATTGTTGTTCTTGGATATTGTATATGATACATATTTTGGTGCATAACATAGCCTTGACCTTATATGTTTTGGTTTTGGTTGATTGTGATTTGTCATGTTGGTTTTGATTCTTGAAAGGGTTGTAATATTTGTGTTTGTATTTTGGGTTGTATTTTATTTTTTCATTTGGTTATGTAATAAATAGATTAGGCGCATTTCTTTTACTAGAAAAATTGTATTAGGATATGATTTTGTAAAAGAAGATGCATAAGATGAAGACCCAAAGAAGGACACAAAAGACATGGACACTTGAATCATTTGGATGTGGATTCAGTGGGAGTTGATGGACACATTTTGATATGTGATTTTAACCCTTAGGAAAGACCTTATGACAACACTCGTGATGGCAAACAAGTGTGGTCTACTTAGTGGCAATGGTTATGCACTTATGTTTGTATGATTATCCTTGTTTTGTTGTTTGTTGTATGGTTGTTGTTTGATATTTGGATATGCATAACAAACTCATTAAAAAACTTAACAAGCTGAAAATTGATGGTTCTTTATCATTATGTGGTTAATAGAAAGGATTAATGATTTTAATAAAAGGGGTTTTATTAAAGGTGAACCATAGGGTACCTTGTATTTGAAAGCATGCAAATATAAGGTACATAGAGTTTTCTAAACTAAGATTATGAAAACTTAAAATTTCTTTTTATAAACAAGTTAAACACCATCCTTTTGTAAAACACTTGAGTCACTTAGAAACTCTTAATGAGATAAAGGTCACCTAACCATTTTGAGGGAAATTGTGATTTGAGGTGGGGCTACCATATTTATGGGATAAAGGTCACCTAACCACTTATGTTGGAAAACTCACATGTGTGTGCAAGTAGGGTAACTTGATTTGAAAACCATGTTAAATGGATCACCTACAATATGGTTTATGCAGGATCATTGAAGGGGGTTAGTTACTACATAAACACAAAGAGGAGATTAACTAAACTTAATCAAACAGTAAACTGGATTAACCAAGGTGAGACACTAAGAACACAGGTAATGTAAAATATAGAACACAAAGAACACAAGTATATGGTTTTCAAAAATGCAGTATATTGCTTTCTCTATGCTCTATTACAAGTGTTACAAAGCATGATTCAAAGATACAAGAACATGAGATACTTATACTACATCCTACAGCCGGCTAAACTTTGAAAGTCAGCTGGATACAATTGACTAGACACAAAACAAAATCAATTGTAGAGTCAAAAGGCATATTGCCTTTTGACTAGTGACTATGACATGCCATAGCTCACATCCTTATCTATTCCAAAAAGGATAAAGTACATGAAGTAGAAAGTTACAGACTCAAGACCTCAATGTACAGTTACCAAAAACATGGACTTTTCACCAACTCATGTAAGTTGCTGACCTTACAGAGGTTCAACGGAAAGGTGTCCAGCTTTATGGAAAAGTACATCAGATAAAGCATGTGTTAAAAGTCTTCGGAAGAAATCTATCTTCATGAGTTGAAGCTTCGAAAGACTTTGTCTCTGAGGCTTCGGAAGACTTCATATTTGGCTTCGGAAGATATTGGTCTTGGCTTCGGAAGATTTCACACTTAGAGTATTTTCTATTGCATGTGTAAAACTTCCTAAGCATTCTTCTTCAATGCACTTGTGCAGCATGCAGGATAGACATTGGATGTTTAGGTTGCATTAGCCTCTTCATTAATCTCTACAAACTCCCCCTAGGCTGATGCTACCACAACATTTAGTAGACTTCAGATGTCAACAGTCCTCATTAGGATGATCACCAATCCTTTCTTCATAAGGTGATCAGGATCCTTTAGACTATCAAAGTATCTTCTCATATCAAAGAGGTCATGCAGAGGCAAATGAAACATATCTTTCCATGTGTAAATATGTTCAGTGCCTTGATCTCTAATGACATGCCATCTTTCTGGATTTGTGGTGTATGTCCAAGACAAGATGGGTCTTCCTGATGCTAGAGGAGCTATTTGAATTGGAGTTGATGTAGCATCCTCTGGTTGCATAACCTCAAGATGTTCTGACTCATCCGTGGGTTTAGAAGAGGGTGTAGTCTTCTTCTTCTTTAGCTTTGTTTTAGAAGCCATCCTATTCTTTCTCTTTACAGGTTTTAACTGAGAAGACTAGCCTGTAGTACCAAATTTATCTTCACTATCTTTCTCAATTGGGACTTCCTCTCTCTCAGGCTCAGAAGGAGAGGGAGGTTGACCATGCTGTGGATCAAAAGATGAAGCTTACTAAGTTTCAGAAGGAGGTCCAGGTTGTGTTGTCTCTGGTTGTTCAACCTTAACCTCCACTTCAGGTGGGGCTTGACTTGGAGTGGAGTGTAAGTCAATGAGCTCTCGACTTTTGATCTTCTGCTTGATCACCCTAATATGCTCATCCATAGTGGATAGAGACATGAGGCCAAGTCTCCTTCCGGAGAATCCATATAGCTTCAAGAAGCTCATCATCCTCTGCCTATCAGTAGACTTTTTCATGCTCTTTTGGATGATAGCTCTTGATTTTGCAGCTTCTTCCCTTAGCTTTGTCTTAGTTGTCTTTCCGTCCTTGATTATCTCAAGTTCAAGTTGTTTTAAGTACTCAAACTCAACATAGTCATAGGACAAGGGCAGGAGTGCATCTGCCTGATAGAAGCCTGTGGCACTCAGGTAGTTGATCATCTTGATCCTCTTTTCTGCTTTGTCTACTTGAGGTTCTTGTTGAACCACATCTTCTTGTGCAGGACTTTCCTAAACTGGGGAGAGGGTAGGCATATCCTTGTATAGTCTTTTTCTTCTTCTCTCTTCTTTTACTTGTACTAGAAGCTCTGCATCTTCTGCCTCCTTCTTCTCCTCTGACCTTTCCAGATCAACCAGTTCAATCAACTCTTCTAAGGGGAAAGAAATGACATTGTCTATGTCATAGTTCTTTGTCTACAGGTAATTGATCCTGACTGCCCTTAACTCATCATTCTGAGTATTTGGTCTGGCGGCAGCCCTGATAGCAGACTCCATGAGTCTTGAATACTCAGCAGAGGAACTTTCTCCCCTCAGCCTCCTTTTCCTCTATCTCTCCTCCTTCTTAATCTCCTTAAATGTGATTTTTCTTTTCCCTTTGTCACTCACAAACCTTTGTGACTCAGGGTGGAGAGAGCTTTGGCCTTCATTGCTTGTTGTAGCATCTAAGCTCTGGCCAGAGAGAGGTTGAGAAGCACCTTCACCACTGGGCCTTTAGTCAAGGTTTCCCCTATGAAACTAATCTTAGGGTCTGCCTCAACATCCAGTTGACCAATGGCATTGCTTGATTGCCTAAGTCTCCTTCTTAAGCTGAACTCTGCAGTGATCTTGTCTTGGATTCTTTAAGCCAGTTTGTCAGCTTTTCTTGATTTGCTTGGGTTGACAAGTGGTATGTTGACTAAATCCAGACCTTCATAGTAGTTCAAAGTCTGAAAATTGAAGACTTCTTGCTATCCTTGAACTCTTATGATGATTAGGGCTTTCCTAGATGTTGTCATACCTCAACCCAATGATGTGATTGGAAGATGGTGAAGATGACATAGCCTTTGGTATCCCATCCTCAAACAGACTCTATATGAAGAAGTCTGTGTAGTCCATATCAATGTGAAGGAGGTTGCTGAGAATGCACAATTGCAAGTGAGGATGGTGAGTCCTCAATGTCCACTCTCTCTGAAGAACTCCTAGGTTCTGTGGCTGTAATAATTTTCTCCCCCTTTTTGGTAGCATCACCCACTTGCATAGGTGAGCTGGAAGATAGGTCAATCACATCCACAGGTTCTTGTGTTCCTGGTTGAGCTCTTCTTAAGGGTCTCCCAGCTAGTTTTTCCTTAAGATATGAATTCTCAAGTTACTGATCATTGATCCTGTTGTGTAAGGTAGTCACTTGAGATTCAAGGTGACTGACCTTTGATACTAAATAGGTGCATGTTTTAGTCAGTTTGTGCACCTTTAGTCTTAGATTCCCCTCATCTTCATCAGAAGACTCATTGGGGGATGAGATTATTAGACCAAAGTCCTCTCTCTCACCACCAACTTCAGGTTCTTGGCTGCTGGTTTTCCTCTGCTCACTAGCAATCTCAGTTGAGATTTCAGTGTGCTGATTTGCCATGGTTGAGGTCTTAATGATGTAATTACTTTCAGAAGTGAGAGCGTCTTCCATATGGACATCCTGAACAGGTTCAGAAGTGTCTACCTCAGTTGTGGGTGACTAATATGGGATAGATATAGGAGACTCAGGAGCATTCATCTCTCTTTGAGTAGGAGTAAAGAAGGGAGACTCATTATACTCATTGAAACCTAGATCTTCATCAATATAGAAGTCAAGGTTAGGAATTGGTTGGTTGAGATCTATAGGCTGGGGATGGGAACTGTCCCTTGAAGGTTGATCACTTGAGTGTTGAGACTCAAGGTGATGGCTTAAGGCAGTTGCGCTAATGAGCTCATTAGGCTGAGCATGAGGAACCTCAACACTGATTCCTGGAGAGATGGGAGTGGTCTGCTCCTCAAGAGAAATGGGAACTCCATTGTCCATTTCTTCCTGTATGGGTGAGTATATGGGGGACTCCACAAATTGAATATTCTGAGCAGGGGTTCGTTTGGATTTTCTTTGGTAAGTGATGGTGATTTGAGGCTGTGTGGGTGGTTGGGAGGTAGCAGGTGTGGGCTCAACACTAGTGCAGGATCGATGTTTGTCACTTAAACTACAACAGCACTCGGACAAGAATCTATAAGAGTTGATCACAATATAGTAAGTAACTAAGAACATAAAAAGATAATTTTATATATTGATTCTCAACTCAAAAAATAAAGACTCTTACAAGCAGATGATCTATGTTATTTTTATGAGTTACAAGGAGAACTGTCAGCAAGTTAATATTAAAAAAAAGAGAGAGGGAGAAGGGGTAACTAGCTGAAATAAGGTAGATTGTGTCTGTGATACTGATTCAATACCTTTGGAATATGATAGTACACAGGAACAAATCAAGAGGGATTTTAAAATTTAAGGTTTGAAAAGATGCAGAAGTTCAAAGTATAAGTCTGTGTAGTCTAAGCAATATAAGAAGGGAATATGATAGAAAACTGGCAACTCCTAAGGTGACACAGAGAAAGTAGACTTAGAGGCTGCTAGACTTGGTGTTCATCAAGGTCTCAGGTGGTGGTGGAACCACTTTGTAGCCTAATCCCTCCCCGTTATTCCTTTCTCTTACTAAGTGTTGAACTATGTGTGAAGAACTAGTCCAACTATGCAGTTTCTGTTTTAATGAATTAACTTCGACTTCTAAAACTGCTCTTTGTTTCTTAGTGTCTTTTAGGGAGTTAAGATAGTACCTAATGTCGTTTGCTTGGTTAAAAGCCACTACTTCAGTTTCCCTAAGTTGTTTGGTCAATAGGTCTATCTTCTCTTTATAACAATGCTCATTTTGTTTTAGTACTCTATTTGCCTCAGTACACATACGTAAATCTTTTACTAAGTTATCATTATGGTCTAATAACCTAGCAAAATTTTCATCTATGCTCTTCCTAAACGTGTCACAATCAGAACAAGCATGGTTATTAAAAAAATTGGTCAGTGGTACTTACCTGAGTTGGTTCAGAAGTATTAGCCATCAGTGCCGCATCAGATGATTCTGGTTCTGTCGACTCTGGCTTTTCTGTCTCTGAGGTGGAAACTTCCTCATTTGGCTTGTAGCTGACCTCGGATGCAGTTGTTTCTTCACTATGTGACATTGCAATTTCAACTGCTATATCACTTCACTCGCAGAATCATCGTCAATGTCCTCGACACTGGCAATGTTAGATTCTCCTGGTGAGACAAACCTGAAACTCCAATCCTGTCCTTCATCATCATGTGCAGTTAGTGCTTTAGGGTCCTTGTTTGATGAAGTAGAATTAGAGGGTTGCTTGTCCTGGCGAGTAAATGATGAGAACGGGTTCCCATTCCCCGTCTTCTTTGGCTTGACACATTCTCGTTTGAAGTGCCCCTTCTCACCACAGTTAAAGCAGGTCACTTTACTCTTGTCGAAGCCAAAGGTAGTGTCCTTAGTAGCAACCAAGTTCTGTCCAGTCTTTTTCACAAACTTTTTCGCCCTCCGAACAGCACTTGCTAAGGCCCACATTATATCCATTCTTTCAAGCTCCATCTCATCCACCTGCTCGTAGTCTCATCTGCCAGATGGCAGTTTCCAATCTTCCCAGCAACAAGTCCATCATATGAATGAACCACTGCTGCTAAGAGATCCATATGCTCTCGTGCTACTTCCACGGTCACATTACCGAAGTTCTCCGTCTTCAGTTTGGTAGCGTTTGCTTCTGATCCAATATGATGGGTACATGATGACCCAGACGTGTCTGATCCAGAAGGAGAAGCATGTGTGGGACCTGACGAGCTAGACACAAAAGCAGTCTGGAGGGGTGCTCCGGATGTTTTAGCTTGAGGCGTGGCATTGTATAAAGCTGGATTTTGTGTGTACGAAGACTTCTGAGCTCTATACTTCATCCTTAGTGCTTCTTCTCGCAATTTAAGAATGAAGTCATTTATATCCAGCTATACAAGGATTCCATTCTGTCTCAGGTTAGACACGAATGTAGCCCACTTATCAGGCAACCCGTTTGTGAAATTGCTTACTTTTTGTTCCATGGTAGTAGCCACTCCATGTGTATGCAATTCGCTCATCAAGTGGTAGAATCTATCTATGACGTCGTCCAAGCTTTCATTACCAATTGATGAGAAGTTATCGAATTCCTTCTTTAACTCCTTTGCCTTGATTGCCTTCAATGATGCGTTACCATCATATCTCTTCTCTAGCGCATCCCACAGTTTGTTAGACTGCTTGTTCTCGGAATTCTGGTGGAATATGTCTTTGGGGATAGACTGAGTGATCAATGCATAAACTCTTTGCTCTGCATTGTACTTTACTTTCTGTGCGTCTGTCATCCCGCTTAATGTTAGTTTAACTCCATCAGCTCCCACTGGTGTACTATAACCTATCTCAATGGCTTCCCACAGATTAGGATCTACTCCATTAAGGTAGATCTCAAAACGTTGTTTCCAGTGGGGAAACTCATCTAAAGTCAAGAGCTTTGGTGGTTTATTGTGATTCCCCACCTCACTCTCAAGCAGCAACAGATTCTGTATTCTTGAGTCCTTCCCAGCAGTAAAGGCTGACATCTGATCTTCCATGATGACTAAACTTATAATCTAATCAAACAAACTTTTACTGATGCGACTAAAGGATGCGAATGAGCTACTTGTGCGTATAAGCTCTGCGATTGGTTCAATCGTGCGAATGAACAGGGCGATTGGTTCAGTTGTGCGAATGAATCTGGTGCGTATGAGCTATGCGAACGAACGGTTCAATTGGCCGAATGAAGGTGCGACTAGGTCCAATCGTACGTATGAGCAGCACGAATGGAGTCCAGTCGTACGAATGAGTCAGTCGTGCGATTGAAGCTGCTGGTTTGCGAAAATTTCTAGGTTTGACGGTTTTCAGCCGTAAAAACTCGAAATTTTACAAGTTCTGATTGCCTGAGTCCGTAGAAACCAAACGTCGATGAGTAGGGAACTTCCAAGATCACTTTTGATGCCAAAGATTGCGTTTTTAGTGTAAAAACACAAACTTTATGCAATCTTGATTGAATCAACACGTAATCAAGAGCCAATAGCTCTGATACCACTTGATAGGACCTGGTATTCGACTGAAATACCTAGAGATCACGTGTATACCGGATCAAATAGTGCGGAATCCTATTTGATTGGCGATCCAATCAGTGAGAACACACGAAGAATCAATCAGAGATTGAAACCAACGTTAGAAATCGATAAGGAATCGATCTAATGTGTTCTATGAACTTGGAGAACGATTTGGAAGGTTTCTGGACGACTAGGGTTCGTATGGAATTGAACTTGATCGAATCTCCCTGTTTTTCATGAATTGAGTTGTATTTATAGGTTGGCACTCTTCAATCGTGCGACTGAACCATTAGTTTGGTTCAGTCGTGCGATTGAACCATGCGGTTGGTTCATTCGTGCGACTGAGTGTACAGTCGTGCGATTGAGCCAATCTTATGTCACAATCGTACGAGTGATCCAGTCTCCTGGTCCAGTCGTGCGACTGAGTCAATCGTATGAGGTTCTTCATGCTTATGGTTCATTCGCATGAGCCATTCGCATGGAAACTTCATTAAGTTAAGTTTGAATGTTTTAGTTAATTAATATAATATTATATGTAATCATTCAAGTAATCATAAACTCAATCAATTCATTTACGACTCATTAAAGAACTATTAAACATTATAACCAACAGACTATCAACATCAGTTCATTAATCATCCCAAACAAGATCTATTACATCACATATCACGATCTAGGGACATACATGTATCAACAAGAACCTATATATAATACTATCTATAGCCGGATATACTTTGATACCAACTGAGATCATATAGCTAAAGTCTATACTACAAGACTAAAGATTAAGGTATCTCGGATAAAGTCTTATCTGAGATTTGGTAGTCAGGACATGTCCCTGCTTACCTTTTGTCACCAACTAAAGTTGGTAACATGTACTATCATGAAAAGGTGAACAGTGGAATAAAGTATGGTCAACAACATGGTTCTTTAGGAAGAAGCCATGTTGTATCAGAAGTTTGCAGCAGAGTGTCAAAGACCATACTTGTGTCCACTGGTTCATAGCAGTGTCTTCCGAAGGTTAAATGGCTTCGGTAGAGTAAGTACTTCTGAAGCCACTTTATACATCAGAAGAGGCTGCTTCTTCCAAGGCTTGGAGACTTCTTGTTTTCATCATACTTCGGAAGTGATCTTCACTTTATTCTTCTAAGTCTTGAACTTCGGAAGTATGCATTTGTCTTCGAAAGTAGAGTTCTGTCTTTAGAATTTGGACTTTCCCTTTGTCTTCGGAAGAACTCTACAACCTTCGGAAGTTCCATGATAAGCTTCAGAAGCCTTTGTATGCAGCACCAAAATAAATTAAGTGATATAGTTTTGGTTGAATTAGCCTTCTTCTTGATCCAACAAACTCCCCCTAGGATGATGCTACCAAAACTTCACTTGTCTTGACTTCTTAAAACTTTCAGCACTGAGGAGAGTAAATATTTGTCTGTCTCCTTGTTCTTCCCTGAAGTGGTGCTAAGAAGTTTGTACAGATCCTTGGTAGACAGGAAATCCAGTTTGTCACCTTGGATAACATGTACCCTTTGTTGTTGCCCTCTGAAAAGAGTTAGTTGATGGGAACTATAATCATATTCCCATCAAACTATAGGTTCCAATTCAGGACCTTCCACCATCTGTAAAAAGGCAGTACCTTTGGTGGGAGATCTTTCCTTGTCTTCCTTTCTTCTCAACTTCAACTCTTCTTCAATCTTTGCCCTTGCAGTTAACTCAGCTAGATGAAGACTGCTGAGATGATTTCTGATGAGTGCAGTAGTTTCAGAGTTGGAGGGGTTAGAGAATGGCTTCTCTACTAGCTCAACAATGTCGAACCTGCTGGAGTGTAGTAGAGAGGTTGCATTGAGTCTATTGACTTCACCATTCTCTCTTTCCACAACAAAGTTATGAGAAGGTTCATCAAACCTCCACTGGATTATCTTCCTTCTAGGCACAAGAGACTGACTAGGAATCTTGTCCTCTTTCTTTGTATCCAACAGAGTCACTAGTTTCATTCTGAGCTTCTTCTCTTCATCATTCATAGAGTACGAGTTGAGTCCCAGAAGTGTCACAGCCTGGTCCAAAGTTCCTCCAGGCAAATAAAGAAATTTATCTCTTGTGAGGGAACTTGAAGAACCATCAACATAGGTGATGTTGACAGAGTCTTCTACACAAGAGACTTCGCTTAGAGTAGTGCAGTTCACAAGCTTCATTTTGATTGCCTTAAACTCCTCAAGGGAGAGATGTTGAGAAGGCTGAGGGGATGGTTTGGATGGTAATTGGGTAGGTTTAGGTTCAGAGGTTCTGGCTAGTGTTTTGGGTTGGATGATGGAAGTTGGGTGGTTGAGGTGAGGGAGTAGGTGAGAGTAGTGATGTGGGTTCAAGGGTGAAGGTTCAGGTTTAATGGTGAATGGTGAATGGTAAGGGTGAAGGTTCAGATTGTGGTTGGGTGGTAGCAGTGAAGGTCATCCCTTTTACCATTCTATACATCTCTTTCCTTTTCCCCATCTGGATGTCAGCCTTAATTTCACTAACAATCCATTGGAGTGTCCTTTCAGACATGGGACCCACCTGCCTCCTAGAGAATCCATGAGACCGAAGATAGTCCTTCATCTAGGCTTTCTCAGTGAGCTTCTTGGAGGCAGTGACCCTGGCTTCTTCTTCCTTCTTCTTCTTCTCTCTGGCCTTTTCTTTTGCAGCCTTTTTCCTTTCTTTCTCCATTTGATCCTGCTCTCTGTTGTATAGCCAGAGGATCGTATCATCGTTGTGTGGAGAAAGTTCTTGAAGTTCAAAGCCTCTGGAGAGTAGGAAGTTCACCCTGTCTCTCCTTAGCTGCAATTCAGCCTTCTTTTGTTGTTCTTCTTCTTTCTCCAAGGCCAACCTGGCTTCTTCCTCAAGTTTCAGCCTAGTTCCTTCTCCAGATCCACCAATTCCTCTAATGGTAGCATGAGTGTTTCTTTATTGGCAGCTCCCATTTCAATGAGTTGGTCAATTATCTACTCTCTTCTTTTATTGATGACAACCTCTTGATTGGAAGCAGCTGCTTTTGTACTGGCAGCTAGCAACTTCTCAGTCTGATGTCTTCCTTTCTTCATGAGTTTCTCAATCTTCTCGTCTTCCTGAAGCTCTTCCACAGTCATCTTCCTTTTTCCTTTGTCTTTTGATGATCATGACTATGGTGGTTCTTGGAGAGAGGTTTCTGATTGTGAGAGAGGCAGAGATGGTTTCTGGGATGGACGTGGAATTAGAAAGTCCTCACTGCTCACCTCAGATGCTATTTCCAGGATTGCATCTGTGATGATCAGTTCCTCGGGCATTTTGAACTGTCCTTCCGCAGCTTCCATTTCAGCTTCGGAAGATTCAGCTTGTATTTTCAAGGCTTTAACTTCAGTTTCGAAAGTTGGAGGTGATGCAGATTCTGTCCTAACTGTTTTAGTCGCTAGGCCATCAGTCCTCATTTCCCCTTCGAATTGAATCTTAGGTTCCATGTGGACATTAGGTTGACCAACTTCTTCCACAGTGTAAAAGGAATCGAGATCTAGGTTGATCAATTAGATTGATATTTGCAGCGGAATAGCACACGAATTAGACTAAATTATAGCAAGAGTAATATGAATATTCAATCAAACAGTAACGCTTATAGAGAGAGAGTTTTCTGCAAAAAGAATGTTTTCATTCATGCACAAGCTTCCCGTACAAGGAAATTAGGTCAACATTCCTTTTATAAGAAATGTGACATCAGCTAACGTCACTTGATAGTGACATCTGCTAACGTCACTTGATAGTGACATCTAACTGATTTATACAAACAACTGAAAGTAAACTAAACTACTGAAGATATCCACAACAACCTAGGACACCTTCACTAAAAGCTAAGTATAAGCTAACATTACAACTACTGAAGTTATAACATCTAAAGTGTAAGAACTTCAAATGTTTTACATAATATAAAAATACTGATTACAAACTACTGAAATGTAAACCATCACAACTACTGAAGAGAACTACTTCAGCTGTTGTGACAACTTCTGAGAACTTGGTCTTCAGACTTTGTCTTCAGTTGTTGTCTTCAGACTTTGTCTTCAGACTTTATCTTCAGACTTTGTCTTCAGCTATTGTCTTCAGACTTTGTCTTCAGCTATTGTCTTCAGACTTTGTCTTTAGACTTTATCTTCAGACTTTGTCTTTAGACTTTGTCTTCAGCTGTTGTCTTCAGACTTTGTCATCAGACTTTATCTTCAGACTTTGTCTTCAGACTTTTGATGGGTTTGATAGAACACAAGAAAACAAGTTTAACCTTTTAAACTTTCTGAAAAACACAGCAGAAGTATAGCTTTATAACATGTTAATAAGCTGAAATTTTCATATTCTAAATGAGTTTTAAGATGGAAAAACAAACCCAAATCAAAAGGATCTTAATATGTGAATAAGCAAGCTATATAAACACATAAAACATTCATAATGTGACAACCAAACAAGCTGCCAAACTACCTCCTTCCAGCAGCTAAATCGACCAAGAGAAGAAGGACGATGAATGCTCAAAATCTCAGCCAAAACTCAAGGAAGGAGCCCTCAAGCTTGTATACCCCAAGCCTCCTTGCAAAGCACCTTCTTGTTAGGAAGAATCAACACCAAAACCAACCAAAATCGCTCTCAAAACTCCTTATGCTGCTGCTCCTGGCCATAGCTTTTAGAGAGAAAGAGAGAGCCCCTTTTGGTGTTCTTGCATGTATTAAGATATGAGAGAAAAGGTTTGAAACAAGACAAGTATTGATGTGTGTTACTATCAAGGCCAAGGATCCAATGAAAATAAAGGGGGGGGGGGCAGCCGAAAATTTTAAAAGGGAGGCTTCCCTCTTATAAAATTAACACACATATATATATTTAGTCTTGTAACTAGTTTATGCAATTAACCATTTAATTGTATAAGTAGTATACTCTCATTATTATTTGGTGTTATCCAACTAATTTAGATAAGACATCAAATAATATTATTGAACAAAATATTATACTAATAAGGTGTTCATTCTCATATGCAACTTATTTAGAAAAACCCATTTTCTAAATTGGTGTAAATATTTAATTGCATGATCATATCATCAATTAAATATTAATGGGTGTTTGCTAAGCTTGTTATTGGGTATAACCCGACTTGGATCATTACGTACTAACCGCATCAATATTCTATGTGTCTTGGGCATATAGAACCCTACAATCTCCCACTTGCCCAAGATTCATAGAAGATTGATGCAAGCAGTAATTACCACCTAACAACGGTTTACTACCCTTAATACGCATGACTTACAACCATTCAATAACATCATCCCTTTCAAGTACCCTACTTGAAATGATTTAGGTGAATCAATCAGCTATCCTTTTGTTACAGATGTCATGTTAAATCCAAGAACATAGAGTGATCATTCCTTGTTGATTTAACTTATCAGGCCTTAGACATCTAACTCTTAACCAATAAGAGGAACAAATTCCATCTTGACCACATACGTTTCTCACAAACACCTCGTGTCATACTTGAACATACCCTTATGTACTGTCCACTATTTCAGGACAGTGAAGAACAAGCTCAAGGTATAACACTTGGTGAATATCAAAACCCAATATGTATCTCAGGTCTGAGGATACCAAATGATATTCGCCTTTACTCAAATTTACTTATGATCAATCAATAATATTCCATGTACTAAAATTGAGATGCGGGTTAGTCCATATTTGTATCCCACAAATATCTATGAACCTTGGTAGCAACCCATTGCTCTATATTCATCCTTATGAATATCAACCAATCCAAGTTCATAATAATCTTACCCTCACACTTGTTCCCACAAGTATGAACGACTACGGACATTTAGAGTAAACAATTTACTCATGGATTAAACATGCTAAATTGGAACATTAATTGAAACATTATAACCGAATAATTTTATTCAAATAATAAAGAGTTCCACATATCCAAATACAAAATTTACAGATCAAATCCAATCACTAGAATATCGAAGTCCATGGCACAAGTATGACCTTCATGCTTTGCCTTTTCAAGGAGCTTCGTGAGAGGATCCGCAACGTTTTGATCCGTGTGAACTTTGCGAATACATATCTTTCCCTTTTCAACTTCATCTCGTATGTAGTTGAATCTCCGCTCAATGTGCCTAGTCTTTTGATGAGCACGGGGTCCTTGATTTGAGCAATCGCACCCTCGTTATCACAAAAGATCTCTAGGGGGTCCTGAATGGAAGGGACAACCCCCAAATCGGCAATGAATTTCTTTAACCATGCAGCTTCTTAAGCTGCCAATGAGGCGGCAACGTATTCTAATTCTGTAGTTGATAGAGCCACCACATCCTGTTTGGAGCTTTTCCAAGAGACCGCTCCTCCATTCAGAATGAAAATATATCCCGATTGTGACCGAGAATCATCACGATCGGTTTGGAAACTCGCATTCGTGTAACCTTTTACAACGAGTTCCTCATCACCAGATCCATAGATTAAGAACATATCTCTTGTTCTCCTTAGGTACTTATTCTTAACAGCCATCCAATGACTGTTTCCAGGATTTTGCTGGTAACGGCTTGTCATGCTTAAGGCGCATGACACGTCCGGTCGAGTGCATATCATTGCATACATGATGGATCCATAGCAGATGCGTATGGGATTGCCTTCATTTTATCTTGCTCATCCCTTGAGTTAGGACATTGAGTCGTACTCAATATCGTTCCTCTTGAATAGGTACGGTACCTTTCTTAGAGTTCTCCATCTTCAACCTTTTCAAGATCTTATCAATGTATGCACTTTGGTTTAAACCAATCAACCGCCTTGATCTATCCCTATAGATCTTTATTCCCAGAATATAGGCGGCTTCACCAAGATCCTTGATGGAAAAACAACTTTCAAGCCAGGTTTTTACACCTTCCAAGGTTGGAATGTCATTTCCAAATAGTAGTATGTCATCAACATACAATACTAGGAAAGTTACTGCACTCCCACTAGCACAAGCCTCATCAGCGTTTTTGATGAAGCCAAATTTCTTTACCTCCTCATCAAAACGATGATTCCAGCTTCTCGACGCTTGCTTCAATCCATAGATTGATTTCTTTAACTTGCATACTTTATTAGGATGTTTTGGATCGACAAAACCTTCAGGCTGAACCATATAGACATCTTCCTCAAGATATCCATTTAGGAAAGTGGTTTTGACATCCATTTGCCAAATCTCATAATCATAATGAGCAGCTATGGTAAACAATATCCTTGTAGACTTTAGCATCGCAACAGGTGAGAAGGTTTCATCATAATCAACCCCTTGAGTTTGAGTGAAACCCTTTGCTACAAGTCTAGCTTTATAGGTATCCAAGTTTCCCTACATATCGGTTTTCTTCTTGAAAACCCACTTACTTCCAACTACCTTGGAATTAAGAGGTGGTACAACAAGTTCCCAAACTTGATTGTCATACACGGATTGCATCTCAACGTTCATGGCCTCAAGCCATTTGTCACAATCCAAATTGGACATTGCATCATGGTATGTGGTTGGGTTATCTGAAACTACCACATAGCATCCATCCATGAAAAATCCGTATCTTTCAGGTGGATTACTAGTTCTACCACTTCTACGAACATTTTGTGTGTATTGATCAACCACTTGATCAGCTTCAACATCCTCATGTTGAATGCTAGTTTCAACCAAACGTGCATCGAGTTGTGGTTCTTGATCCTCCTCAAGATCCACTGTTCTACTGCTAGTTCCTTCCATATGGAACTTTTCTTCTAAGAACTCACCCTTTCTGGCAACAAACACCTTTTGTTCCAGTGGATCATAGAAATAATATCCCATAGAATTTCTAGGATATCCAATAAAGATACACTTGGTGGATCGGACTTCCAATTTGTTTAGGGTGGGAGTCTTAACATAAGCCTCACAACCCCAGACCCTTAAGTATGATAGGGATGGAACTCTTCCATGCCATATCTCAAAAGGTGTCCTTTCCACCTTTTTGGTCGGGGCCATATTTAAAATACGGGCCGCGGAGAGCAAAGCGAAACCCCAAAATGATAGAGGTAATGTGCTTCTAGCCATCATAGATCGAATCATATCCAATAAGGTTCGATTCCTCCTCTCAGACATACCATTATGTTGTGGTGTTCCAGGTGGAGTGAGTTATGAGACAATCCCACAACTCCTAAGATGATCTTGAAAAGCGTCACTTAGGTATTCACCTCCTCTATCAGTGCGGAGAACTTTAATCGACTTGTTGAGTTGATTTTCTACTTCATTCTTAAAGATTTTGAACATTTCAAAAGCTTCATCTTTGTGCCTTAATAAGTACACATACCCATAGCGACTATAATCGTCAGTAAAGGTAATGAAGTATCTTTCACCATTCCAAGTCATTGGTTTAAAAGGGCCACATACATCCGAATGTATGATTCCTAGTAAATCTTTTGCCCTTTCGTTAGTTCCACTAAAGGGTGCCTTAGTCATTTTTCCTTGTAAACAAGATTCACATACATCAAATGAATCACATTCATTGTTTTTAAAAGACCATTCTTTTGGAGTGTTTGTATACGTTTCTTGTTTATATGACCAAGACGACAATGCCAAAGATAGGTATCACTCAAATCCAACTTGAGTTTCTTGGTGTTAGTATGGTACAATGAACTATTTAAAGCATTTTCATGAACCAATCATAAATACCATTAATGGGAATTGCTTTAAAATAGAACATATCATTTAAAGAAACATGAATATCATTTTCAACAAAGATAATACATAATCATAATGTCTTAATTGGGATACAGAAATAATGTTCCTAGTCAAACTAGGAGCATACAAAATATTCTTCAAAATAACATCCAAGCCACTTGGAAGCTTTAGGATGTAGTCCCCACGAGCTTCAACTTGGACTTTGGTTCCATTGCCCATGAAGAGGCTAACATCCCCTTGATTGAAGTCCGTACTTCTTTTGAACCCCTGCAACAAATTGCAAATATGAGTTCCACATCCGGTATCTAAATACCCATGTGTTTGAAGATGTAACATTAAGATCAATATGAATCATGTATATTGTACCTGAGGTCTGCCCGACATCCCTCTTGGCTTTCAAATCTTGGAGATGGACAGATAATTTCTTGCCCAATGTCCAATCTCCCCACACTTGAAGCATGGTCATTGGTAGAAACCTTTTGCTTCTTCTCTTGTGGTTTGGGTGGCACCCTTGCCACCCCTTTCCCCTTTCCCCATACGGGTCCCTTACCCTTGGCAACCTTTGCCTTGGGTGCGGGATGAGGTCTTTTCTTGTTCCCACCTTCATTGATGGTGAGAACGGGTAAAACCCTTTTACCCATGGCCGCCTCGGCCGTTTTCAGCATTGAGTGAAGCTCACCAATGCTTTTGTCCCAAGCATTCATGTTGTAGTTCAACACGAATGTCTCGAACTTCTTGGTAAGGCCATTAAGGATCAAATCCGTGGCCAATTCCTTCGAGACAGGACAATTAAGCCTCTCGAGGCGGTCAATATGACTTTTCATCTTAAGTACATAAGATGAAACAGATTGGTTGTTGTCCATACGACATGCATGGAGTGCTCGAACCGTTTCGAAGCGCTCAACCCTTGCTTGCGTTTGGAACGTTTCTTTTAGCTGGGTTATCATGTCATAAGCTCCGTGATGTTCATACTCCTTTTGGAGATCCGGAGTCATGCTCGCTAGCATGAGACAAGACACTTGGATAGAGTCCTCAGTGTACTTGAGCCAATCGTTGTAGGCCTCCTCATCATCCTAGTAGGTTGATCGGGGATAGGGTCGTCTAAAACATATGATCTTCTCTCTTGCTTGAGAATGATTCTCAAGTTTCGATACCAATCAATAAAGTTGTTATGATTTAGACGTTCCTTTTGGAGGAACGCTCGTAATGATTGGTTGGACGCGGATGAGTTATCGTGATTTTCATTGTTGGTGGCCATCTACAAAATTTAACAAAGATCTATTTTAGTATTTTCGATATTGTTATTTTTAATAATTAATGCCTTTTAAGGTCATTTTTATATTAAAGTCTAGAACCCAACATTACATTTAAATTGTGGTTAGGTGACCTTTATCCCCGATTTAAATTAATAAGGTGGTCAACGTTTGACGATTGCAACCATTTGCAACTTCTAGAAATATGGGATCGACTTGAAACATCATATGTAAAGTCGGCATGTTAATCCCATCAACACCATTTGGAAACCACACCATAGGTGATCCATTTGACATGGTTTGCAAATCAAGATACCCTACTTACACCTACGTGTGAGTTTGCCAAAATAAGTGGTTAGGTGACCTTTATCCCACAAATAAGGCATTCTAACCTCAAATCGCAAGTTCCCTCAAAATGGTTAGGTGACCTTTATCCCACTAAGAGTTCCCAAGTGACTCAAGTGTTGTGTAAAAGGACGGTGTTGATCTTGTTTAAAATTTTAGAGATTTCATAATACAAGTTTTAGAAAACTCTATGTACTTGTATTGCATGCTTTCAAATACAAGGTACCCTATAGTCCTTTGATTAAAACCAATTTTTTTAATCTTTAAAATCATTAAATCAATTTAATAACTTTTATTACTTTTAATGATTAAGAACCATCATTTTTATAACTTGTTAAGTTTGTTAATTAGTTTGTAATGCATGTCAAAATTTCAACCATACAATCAAATAACAAACATTCAAACAAGCATAAACATACAAACATGAGTGCATAACCATAGCCACTAAGTTGACAACACTTGTTTGCCATCACAAGTGTCATCATAAGGTCTTCCTAAGGGTTGAAATCAACACAAAATTGAGGTCATTATAGACCCCCACTTGAACTTGCATCCATATGCTTCAAGTTCCATGTCTTTGATGTCCATCTTTGGGTCTTGATCTTGTGCATCTTCCTTTTACAAAAATGTATCCTAATACATTTTTTCTAATAAAAGAAATGCACCTAATCTATTAATTACATAACCAAATGAACAAATAATTACAACCCAATGATAAACATAAAATTACAACCCAATTGAATGAATAAAAACCAACCATTCCAATAATCCAAATCAAAAGGCCAAAGGCTAGGTTATGCACACTAACATCCAATGATCATATCATCCAAATATATAATGAAACCCCACTTAAAACCACCAAATTTCAGCCAACATAAACTGAAATTTTGGGTTTTAAACATTGTCCAAACAATCAACATTTCATAATATATATCTTTCAAGGTCTAATCACTAGCATGTGTGATATGACCTTGAAAGTTTGGGGAATCATTCATACAAAATATAGCAGCCCAAAATCAGCCTATAATAAGTTGATAATACTTCTTTAAAACCGAGTTTAAAGACTAAGAACAAGCAAGTTATCCACATAACCGGCTCTTGATGCCATTGATGGGTTTGATAGAACAAAAGAAAACAAGTTTGCGGAAGTATAGCTTTATAACATGTTAATAAGCTGAAAATTTCATGTTCTAAATGATGTTTTAAGATGGAAAAACAAACCCAAATCAAAAGGATCTTTAATATGTGAATAAGCAAGCTATATAAACACATAAAACATTCATAATGTGACAACCAAACAAGCTGCCAAACTACCTCCTTCCAGCAGCTAAATCGACCAGAGAAGAAGGATGATGAATGCTCAAAATCTCGGCCAAAACTCCAAGGAAGGAGCCCTCAAGCTTGTATACCCCAAGCCTCCTTGCAAAACACCTTCTTGTTAGGAAGAATCAACACCAGAACCAACCAAAATCGCTCTCAAAACTACTTATGCTGCTGCTCCTGGCCGTAGCTTTTTGAGAGAGAGAGAGCCCCTTTTGGTGTTCTTGCATGTTTTGAGATATGAGAGAAAAGGTTTGAAACAAGACTAGTATTGATGTGTGTTACTATCAAGGCCAAGGATCCAATGAAAATAAGGGGGGGGGGGCAGCCGAAAATTTTAAAAGGGAGGCTTCCCTCTTATAAAATTTAACACACATATATATATTTAGTCTTGTAACTAGTTTATGCAATTAACCATTTAATTGTATAAGTAGTATACTCTCATTATTATTTGGTGTTATCCAACTAATTTAGATAAGACATCAAATAATATTATTGAACAAAATATTATACTAATAAGGTGTTCATTCTCATATGCAACTTATTTAGAAAAACCCATTTTCTAAATGGTGTAAATATTTAATTGCATGATCATATCATCAATTAAATATTAATGGGTGTTTGCTAAGATTGTTATTGGGTATAACCCGACTTGGATCATTACGTACTAACCGCATCAATATTCTATGTGTCTTGGGCATATAGAACCCTACAACTTTGTCTTCAGCTTCAGACTTTGTCTTCAGACTTTGTCTTCAGCTGTTGTAGACCACTTCAGTCGCTTTGATGTCTGTGGGACTTAAAGGTTTTTCTGATCTGGCTCATTGGTTCTTTTGGTCCAACAAACTCCCCCTGAACCAATGCAGCCAAAACCTTTAAGACTATTGAAATCCCACTTATTGGCAGAAACATTATCTGGATCAGCTCAGAAATCTTCAAATTAGCTCAGGCCGGGGAAGAGGTTTCAGAAGGTTTGATTGGCAAAGGATGAATGGGAACTCTGTCTTGGGGAATTGGACATAGAGCTGTTACCCTATCCATGAGACCTACTTCCCAATGATAAGTCTGTAAGACTCTCTGACATAGGCCTCAAGGAAAACAACTTGTTCTTCCATTGTGAGTTCTTCAACTTCACTTTCAAAGAAGAACACAGGCCCATAGTACTCTCATAAACAACTTGTTCTTCCATTGTGAGTTCTTCAGCTCCACAGTCGTTATTTCTCTATATGCAAACTTATCAGGATGCGTGCCTTCAAGCAATAACTAGAGCTCATTTCTTCTTATTTTTTAAGCTTCTTGTAAATCAACCCCTTCTTTACCATTTTGTTTTCTAGTAAAGATTGTGGAGTCATCTTAGACTTGTAAGCTCTCTTGAAGTCATCAAGGATTTCCCAGGGTGACACTACAATGGCGAGCATTATCACAACATCTACAATCTTCTTTACATGGCCATTGTATCTACTTGGAATTTTCTTTCTATGAATTCTGTCACTTACTCTAGGGTCAGGCCAAATTCTCACTCTCTCTTTTTGATATTGAAATGTAAATCTGAGAGCATACAACCTCTAAGCATGTTTCTTCATAGCTTGTATGGATGAAGACTTGGGAAACTCTTTATCAATCATCCTTAACAGCTGCTCATCATGTTGTTTGTGCTGTTCTTCTTCTTCAAGTTTGACTTTTACCATTTGCCTTTGGAAGTCAGGTGTGATTGTTGTTGGTTGACTCCTGGGCTCAGGCATCTTTATTTTAAGAACAACATAGATTAGCAGACTATCATCCTCATCATCTTCTTTTTCTTCTTCCATCCTCAACACCCTTCTCTTCCTCTTGGGTGCATCATTGGTAGTGGATTGAGTAGGTTTCTTGGGTAAGCAGTTGGTTTTGAGGGTTGTGAGGGTGGTTGTTTTGGTGTAGGAAATTGTGCAGGCTGCTTTAGCATCTTGGTTGTGAGTGAAGCTTTGGATAAATTTGCCATATCAGACCTTTTCCCAGCACCAGCTTCATCAAGGGCTTCTATGATCAATCCTTTGTTGAATACTTTAGAAGAACAGATTCTGGTGGTTATCTCCAAAATACTGTCTCTGGACCATGACTTCACTTCAATGATTGATCTTCCCAGATGTTTTGATATAAATCTTGCCATAGCTTCCAGCCTTTCCCTTTCTTTCTCACTCTAACTTGCCCATCTTTGTTCAATCTCTTGAATCTCTAGCCTTTTGATTTCAGAGTCAAGTTTGGCTGTGTCAAATCCTTGTCTGAAGAGTTGATCAATAATCTTATCCATAGATCTGCTATGTTGCTCATCAGCTTCTTTGATCAGTTCTTCTAACATTTTCTCACCTTCAGTCTTTTTAGAGCTTTTCTTTCTCTTGTAGGTGATCATTTTCTTTTCTTTCTTCTCTTTTTCTTCTTCCTCTTCAAGTCTCTTTCTTTTGTCTACTTTCGCTGACTTAGACTCCCCCTTTTTGGCTGCATTGGGTTCAGGGGTGTGAATGTCAGAAAGTCTCTAAGAAACAGCAACATCAACTAAGGATTGAAGATTTGAGGAAAGCCTCTCATCAATGGCTTGATGCATAATGTTTGTGATTATGGAAGTGATTTGAGGTAAGGATGATTGAAAGGCAACAACCATTAGCTCAGAGGGGTTCTGTCCCTGAGAAATGGTGCCTGAATCAGAGGCTGGTGGCAAATTTGTTGGGAGTGGCTTAGTGTTTGGGATAGTTTCAGGAGAAACTGCCATCTGTGGGTGAATGTGGGCAGATGGACTTGATTCTTGTGAAATTTTGGCAAGCAATTCTTGTAGTCTGCATACCTCAGTCTCAAGAATGGTGTTGTGGGCTAGAACATCAAAGAAAAAGCCCAGGTCATCATCAGTCTTTGCTGAATCATCTGACCTCCTGATGAAATCAGGATGAACATGTGCTGAGTGTAGATCAGTATTCACATGTGCCCCTATTTTTTGGAACGGGGACTTCCCACCTCAGGATGATGTCCTTCATTGGCAATTGCCTCTGGTGAGGACTTAGAAATGATACCATCTTCATCCTGATCATATGCTGAAACAGGAGAAGAGGCAGCCTCACCAGATGTTCTAATCTCCTCCTCTACATAGGGAGATTGAAATCTGTAATCCCTATGCTGTGGGTTATCAGCCACATTATAATCCTCTCCCTCAACTGTTGAGGTTTTCCAGTGGTAATAGGTTTCTGGGGAGGGGTAGAGGAATGTAGTTGAGTCAGCACTTGTGCAATAACCATAGTTGGGCTTGTAGGGGTGGCTTCAGTGGAGATAGGTGTGAAGAGGATTGCACCTGCGGTGTATGGTGCTCTTTAATGGCAATCTTCTCTAAGTGAGAGAGATTCCAGTAATGTGGTTTCCCCATTTTTGGTTGCATCAGGATCCTGTTAAGAGGATACCTGAGCGGTTTCAGCGGTAGAGTCTGGAAACTACAGGGGGATTACTCCCTATAGTTTCATCCTGCCTTTGTGTTACAGGGGCATCATCAGGGGACTCAACTCCCTAAGTAGCCTTTTTGGTTGTTTGGAATGTGGTTTGGAGGGGACTTTGGATCTGGAGGATGAAGCTGTGGGTTCCTTCTGCTTGGGTTTTAGTAGTTTGGCAGCCTCTTTGAGGTGTGGGTCAGAGTTGTGCCTGGCGTATACCTCTGGCAAAACTACCATAGCAGGGACTCCAAGGCCAACAGGGCCATTAGATTTTAACTGATTCATGATTATGGCCATAAGAAACCTTGGATATAATAACCATCTATTAGCCACAGGTTTCATTGCCAGATCTTTTAATTCTAAAAATATAATTTCAGAAAAATTTAAGTTTTGGTGTTCAAGGATAGAATACAATACCTGCTGCCACCTGGATGACATTTGATCCCATGAAAAGGTTTTGGGGGCAAGGCAAACATTAATCATGTGGAAGATTAGGTGTTCAACATCATGGAAGTGCTTCTTTAGAATGGTTGTAGCACTTAGGTTGCCTGCATATCCATGGTTGATGAATGATAGATCAATGGTGCCCTTTGGGTATTTGGTGACAAAGTGGCATAATTCAGATCTAATATTTGGCGAATGATAGCAGGAATGACTACCACCTTCTTCTGGTTTACAAATGACTGGAGAGTGATCGCGACATCTTTCTCACCAGTATGGATGGTGACATTTGTCCAGAATTGGCGAAGGGTATGAGGATAGATGGTTGGATTCAGAAGAAAAGCAGTTCGATACGGGGAATCAACCATCAGATCAATGGCATCATCAAACTTAGTCCAAAAGGCCGATTTTGTGAAGTAGGCAACATAGTTGTGTCGTGGTTTGATTTGCATGGTCGCCATTAATGGAAGATGAACGTTCGGAAATCAATTTATGAAAATTTTGAAGTTAGGGTTAGGTATTTATAGGTTATGAAACGGCTGAAAGAAAACAACCGAATGTTTTGGTGTTAGTCATCAGCTGTTAGAAAACGACTGAAGACATGGTTTTAACTTCAGATATTGTAAACAACTAAAGACTTGGTGTTTGTCATCAGTAGTTGGAAACTACTAAGACTTGGTTTTGGCTTCAGTTGTTTTGAAATGAAATAGCAATTGTTTGAAACAATTGAAGGATAAAATTACTCATCAGTTGTTGTCGTCAATTCACATATCTCAGTTGTTTCAGTTGACCTTAACACTTACTCAGCAGATTATCTAGATTTTCAGATGTTTCATTGGTCATTAGTACTTATCTGTTAGAACAGACATCAGTGGTTGTAACCACATCAGTACTTTGCAACAAATAAAGTACTTCAGTACTTTAGAGTAATTTAGTCTTCAGTAGTTATGAAAACTTCTGAAGATAAAATAACTTATCAGTACTTATTTTTGACAATTGTATACTAATGCTCATCAGTACTTATGAACTGAGATCATCAGTAGTTGTCAAACCATTCAAGCTGCAACATACCAAGCCTTAGCACTAGATTTTGGAAAGTTGCACTATCCAAAGGCTTAGTAATATATCTGCAAGCTCATCAGCACTAGGAACAAACTTTGGATCAATCAAACCTTTTTCATAACAATCCTTGATAAAATGATGTCTGATCTCAATATGTTTGGTCCTACAATGCTGGACAGGATTCTTAACAATACAAAGAACTGAAGCACTGTCCATCAGTAACGGAGTCTTAGTCTCTGTAATGTCATAATCCAGTAATTGATTCTGAAGCCAGATTAACTGAGATGTACAACTTGCAGCAGCAATGTACTCTGCTTCAGCAGTGGATGTAGCAACTGAAGTTTGTTTCTTACTCTGCCAAGAAACTAAACAGTTGCTTAGAAATTCGCATCCACAGAGGTTGATTTTCTGGTTAATTTACACCCTGCATAGTCACTATCAGAGAAAGCAACTAATTTGCAAGAGTGCCCAGTGGAATACCAAAGTCCTAGAGATTGAGTTCCTTGCAAATATTTAAAGATCCATTTGACTGCAATCATATGGGATACTTTAGGTGCAGCCTGAAATCTAGCACAGACACAAGTTGCAAACATAATGTCTGGTCTAGAAGCTGTAAGGGAACCAATCATACATCTATAAAGAGTTTCATCAACTGCTTTACCTTTCTGATCAGCATCCAATTGTGTGGTGCTGCACATGGGAGTAGAACAGGGCTTACAGTTTTGTAAATCAAACTTTTTCAATAAATCCTTTGTATATTTTGACTGATAAATGAAAGTTCCATCAGCCATTGTTTGATTTTCAACCCCAGAAAGAACTAAATTCTCCCATGGCACTCATTTCAAACTTTTGTTGCATCAACACAGTAAAGGCATCACACAACTGTGGATCAGAGGATGCAAAAATGATATCATCTACATAAATTTGAACAAGGAGCTTATGCATGCCTACTTTCTTAATAAACAAAGTTTTATCTATGGAGCCTCTAGTGAAATTATTTTGAAGAAGAAAGTTAGACAGTGTTTCATACCAGGCTCTGGGAGCTTGTTTTAGCCCATAAAGAGCCTATCAAGCTTATACACCCAATCTGGATGTTTATGATCTTCAAAACCTGGTGTTTGACACACATAAACTTCTTCTTTTATTTTACCATATAAGAATGCGCTTTTGACATCCATTTGAAAAACTTTAAGACTATGGAAAGTAGCATAAGCTAAGAACAATCTAATTGCCTCCAGTCTGGCTACAGGGGCAAAGGTTTCATCATAATCAATACCTTCTTCTTGTGAAAACCCCTGTACAACCAGTCTGGCCTTGTTCTTGACAATTTGGCCTTTTTCATCAGTTTTATTCCTAAACACCCATTTAGTGCCTATTGCACACTTACCTTGGGGTAGAGGAACTAGTTCCCACACTTGCTACTTTTGAAACTGATGAAGCTCAAGTTGCATAGCTTCAACCCATCCATTGTCTCTGAATGTAATAGGATAGTTCTTTGGCTCTTGCTGACTCATGAAGATAGCATAAAAGCAAAAATTGGACAATTGACTTCTAGTTGAAATACCAGCATTGATGTCACCAATGATCTGAGACATGGGGTGATTCTTCAGTTCTTGATACTCAATAAGATATTGTGCAAGTGTTTGTAGGTGATTCAGCAGCAACAGATGGTGATCTAGACTCTTGAAACCTAGAATGAGATGGCAATTCAAAAGAAGTAGAGGATCCAGATATCTAATCAGCATTTGTTGTGGATGAAGATGCTGAAGCTACAGGAACATCAAGTTTAGTAGACTCGGGCAGTTGATCACTAAAACTTGCATTTATACCAACAGATGGATAACTAGTGGCAGGAGATGATGGATTCACAGAACCTGCAACAGCTGGAAACTGATAAGGAACATATTGCAGTATGTCCAAATCAAATAACTCCATAGGGTTTTGTGGGATTTTCTCCTTTGGAGATTCACTAAACTTTACATGCAAGGTTTCTTCAACTATCTTTGTTCTGCAATTAAAAACTCTATATGCCTTGCAAGTAGATGAATACCTAACAAATTACCCTGCATCCACCTTTGATTCAAATTTCTGAAGTGGATCCTTTATGTTAAGAGTATAACAAGGACACCCAATGTTCTAAAGAATGAAATCAGAGGAGCCAAATAATGTAACACTTCATAAGAATCTTCATCAACCTCTAATTTACTAACACTCTATTTTGCACATAGCAAGCTATGTTAACAGCTTCAGCCCAAAAGGTTAGTGGCAAACAAGAATCAGCCAACATTGACCTTGCAGCTTCAATAAGGGTCCTATTCTTTCTCTCCACCACTCCATTTTGTTCAGGAGTTCTTGGAATGCTAATTGCCTCTTGATTCCCTTAGAGAGATAGAATTCATCAAGTGTGTGATTTTTAAATTCTGTGCAATTATCACTCCTCACACACTTGACAAAAAGAGAGTACTACTTTTCCACATGCAACACAAAGTAGATGATGATTTGACCAGCCTCATCTTTTGAATATAAGAAGAAAGTCCATACAAATCTGGAATAATCATCCACAATTACCAGACAATATTTTTTCTTTGCCATGCTCATCACTCTTACTGGACCAAAAAGATCCATATGCATTAATTGCAAGCAGGCAGTTGACTTTAGTTCTTCTATTGGAGGGAATGATACTTTATGTTGCTTTCCTTTTAAAAAAGCAGAGCAGTTGTCATCACATTTGAACTCCTTTAATGGCAGACCTCTCACTAAACCATGATGGATCAGCTGGTTCATGTTTTTAATATTCACATGACCAAGCCTTCTGTGCCATAGTTCTGATTCCCGAGGAGAGGCCTTGGAGAACAGACATGGATGGCCTTTTAGATCAATTTTCTTTGATAAGTCTAAGGTATATACTCTTCCAATCCTCTTGGCCTTCAGGAGAGTATATTCATCCAATATCTTGTCAATCATTCTCAAAACATTGGAAGACAGAATCCGATAGTTCTGGCTGGTGAAAAGTGCAACATGCCCTTTATCACATATTTGACTGACACTCAACAAGTTGTACTTGAGATTTTCCACATGGTTAACATCATCGAATCTTATCTCGCCATTTGACACAAAGCCTTTGCCGATGATGTAACCCTTAGCATCATTACCATAATATACAAATCCCTTCTTTCCTTGAGAGTAGTCATGAAGAAGAGAACTGCTCCCTGTCATATGCATAGATCCTCCACTGTCCACATACCAGATGCTTCTATGGCATACTGAAGAACCCTGCATTTGTCACAACAAACTAATTAGCTTTTGAGACCCAAACCATTTTGGTTTTGGGTCTGTTCTCATCAACAGAGTTTATACTAACTGATTTGTCATGATTAACAGGCTTTGAAGGTGGAGATGGTGCTGAAAAGGATTCCTTTGATTTTGGCTTAGTTTTCCTTTTTAGTGGTTTAATCACAGGTACATCTATTTGCTTAACTCTCCCTAATAGATGTTGAACCATCATAACAAGTTGTGTCTGATTGGTTGTTAAAGCCTTCAATTCAGCAGACACATCAGTACTTGTATTTGATTGGTTCCTGTGACTCACCATGTCCTCCTTTTTGAAAGACACAGACTTAGTCTGGTGTTTTGATACTCCTTGAGGAATATTTTCAGCTGTTTTATGATAAACCCCTTCCTTCTTTTTAGATTTTTCTGAAAGCTTTGGGTTATCAGTTTGAGATGTTTGTGGCACAAACTTGGTTTCAAATTCATCTTTCATTTTATTAATTTTCTTTTTAGGATTTTATCTTTGTTAAATTTGGAACCCTTTTTGTACCAACATTCATCAGTGAGATGATTGAATAGACCACATATTTCACAAGGCTTTTTCTTCATCTTTTGTTGTTCAACTGCTGAAGAAGATGAAACTACTGAAGGTGCATTCTTTAGTACTTTCTTCCTCTGAATACTTATGTGAAGTACTGAAGGATTTGTAACAACTAAAGACTTGTTCTTCAGAAGTTTTCTATCAGTACATTTGGATTTCCTGATAGACTCTTCAGCAGTTGTGAAACCATGTTTGTTTTCATTTGGTTTGAAATGTTCTTCAGGTGTTGTTACATGCTCTTCAGTACTTTGAATACCTTGTGAGACAACACCTGAAGTGCTTAGCTTTTCTTTGATCATGTGTTCATCAGCAGTAAGACCATCAGCAAATTGATTAGCTGAGATAGTATTACTGACTTCATCCTCTGATTTTGCATTATCACTTGAGGATGAGACACATATGATATGGTTTGGGAACTGATTTCACCTTCAGATTTTACTTCTGTCTTGGGAGTAAAATCTGTAGGAGGTTTAGTGTGATTATACCCAATCCCAAACTTCACATTTGAAGCTGTTTGCTTAGTGTGAAGCATTTCAAACCCCTTGCAAGATGTTACCTAGTGTTCACACTCTACTTGAGTAACTGTAAGTGTTTCTTTGAGATTCTTATGATTTTCTAAGATGACCTCTATTTTTACCTTTTCATCAGTGATTTGCATTTTAATTTGTAAATCTCATCATCTTTTTCTTTTAAAACATACTCAAACTCAGCTTTTCTTTTGGAAATCACTTTCTCTAGGTCAAGATTTTGATTAATTAAAGCTACATTTTCTTCTCTAATTAAGGCAAAAGCAGCTATACATGACTCAGATATAACTTGGCCTTAGCCTCAGAAGATACTTGTGGTACCTGTGCTGATGAAGCATTTGAACATGAACCATTAGTAGACTCCAGGGCCATAAGAGCAAGATTTCCAAAAGGATTTTCACCACCATGTTGACTAGAAGAAACATCATCTGGTACGCTACTCCAGTCAATAACTCCATGAGTGAAAAAGCTTTGATGTGATTAAGATTGAGATTGTTGACTTGATTTAGATGGTTGAGGCTCAGTAGGGCATGTGGTTGTTGAGCTATGGGAACTGAAACCTGATTGGACCGAGGCATGTAAAAACAGGGATAAGGATATGGCATTTGACCTTGAGGAACAAAATATGCAGGAGATGATTGAATTGGTGAATGATGACCAGAACTGGTAGAATGTTGCCCTTTGATTTGTGAACTATTGCCTGGAAAGGTCACAAAGGGTGCAAAAGAGTTAGATCCACATGATCTACACTCTCTTGTAAAATGTCCAAGTCTATGGCACTTGTGATACCTCAACTTGCTCTTGTCAAAACCAACTTTTGTTTTTCTAGAGAGACCAAGAAATTTTCTACCTGTTCTTTTGTAAAATTTTTGAGATCTGATATTAACTAATGCCATTTGGCTCAAAATATCCATCTCTTCCAAATCATCATCAGCAATTCCTTTCAAATCATCCATCAAAAAACACAAATTATCACTATTACACCCTGAGTTACTATCAACACCAACAAAAGCATGATCTCCATTGTTTGAAGAGAAATCTATATGCTCATCATAAGAACTTTCTGATGCAGCATATTCTGACTCATGACCAACCCGAGCAGTATCCCTGGTACAAAATCATGAGTGAGCTTCCCAGATGAAGCCAGTTTCTTTTTCTGTTCTATCTCTCTTTCAAATGTTAGCAGTTTCCCATGAAGTTGGGTGAGAGATAGATTGTCCAGATTTGCACTAGAGCGTAGGACAATAGTATATGTGTCCCATCTCTCAGGCAGGGATATGAGGAATCTGTTGTTCATCTGACTGTTTGTATATTCATGTTTAACCATTTTCAGTTCATATATCAAACAGAAAATCGCTCAGACTGTTGAGTCAGTGACTCACCCTTTCTATGAGAGAATGTCTCATATCCCTGGGCAAGAATCTTTCTATTGTTTGCCAAGACCTCATCAGTTCGTCCAAATTGTTCTTTCAGAGCAACCCAGAGGTCATGAGCAGTTTCATGATGCATAAATCCAGAATAGATTTCATTAGGCAGTGCCATGGCCAGAATTCCATGGGCTTTAGCATCAATTTCAAACAGTTTCAGATCTTCATCTGAGTATTGCTCTTTCTTCTTCGGAACGGATTACTCACCATAGGCTTATATGGTCCATGAACCACAGATTTCCAACAACCTGAACTGTTGACAGATAGGTGATGAAGCATTCAGTGTTGCCATATGTTATACTCACTCCTAACAAGCATCAGAGGCTTTGTTGAAGAGCTAGTATTGTGAGGATCATTGATTGATGTAGCCATTTTCACCAATTCAAACAGGTTCAATGAGATTTTAACAGATCTAGCTCAAAAACTCAACAACACAGTTTAAAACAAGATGAATCTCAAATTAATTCACCGGAAGCAGCAGAGAAACAAACTCTATAACCAATTCTTGAAATTTTCTAATTCGATCAAACTTAGATATCAAAAGAGCAGTTTCAATGATCAATTGTTAAATCGATCAATGATTAACAGGCTCTGATACCATTTAAAAGGATCGAGATCTAGTTTGATCAATTAGATTGATATTTGTAGCGGAATAGCACATGAATTAGACTAAATTATAGCAAGAGTAATATGAATATTCAATCAAACAGTAACGCTTATAGAGAGAGTTTTCTGCAAAAAGAATGTTTTCATTCATGCACAAGCTTCCCGTACAAGGAAATTAGGTCAACATTCCTTTTATAAGGAATGTGACATCAGCTGACATCACTTGATAGTGACATCTAACTGATTATACAAACAACTGAAAGTAAACTAAACTACTTAAGATATCCACAACAACTGAGGACACCTTCATTAAAAGCTAAGTATAAGCTAACATTACAACTACTGAAGTTATAACATCTGAAGTGTAAGAACTTCAGATGTTTTACATAATATAAAACTACTGATTACAAACTACTAAAATGTAAACAATCACAACTACTGAAGAGAACTACTTCAGCTGTTGTGACAACTTTTGAGAACTTGGTCTTCAGACTTTCTCTTCAAACTTTGTCTTCAGCTGTTGTCTTCAGACTTTGTCTTGAGACTTTATCTTTAGATTTTGTCTTCAGACTTTGTCTTCAGCTGTTGTCTTCAGACTTTGTCTTCAGACTTTGTCTTAAGACTTTTTCTTCAGCTGTTGTCTTCAGACTTTTTCTTCAGACTTTATCTTCAGACTTTGTCTTCAGACTTTGTCTTCAGCTGTTGTAGACCACTTCAGTTGCTTTGATGTCTGTGGGACTTAAGGTTTTTCTAATCTGGCTCATTGGTTCTTTTGGTCCAACACCGTGGTAGAAGGTGCAGTCAGCGTCTGAAGCTCTTCAGCTCCAAAGTAGATCATTGCAGCATCATGGCTTGGCTGCTCAAAGGAGGATCTTAATAGAAACTTGGTGAAGAGTCTGTAGAGATCACTGAGCATCCTTAGGTCAATTTGAAGAATGCCTTGAGATGGCTCAGCTGCTGAGATGATGGGAGATGAAGATGTTGAAGTTGAAGGTCGGCTCTATGGTTCCTCATGTATTTGTCTTTGAACATTCTCCCCCTTTTTGGTAGCATCATCTTGAGAGCTAGATGAGTGACAGGATCAGCGATCACAAGTTTGATGTATTAGGATACAAAGCAGCGGAATACAAACAAGAATTAGACAGATTGTAGCAAGCAATTGATATTTGTAAGCATTAAAAGCGCATACGGTTATAGGGAGAGAATATATATTTCTGATTTCAAGGAATGTTTATGGATGAAGAATATTTCTAATCAAATCATTCGTTTATTGAATTCATTCATCTCATTCCTCTCATTCTCTCATTCGTCATCGTTACAATGAGTTGTCACTCCTTATATAGAGTGCAACAATCACTGCTGTTATCACGGAAAGTGACAACTGGCAGATCTAATACAAGAATAACTAATTCTTAACAAACTACTGAAATGTTCACAACTACTGAGAACATATCAGCATGTTAAGTACAAAATATAAAACTACTGAAACTACAACGACTGAAGAACAAGCTCTTCAGTCGTTTTACAAAACTACTGAAACATAAAAATATAAAACTACTGATATCACAACTACTGAAGAAGTACTCTTCAGCTGTTGTGACAAACTACTGAGGCTTCAGTACTTGATCTTCAGTCTTTGACCTTCAGGTGTTTCATCAGCTGATGACTTCAGTAGATATCATCAGCTGATGCTTTCAGTCTTTGTCTTCAGACCTTGTATATCAGTTGTTGATCTTCAGCACTTGTAAACTCTTCAGCTGTTGTACTTCAGTACTTTGGTCTTTCAGCTTCAACACTTGTGTTCTTCAGCTGTTGTACTTCAGCACTTTGGTTCTTCAGCTGTTGAGGTCTTCAGCACTTGATCTTCAGCTGTTGAAGTCTTCAGCACTTGTCAAACTACTGATGAGGCTTTCAGCAGTTGTTGTGATACCATGTGGGACTTAGAGGTTTTCTGATCTTGGCTCATTGGTTCTTTTGGTCCAACAATGAGCTAGAGGAAGAAGTCAGTGAGACCTGAATAGGTACATGCCTAACAGACCTCTCTGTCTGTTTCTCAGCTAGTTAAGTCCTAACTAATGATTCAAGGTTTGAGACTTTAGATAGAAGGTCTTTAACAAGGAGTTGCATGCTTCCCTCATCTTCTTTTGAGGAATCACGGGGAGATGAGGTAACATACCTAGTATGTTCAACCTCACCACCAGATGTGGTTTCTTGGCACCCTGGTTTCCCATGCGCAATGATGTCTCTTTCAGAGTCATAAAGGGCTCGGTTGCCGTAGATTTAGTCTGAGAGATGTTACCACTATTCACAAGGTCTATTGAGGCACCTTCTGTAGTGGCAGCTGAATCTACATGAGTCCCCTCCACATCAGTGGGACTCACTTCAGTTATTGGTTGCTGATGGGGGCTAGAGATAAGGAATTTCTCCGGATCTGTTGATCTTGAAGTGGGTATTGTAGATCAACTTCATTGCCATGGAGAGATGTTATCTCTTCATCAGTTTTCAATAGAAGGTCAGTGAAAGATAAGGAGGTTAAGCCTACTGACCCGGGACTTTGGTTAATGTCTATAGGCATTGAGCCTCTGGTGGGGTTGTCCCTTGTTGGCAGCTCAAAAAAGTGTAGATACTCATTCTGAGGGCTTTTGGTTTGGGTATTGGTCTCCTGGGTTTGAGATTGAGGAGACTCAAAGCCTAAATTGAGGTCGAAAGACAAAGGATGGAGAGACCTCTGACTGAGTGGGAGCCCATGTTTCCACTCTAGTCTTTTTTGATTGAACAGGAGGAGCTTGTTCAATCAGGGTAGATTGAACAAGGGTTTGTTTGGGGCGTCTTTGATAAGTGATGGTGATGGGTGGAGAAGGTAGTGTTGGCATTGTGGTGGTGGTTGCTGGTGTGGGTTCATCACCTGTGGGGTGAACAGGGATGTCACCAGGAGCTATGCGCTCAATCATACCCGGAAGCAGAGTGTGTACCTTCCAGTGAAGTTGGTGGATACCTTCTTCAATGTCTTGAAGATGGTAGGCTGCATGTGGGGAACAGTCAGAGCAGCTGCACAGACAAGCATGCTCTTGTCCAACTCACAGTTGATTATGTGTTGAAAGAATCTAGGATACATGAAGAATGTCTCCCTTTGTAGATTCCCTATTAGATTTGAGAACACAAATCATTAGTAATTGAAGCGCAGGCCTCTCACCAGACCATGAACTAAGCATCCTAGTTCATAAGGGATTTGATCCCATCCTCCAGATTTGTTGGACAAGCAATTAAGAACAACATGCAGGAGGAACTTCCAATTGTAGGAGAAGTTGAACTTGTAAATAGTCGACCTGCTGATGTCTCCACCATATCCCATTAGGATATAAGTGCTATCCAACTCTTCCTTTGGGAATTCAGTAGGAGCTCCTTCATCGTGAAGCTCAAGGTGCTCCCTGATGAGTTGTTCAGTGATGATCAAATCCTGTCCACAGATGCTGGACCGTAATACACGAATCCCATTTAGGGTTTCAACTTGACCATTTCCCCAAAATTCAGCCATTTGGTTGGAGTAAACAGTGGGGATAACAGTAAGGGTAGTGTAGTAGGTTGATTTGGTGAGAAAGGAGATAATTTCAGAGAAGTCAGCATATCTTGAAGAATCAAGAAGTGCGACTTGGTTGTGCTGAGGGTTGAGTGCCATTTGGGAAAGGTGAAATTTGAGCTTAGGTAAAGTTGGAGAGCAAATTTCTAGGGCAGTAAAATTGCAAGTAAGAAAATGAAATTGAGTAGTCGGGAGTATTAAAAGATTGTGGAATGGCGGTAATGGGGGTTAGGATAAGGTGATGTGATGGTTTAGTGGATGAATTGACAGCGGCGGTAAGGTTGAAATCAATTAAATAATCCGACATCATTAACAAAATCTTTGCTTTTTCATAGTGTGGGGCCCAAGAGATTTACGTTGCATAGTAGAATCTCTCTTCCAAGTGGAAAACATTCCCAAAGGTAACTTATCTTCCAAAGGCAATTCCTACTTCCGAAGCCAAGACTTTGCTTCCGAAGGTTAGAGTTGCTTCTGAATGGAGAATCTGTAAGTCTCGGAATTAGATCTGATATGCAATCAATCGCTTCTTCCAAGGCCAAAAATTCTTCCGAGAGGAAGTTATCCTTTGAAAAATCTTGCTTCGGAATATATGAGAATGTCTTATGAGGGTTAATTTCTCTTTGGAAGGAATTTACCCTTAGAAAATTTTAGAGTGAATATCTGATAACACGGCTTAAGTTGTATTGACACAAGACTTACATATTAAAAAAATGTTTTCAAAAGAGATTAAATTAATCAATGTTTATCATCCCAATAGCTGTTATGAGATACTTAAATCTTTGTTCATCAAACGCTTTGGTGAACAGATCAGCATATTGTTTATTTGAATCAACTTTGATTAACTTAATTAGATTTTTCTCATGAATATCTCTAATGAAATGATACCTGATGTCAATATGCTTTGTCTTGGAGTGCTTCACCGGATTTTCAGTAATTGAGATAGCATTGTTGTTGTCAATATGGATAGGAGTACTCATAAAGTTGAATCCATAGTCTAACATCTGATTTTGAATCCATAGCAGTTGAGCACAGCAGCTAGCAGCAACAATGTATTCGGCTTCAGCAGTTGATGTAGAGACACAAGATTGTTTCTTGCATTGCCATGAGATGATCCTTCCACCAAGAAATTGACATCCTCCTGATGTTGATTTCTTGTCAACATTGCAGCCTCCATAGTCACTGTTAGAGTATCCATAGAGATTGAAATCTTTGTTTTTGGGATACCAGAGACCTAGTTTAGGTGCTCCTTTGAGGTATCTGAGGATTCTCTTAATAGCAGCTAGGTGAGACACCTTTGGAGCAGCCTGATATCTTGCACAGATACAAGTAGCAAACATGATATTAGGTCTACTAGCTGTGAGATACATTAGAGAACCAATAATTGCCCTATACTAATGTTGATCAGTATCCTCCCCCTCAAGGTCAGGACAAAGATTATGATTTCTGGGTATGGGTGTATTGGCCAGCTTGTAATCTTTCATTTCAAATCACTCTAAGATGTCAGAGACATACTTAGATTGATTAATGAAAAACCCTTCCTTCATCTGCTTTACCTGAATTCCAAGGAAAAAGTCCATTTTTCCCATGGAACTCATCTCAAACTTTTTCTACATAATGCTATCAAAGTCCTTACACATTTGGTCATTTGAAGAACCAAATACGATATCATCAACATAGAATTGAACAAGCAAGATGTCCTTTCCAGACTTTCTGATGAAGAGAGTCTTATCAATGGTACCTCTAGTGTAGCCATTCTTCAGAAGAAACTGATACAAAGTCTCATACCATAGCCTAGGTGCTTGGTGCAGCCCATACAGAGCTTTATCCAATTTGCACACGTAGTTCGGGTGTTGTGGGTCTTCAAATCCTGGAGGTTGGCATACATACACTTCCTATCTATATCCCCATATAGAAATGCACACTTGACATCAAGTTGATAGACAGTGAAGTCCTTGGATGCAGCATAAGCAAGGAAGATCCTAACTACCTCAAGTCTTGCAATTGGTGTAAAGACATCAGTATAATTGATTCCATCCTCTTGAGTGTATCCTTGAACTACAAGTCTTTCTTTATTCTTGATTATCAAGCCTCTATCATCTCTATTGTTTCTGAAAACCCATTTGGTGCCAATGGGTACTTGACTAGATGGTAGCGGACATAGGTTCCATACCTTCTGTCTCTTGAACTGAAGCAGCTCCTCTTGCACGAATTCAATCCAGCTACTATCTTTCAAGGCATCTTCTACCTTCTTGGGTTCCATCTGAGATAGAAAGCATGAGTACAAGCAGACATTTCCTTGATGAGTCTGTCCTCTTGTTCTCACACCTTCAGTGACATCCCCTCTGATGTTCTCAATTGGATGAGTGTTGTGAATCCTAAGACGAGGATTCACTTCCAGTTGCAGAGATAAGTCTAGGTTGGACATATTCTGCTCAGGAATTGGAGCACTCTGTCCAGCTGTTGTTTCAAAGTCATTCAATGAGGACTGGTTGAATGAATGAGAAACATCATCAATGGTTGGTTGTGAAGTAGTATTAACAGTTGTCTGTTCCTTCAAAATACTACTTCCTTCTGCCTAGTGTTGTGGTGGATCATCAAGTTTTGAGGCTCAGTAGGTGATTCACTTGTTGAAGCTTCACTGTTCCTTGATATAGATAGACTATCAGATCTATGAATAGTAGAAGCTTGGTGTATTGTGGCACTTGGAGAATTTGGACTAGGTCTGGGAAGCTCAAACAGTTGATCATTAGCAGTAGCATCAGCATCATTTTGAGCACCTGTTCCAGCTGAAACATTCTCACAAGATGGTTTAGAATAGTTTGATACAATTATAAATCAAAAATATGATGAGGGCCATTCCCCCTAACACAAGGAGTGTGCTCATTAACAACTATATTGGATGACTCCTCAAATTGTTGATTCTTAATGTTGTATACTCTGTAAGATTTGGAGCTAGAAGAGTATCCAACAAAAATAGCATCATCCGACTTTTCAGCAACTTTTGCTATATTGTCCTTTGTGTTAAGTATGGTACACCTGGTGCCAAAGGACCTTAGAAAGCCAATGAATGGTGGCCTCTAGTTCCATAGCTCATAAGGGGTTTTTCCATGTGGCTTAACTACAAGAACTCTGTTCTGCACATAGCATGCAGTGCTGACTGCCTCTGCCCAAAATTTTAGAGGTAGCTTTGAATCAGCTAACATATTTCGAGCAGCCTCAATAAGTGTCCTATTCCTCCTCTCAGCAACACCAATTTGTTGAGGAGTTTGGGGAGCACTATATTGTCTGCAATCCCTTTTGAGTTACAGAATGAATCAAAAACAATGTTCTTAAATTCAGTCCCTTGATCACTTCTAATGATTTTAACCTTGTGATCAATTTGATTTTCTATTTTAAGAATAAAAGGTTGTAATGTTTCAGCAGTTTCATCTTTAGTTCTTAAAAAGAATTCCTGTGTGAATCTTATAAAATCATCAACTATCACAAGGCAGTATGATTTCCTTCCAATGCTTATTATACTTGTGGGACCAAAAAGATCCATGTGCAATAAGTGTAATGGAGCAGTTAACACATTTGGATTTATGAGAAGTCCTGTGTTGTTTCCCTTTTAGGCATGCAACACAGTTATCTTTGCAGAAAAACTCCTTTTTAGGCAATCCATGTACCAAGTTATTTTTAGCCAATTTATTCATTGTCTTAAAATTTACATGACACATACGTTATGCCATAGTGTTGACTCATCACTACCAGCTTTGGAAAGAAAGCATGATACTTCACCCATTGGGGAAGCATTGTTCATATCTAGCTTGTACATATCCCCTTTCCTCAGAGATCTAAGAAGGACCAATTCCGGAGGAATTGTCATCCCTGGTTTGAGGATAATGCACTCATGTTCTGTGAAAAGCATCTGGTGCTTTTGATCATAGAATTGAGAAACACTTGACGGATTGTGTTCAAGCTGTTTGACAAAGTGGACTTTGTCAACTTTTAATTTACCATTGGATATACTCCCTCTGCCAGAAATATATCCTCCGGCCTCACCACCAAATTGGACAGGACCTCCATCATAGTTCTGAAACTGTTGAAGTAGAGATCTGTTCCCTGTCATATGCCTGGAGCATCCACTATCTACAATCCATACATTGTTGTTCCTGTCAAATGGATGTCCCTACACATAAGATGAGATTGTTAGTTTTGTTTGGAAGCCCAAGCCTTGTTGGTCATGGGTTCTTCCAAGGATAATGATATAATTGAACCAAAAGTTATGCATGGGGGTTCAATAGAGGTCTTTGAAGAAGAGGTTCGGGCTACAACATCTTCCTTAAACATCTAGTCCACCCTTTGGCTACCTTGGAGGATGAGCCTGTTGAAGCTTTTGCAGCATGGCCTTCTTCCGAAGCTTCTTTCTTTTTGGAAGAAACCTTCACCACCTTTTCTTCTTCTTCGAGTCTTCTTCTTGGATGGTTTCAAGGGAGCTTTCTTGTTCTTCCGAACCTTAGTAGCTCTAGCTTCCGAAGTCATTTTCCCTTCGGAAGAAGGAGTTTCTTCCGAAAGCAACCTGGGTTCCAAGACTAGCTTTCCCTTTTCATTACTTGAACCGTTTGAAAAGGTCCAAATGTGAAACCTTCCTTGACTACTTCTTTCCTAACATTATTTGCATAATGTGTCCTTGCAGGATTGTAGTAATAATCTTTTGCCATGTGATTTTGCAGGCCACACATGATGCATGCAATGTTACTCTTTTGGGAAAGTAAGGGTTGCTGTTTCTTGGGCTTCATTTCTTCATTAGCAACTTTTTTCTTCAACTTCTGATCCTTTGGTAGGACAGGAATGCTGGTATTACATTCCTTTCCTGAATCAGAAGTACCTACCACTTGGAATCCAGCTGAGATAAAGACACCCTTCTGATTGGGGTCAATCTTTAGTTTGGACTCAGCCACCTTTTTGGCAGTTCTTCTAGCAGCTTTAGCTCTGCTTCTTCTGGCTTTAGTGAATAGGATTTGATCTTCATAGGAGGAGATGGGTGCATCTACCTGTTCCTTCCCTGTGATGGCCACTATTGTTGCCTCATCCTTCAACTCTGGAAATGAAGGGGCAACAGTTCGAACCTCTTGCTCTTCAGTACCACATCTAGGCTGTCTAATAGACTCATAGGAATGTGGTCGAGTGATTTCATTGGTTCCCAACCCTTCTTTGTCTTGATAGCAGAGTTTGGAGTGAGAGGATGATGCAAGAATAGCTTGGAAGTTCTGCTCCGAAATAGCATGCTTCCTGGCCTGAGCCTCAGCAGTGACAAGCTGGGCTTGAGCCTCAAACAATTTGGATATCAGATCCTTGATTTGAGTCTTGTAGTTGGTGTGTTCATGTTTTAAAAGGGATACAGTTTTCTCTAACTCATCAATTTTCTTTTGATAGTCAGATTCAGCTCTTTTAAAATCAGATTTTAGAATGTTTAAAGACTCAATATCAGATCTGATTTCCATATTGTAGTCCTGATAAAGTTTAACTTTAGCTATACAGGATGGAGTACAGAGATGTTCATATACCTTGGCATCATCTGTTCCGGCCATGAGAGCTTGAGCAGGAGTCACATCCTGTACCATGAAGCTCCAGTCAACTTCTTGAGCCATTGCAACTGTTTCAGTTGACCTCTCAGTGGGCTTTGAGGTTGAGGTATGTGTGGAGGCCTGTGGGGTTCCCAAATTGGTCTTGGGAGCCTTGCATTCCCTTGAAAAATGACCCAGTTGGTTACACTTGTAACACTTTGCCTTGGTCTTGTCGAACCCGAACTTGCTGGAAGTTGGGTTTTGAGGGAAATGCCTTCCAGTTCTGATAAAGAACTTCTTTGCTCTGTAAGTTAAGAGAGCCATCTGCTAGACAATGTCCACGTATTCTACATCATCTGGATTGAAACACTCAAGATCATCAAAACAGTATTGAAAATCTCCTGAGTGTCCACTTCCTGAAACAAAGGCACAACATTCCTGGAAGGAGTTGTGTTGAGCCTGTTGAGACCTTGGAGTCTCAGGAAAAGTGATGTAAGGTCTAGAAGAGCAGGATGGCTACTGATAAGTCAGGAAATGCTGAGGTTGAGGGGTTAATGAGCCTTCAGCAACCATTAAAGCGTTGCTAGCAGGAAGAATCATGGGTCTGCTTGTTTGGTGGCCCTTCTTACTCTCCATCTCTAGGCGATATCCATCAAGGATGTCGTAGAGTTCAGTCATGGAAAGAGTGTTCAAGTTTTCTGTTCTCTTGATAGAGACACAGTAGAATGTCCACTCGTTAGGAAGAGCACTCATGAACTTTCTGGTGAGATCATTGAGTTCAGGAGTGATCTTCATAGACTGAAGGGAAGAGATAAGATCCATATACCTGAAGTACTGCTGGCTGAGGGTCTCTCCAGCAATATGAGTGAAGTTCTCAAACTGCTGCTTCAGTGAGTCCTTCTTTGAGTCGTTGGAGCTTGAGTACATCTGAGCAAGTGCATCAAACAATTGTTTGGCAGTCTTGCAATGCTCGAACCCCACCATAATAGAGTTCAGTATTGCAGTCATGAGAATAGTCATAGCATTGTTGTCGATGTCCATCTTCTTTCTGTCTTCATCAGAATAGTCCTCGATAGCCTTCTCTATCATGGCACTGTTTCCCCCGGGTGATGCCACCTTTGGCTTGTACGGTCCATTGACAATGGAGTTCCATAGTCTGCTGTCTTGGTATCTAATGAAGCCTTGTATTCTTCTACTCCAAGACCTGAAGTTTTCATGGGTAATGATGGGAGCTTTTGTCATTGTTCCCAACTCTACCTTGGATTTGTTCAGGGTCGTTTGAGTGAGTGAGTGGTAGGGAGGAGTAAAAACAGGTTGATTTGGATGGTATGAAGACACAATCAAGAGCCTGAGAAGCGCTGATACCAATTGCAGGATTGATGTTTGTCACTTAAACACAGATTTTTCACTCAAACTCACCTACAACAGCACTTAAACAAGAATCTATAAGAGTTGATCACAATATAGAAAGTAACTAAGAACACCGAAAGATAATTTTCAAGATACTTTTATATATTGATTCTCAACTCAAAAAATAAAGACTCTTACAAGCAGATGATCTATGTTATTTTTATGAGTTACAAGGAGAACCTATATATAATACTATCTACAGACGGATATACTTTGATACCAGCTGGGATCCTATAGCTAAAGTCTATACTACAAGACTAAAGATTAAGGTATCTCGGATAAAGTCTTATCTGAGATTTGGTAGTCAGGACATGTCCCTGACTTACCTTTTGTCACCAACTAAAGTTGGTAACATGTACTATCATGAAAAGATGAACAGTGGAATAAAGTATGGTCAACAACATGGTTCTTTAGGAAGAAGCCATGTGGTATCAGAAGTCTGCACCAGAGTGTCAGAGACCATAGTTGTGTCCACTGGTTCATAGCAGTGTCTTCCGAAGGTTAAATGGCTTCGGTAGAGTAAGTACTTCTGAAGCCACTTTATACTTCGGAAGAGGCTGCTTCTTCCAAGGCTTGGAGACTTCTTCTTTTCATCATACTTCGGAAGTGATCTTCACTTTATTCTTCTAAGTCTTGAACTTCGGAAGTATGCATTTGTCTTCGAAAGTAGAGTTCTATCTTCAGAATTTGGACTTTCCCTTTGTCCTCGGAAGAACTCTACAACCTTCGGAAGTTCCATGATAAGCTTCAGAAGCCTTTGTATGCAGCACCAAAATAACTTAAGTGATATAGTTTTGGTTGAATTAGCCTTCTTCTTGATCCAACAACTCCCCCTAGGCTGATGCTACCAAAACTTCACTTGTCTCGACTTCTCAAAACTTTTAGCATCGAGGAGAGTAAATATTTGTCTGTCTCCTTGTTCTTCCCTGAAGTGGTGCTAAAAAGTTTGTATAGATCCTTGGTAGACAGGAAATCCAGTTTGTCACCTTGGATAACATGTACCCTTTGTTGTTACCTTCTGAAAAGAGTTAGTTGATGGGAACTATAATCATATTCCCATCAAACTATAGGTTCCATTTCAGGACCTTCCACCATCTGTAGAAAGGCAGTACCTTTGGTGGGAGATCTTTCCTTGTCTTCTTTTCTTCTCAACTTCAACTCTTCTTCAATCTTTGCCTTTGCAGTTAACTCAGCTAGATGAAGACTGCTGAGATGATTTCTGATGAGTGCAGCAGTTTCAGAGTTGGAGGGGTTAGAGAATGGCTTCTCTGCTAACTCAGCAATGTCAAGCCTGTTGCAGTTTAGTAGAGAGGATGCATTGAGTCTATTGACTTCACCATTCTCTCTTTCCACAACAAAGTTATGAGAAGGTTCATCAAACCTCCACTAGATTATCTTCCTTCTAGGCACAAGAGACTGACTACGATTGATGTTTGTCACTTAAACACAGAGTTTTCACTCAAACTCACCTACAACAGCACTCAGACAAGAATCTATAAGAGTTGATCACAATATAGAAAGTAACTAAGAACATAGAAAGATAATTTTATATATTGATTCTCAACTCAAAAAATAAAGACTCTTACAAGCAGATGATCTATGTTATTTTTATGAGTTACAAGGAGAACCTATATATAATACTATCTACAGCAGGATATACTTTGATACCAGCTGGAATCCTATAGCTAAAGTCTATACTACAAGACTAAAGATTAAGGTATCTCAGATAGTCTTATCTGAGATTTGGTAGTCAGGACATGTCCCTGACTTACCTTTTGTCACCAACTAAAGTTGGTAACATGTACTATCATGAAAAGGTGAACAGTAGAATAAAGTATGATCAACAACATGGTTCTTTAGGAAGAAGCCATGCTGTATCAGAAGTCTGCAGTGGAGTGTCAGAGACCATACTTGTGTCCACTGGTTCATAGCAGTGTCTTCCGAAGGTTGAATGGCTTCGGAAGCGTAAGTACTTCCTAAGGTTAAATGGCTTCGGAAGAGTAAGTACTTCCGAAGCCACTATATACTTCAGAAGAGGATGCTTTTTCCAATGCTTGGAGACTTCTTCTTCTCATCACACTTCGGAAGTGATCTTCACTTTATTCTTCTAAGTCTTGAACTTCGGAAGTATGCATTTGTCTTCGGAAGTAGAGTTCTGTCTTCGGAATTTGGACTTTCCCTTTGTCTTTGGAAGAACTCTACAACCTTCAGAAGTTCCATGATAAGCTTCGGAAGCCTTTGTATGCAGCACCAAAATAACTTAAGTGATATAGTTTTGGTTGCATTAGCCTTCTTCTTGATCCAACAAACTCCCCCTAGGCTGATGAGGGAAAATAACTTGTGCTGCTAGGTTGTCACCTTGAGCAATAAGCTCTAATATTTTTGAAACAAGGGCTGTTTCTATCCCAGAGAAGCCAACAGTGGGCTTTCTCAGTATTTTAAAGATGTCGGGCTTTATCTGTCCCAATTTAAGAATGTTACCTGTTTCCCTCAACTGTGAGCCCAGTTCCCAGTTAAGAATGTACTGGACATATCTACGAAACATGTAATACTCTAAGGAGTGTAAATTAGCAAGTAAATTGGTATAAACAAACTGAGAATACCTGAATTTGACCCCCTGAACCATTCCATGGATTAGAAGGAGAGAACCTCAGGAATCTGGTCCCATCCACCATGCTTGTTTGATAAGCTGTGGATGACCACATGGAGTAGGAATCTCCAATGGATGAGACCTTCCCTTTCCTAAAGGTCTTTACAAAGAAATCTCCCTCTTATCCCATCTGCTCAAAGAAATGATTGATAGCTTCCTTTGGGAAGAACACCTCACCTTCTTCAACGTCTAGCTGAAGATGCATGTTGATGATGGCCGGAGTGATAAAGACTATTCTCCCCTGCACTGTGGCAGACAATGCCTTCTCCCCATCCATAACAAGCTCTTGGTAGGTTTTCCAAAATTCTAGCAGATGATCCTCAAAGAGTGGAGGATCAATGGTTAGGGAGGTGAAGTAGTTAGATAAAGCTAAGAATCAACAAACCTCTGAGAAATGAGGATCTTTCTCAGAGCTTAATAGAGCAACCTGATTATGTTGCCTGTGTAGCTGCATGGTAAAGTTGGGATCATTTCTATGAGCAAGGTTGGCCATTTTGAGGTAGCTTAAAGATGAAGAAAGAAGGAAGAAAGAAATTTCAGAGAGAAATTTGGGTTTTTAGGTTTGGAGGAAGAATAGATGATAGAAAGAGGGGGAAACCGTTGGGTTTATATGTGAGAGGGATTTCAGATAAAGTTTAATGAATGAGGATAAACTTTGAAATCCGGATGTCAGTCCCACCTCTGAAAAAGTAGTTTACTTATGCTCAAAAAGTAGTTCTCTTGGAAGTCAAAAAGCTTCTGAAGGTTTATTATCTTCGGACGTTTTAATTAAAAAGCTTCCGAAGGTTTATTATCTTCGGAAGTTTTAATTAAAAAGCTTCCGATGCTAAAATAACTTCGGAAGAATTTCCTGAGAGTTTTGAGAATTTTGCTTTGGAAGAGAAATTAAAACTTGAGTGCTTTGTATATAAAACAACAATGCTTCCAAGAGTTAATTTTGCTTCGGAAGTAAATGGTCATTGAAAATAAGTAATTTTCTGATACAAGTATTTAAGCTTCGGAAGATAGATCTGAGAAATCTTCTGAAGGTAAAATTTTCAGACAGTTATTTTTTTGAAGGCATGATTTGCTTCCGAAGTTAAAAGCATAACTTCCGAAGTATCAGAAATTTTCAAAAATCTAAGGAAAATCTTCAAAAAGAAATTTTCATCCAAAGAAAACATGAGCTTATAAAAGTGATGAACTAGACAACTTAGGACACACATATTTTAAGAAATAATAAGAATGTTTTAAGAAAAGCTTACTCAAAGTTGATCATCCCAATAGCTGATATTAGATATTTAAATCTCTGTTCATCAAAAGCCTTTGTAAACAGATCAGCATATGTTCATCTTTGTGAACTTTGACTAGTTAAATTAATCCATTTTCATAGTTATCTCTTATTAAATGATACTTGATATTGATGTGCTTTGTCCTTGAGTGTTGTACAGGGGTTTTTGTGATTGAGATAGCACTATTGTTGTTTATGTGAATAGGAGTCTCCTTGAAGTTTAACCCATAGTCTAGCATCTGATTTTGAATCCAAAGTACCTGGGCATAGCAGCTTGCAGCAGCAATGTATTCAGCTTCAGCAATTGATGCAGAGACACATGATTGTTTCTTGCATTGCCATGAGACAACCCTTCCACCAAGGAACTGACATCCTCAGATGTAGACTTTGCAGTCATGTTGCAACCACCATAATCACTATTTGTATAAGCATACAGATTGAAGTCAGGATTCTTAGGGTACCATAAACCAAGTGTTGAAGCACCTTTGAGTTATCTTAGAATCCTCTTGACAGCGATGAGGCGAGACATCTTATGGTTGGCTTGATATCTTGCACAGATGCATGTAGCAAACATGATATCAGGCCTGCTAGCAGTAACATACATAAGAGACCTAATCATAGCCCTATATAAGTACTCATCTACACACTCCCCCTCAAGATCAAGTCCAAGAGAGTGGTTTCTAGCTATGGGTGTCTTAGCAATCTTACAATTAGTCATGTTGAATCTTTTGAGTATGTCCTAAACATACTTTGACTGACTTATGAAGATGCCATCTTCAACTTGCTTCACTTGAATTCCCAGAAAGAAATTGAGTTCCCTCATTGCACTCATTTCAAATCTATCTTTCATTAGCTTCTCAAAGTCTTTGCAGAGCTTTGGATTAGTTGAACCAAAGATGATGTCATCCACATACACTTGAACTAGAAAAATGTCATTTCCCTGTCCTTTGATGAAGAGAGTTCCATCTATAGTACCTCTCCTGTATCCATCTTAACAAAGATACTCAGATAGTATCTCATACCATTTCCTGGGTGCCTGATGCAGCCCATAGAGAGCTTTGTCAAGCTTGCAGACATAATCAGGATGATCAGGGTCTACAAAACCAGTTGGCTGTTTGACATAAACCTCTTCATCAATCACTCCATACAAAAAGGCACACTTCACATCAAGTTGAAAGACCTTGAAGTTCTTGGATGCAGCAAATGCCAGGAATATCCTAACAGCTTCTAATCTTGCTACTGGAGCAAAGACATCAGTGTAGTCAATCCCTTCTTCTTATGTGTATCCTTGAACAACTAGTCTTGATTTGTTCTTGATGATGATTCCTCTATCATATTTCTTGTTCCTAAATACCCATTTGGTTCCAATGGTAGTCTTCCTACAAGGAAGAGGACAAAGGTTCCAAACTTTCTACCTTTTGATTTGAGGCAGCTCTTATTGCAAAGCTTCAACCCAACTTCCATCCCTTAGAGCCTCATCAACTTTCTTTGGCTCTATCTGTGATAAGCAACAAGAGTGAAGAAAAACATTTGCTTCATGGGTTTGTCCTCTTGTCCTTGCCCCTATGACAACATCTCCAATGATGTTTGTGGTGGGGTCAGACTTATGGATCCTAAGCTGAGGGATCATAGCAAGTTACTGAGAGAGATCCAAATTAGAGAAATTTAGATCTGGCATAGATGTTTCTCCCACCACATCAGCATACTTTCAAGAGAGACTTGATCCAAATAGTGTGTGACATCATTGATGTTCTCATCTATGGTGTGGTTAGTGGCATCAAGAAATTCTTGATCACTGTCACCACCACCATTGTTGTCTTCTATAATTGGGGTGTTCTTATCTGGTTGTGGAGCCTCTAATATGGAATTTGAAGGCACCCTAGATGTATCAGTTGAGTTTGTCATTGTAGTGCTAACAGAAACCTCATTTTCAGAAGTAGTTCCAACTGGAGCTGAAGATATACGACTTGAAGGTCTTCTTAGCTCAAATCTTGGATTAGGATTGTTGGACCAAATCAAAGTAGTTTAAGCATTTAAACTATGAAAACACAGCGGATCAATACCTTAATATTATCAATTAAATAATCTGAAAAATTAAGGCTAACAACATATCATTAACAAACCCAAGAACATAGGATCATTTATATGTGTTTGAACTAGCTACTGAAGGATTCTGTGTGCCCAAGACACTTAGAATATGGATGTGGTTAATACGTTATGATCCAAGTCGGTTATACCCAATAACAAGCTTAGCAAACACCAATTTATATTTAATTGATGATATGATCATGCAATTAAATATATACACCAATTTAGAAAATGGGTTTTCTAAATAAATTGCATATGAGATGGAACAAATTATAAGGATAATTTGTTAATGTGTTTATTGTTATTCTTCTCATTTAAAAGGGGTTTAAATAACACTAATAACACATGAGTGTACTTTAATTAAATTGTTTAATTAAAGAGCACATATTTCACACTTATAAATTGTGTCTAGAAAGTGACCTTTTATGTGTGACATATGACTAGTGATAATGTGTTATGTGTTACAAAAATTAAAGGGGGAACTCTTTCAAATCCTCTCTTTTGGCCGCCCCCTTGTAATTTTTGATTGGACCACATTGTGTCTTGAAAACACACAAACATCACTAGCCTTACACTCAATTGATTCATTAATTCCATACATGCAATTTGAACAAAACACACCTTCTTCTCCTCTCTCCTATTCACGGCAATTCCAGCAGAAACAAGAGGAGTTTTCAGCTTTGTTCTTGGTGTTATTTCTCCCTAACAAGAAGGGTTTTTGCTTCAAGGCTTGGGGTATAAACACTTGAGGATTTCTTGCTTGAAGTCTTGGTCGTTTTGGAGCATCATTCAACCTTTCCTTAGTCGTTTTTGCTGAAGAAAGGTAGTAATCACAGCTCTATGTAGCTGTAACTTTATGTGTAGTTTAGCATATGTTCATAGCTTGATCATTCACATATAATGATCCTTTTGATTTGGGTTTGTTTTCATATTAAAACTTCACTAAGAACATGAAATTTTCAGCTTTAAAATGGGTATTAAAAGCTACATATCCGCTGCGTTTTCTGAAAGTTTAAGTGGTTAAACTTGCATTTTGTGTTCTTGTAAACCCGTCAATGGTATCAGAGCCGTTATGTGGATGACTTGCTTGTTTTGTCCTTTAAAATAGGTTTTAAAGGATGATAATAAACTCATTATAAGCTGATTTGGGGCTGCTATGTTTAAATGTTTGTTGTTTGGGTGTTTATAATCGTTGTATTCATTCATTCAATTGGGTTGTATTATCTATTGTTTCAAGTGTAATTTTATTATTATTGGGTTGTAATAAATAGATTAGGTGTAATTTCATTTTACTAGATATCATGTATTAGGACCTTATATCTTGTAATATGAAGACATATGCCTTGGAAGCACAAAGGAAGACACTAAAGAAACATGGAGCATTTTGGATGCGGTTTCAAGTGGGAGGCTTTTGGAAGCTTTCTATGTGTTCTCTTGTTGTAACCTTAGAAAAGACCATATGACAACACTTGTGATGGCAAACAAGAGTTGTCAACATAAGGGCTATGGTTATGCACATATGATTGTTAATGTTTATGCTTGTTTAAATGTTTGTTGTTTGTTGAATGGTTGATGTTTTGACATACATAACAAACTCACTAACAACTTAACAAGCTGAAAATTGATGGTTCTAAAAGTTTATATAAAGTTATTAAAATGGTTTAATGATTTTAAAGATTAAAATTGGTTTTAATCAAAGGACCATAGGGTACCTTGTATTTGATTGCATGCAAATACAAGTACATAGAGTTTTCTAAACTAATATTATGTAACCTCTAAATATTCTTAACAAGATGAACACCGTCCTTTTACACAACACTTGAGTCACTTGAGAACTCTTAGTGGTATAAAGGTCACCTAACCACTTTGAGGGAACTCGTGATTCAAGGTGAGAATGCCTTATTTGTGGGATAAAGGTCACCTAATCACTTGTTTTGGCAAACTCACACGTGGGTGTAAGTAGGGTGTCTTGATTTGCAAATCATGCAAATGGATCACCTACGATGTGGTTTCCAAATGATGTTGATGGGATTAACATGCCGACTTTACATATGACGTTTCAAGTCGATCCATATTTCTAGAAGTTGCAAATGGTTGCAATCGTCAAACGTTGACCACCTTATTAATTTAAAACGTGGGATAAAGGTCACCTAACCACAATTTAAATGTAATGTTGGGTTCTATATTTTAATATGAAAAGTCCTTAAAAGGCATTTATTATTAAAATTACAATATCGAAAATACTAAAATAAAGCTTTGTTAAATTTTGTAGATGGCCTCAAATAATGATAATTCCGATAACTCATCCGCGTCCAACCAATCTCTACGAGCGATCCTCCAAAAGGAACGTCTAAATCATAACAACTTCATCGATTGGTATCGAAACTTGAGAATCATTCTCAAGCAAGAGAGAAGATCGTATGCTTTAGACGACCCTATCCCCGATCAACCTAGCGAGGATGATGAGGAGGCCTACAACGATTGGCTGAAGTACACTGAGGACTCCGTCCAAGTGTCTTGTCTCATGCTAGCGAGCATGACTCCAGATCTCCAAAAGGAGTATGAACATCACGGAGCTTACGACATGATAACCCAACTGAAGGAAACGTTTCAACAGCAAGCAAGGGTTGAGCGCTTCGAAACGGTTCGAGCACTCCATGCATGTCGTATGGACGACAACCAATCTGTTTCATCTTATGTACTTAAGATGAAAAGTCACATTGACCGCCTCGAGAGGCTTAATTGTCCCGTCTCGAATGAATTGGCCACGGATTTGATCCTAAATGGCCATACCAAGAGGTTCGAGACATTCGTGTTGCACTACAACATGAATGCTTGGGACAAAAGCATTGGTCAGCTTCACTCAATGCTCAAAACGGCTGAGGCAGCCATGGGTAAAAGGGTTTTACCCGTTCTCACCATCAATGAAGGTGGGAACAATAAAAGGCCTCGTCCCGCACCTAAGGCAAAGGTTGCCAAGGGTAAGGGACCCGCTTGGGGAAAAGGGAAAGGGGTGGCAAGGGTGCCACCCAAACCACAAGAGAAAAAGCAAAAGGTTGCTACTAACGACCCATGCTTCAAGTGTGGGGATATTGGACATTGGGCAAGGAATTGTCCCGTCCATCTCCAAGAGTTGAAAGCAAAGAGGGATGCCGGCAGACCTCAGGTACAATATACATGATCCATATTGATTTAAACATGATATCCTCTAACACATGGGTATTAGATACCGGATGTGGAACTCACATTTGCAATTTGTTGCAGGGGTTCAAAAGAAGTAGTGACTTCAAGAAAGGGGATGTAAGCCTCTACATGGGCAATGGGGCTAAAGTTCAAGTTGAAGCCCGTGGTGACTACATCTTGAAACTTCCAAATGGTTTGGAAGTAATTTTGAACAATGTTTTGTATGCTCCTAGTTTGACTAGGAATATTATCTCTGTAGCCCTATTAAAACAATTTGGATATGTATTATCATTTGTTGAAAAAGATATTCATGTTTCTTTTAATGGTATGTTCTACTTTAAAGCTATTCCCATTAATGGTATTTATGAATTGGTTCATGAAAATACTTTAAATAGCTCATTGTACCAAACTAACACCAAGAAACTCAAGTTGGAATTAAGTGATACCTATCTTTGGCATTGTCGTCTTCCCATATAAAAAAGAAACGTTTACAAACACTTCAAAAGAATGGTCTTTTAAAAACAAATGAATGTGATTCATTTGATGTTTGTGAATCTTGTTTACGAGGAAAGATGACTAAGGCACCCTTTAGTGGAACTAACGAAAGGGCAAAAGATTTATTAGGAATCATACATTCGGATGTATATGGTCCTTTTAAGCCAATGACTAGGAATGGTGAAAGATACTTCATTACCTTTACCGACGATTATAGTCGCCATGGGTATGTGTACTTATTAAGGCACAAAGATGAAGCATTTGAAATGTTCAAAATCTTCAAGAATGAAGTAGAAAAAAATGTTCAAAATCTTCAAGAATGAAGTAGAAAATCAACTCCACAAGTTAATTAAAGTTCTCCGTACCGATAGAGGAGGTGAATACCTAAGTGATGCCTTTCAAGATCATCTTAGGAGTTGTGGGATTGTCTCACAACTCACTCCACCTGGAACACCACAACATAATGGTGTGTCTGAGAGGAGGAATCGAACCTTATTGGATATGGTCCGATCTATGATGGCTAGAAGCTCATTACCTCTATCATTTTGGGGTTTCGCTCTGCTCTCCGCGCCCATATTCTAAATATGGCCCTAACCAAAAGGTGGAAAGGACACCTTTTGAGATATGGCATGGAAGGGTTCCATCCCTATCATACTTAAGGGTCTGGGGTTGTGAGGCTTATGTTAAGACTCCCACCCGAAACAAGTTAGAAGTCTGATCCATCAATTGTATCTTTGTTGGATATCCTAGAGATTCTATGGGATATTATTTCTATGATCCACTGGAACAAAAGGTGTTTATTGCCAGAAAGGGTGAGTTCTTAGAAGCAAAGTTCCTTATGGAAGGAGCTGGCAGTAGAACAGTGGACCTTGAAGAGGATCAAGAACCACAACCCAATGCACGTTTGGTTGAAACTAGCACTCAACATGAGGATGTTGAGGATGATCAAGGGGTTGATCAATACACACAAGACGTTCGCAAAAGTGGTAGAATTAGTAATCCACCTAAAAGATATGGATTTTTCATGGATGGATGCTATGTGGTAGATTCAGATGAACCAACCACATACCATGATGCAGTGTCTAATTCGGATTGTGACAAATGGCTTGAAGCCATGAACGTTGAGATGCAATCCATGTATTAAAATCAAGTTTGGGAACTTGTTGTACCACCCCTTAATTCCAAGGTAGTTGGAAGTAAGTGGGTTTTCAAGAAGAAAACCGATATTCATGGAAACTTGGATACTTATAAAGCTAGACTTGTAGCAAAGGGTTTCACTCAAACTCAAGGGGTTGATTATGATGAAACCTTCTCACCTGTTGTGATGCTAAAGTCTATAAGGATATTTTTGGCATAGCTGCTTATTATGATTATGAGATTTGGCAAATGGATGTCAAAACCGCTTTCCTAAATGGATATCTTGAGCAAGATGTCTGAATGGTTCAGCCTGAAGGTTTTGTCGATCCAATACATCCTAATAAAGTATGCAAGTTAAAGAAATCAATCTATGGATTGAAACAAGCATCGAGAAGCTGGAATCACCGTTTTGATGAGGAAGTAAAGAAATTTGGCTTCATAAAAAACGCTGATGAGGCTTGTGTGTATAAGAAGGCTAGTGGGAGCACAATAACTTTCCTAGTATTGTATGTTGATGACATACTACTATTTGGAAATGACATTCCAACCCTGGAAGGTGTAAAAACCTGGCTTGGAAGTTGTTTTTCCATTAAGGATCTTAGTGAAGCCGCCTACATTCTGGGAATAAAGATCTATAGGGATAGATCAAGGCGGTTGATTGGTTTGAATCAAAGTGCATACATTGATAAGATCTTGAAAAGGTTCAAGATGGAAAACTCTAAGAAAGGTACCGTACCTATTCAAAGAGGAACGATATTGAGTACGACTCAATGTCCAAGCTCAAAGGATGAGCAAGATAAAATGAAGGCAATCCCATATGCATCTGCTATTGGATCCATCATGTATGCAATAATATGCACTAGACCGGACGTGTCATGCGCCTTGAGCATGACAAGCCGTTACCAGCAAAATCCTGGAAACAGTCATTGGATGGTTGTTAAGAACATACTTAAGTACCTAAGGAGGACAAGAGATATGTTCCTGATTTATGGATCTGGTGACGAGGAGCTTGTTGTAAAAGGTTACACGGATGCGAGTTTCCAAACCGATCGTGACGATTCACGGTCACAATCGGGATACATTTTCATTCTGAATGGAGGAGCTGTCTCTTGGAAAAGCTCCAAGAAGAATGTGGTGGCTCTATCAACTACAGAATCAGAATACGTCGCCGCCTCATTGGCAGCTCAAGAAGCTGCATGGTTGAAGAAATTCATTGCCGATCTAGGGGTTGTCCCTTCCATTCAGGAACCCCTAGAGATCTTTTGTGACAACGAGGGTGCGATTGCTCAAATCAAGGAACCTCGTGCTCATCAAAAGACTAGGCACATTGAGCGGAGATTCAACTACATACGAGATGAAGTTGAAAAGGGAAAGATATGTATTCGCAAAGTTCACACGAATCAAAACATTGCGGATCCTCTCACGAAGCTTCTTGAAAAGGCAAAGCATGAAGGTCATACTTGTGCCATGGGACTTCGATATTCTAGTGATTGGTTTTGATCTGTAAATATTGTATTTGGATATGTGGAACTCTATATTATTTGAATAAAATTATTTGGTTATAGTGTTTCAATTAATGTTCCTATTTAGCATGTTTTATCCATGAGTAAAATGTTTACTCTAAAATGTCCGTAGTCGCTCATACTTGTGGGAACAAGTGTGAGAGTAAGATTATTATGAACTTGGATTGGTTGATATTCATAAGGATGAATATAGAGCAATGGGTTGCTACCAAGGTTCGTAGATATTTGTGGGACACAAATATTGGACTAACCCGCATCTCAAATTTTGCTACATGGAATCTTAATGATTGATCATAAGTAAATTTGAGTAAAGGCGAATATCATTTGGTATCCTCCGACCTGAGATACATATTGAGTTTTGATATTCACTAAGTATTATACCTTGAGCTAATTCTTCACTGTCCTGAAATAGTGGACAGTACATAAGGGTATATTCAGATATAACACGAGGTGTTTGTGAGAAACGTATGTAGTCAAGATGGAATTTGTTCTTCTTATTCGTTGAGAGTTAGATTTCTAAGGCCTGACAAGTTAAATCAACAAGAAATGATCATTCTGTGTTCTTGGATTTAACATGACATCTGTGACAAAAGGATAGATGATTGATTCACCTAAATCTTTTCAAGTAGGGTACTTGAAAGGGATGATGTTATTGAATGGCTATAAGTCATGTGTATTAAGGGTAGTAAACCGTTGTTAGGCGGTATTTACTGCTTGCATCAATCTTCTATGAATCTTGGGCAAGTGGGATATTGAAGGATTCTGTGTGCCCAAGACACTTAGAATATGGATGTGGTTAATACGTTATGATCCAAGTCGGGTTATACCCAATAACAAGCTTAGCAAACACCAATTTATATTTAATTGATGATATGATCATGCAATTAAATATATACACCAATTTAGAAAATGGGTTTTCTAAATAAATTGCATATGAGATGGAACAAATTATAAGGATAATTTGTTAATGTGTTTATTGTTATTCTTCTCATTTAAAAGGGGTTTAAATAACACTAATAACACATGAGTGTACTTTAATTAAATTGTTTAATTAAAGAGCACATATGTCACACTTATAAATTGTGTCTAGAAAGTGACCTTTTATTGTGTGACATATGACTAGTGATAATGTGTTATGTGTTACAAAAATTAAAGGGGGAAACTCTTTCAAATCCTCTCTTTTGGCCGCCCCCTTGTAATTTTTGATTGGACCACATTGTGTCTTGAAAACACACAAACATCACTAGCCTTACACTCAATTGATTCATTAATTCCATACATGCAATTTGAACAAAACACTCCTTCTCCTCTCTCCTATTCACGGCAATTCCAGCAGAAACAAGAGGAGTTTTCAGCTTTGTTCTTGGTGTTATTTCTCCCTAACAAGAAGGGTTTTTGCTTCAAGGCTTGGGGTATAAACACTTGAGGATTTCTTGCTTGAAGTCTTGGTCGTTTTGGAGCATCATTCACCTTTCCTTAGTCGTTTTTGCTGAAGAAAGGTAGTAATCACAGCTCTATGTATGTGTAATTTTATGTGTAGTTTAGCATATGTTCATAGCTTGATCATTCACATATAATGATCCTTTTGATTTGGGTTTGTTTTCATCTTAAAACTTCACTAAGAACATGAAATTTTCAGCTTTAAAATCGGTATTAAAAGCTACATATCCGCTGCGTTTTCTGAAAGTTTAAGTGGTTAAACTTGCATTTTGTGTTCTTGTAAACCCGTCAGCTACAAACAACAAATAACAATCAACTAGGACATACAAACTACCTTTTGTATGCTGCTGAAAAACATGATGGAGCCTTGTTCCAGCCGTGAACTATCAAGAAGGCTGCTGAAGCTTTGTTCCAGCTGTGAACTCTTTCATCCAAAAGAAGAGTTGACATTCTTGTGACCCTGTGCATATGAGAGAGGGCAAGATGAAGTGTGTGTGTGTGTGTGTGTGTTCAAGGAGATTCAAGGTTCTAAGACCTCAAAAAGAAAACAAAAGGGAGAACCCCTCTAAGGGTGTGGCCGAACCCAATTTTATTTTGGGTTTTCCCCCCATAAAAACCCTTTTAATCTTTGTTAAACTAATTGTTTAAAATAGATATATAATTAACTTTTTAATTATATAACATACACACACTTTTATTGTTTGATGTTATTTAACTAAATTAAACATCATTACAAATAATTTCTTTCCATGAACAAAATATCCATATAAGTTGTTCAATCTCATATGCAACTTATTTAGAAAACCCATTTTCTAAATTGGTGTATTTATTTAATTTCATGATCATATCATCAATTAAAAAATATTTGGTGTTTGCTAAGCTTGTTATTGGGTATGACCCGACTTGGATCATAACGTACTAACCACATCAATGTTCTATGTGTCTTGGGCATAAAGAATCCAACAATCTCCCACTTGCACAAGATTCATAGAAGATTGATGCAAGTAGTAAATACCGCCTAACAACGGTTTACTACCCTTAATATGCATGACTTGAAGCCATTCAATAACATCATCCCCTTCAAGTATCCAACTTGAAATGATTTAGGTGAATCAATCATTTATCCTTTTGTTTCAGATGTCATGTTAAATCCAAGGACATACAATGATCATTCCTTGTTGATTTAACTTAATCAGGCCTTAGACATCTTGCTCTCAACGAATAAGAGGAACAAATTCCATCTTGACTACATACGTTTTTCACAATCACCTCGTGTCACACCTGAACATAGCTTTATGTACTGCCCATTATTTCAGAGCAGTGAAGAACTAGCTCAAAGTATAACATTTGGTGAATATCAAAACCCAATATGTATCTCAGGTCAGAGGATACCAAATGATATTCGCCTTTACTCAAATTTACTTATGATCAATCTAGAAGATTCCATGTAGTAAAATTGAGATGCGGGTCAATCCAATATTTGTATCCTACAAAAATCTATGAACCTTGGCAGCAACCAATTGCTCTATATTCATTCCTTATGAATATCCACCAATCCATGTTCATAATAGTCTTACGTTCATATTGGTTCCCACAAACATGATCGACTACGGACATTTAGAATAATAAACATATTCATGGATGTATACATGCTAAAATGAATATAACTCAAAATACCACAAGTATATAAAGACTTAAATATTACATAGTTTCAAACTTTTAATACTAAACAGATCAATTCCAGTCACTAGGATATCGAAGTCCTAAGGCACAAGTATGACTTTCATGTTTTGCCCTTTCAAGGAGCTTCGTGAGTGGATCCGCAATGTATTGATCGGTGTGAACTTTACGAATACATACTTTTCCCTTATGTAGTTGAATTTCCGCTCAATGTGCCTAGCCTTTTGAAGAGGATAGGGTACCTTGATTTATGCAATCGTACCATTGTGATCACAAAAGGATTTCTAGGGGTCTTGAATGGTAGAGTCCACCTTAGGTAGGCGATAAATTTCTTTATCCATGCAGCTTCCTGAGCTGCTAATGATGCGGCAATGTATTCGTATTTTGTAGTGGACAATGCTACTCCATTCATAATGAAGACATACCCCACTTGTGATCGAGAATCATCTCGAACGGTTTGGAAACTTGTATCCGTGTAACCCTTTACAAAAAGTTCCTCTTCATCAGATCCGTATATTAGAAACATTTCCTTAGTCCTCCTAAGGTATTTCAATATACTTTTAATAGCCATCCAATGGCTATTACCTAGATTCTTCTAATATCTGCTTGTCATGCTTAACGCGCATGACACGTCCAGTCTAGTGCATATCATCGCATGATGGATCCTATAACTGAGGCATATGGGATGTCCTTCATTCAATCTTGCTCATCCTTTGAGCTTGGACATTGAGATGTACTCAATATTGTCCTTCTTTGAATAGGTACCATACCTTTCTCAGAGTTTTTCCATCTTGAACATTTTCAAGACTTTATTAATATATGCACTTTGATTTAAACCTATCAACCGCCTCAATCTATCCCTATAGATCTTTGTTCCAAAAATATAGGTGGCTTCACCGAGATTTTTATGGAAAAACAACTTCCAAGCCAGGTTTTGACACCTTCCATGGTTGGAATATCATTTCCAAAAGGTAGTATGTCATCAACATACAATACTAAGAATATTATTACGCTCCCATTAGCCTTCGTATATACACAAGCCTTGTTAGCGTTCTTGATGAAATAATATTTCTTGATCTCTTCATCAAAACGTTGATTCCAACTTCTTGATGTTTGATTCAATCCATAGATTGATCTCTTTAACTTGCATACTTTATTAGGATGTTGTGGACCGACAATACCATCAAGCTGAACCATATGGACAGTCTCTTCGAGATGTCCATTAAGAAAAGCAGTTTTGACATCCATTTGCCAAATCTCATAGTCATAATATGCAGCTATGGCAAATAATATCCTAATTGACTTTAGCATTGCCACAAGCGAGAAAATTTCATCATAATCAACCCCTTGATTTTGAGTGAAACCTTTTGCTATAAGTCTTGCTTTGTAAGTATCCAAGTTTCCATGTATATCCATTTTCTTCTTAAAACCCACTTGCATCCAACCAGTTTGGAGTTAAGTGGAGGATCAAACAATTCCTAAACTTGATTGTCATACATGGATTGCATCTCAACGTTCATGGCATCCAGCCATTTGTCACAATCCGAATTGGACATTGCTTCATGGTATGTGGTTGGCTCATCGGAGTCAACCACATAGAATCCATTCATGAAAAATCCATATCTTTCAGGTGGAATGCTAAATCTACCAGATCTGCGAACGTTTTGTGCGTATTGATCAACCTCTTGATTATCATCAACAACCTCTTGTTGATTGCTAGTGTCAACCAAACATGTATCGGCTTGTGGATTTTGATCCTCATCAAATTCCACTATTCTATACGTTATTCCTTCTATAAGGAACTTAGTTTCCAAGAACTCAGCCTTTTGAGCAATAACTACTCTTGCTCTATTGGATCAAAGAAGTAGTATCCTATACAGTCTTTGGGATATCCAACAAATATACACTTAGTGAATCGACTATCTTGGTCAGGGCCATATTCAAAATATGAGCCTCGGAGAGTATTGCGAAACCCCAAAATGATAGAGGTCGTGAGCTTATAGCCATCATAGATTTGAACCATATCCAATAGGGTTCGATTTCTCCTTTCAGACACACCATTATGTTGTGGTGTTCCAGGTGGAGTAAGTTGTGAGACGATCCCACAACTTCTTAGATGGTAATAAAAAGCATCACTAAGGTATACACCTCCTCTATCTGAAGGAAGAACTTTGATAGTTTTATTAAGTTGATTTTCTACTTCATTGTTGAAGATTTTGAACATTTCAAAAGCTTCATGTCTACATGTCATCATGTACATATAACCATAGCAACTATAATCGTCGGTAAAGGTAATGAAGTATCTTTCACCATTTCTAGTCATTGTCTTAAAAGGGCCACATACATCCGACTGTATGACTCCCAATAAGTCTTTTGCCCTCTTGTTAGTGCCACTAAAGGGCGACTTGGTCATCTTACCTTGTAAACAAGATTCACACTTGTCGAATGAAACATTTTCATTTGTTTTTCAATAGACCATTCTTTTGAGGTGTTTGAATCCGATTCTTGTTTATGTGACCAAGACGACAATGTCAAAGATAAGAATCACTTAAACCCATTTTCTTGCAGCTTCACTCAGTGTCCTGTTTCTCCTCTCAGCAACACCATTTTGCTAAGGAGTCTTAGGAGCACTGTATTGTCTTGTAATACCCTTTTCATCACAGAATGTATCAAGGATTTGGTTCTTAAATTCAGTTCCTTGATCACATCTTATGATCTTGACCTTGTGATCAGATTGATTCTCAATCTTTAAGATGAAATTCTTTAGAATCTTAGGAGTCTCATCCTTAGTTCTAAGGAAGAAAACCCAGGTGAATCTTGTATAGTCATTTGTGATCACTAAATAGTAAGAGGTCCTTCCTAAACTCATTACACTGGTGGGGCCAAAGAGTGTTGGGTTTTGTAACAAGTTAACCAAAGCTAGTTTAACCATTTTAAACTTATAAAACGCACCGGAAGAATGACTTAAACATGCTATTACATTCTGAAAATTTTCAACATTTGAAGCATAAACAAAACCCAAAACAAGGATCAACAACATATGTGAAACACTATGCTATCCAATAAAACAATCAACCATAGGGTGAACAAGAAACAACCTTTCTTGCACTAGATGTTGTAGATGAAAAAGAATGAAGATGGTGATGTCCTTGAATGTCTAGCCTTCAAAGGAGAAGACCTCAAGCTTGTATACCCACAAGCTTAGCAAACACCTTACTAGTTAGGAAATAAAACACCAAGAACAAACCTTCTTGTACAATCCAAAATCTTCAAGAAGTTCTTGAAGGGCAGCCAACAAAATCGAAATTTTCAGCTCCCTTTTGCCTTCTATAACCCGAAAATTTCAGCTTGTTTTAGAGAAAATATGTTATGTGTGTGTAGAGAAAATTGTGTTATTAGGGAGTGTTCAAGTGTATGAGTCTTCTAGTCTTCCACAAGACAAGACAAATCAAAAGGAACACAACCACAAAAGGGGTGGCCAAATCAACACTCCAAAATGGGTTTCCCCCATTTTAGTTTTATAAAATTACACACTTAGCCCTTGATCTTAACAACAAATAAATACTAATTGGTGTTTGTATAGCTTGTTATTGGGTATGACCCGACTTGGATCAGAATGTACTAACCACATCAATCTTGTATGTGTCTTTGGCATATAAGGTCCAACAAAGAGATCCATATGTAACAAGTGTAGGGGTGTAGTGATGGAGTTCCTTTTCTTTAGGCTTGTGAGATACCTTATGTTGCTTCCCTTTCAGGCATGCAACACAATGATCATCACTTGTAAACTCTTTCTTTGGTATTCCAGCTACCAAATCATTCTTAATTAATATGTTCATGTTCTTAAAGTTTACATGGCACATTCTATTATGCCATAGGAAAGACTCATCACTGTTAGCTTTAGACAGAAAGCATAAAACTTCTCTAGAGGGAGATGTTTCTTGCAAATCCATCTTGTACATGTTCTCTTTCCTGTGGGCTCTAAGCAAGCTATGCTCATGAGGAATAACAACACCAGGCTTGAGAACAATGCACTCATGCTTAGTGAAGAGCATGTTATGACTCTGATCACAAAATTGAGATACACTCGGAAGATTGTACCCAAGCTCTTTGAAAAAGTTTACCTTATCAATGCTAAGCTTACCATTTGTGACGTTGCCCCTTCCAGAAATATAACCACCTTCATCTCCTCCAAAAGCAACTGGTCCTCCATCAATTCTTTCAATGTTCTGGAGTAGTGACCTATTGCCTGTCATGTGCCTGGAACAGCCACTATCAATGATCCAGACATTTTTGTTTGTCTTGAGATGTCCCTACACAAAGGAAAGCATTAGTTACATTTAGAAACCCAAGCCTTGCTTGTCTTGGGCTCATTAACAGAAGGTAATTCAACAGTAATAGATCCTATGGTTGTGCTAAGAGGATCTTGAGTTGTTGTTGATGGATAATTCTCAGTCACTTGATATTTCTTAGACTTCCACAACACCTTTGGAGTCTTGGACTTGACCTTCAAAACTTCGGAAGCTTTTGGAACTTCAGAAGTTTGATGACTGAACCTTTGGAAGATTCTGCAGACACTGCAGCAGACTTCAATGCTTCGATAGAACTCCTTTTTTCCGAGACCAACTTTTCTTCCGAGGGTAATTTTCCACTTCCCTTCTTCTTACAATTGGAGCTTCCGAAGGAAACAACTTTTCCTTCCGAAACTTGAATCTTCTTAAAACTCCTTGAAGTCTTTGTACTGGTCATATGGACAATACCTTTAGGATTGTATGGACAATCCTTAGCAAATGTGAGAGGTACTTTCACACATGACACAGATCATTTTATTCTTCACAAAAGTCTTTTGCTCGGAAAAAGACTTCCTTTGGTCACATCCCTTCTCCGCCTTCATCTTTGCAGATGCTGAGACAGTTCCTTTAGGCTTGGAACTGTTCTTGGAGTTTGATGGTCCAGGCTGTGCAGCAGTGGTACACAGTAGATCAGTCTTCTTCTTGTTATTGAGATGAGTTGAACAAGAGCCAGAACTCTTAGCAGAAGAGTTTTAGTTGATGTCTTCAGTCCCTACCACTTTAAACCCTGTAGAGATGAAACCTTGTTTCTGCTTAGAGTCAAGAGTAGTCTTGATCTCTTGAGCCTTCCTTGCCTTTCTTTTGCTCTTTTTGATCAAGTTCTTTCTCATGGACTTGGTCATCACAGTCTTCTTCTTCTCCTCAGAAGGATAGTGGCCCTTCTAGGAATCCTCCTCTTCACTCTTCTCAGAGGAATTCTTCACTATCTCTTCTTCATCCTCTTCACTCATAGGATCTATGAGAGGAAGCTCATCTTCACAAGTTCCACACCTGGAGATCTTACAAACAAGATTGTGTGTGGAGGAGCTATCTCATTTGATCCTAGTCCCTGCCTGTTTTGATAGCACACCTTGTTGTGTAGGGATGAGGATATCATGTTCTTGAAGGTCTCTTCTTCAAGAACACTCTTTTCTTCCATGGCTTTTCTGATCACAAGCTCAGTCTAGCACTCAGTTAACTTGGTTATGAGATCTTTGATTTGAGTCCTAAAATCTATGTGTTCATGTTTTATAATGGAAATGGTTTTCTCAAGGTCCTTTATCTTTAGTTTATAATCATTTTCAGACTATCTAAAATTAGATTTTAAAATGTTTATAGACTCAAGGTCAAATCTCATCTCCAAGTTATAGGACTTGTATCTATTAACTTTAGCAATGCATTCAGGAGTACAGAGATGTTCCAATACATTGGGTTCATCATGATCTGCCATCAGTGCTTGGTTAGGAGAAGCATCGTCCACCTGAAAGCTCCAGTCAAAGCCTCCTTCTTCAATAGCAACAGTAGCCTGCTACTTTGACTTCTCATTATGGAGAGCTTTGTCAGTGTATTCTGGTCTGGACTGTGTTTGGCCACCATTTGTTTTAGGTGCCTTACACTCTCTAGCAAAATGGCCCATCAAGTTGCAGTTGTAACACTTGACTTTGCCTTTATCCAGGCCAAACTTTCCAATGGTTGCATTGCTTGGAAACTTTCTTCCAGACCTCTTGTAGAGCTTCTTGGTTCTGTGAGTGAGAAGAGCCATCTGCTGGACTATTTCCATCTATTCCAGATCATCTGGATGAATACAGTCCAGGTCTTCAAGAGTGAAAAGAGAGTTGCCACAGCTTTCATCAAAAGACACAAAAGCTTGAGAAGAGCTTCTCTCTTGGAATAGGCTTCCTTGAGTGTAGTTCTCTCTTGGTGTCTCTGGGAAGGTGATGAAAGGACCCTTTCGTGAGTTGTCGGGGTAGCATATGAGATGATGTTTGGGTTCTATGCTGTCCCTTTCAACCACATGTAGGGCTGAACCCATTTGATTGTTGGAGTTGCCGGATGAACCTTGCATGTTCATCTCCATCTGGTAGCCACTGAGAATCCCATATAACTCTGTCAGAGTAAGAGTTTTGAGATTTTTAGTTCTCTTGATCACCACACAATAGTGTGTCCATTGCCTAGGAAGTGAGGACATGAACTTCTTTACAATGTCTTTATTCTCAAGAGAAACTCCTCCATCCAGTACGTATCCACAATCTTAACATACCTGAAGTACTGCTGAGTCATGGTTTCACCTGTTTTGAAGGTGAAGTTTTCAAACTGCTACTTCAGGAGATCCTTCTTGTTCTCCTTGGCTTCAGAGGAACCCTCATACATCAGTTTCAGTGCATCCCACAGCTACTTGGCTATTTTGCACTTCCTGAAACCTCTGTACATAGAGTTTGGAAGGGCAGTTTGAAGGGCTGTCATGGCTTTTCTGTCAATCTCTACTCTCTTCCTATCTTCATCAGAGTAGTTAGCCACATCTTTGGGGATCATACCAGCACCAGTAGCAGAATGGGTGCTAGATATGAAAGGTCCATTCTCAATAGACTCCTATATTCTTGAATCAAGAGACCTGATGAAACCTTCCATTCTTAAACACTAGGTGTCAAACTCGTCAAGAGTGATCAGTGGGGACTTGTTCATGGTTCCAGTTTCCATATCAGTCTTGGAAATGGCTGCCATTTGAAAAGTTTAGTATTTGTGTATGTGAGGGATCTTAAGATGGTGAGATCTTATATCAAGAGCCTGAAAAGCTCTCATACCAAATGCAGGATCGTTGAAGGGGGTCAGTTACAACACAAACACAAAGAGGAGATTAACTAAACTTAATCAAATAGTAAACTAGATTAACCAAGGTGAGACACTAAGAACACAAGTAATGTAAGAGACAGAACATAAAGAACACAAGTATATGGTTTTCAAGAATGCAATATATTGCTTTTTCTATGCTCTATTACAAGTGTTACAAAGCATGATTCAAAGATACAAGAACATGAGATACTTATACTACATCCTACAGCTAGCCAGCTATACTTTGAAAGCCAGCAGGATACAATTGACTAGACACAAAACAAAATCAATTATAGAGTCAAAAGGCAGATTGCCTTTTGACTAGTGACTATGACATGCCATATCTCACATCCTTATCTATTACAAAAAGGAAAAAGTACATGGAGTAGAAAGTTACAGACTCAAGACCTCAATGTGCAGTTACCAAAAGCATGGACCTTTTCACCAACTGATGTAAGTTGGTGACCTTATAGAGGTGCAGCGGAAGGTGTCCAGCTTTATGGAAAAGTACATCAGATAAAGCATGTGTTAAAAGTCTTCAGAAGAAATCTGTCTTCATGAGTTGAAGCTTCGGAAGACTTTGTCTTTGAGGCTTCAGAAGACTTCATATTTGGCTTCGGAAGATATTGGTCTTGGCTTCGAAAGATTTCACACTTAGAGTGTTTTCTGTTGCATGTGTAAAACTTCCTAAGCATTCTTCTTCAATGCACTTGTGCAACATCTAGGATAGACATTGGATGTTTAGGTTGCATCAGCCTCTTTATTAATCTCTACAGTTTACAAAGGTGTTGATGGGATAAACATGCCGATTATACATATGATGTTTTAAAGTCGATCCCATACCTGTAGAAGTTTCAAAGGGTTGCAATTGTCCAAAAATTGACTACCTAGTTAACTTAAATAATGGGATAAAGGTCACCTAACCACTATTAAAATGTAACGTTGGATTCTAGAATTTTAAAATTGTGTAAGATACTTAATATGGGGCTTTAATTATTAAAATATGAACAATATCTAAAATACTAAAATTGAACTTTGTTAAATTTTGTTGATGGCCACCAACAACAATGAAAATAATGATATCCCATCCGCTCACTCACTATCACTAACGACCATTCTCCAAAAGGAGCATCTAAACCATAGTAACTTTATTGATTGGTTTCGAAACATGACAATTGTTCTCAAGCAAGATAAACGATCCTATATTTTAGATGATCCGATTCCCGATCAACCTAATGAGGAGGATGAGGAGGCCTATAATAATTGGGTGAAATACACTGAGGACTCGGTCCAAGTGTCTTGCATCATGTTGGCAAGTATGATTCCGGATCTCCAAAAGGAGTATGAACATCATGGAGCATATGACATGATTACCCAGTTGAAGGAAACATTCCAACAACAAGCAAGGGTAGAGCGCTTCGAAACGGTTCGAGAACTTCATGCATATCGTATGGATGACACCTAATCTGTTTCATCTTATGTACTTAAGATGAAAAGCCATATCGACCGCCTCGAAAGGCTGAATTGTCCATCGCAAAAGAGTTGGCTACGGATTTGATCCTCAACTCTTTGTCAAAAGGTTTGACAACTTTGTCATGAATTATAACATGAACGGGTGGGACAAGAACATAAGTGAGCATCAATCTATGCTCAAAACTACCAAGGTGGCCATGGGTAAAAGGGTTTTACCCATTCTCACCATCAATGAATGTGGGAACAAGAAGAGGCCTCACCCTCCACCCACGGAAAATGTTGCCAAGGGTAAGGGGCACGTTAGGGGAAAGGGAAAGGGAGTGGTAATAGCACCACCACCAAAACCAACAAAGAAGAAGCAAAAGGTTGCTTCGAATGACCCATGCTTTAAGTGTGGGGGGATTTGACATTGGGCAAGAAATTGTCTAGTCCATCTCAAAGAGTTGCAAGCTAAGAGGGATGCCGGGCAAACCTCAGGTACAATTTTCATGATTCATATTGATCTAAATTTAGTATCCTCTAACAGATGGGTATTGGATACCGGATGTGGAACTCATATTTGCAACTTATTGCAGGGGTTCAAAAGAACTAATAACTTCAAGAAAGGGGATGTTAGTCTCTACATGGGGATTGGGGCAAAAGTTCAAGTTGAAGGCTGAGGGGACTACATCTTGAAGCTTCCAAATGGTTTGGAATCAATTTTGAACAATATTTTGTATGCTCCTAGTTTGACTAGGAACATTATTTCTATTACCTAATTAAGACAATATGGTTATGTTTTGACATTTATTGAAAACGAAATTCATGTTTCTTTAAATGGCATATTTTATTTTAAAGCTAAACCTATTAGTGGTATTTATGAATTGGTTCATAAAAACACATTATATGATAGCTCATTGTACAAAACCACCACTAAGAAACTCAAATTGGATTTGAGTGATACCTATCTTTGACATTGCCGTCTTGGTCATATAAACAAGAAGCGCATACAGACACTTCAAAATAACGGTCTTTTAAAAGCAAGTGAATATGATTCATTTGATGTATGTGAATCTTGTTTACAAGGTAAAATGACTAAGGCACCTTTTAGTGGCAAATCCGAATGGGTAAAAGATTTATTAGGCATCATACGTTCGGATGTATATGGTCATTTTAAGCCAATGACTAGGTATCATGAAAGATACTTCATTACCTTTACCGATGACTATAGTCGATATGGTTATGTGTACTTGTTAAGACACAAAGATAAAGCCTTTGAAATGTTCAAAATCTTCCAAAATGAAGTAGAAAATCAACTCAACAAGAAAAATAAAAATTATCTGCACCGATAGAGGAGGTGAATACCTAAGTGATGCTTTTAGAGATCATCTTAGAAGTTTTGGTATTGTCTCATAACTATCTCCACCTGGAACGCCACCACATAATGGTGTGTTCTAGCGGAGAAATCAAACTCTATTGGATATGGTTCGATCTATGATGGCTAGAAGCTCTGTTGCACCCTGAAAGGATCATACATGCCAACTCAATTGGTGAATTGATGATTATTTAGCTGGAATCCCACAAGTCCAAGATGCAATGCAGATGATGAAATACAAGAAAAATAAAAAAGTATTATCTTCCACATTAGTTAATGCGGAAGACAAAAATCTGAGGCGGACAAGTGTTTACTCTTCCACATTGACTAATGCGGAAGACACAATACTTATGCTGAACAAGATACTCTTCCGCATTGACTAATGCGGAAGAACAAAAGAATATACGGACAAGACTTTGATCATCCGCATTGACAAATGCGAATGACCAACCAAATGCGCACAAGTATTTGTTCATCCACATTAACCAATGCAGATGACCAACTTACTAATGCTGATGATCAGGTGGAAATGCTGATCAAGATTATCTCATCCGCATTTGTCAATGCGGATGAACAAGCAGAGATGCGGATCAAGACTTAGACTAGTTTCTGATGTAATAGGTCAGGGGTAGTTTAGTCATTTTGTAAAGGCATCTTGTCTTGTCTATAAATAGAATAGTTTACCTCGTACTGAGGTGACGGTTGACAGATAGAGTATTTTGTTGTAATTATTCTTTGTAATTTGTCAACATTCATATATCAATACAAACAAAATTTACGAGTATTTTTCTTGCTTGATTATTCTTCAATTGTTTGTTTCCGCCACTCGATCGTTGACTTGATTATCATATTCGATTCTCAGTAAGAATATCACTCTTACTAAATCCCAGTCAATTGATATCAAAGCTTTGGCTCTCGATTCTTTTTTAGATCTGCGCACAGACTGAATAGAACTCGATTGATCTGATAATCAAGTTGCTAGTAGTAGATATCATCATCTCTACTTAGCAAACATCAAGAATACTCCTGTCAAACAGCAAGAACACTCATTCTGACCTCAATAGAACTGCTTGAACAAGTTGGACTCATCAAACATAATCAATCTTAAAATCAACTAAATCTATACTTACACAAATCAACATGGATTCTAACAGTTACTCTGAATTAGGTCATACACCTAAACCACCTATGCTTAAACACAAATCTGAGTTTAAAAAATGGAGAATTCGGTTTAGAAATTATATCACAGGTGTAGATCTTGACTTTTGGATCTCAATATGTAAGGGTCCACATATTCCTATTACTTTATCAACAGCTCAAGCTGCACTGTACAAGACTGCTAGAATACCATTGAAGACCTAACTTTGGATGAAGATGATTATAAGAAAATCAAAATTGATCTTAAAGCATACTCTATTTTGACCCAAGCACTCAAAATGGATGTGCTAAAAAGATTGGAAAAATATGGAACTGCTAAAGCTGTTTGGGATGCTCTCAAAATTATGTGTGAAGGTAGCAGTGAAGTTGTTGAAATTAACAAAGACAAGCTGCTCAATCAGTATGAAACCTTCCATCACACCAAAGGAGAATCCATATCAAAACAACTGCACAGATTTGTACAGTTGGTCAATGACTTGGAAATTATGGGTGTGACATACAACATTAAAGAACTCAACAAGAAAATGCTTCACAGTCTGCCTGAAAGTTGGAAGCAAAATGTCACAATGCTGAAAAATACTCTTGATCTTGAGAGTACCACTCTAGACATTATGATAGCCAAGATTGAAGCTGTGGAACTTGATGAACGAAGCAGAAATCTGAGCAGGCCAAGAGTGATTGAAGCCTACAAATTCCATTCAGAATCACATTCTGTTGAAAATGCTTTCATCACAGAGGAAGATGACTTCATCTCATCAAGAGATCAACTGAACAATACTGGGTTCATTGCATCTCCATCATTCAATCACCATTCAACTTCAGCACAAGCTCCAAAAGTCTCAACTGCACCTACATCTCTCTAGAAGACTTAAAATCAGAAGAGCAAAAGGCAACCTACAATGCCTTTGTTGCAAGTTTTGAAGCATATCTTGGGGGAAGACTCACTTTTGCCCATTTAATACAAGAAGATTTAGAAGAATTAGATCCTGATGATGTTGAGGAGATGGATCTACAGTGGCAAATGGCAATGATTGCCATGAGAGCAAAGAAATTCTTCAGAAAAGGAAGAAAATTAAGCGTGAATGAGAACACAAAGCTTGGATATGACAAATCCAAGGTAAAATGCTTCAACTGTGGAATGAATGGCCATTTCTCAAGAGAATGCAATGCTCCTAAAAGAACCAACCATTCAAGGAACTCTCCTGGTCAATCATCCTCACAGCCCAATTCAAGTTATCACCCAACCAATCATCAACAGCAGTACCATCATTCTCATCATCAACAAACATACCAGAATCAACCACAGCTGACAAATCAAGCCCATGCAAGCAGTCAGCCTTCTGCCAGTGCCCTTGTGATCAAACAAGATGGGATAAGTGACTGGAGTGTGTATGCTGAGGAAGTCAAGCCTCAATTCCAGAATCATGCTATCATGGCTCATATCAATGATGGACCATCTGCAATGCCTACTGAGGTAAAAACTAACCTTTGTAGTGAGAAATGCATAAATGAATTTCAAGAGTATAGAGAACACAATCATAAACTGGCAGATAAAATAAAAGAAGAAAAAATGAAGTCAGAAATGATGAAGAGAGAACTAAAAAGTTTTGAAATCAAAATCAACTCTCTCATTTCTGACAAAGAAAAATTGCATGGTGAGAAATAAAATCTTGCAGCTGAAAATGAGCTACTTACTGAAAAGTTAGCTCAAGCTAAAGCTCAACAATCTATGACTGAAGTGAAACTTGAAAAGTTTCAAATGTCTTCAGTCAAGCTGCAAGAAATGCTGGATTCACAAAAGGATCCAAAGGACATGTCAGGGATTGGGTACAATTCATGTCCTCCACCATACAATGACAATTACACTGTCATGCCTGACTCTGTATCACTCTCTGAATCAATGAATCTAAAATTATGGAACCTAAATCAGAAGTGAAACAAGTGACAAATCCTCAAAACAAACCTGATGTTTATTTTGAAACCAATGAGGACAAAATCAAGTTAGGACACCCAATCAAAATCAAAGAGTGTTCAGACAAGATAGTGATTGTGAAAAAACCATCAAGCCCTGTAAAAGCAATTGTACCTTTTATAAAATTCATACCATCTGTTTTACAAGGGAAAAAGAAATATGTCAAAATAGTGAAACCCACTACTGAGAGTAGTTCTGATAATGAGATTGTATCTCCACAAAATTCAAGCAAATCAGAAAAGGTTTCACTGAAAAAGAAACCAACTATAAACTGAGTTCAACACACAAAACTTCATCAGACCCACAGTCATCCAAATAAGGTAGGGAGTTGGGTTTGATATCTGTAATAAAGAACATGTTGACCAGTTTGAGAAAGAGGTAAGAAGTAGGTTGAAAAAACAAAAACAGCCCAGACAAATGAACAAGAGTAGTATTGTGAAACAATCTACAAAAGGGCTGATTCTAACTCATCACCTAAAGAAAAGAAAGTGACACATCAAAAGAAACTATCAGTTGAGTCACTCAAAGAAAAATCTGATTCAAGAAACAAACAAATGTATTGTGATATTTGTGACATGTTCAATCACAAGACAGATAAATGCTTCTTCAATCAATATTGTTCTATCTGTGATATGAACAATCACTCCACCAAAAATTGCTATTTCAACAAGTATTGTTCAATCTGTGATATGAACAATCACAATACATTTGATTGTTACTTCAATCAGAAGGGGTTGAGAATTCCACAAAACAAGCCCATCTCAACAACATCCACTTGATGCATTCTGTCAAACATCATCCTCATAATAATCAATCTAGGACTTCTAGATCAACAAATGTCAGAAATAACTCAAAGGATATAAGGAAGGGTCAAAGAAATCATCTCACAATGAAACACAAACATGACCTTCCGAAGCAAAAATCAACTTTTGATAATGAAACTCGAGCTAAATTTTTACAAAGAAATAGAAACCAACGATTTCATTATTCATCTAAATCCTCAGTAGATGTAGATGAGATAACTCAACCAATTCATTACGAAAAATCTCTCAAAACACCTTCATCTAAATCACCATTCAGAGGAAATGCCAGGAGGTGACTATCATGAATAGGAACGGAAACCCAAGACCATCATGGCTTGGGTTCCTTATTCTAATTAGTTCTTTTTGTTTGTAGGTTCATCCACACAGGTCTAATTGGTATGTAGATAGTGGATGCTCCTGACACATGACTGGAGATCGTTCCCTCCTTCATGATTTCAAGTACATACAAGGGACTACTATGGCATTCAGTGGAGATTCAGAAGGTGGTAGGATTACAGGAGAAGGATCTGTGACAAATGGGATGCTGAGCTTTGACAGAGTGAATACTATGAACAACTGAATTTCAATCTGCTAAGCGTGTCTCAGATCTGCGACATAAAATATTCCACTCACTTTACAGACACTCACTGCTACATACTGAAACCTAGTTTTCAGATTCCTGAAGAATGGGTTATCTTAAAGACTCCGAGGAAGAATAATACCTATGTCTTAAACCTGTGTTCTGCGTCACCCAAGGAAGAAACATGTCTTTTGTCTAAGCATCATTTGATGAGTCACAACTTTGGCATAGACATTTGGGGCACACTAACTTTAAAATATGAACAAGTTAGTCAAAGGAAAACAACACAAATCGTCTCACAAAACCAAGCTAGTGAACACTAACAATACTCCATTGAAGTTACTTCACATGGATCTCTTTGGACCAACTCATGTAATGAGTATGGGAAAGAAACAATATTGTTTAGTGATCATTGATGACTTTTCTCGATTTACATGGGTGTTCTTCCTACTTCATAAAAATTAAGCATCCCAAATCATTCAAGAATTTATCACTAAAATTGAAAATCAACTTGATCTCAAAGTCAAAACAATAAGAAGTGATAATGGTATAGAGTTCAAAAATGAAAATATGAGTTCTTTTTGTGCAACCAAAGGCATTGCTCATCAATTCAGTGCAGCTAGAACTCCTCAATAAAATGGGGTAGCTGAAAGGCGAAATAGAACACTGATTGAAGCAGCAAAAACCATGCTAGCCGATGCTAAACTGCCAATCACCTTCTAGGCAGAAGCAGTTAACACATCGTGCTTTGTGCAAAATCGAACTCTGATTGTTAAAGAAAGTAACATGACACCTTATGAACTGATATTTCAAAGGAAACCATTCATTGGATTCTTCAAATCATTTGGTTGTCCAGTCTCAATATTAAACACCCGTGATCATTTGGGAAAATTTTCATCTAAGTCTGATTTATTCTTCCTTCTCAAAGGCTTATAGAGTGTTCAATCCTAGATTGAACATTATTGATGAATCCACAAATGTTCAATTCAAGGAACATTCGTTTCCCAAATCTACAAATGGTCCTAATTGGTTGTTTGATATTGACACTTTTACTAAATCATTTGACCAATTTCACTTGTCTGATGCAGGAAATATACATTCAGGTGACACCTCATCAAATGTAGAAAGAAGAGAAAATTATCCATTAATCCCACCTACATCTGATGAACATATGAATGAAGATATTCCTTTTCAAGCTGATCCGATCAGACACTTGTCACAAAACGTTTGATTGTTTCTTCTAAAAAAGGTCCCAACATGGTACCATCTCACTCAAATGACTTGTCACATGATATCAAAAATAAAAAAAAAGCTTCTCATCCAGAAGAAACTCAAGGTACTTCAAATGATGCAAGCAACCTCAGTGCTGCTGAAGATGTAGCAGTTACTGAAACAGAAATTGACAATCTTCATAATTCAACAACAATACAAGATGATTATGCCTCTGACCATAATGAACTGAATGTCTCCAATCTTCATGTAACTATTGCGGGTGACATCATTCCCACCTCAAGAATACACAAGAATCATTAGTTGAAACCATTATTGGTGATCTTAATGAGAGGGTGACAAGAAGCAAGTCAAGTATTGCAAACATCTGTTTGTTCTCATGCTTTCTATGTCAAACAGTTTCTAAAACATCAAAGAGGCGCTTCAAGACAATAGTTGGATTGAAGCAATGCAGGAAGAATTGCTCCAATTCAAAAAACAAGAAGTATGGCAGCTGGTAGATCTTCCCAAAGGACAATACCCTATCGGTACCAGATGGCTTTACAGGAACAAGACTGATGATAGAGGGATAGTCATCAGAAATAAAGCAAGACTAGTGGCACAGGGATACACTCAGGAAGAAGGAATTGACTACGACGAGGTGTTTGCTCTTGTTGCCAGACTAGAAGCAATCAAATCTTTCTCGCATATTCTGCGTCCATGAAATTTACTGTTTATCAAATGGATGTAAAGTGTGCCTTCTTGTATGGAAAGATTGCTGAAGGTCTATGTAAGTCAACCCCTGGCTTTGAAGATCCAGATTTCCCTCACAGAGTGTACAAGCTCGACAAAGCTCTGTATGGTCTTCATCAAGCTCCAAGAAAGTGGTATGAGACTCTATCATCCTTTCTTCTTGAACATGGGTATGAAAGAGGAAAGATTGATCAACTCTCTTCAGAAGAATAAGAGGAAAAGACATTGTGTTAGTCCAGATCTACGTGGATGACATTATATTTGGCTCAACAAACAACAACTCTGCAAAGAATTTGAAGATCTTATGCATTCAAAGTTTCAAATGAGTGCTATGGGGGAACTCACATTCTTTCTGGGAGTGCAAGTCCAGCAAACAGCAGATGGAATCTTCATCAATCAATCAAAATAGTAGAAACCATGCTGAAAAAATTCCACTTTGCTGACTGTCAGTCTATCAGAACTCCTGTAGATACTAAAGTGAAGATTGGACCTGACCCTGAAGGCAAATCAGTGGATCAAACTCACTATCGATCAATGATAGGTTCACTTATGTATCTAACAGCCAGTAGGCCTGACATTATGTTGGGTGTTTGTGTGTGTGCTAGATATCAAGCTGATCCAAAAGAATCACATGTGAACACAGTCAAGAGTATTCATATCTGAAGGGCAAACAGCTCTCGGATTATGGTATCCAAAGGAAGGAGAATTTAATCTCTGCCTACACAGACAGTGATTATGGAGGATGCAACTTCAACAGAAAATCCACTTCTGGCGGTTGTCAATTTCTTGGTCCCAAACTAGTATCCTGGCAATGCAAAAAGCAGACAAATGTGTCTGTGTCCACAGCCGAAGCTGAGTATATTGCTGCTTCAGCATGTTGCTCTCAAGTTCTCTGGATTCAAAACCAGATGCTTGATTATGGTTTTAACTTTTTGCATACACCAATTTCTATTGACAACACAGCTGCTGTCTTTATAACTAATAATCCAGTTCAGCACTCAAAAACAAAACATATTGAAATTAGATATCATTTTTTGAGAGACTGTGCTGAAAAGGGTTTAATCAAATTGATTCAAGTACCAACAGAAAATCAATTAGCTGATTTGTTTACCAAGGCATTTGAACCTAGTAGGTTTGAATTTCTGGTTCAATCAATTGGCATGATTAACCTTGAGTAAAACTTTGAAAAACATCAAAATATTTTAAAACATCAGAAAAACCACAAAAAGAAATCAAGTCTTATGAAGAAAAGAATCTTGGGAAATGATATAATTACAGTCGTTATATCATTCACTGTGCTTAATTTCAAAATGTAAAAGACTGAAATGACTTACCAGATATGTTGGTAGGTCAACTTGGAAGAAAAGATACATGCAGTGATGAATTAAAGACATATTCAATTGTGAAACACTCATCACAAGTACAGGTATGTATTGGCTTATCTGAATGCATGTGTGTGTAGTAACCTAAACACACAGGTAATGATACTTTATGAATCTCTTTCACCACATCATGTTTCATCTTTGTTTTGCTGAGCAAAAACCTGATGAAACTTGCACATAGTGCAGATGTCATGATCCAAAAGATTCCAATGTGGAACACATCCAAAATTGGATGAATCAACAAAATAATACATTCCAAGTGAATGATCAAAAGAATCCTATCATGGATCACCTTCCAAAGTGAAGTGAAAAGAATCCCAATATGGATCAACATGAAAAAGATCAAATTAAAAGATCCCAATGAGGATCAGTGAATATGAGATTTCATGACTTAAGTAACCTGGTAAGAAAAGTTGTGACAAAGTTCTACCATGCATTGTATAAGGAGGGTTGATCATTCCATGCTTATGTGTGTGAGGTACACACTGAATAATAAATCAAACAAAACATGATAAAAGTCATTTGCATCAAAATATCAACCAGGTATGAACTTAAGAGGACAAACATACCTTCAATCTTCAAGTTCATAATCATGTCCATTTAATTATAAAGGATGCACATGTGTAATGTAAGATTGATATGATCCCAACAAAGAGATTTTTCTCTTCATTATTAATATTAATCAAAAATTTATTCAAAAATTTTAAAATCTTTAAAGTTTCTCTCCACATATGGACATAAACTTTAGGGGGAGTAATTTAAAATTTTTGAGTAAGTTCAAATTTTTGTTTATTAACTCAACTTTGAAAAAAAAACAAAAGAATTTTAGTTGGTGTTGTTGCAATAAGTCAACCATTATATCTCAGCTTATGCAGATTCTTAGAAGCATGATAAGCCCAAGATCTGTCAAAATTGGGAAACTTGTATTTGTTGTAACATACAAGTCAATCCAAGCAAAAATTGACAACTCCAACAGCCAACTTCATAAGAAAAATCAATCAAGGACACCTCTTCATAAGATGAATAATCAATTCAATCACATTAACTTTTGATTTAGTTCAAAAATAATGCAGGTAAGTGCATTAGTTAATGCGGGTGAAGGTAACCCATGCATATAACTAATGCGGGTAACAATATTTTTTAAGTGCAACCAATGCGGACAATGATTTTACTCTACCGCATTAGTGTGTGAAGTAAATGTAAGTTTGCTCTACCGCATTTACTACAACTCAAATGCGGACAACAATGTCAAGTTTAACTTCCGCATTTGCAACAGTAACCAATGCGGACACCAAAAAAATCATTTTAACTTCCGCATTTGCAACAGTAACCAATGCGGACAGCCAAAATGTCAAGTTTAACTTCCGCATTTGAACAGTAAAATGCGGACAGCCAAAATTTCAAGTTTAAACTTCCGCATTTGCAACAGTGCACAAATGCGGGTAGAATAAAATCAAACGCATTTGTAACAGTAGAGTAATGCGGACAGTCAATCAAGAATTAAGTCTTCCGCATTAGCTACAGTCACAAATGTGGATGACCAAAAGTAGTCAAATGCGGACTGTCAAGTCAAAAGTTTGTCTTCCGCATTAGCTACAGCCACAAATGCGGATTACCAAAATCAAAAATTAACCTTCAGCATTTGCTACAGTGTTGACTGTATATGCTTGTAAACTTGTAAAATTTTTCAAGTTGTATTATTTGACTATTTAAAGAATTTGAACAGGTCATTTAATACTTTTCAAATTTGAGAGAACTTATAGTGAGATGAGCGTAAAACTACAGTACACCACCATCGTTCATCATCATCATCACAAACATCAAAGATTTTGTTGTGTTTCATCGTTTAGCATTCTTGTCATCGATTCAAAACAGCAGTTATTTCGAAGATAAGGTATAACTTCAACAGATTTTGAAACCAAAACCTAAGTCTCGAACGCTACCCTAAATTGAACGATGAACCAGAAAAGTATTGAAGAACACCAAAATCTAATCATTAAGTGATGTAACACACATTTTCGATGTCAATAACATGTAAACTGATAGGAATTCAACAATATTGAAAACCATGAGAACCATGTTTACTGAGAAACTAGAGCAATGTGAAAAGAAAAGTGTGAAACAAATCAAAGTCAAAATTAAAGTCAAATTGTGAACTAACACACATGTCTCTTGTGCAGATTACATGGCAAACCTCACATGGAGCAAGCTCCATAACGTCAGCGGTTATCTAAACCCTGATGTGCCTGAAGCAAAGGTCTCAGAGATATGATAAGATTCCTATCTACCACAAGGGTAGCATATGCTATAACAGTAAGACCACAATCTATGAGAATCCCATCCGGTCTTTCTGGGAATCAGCTGAAGTAGTTGAAGAAAATGGAGTGAAAACTCTTACTGGCAAATCAACACTGAACTACACTGAGGATCACAGAAGAATCAGTTAGAAGATGTCTTCAATTCAATGACAATGCAGATGATCCTCTTGAATTGGATGATGAGGAGATAACCACATTTTTCTCTGAAATTGGTTATGAAGGGAGCTATGAAGCCAAACAGATAGTCAAAGGATTAGTGGATCTGCCCTGGAGATTCCTAATTCATATGTTCCAACATTGTCTATCTAAAAGGAAAACAGGATGGAATGACATTCCAGTCCTCACATCTTCTTCCATATGTGCTCTCTACACTAACAGAAGATTTAACATGTCAGCATATGTATTCAATGGCCTAATCTCAAACATTCAAGAAGGTTGAGATACAAATTTTTAATGTACCCCAGACTTTTTCAATGTCTAATCAATGAAACATTTCATGACATTGCTAATAAAGGACCAGTACTTAATATTCCTCATTATGATGCAAGATCCTATAAGTACATCAAAAAGAAGGACCCAAGGAACTTCTACAGTGGTGCCCCTTCACCCCTTCTTCCTTGGATGTTTGAGCAAATACACCAAGCAGATCAAGCACAACCACCTCCACAACCACCTCCACAACCAATACCACAACAAATACCACAACCAATACCATCCCCTATACCACAACCAATAGCTCAACCATCACCTTTACCCTCACCAATACCATCACCTTTACCTTCACCAATACCATCATTTCCTTCACCACAACAAACACCACCTATGATCACTCAACCTACACCTACATCACCACATCATCAATCTCCTATATCACCACACCAATCTCCTATTCCTCCTTACTAACCATTACCATCACCAATTGATCACCCTGCTGAACCAGAAGGATCAGCAAGTGCATCCAAATCATCTTCTAATGAGGAGGATCATCATGATCAAACCAGAGCTATGAATGAACCTTCTAAGGCTGCTCCTTCTAAGAGCTATGTTCAATCAAACATCAATAGGCCTGATGAAAAGGAAAAATTAATAACTGATTTGCTACTCAAAGTAGAAAGGATGGAAAGAACACTAAACAGGAGAGCGGGAATTATAAATGATAGAATTCTAGAACTCGATGAGAAAGAAGGAGAATTGAAAGAGCTCAAAGAAAAACATGCAGTTGAAAGAATGGAACAAGCCAAATAGATCGAAAATCTAAAAGCTGCATTGAAACACTCAAGAGAAGAAGTGAGTGGTCATATAGACACTCTTGAAATACAAACTATAGCCATGGAGGAACAAGAAAACATCATAGAGGAACAAGCTAATATCATCTCAAAACCGGAAAAGGAGATCGAGAGCAAGAACAAAAGAATATCTGAGCTTGAAATGATGATTAAAAGAACTGATGAGAAGGATGATGATGAAAAAGAAGAACAAAAGAATGATGATGATAATGAAGAACAACTGGATGATGAAGTGAAACTGAGATTAAAGACCAAGATTAGACATGGTAGTGTATTCTGGAAACACTGACCACTCAGACTCAGAAAAAGGTGAATTTGAAGAACTTTTCAGTGCTTTGGATAGTTTTGCTTCTAAACAATTCAGCATTGATGATGATTTTTGGGAATTCATTAACAATCAAAGAACTGAGGCAGAGCCTTTTGTATTCATTCCTAAATCGCCAGTGCCATTGGAAAAGGAATTGTCGCTACAAATTGTCCCTGCCATATCATTCACAGAAGAACAAAAAAAGGAACTAAGAGAAAAATATGAACAAGAAAGGAAAGAAGAAACTATACATGAACAAAGTGAAATGAAGGATCAAGAGCCAAGCACACCTGAAAGGGTCCCTGAACCAAAAGATCAAGCTGAAACCTCTAGCCCACAACTTCAAAATTAGTCATGAAAGAGGAAGTATTTGGCAGAAAAGGCTAAAGGCAAGAGGCCAATAACTGAAAAAGAACCGTCAAAGAAGCAAAAAGATGACCCAAGAAGTTTAGGAGCAATTGCTGAATTTTTGGAAGAACATGAGCAGGCAGAAGCTCAGTTGAAAAAATTGACCAGAGCAATTGATTGGAAGAAGGAGAAATTGCTGATGAAGATGATGTGTTAAAGGATGTTCTCATGGATAGTCCTCTTAAAGAAGAACAGTCAGTAGAAGAAATGGTAACCAAAGCTCAAACTGATGACTTGATGATTAAAGCCATGTTCTTGATCAATCAAGGCTATGATCCTGATGAAGTGTTTGCAATGACGTATGAGAAAATGAAAGAAGAGGAAGAGAAAGTGAAGTTGTTGCTTGATCCAACTATAGACACCGACTATGAGAAGACAATGTCAAAGGACACTCCAATACTCAAAGACTCATCCATAAAGAAACCCACAAGGTATGAAGTTCCACTGCCAAGGAGGGATCCTCTACAAAAGCTTTCACAAATGAAGAAATCAACCTCATCCCATGAATCATTATTTCCTGATACTTATAACATGTCTGATAAGGAAATGAAGGAATACCTTTCAAGTCAGGGATTCACAAAAAGAAAGATTGCAAACATGAAGACAAATTCATTAAGGGCTGCCACACTTTAATTAATCAATGAAACGAAAGACAAACTCAAGAAACTGGAAGAAGAGTTGACAAAAACCAAACCAAGAAACAGAATGTCAGCTGAACACATGCTTCTGAACATGAAAGATCAAGAACTACTTGCCCCAGTACTCCATAAATATCCTGAATGGTTTGTAGAACCATCTCAGTTGAAGCTGCAGGAAGGACTAACCACTGCTGAACTGATCAGAGGGGTATTTACTCCAAAAGGGAAAACAGATCAGAAGATAATAGCATGGAAGTATGATAGCACCTAGAACATGTTCATGGTGAAGAGAATCTCAGGGCTAGTACAATTCTTCACAGAGTACTCTGCTCTGGTAAATGCCCTTGAGATTCATGATTTGAAGGAACTAGCTCAACTTGAACTGATCAATCATGCAGCTATGTTCAGGGGATATGAACTTGAGAATATACTTAAGATGTTCAGAAGGACAAACAACTTCAATTCATTAAAGACAATTTGCTTAAGAAAGGATAAAACATTTGTCAACCCCCTGGAAAAGAAGAAAAAGGAGGAAGCAGAAGAAATAGCATTCCTTGAGTTGAAGGTGAAGCCAACTGAGTCTTTAAAGAGGAAAGTAGTGTCTGGTACTCATTCTTCCATTCCTATCTCAAATATGTACTATGATGAGAAAACATATGAGCTGGTGATAGAAAGGAAGTAGGGAGGAAAAGAAGGAGCTGATATTAGACTCTTCAGTGGATATGAAGTGAGACTACTTGATGAATCATACATCCACTACATAAATACCAAGCACTTTAGGGAATTAAACAACAAATTGGGTGAACAAGACTTGCACTTCTTTTTGAAATGCATCAAGTTGTTGAAACTGGCCTATGACAGAATAAAGATTAAAAGAGATAAAAGAAAGAAGAAGAAAACACCACTGCAACTTGGAAACATTGTTAAGCTTGAAGTAGATGTGGGAGGGAGTTTATTGATTCACAGAGATGGTCTTTCAACAATTTCCATATGGGAACCGATTTCTCTGAAAAAGTTACCAATGGATGCCATCTATAACATGAGCAAAATGAAAATACATGTGCTGAGTAGAGACAGGATGCCCGAAGCTACTGATTTTGTAAACATGATTAAGGCCATTCTGGATCCCACCAAAGCAGCATTCATACTACCTTGTGAAGTCCTATTTGAATCTTCACAACATCAATCACCTCCTAAACATTGAGGAAAACTAGGTTGTATAATCCTTAGGGGGAGTATTGTTGCACCCTGAAAGGATCATACATGCCAACTCAATGGGTGAATTGATGATTGTTTAGCTGAAATCCCACAAGTCCAAGATGCAATGCATATGAAGAAATACAAGAAAAGTAACAAGTATTATCTTCCGCATTAGTTAATGCGGAAGACAAAACTCTTATGCGGACAAGTGTTTACTCTTCCGCATTGACTAATGCGGAAGACACAATACTTATGCTGAACAAGATACTCTTCTGCATTGACTAATGCGGAAGAACAAGAGAATATACGGACGAGACTTTGATCATCCGCATTGACAAATGGGGATGACCAACCAAATGCGCACAAGTATTTGTTCATCCGCATTAACCAATGCGAATGACCAACTTACTAATGCTGATGATCAGTGGAAATGCTGATCAAGGTTATCTCATCCGCATTTGTCAATGCGGATGAACAAGCAGAGATGCGGATCAAGACTTAGACTAGTTTCTGATGTAATAGGTCAGGGGTAGTTTAGTCATTTTGTAAAGGCATCTTATCTTGTCTATAAATAGAATAGTTTACCTCGTACTGAGATGACGGTTGACAGATAGAGGATTTTGTTGTAATTATTCTCTGTAATTTGTCAACATTCATATATCAATACAAACAGAATTTACGAGTAATTTTCTTGCTTGATTGTTCTTCGATTGTTTGTTTCCGCCACTCAATCGTTGACTTGATTATCATATTCGATTCTCAGTAAGAATATCACTCTTACTAAAACCCAGTCAAGCTCATTACCTCTATCATTTTGGGGTTTCCTTTTCTCTCTGCGGCCTGTATCCTGAATATGGCCCCAACCAAGAAAGTGGAAACGACACCTTTTCAAATATGGCATGGAAGGGTTCCATCACTATCATATTTAAAGGTATGGGGTTGTGAGGCTTATGTTAAGACTCCCCCACCTAAAACAAGTTAGAAGTCGTTCCACTAAGTGTATCTTCATTGGATATCCAAGAGATTCTATGGGATATTATTTCTATGATCCATTAGAACAAAAGGAGTTTGTTGCCAAGAAGGCTGAGTTCTTAGAAGCTAAGTTCCTTATGGAAGGAACTAGCAGTAGAACTGTGGAGGTTGAGGAAGATCAAGAACCACAAACCGCTACATGTTTGGTTGACACTATCACTCAACATGAGGATGTTGAGGATGATCAAGTGGTTGATCAATACACACAAAACGTTCGCAGATCTAGTAGAATTAGTAACCCACCTGAAAGATATGGATTTTTCGTAGATGGATGCTATGTGGTAGATTCTGATGAACAACCACTTATCGTGACGCAATGTCCAATTGGATTGTGACAAATGGCTTGAAGCCATGAACGTTGAGATGCAATCCATGTATGACAACCAATGTGGGACTTGGTTGAACCACCTCTTAACTCCAAGATAGTTGGAAGTAAGTGGGTTTTCAAGAAGAAAACTGATATGCATGGAAACTTGGATACTTATAAATCTAGACTTGTAGCAAAATATTTCACCAAGCTCAAGGGGTTGATTATGATGAGACCTTCTCGCCAGTTGCAATGCTAAAGTGTATTAGGATATTATGTTCCATAGCTGCTCATTATGATTATGATTTTTGGCAAATGGATTTCAAAACCACTTTCCTAAATGGATATCTTGAGGAAGATGTCTATATGGTTTAACCTAAAGGTTTTGTCGATCCAAAACATCCTAACAAATTATACAAGTTAAAGAAATCAATCAATGGATTGAAGAAAGCATCAAGAAGTTGGAATCACCATTTTGATGAAGAGATAATCAAGTTTGGGTTCATCAAAAACGCTGATGAAGCATGTGTACATAAGAAAGCTAGTGGGAGCATCATCACTTTCCTAGTATTGTATGTCGATGACATTTTACTATTTGGAAATGACATTCCAACCTTGGAAGGTGTTAAAACCAGGCTTGGAAACTGTTTCTCTATTAAGGATCTTGGTGAAGCCACCTATATTTTGGGAATAAAGATCTATAGGGATAGATGAAGGCAGTTGATAGGTTTGAATCAAAGTGCATACATTGATAAGATCTTGAAAAGGTTCAAGATGGAAAACTCTAAGAAAGGTACATTACCTTTCAAAGAGGCACGATGTTGAGTAAGACTTAATGTCCAAGCTCAAAAGATGAGCAAGACAAAATGAAGGGAATCCCGTATGCATCTGCCATAGTAAGTCATTTACTCAGAACGTTCGTAGTCGTTCATACTTATGGGAACAAGTATGAAGGTAAGACTATTATGAACTTGGATTGGTAGATATTCATTGGATGAATATAGAGCAAAAGGTTGCTACCAAACTTCATAGATATTTGTGGGATACAAATATTGGACTGACCTGCATCTCAAATTTACTACATGGAATCTTCCTGATTGATCATAAGTAATTTTTAGTAAAGGCGAATATCATTTGGTATCCTTTGACCTAAGACACAAATTTGGTCTTGATATTTACTAAATATTATACTTGGACTTAGTTCTTCGCTATTCAGAAACATGGCAGTACATAAGTTTGAATTCAGGTATGACATAAGGTAATTGTGAGAGACGTATGTAGTCAAGATGGGATTTGTCCCTCTTATTCGTTGAGACTAAGATGTCTAAGGGTTGATAAAGTTAAATCAATGGAGAATGATCACTCTATGTCTCTAGGATTTAACATGACATCTGTGACAAAACGATAGATGATTGATTTACCTAAAACATTTCGAGTAAGGTACTTGAAGGGGATGATGTTATTGAATGGCAATTAGTCATACGTATTAAGGGTAGTAAACCATTGTTATGCGGTATTTATTGCTTGCATCAATCTTCTATCAATCTTGTGCAAGTGGGAGATTGTTTGATCTTGTATGCCCAAGACACATATAAGATTTATGTGGTTAGTACGTTATGATCCAAGTCGGGTCATACCCAATAACAAGCTAAACAAACACCAATAAATATTTATTTGTTGATGAGATCATACAAATAAATATTGACACCAAATTAGAAAATGGGTTTTCTAAAACTTTGCTTTTGTAAAAGAACAACATTATGTGGATTATTTGTTCATGAGAAATTATTTGTTTCATTATTTAAGTGAGTTAAATAATAACAAATAAAAATGTGTTAATGTTATAAAACTAAAAGGGTTTTTTAATTTTATAAACTTAAGGGTTAAGAATGTAACTTTTTTTATAAAAATTGAAATGGGGGGAAGCGATTTCAAACTAGAATTTTGGCAGCCCTTGTGGCTCTTGGGAATCAAGTTTTGTCTTGGGTTTTACAAGACACAACACAATCTTTCACTCTTCCATCAAACACACACTCTCTCTCACACACACAAGCAAGAAACTCTCTCCAAACACCTCAAAATTTCGGATCCAAGAGGAGAAAAAGGAAGCTGAAAATTTCGGTTTTGTAAGAGGCACAAGAAGAGGGTTCTTGGTGTTGTGCTCCCTAACTAGCTAGGTGTTTGAAGAGCTTGTGGGTATACAAACTTGAGGCTTTCTCTCTTGGGGGCTGGACATTCAAGAGCATCATCATCTTCATCTCATCCATACTTCAACATCTTGTTCTTGAAAGGTAGTTTCAAGAACACCCTATGGTTGTTCTTTTCGTTTTGATAGCATGTCTTTTCACATATATTATTGATCCTTGTTCTTGGGTTTTGTCTTTGGTTAAAATGGTAAAACTTTCAGATTGTTTAACATACTTTAACCACTAATATCCGCTGTGTTTTTGAAGTTTAAATGTTTAAACTTGCTTTGATAAACTTATTACAAAACCCAACAAATGATAATGGCATACGATGAATGAACGAAAGTTAATGAACGAATGATGAAGATAATAATGATATTATCTATGTGTACATATGATGTGTGATCATGTATGAAAGTAAAGAATTGTTTTAAGCGGACGTAAAGTATGTTTTATTTTAAAACTAGAACTTAGAAAGCAACGCTGAATTTTATGTGTTTCAAGTTGGCAGGTAAAGGTTGCTGAGGATGGCACGGGGCGGCTACTTGGCTTACTTTGGATGCATTTCCCTTGTATAATGTTTTTGCATTGTAATGCAAACAAATGATGTTTTGTAACAAATGTTGTATTAATTTGCAAAAGCATTTATAATTAAATAAAATGTTGTTTTTAATGTTTCTACTGCAATGTTTTATTTAAGTTAATGTAAAATATATGTTTTACGTGCGATGATTGACCAACTGTGAGCGTCCAGGGAACAGGGCCTTACAAGTTGGTATCATAGCCAAAGTTTAAGTGAAACGGGTAAATTTTAAAAAAAAACCTAAACTTAAACTGAAAATGGGACGGAAAGGGAAGGGATGCCGATCCAAGTAGCTGTGTGCCATCTGGTATTTTCTTAATGTTAACCGGTATTATGTGCGCATGTTGTGTGGTTTATGTATTGTTAGTAGATTTAGATACTGATGTATTCAGGATAGGAAATGCTTAGGGTATGAAGAGTAAAGTAACTGGCCACTGTAATTAGGGACTTACTATATTTAACATAAACTAAGTTGTTCCCTTGAATGATGGTGTTGGTGTTTGAATCTTATAGTGTTTTTAGAGGATGGCTGGTGGTAGATCATCAAAGGCTTCTCATGGTAGAGGTCGTGGTGGACATGGTGCTGAACCACGGGCCACAAGAGGAATGCCTAAAGCTGAAAAGGTGGTTCATGAAGAACCCAAGACCCCTTATCCAGAGGGCGGAAACAAGAGTGCTAACTTAAGACCCTCAGTGAAGGAGGTTGTGGTAGAGGAGGTGCATCAGGTCATGCAGACAATCTTATGGTCTGTGGTGACTAAAGTGATTAAGGCTGTAAGAGAGCGAGAAAGAAAGGAGAGGAATAGGTCCTCGGAAGGACACGAGCAACCAGAGACTAAGACAGTTCTCTCTGATGATGAGGAAGAGGAGGAAGAGCCTGTGCAGGAGGCGACACGAGGCTGTAACTATGGGGCATTTCAAAGATGCAAGCCCCCAACCTTCAAGGGTAATGGCACTACTGCGGCTGCTCACCAATGGGTGAGAGAGATGGAGGTGGTACTTGATATCAGCGAGTGCCGAGAGGACCAGAAGGTGAAGTTTGCTGCCCACTCATTTATGGACTTGGCTCTGTGCTAGTGGGACAATGTTGTCCAAGCCGAGGATAGTCGGGCAATTAGGAGTATGAGGTGGCCTGAGTTAAAGAAGCTGGTAATTGAGGAGTTTTGTCCTCATAGAGAGATGGATAAGGTGGAAAGGGAATTCCTGCAGCTGGAGGCGGAAACCATGACACATCAGCAATACACCACCAAGTTCAATGAGATGGCCTGGCTGGTGTCGGATCAAGTGAGACCCTTGTCACGAAAGATCAAGAGATATATCCAGGGATTGCCGGTGGATATCTCCAGACACATTATCGTTACCCGACCAAGCACGTTTAGGTCGGCAGTTGACTTGGCGGGGAGGTTGTATGATGAAAGGACCGTGGTGGTGGGTGAAGCCAGCAAGAAAGGTGGTGGTGACCGGAATTGGAGTGGGAAGCGAGTTGGATGTGGTGGGGCCACTCCAAGCAATAAAGGTGCATGGGTGGATGACCGACGTGTGGTCACATCTGGTGCGAGAATGAAGAGGTGTGGCAAGTGTGGAAAGGAGCACATTGGCAAGTGGAGGTTGGGATTGAATGTGTGCTTCAAGTGTGGGAAGCCAGGCCATATGGCAAGAGAGTGCAAAGCATGGAGATGTTTTAACTGTAGCGGGGAGGACCACATAAGCAGAGACTGCAAGAAGCCAAGGGCTAAAGGTTCAAGAATGAAGAAGGCTAGAGGAGAAGGACAGATGGCAAGTGCCAGAGTAGTCATGATGACGCAGGAGAAGGCTAGGACAGACCCTGATGTTGTGTTAGGTAAGTTTCTAGTAAACCAAACTCTAGCCTCTGTGTTATTTGATTCTAGTGCAAGTAAAAGTTTTATTTCTGCTGCTTTTTGTGCTAAGTTGCATGTTAGTAGTAAGAATATAGATACACCCTTTGATATAGAAACTACCATAGGTAAGTCTATCAGGATTTCAAAGATGATAGAAGGATGTGACATAGAACTAGAAGGTCATAAGTTTCCAGTTAGACCATTGTGATGACCTTAGGCGGGTTTGACATAGTCCTAGGAATGGATTGGTTGGCGGAGACGAGGCGAACATTGTGTGTCACAAGAAGATGATTCGATTCAGCGTCTGACGGGAGTTCGGTGACGGCTTACGATGATCGAGTCATGATGATTCCGAAAGTGATTTCAATGGCGGTGGCGGGAAAGTGGATGAGGCATGGATGTAGTGCCCACTTGGCCTACGTAAAGGATGTGGAAACGCCAACACCACAACTTACTGACGTATCGGGGGGAGGGGGGTGTGACTTTCCAGACGTGTTTCCCGAAGACTTACCTGGAGTACCGCCTGACCGCAAGATTGAGTTCCAGATTGACTTGATACCGGGTACCCAACCAATAGCTAAGGCACCGTATTGGTTGGCCCCGACTGAGATGAAGGAGTTGATGGAGCAACTATAGGAGTTGTTGGATAAGGGGTTCATTAGACCGAGTATCTTGCCTTAGGGTGCTTCGGTCTTATTCATAAAGAAGAAAGACGGTAGTATGAGGATGTGCACAGACTACCGTGAGTTGAATAAACTTATAGTGAAGAATCGGTACCCCTTACCGAGAATTGATGATTTGTTTGATCAGCTTCAGGGTGCTAGTTGGTTCTAGAGGATAGACCTTCGATCTGGCTACCATCAGCTGAAGGTTAAGGAGCAAGATATTCCTAAAACAGCTTTTCACACGCGTTATGGACACTACGAGTTTCTCGTTATGTCATTCGTTTTAATCAATGCGCCAGCTGATTATATGGACTTAATGAATTGAGTGTGTCGAGCGATGTTAGATAATTCAGTGATTGTGTTTATTGATGATATCCTGATTTATTCGAAGACCGAGGAGGAGCATGCTAATCCATTCGAGAGGTGTTGGAGACGTTGAGAAGGGAGAAGTTGTATACCAAGTTCTCCAAGTGCACATTCTAGTTGCACAAGGTTCAGTTTTTGGGTCACGTGGTGAATCCCGAGGGAATTATGGTAGACCCAACAAAGGTGGAGGCAGTGATGTAATGGAAGTCTCCAAAGACGCCATCCGAGATTCATAGTTTTTGGGTTTGGCGGGCTATTATAGAAGATTCATTCAAGACTTCTTTAAGATCGCTTCCCCACTAACCAAGTTGACCCGGAAGGATGTAAAGTTTGTATGGGGTGAAGCTCAAGAGAAGGCGTTTGAGGTGTTAAAGGCGAGGTTGACTCAAGCTCCTTTTCTGTCATTACCCGATGGAAGCGAGGATTTGGTGGTTCGTTCAGATGCTTCCTACTCGGAGTTGGGATGTGTGTTGATGTAGAGAGGAAAGGTTATAGCCTATGCATCCCGACAGTTGAAAGTTCATGAGGTTAATTATCCTACTCATGACTTGGAGCTAGTAGCCATGGTCTTCACGTTAAAAATATGGAGGCACTACCTGTATGGGATGAAGTGCACCATATTCACTGACCATAAGAGCTTGAAGTACTTCTTCAAGCAGAAGGATTTAAACATGAGGCAAATGAGATGGTTGGAGCTTATAAAGGATTATGATTGTGAGATCCATTACCATCCACGCAAAGCCAACGTGGTGGCAGATGCTCTTAGCCGAAAGGAGAGACCCGAGCCGATTCAGGTAAAGGCTTACCAATTGATTATGACCTCCGATGTGATGAACCAGGTTAAGGAGTTTCAAGATGAGGCACTGAAGGAAGATCATCTTAACTCTGAAAGAATGAGAGGTCTGGTCGCAAAATTGGGTGAAAACACACTCGTGTTAGGGCTTGATTCGGGCAGATGTGGATTCCTTGTTTTGGGGATCTACATGTGAAGATTATGGATGAAGCTCATAAGACTCGATACTTTATTCATTTCGGTGCTACGAATATGTACCAAGACGAAAGATTATTGGTGGTCGGGTATGAAGCGTGACGTAGTGGAGTACATGAGTAAGTGCCTTACTTGTTTACAAGTGAAGGCTGAGCATCAGAAGCCGTATGGGAAGATCCAAACTTTGGATATACCAGAGTGGAAGTGGGAGCATATCACCATGGACTTTATAATGAAGCTACCGCGTACCGCACAAGGGTATGATGCTATATGGGTGATAGTGGATCGTTTGACGAAGAGTGCTCACTTCCTACTGATTCGCGAGACGTATTCATCCGAGAGGTTGGCGGATCTTTTCATCAAAGAGATTGTAACTCATTATGGTATGCTAGTGTCTATTATTTCTGATCGTAACACCTGGTTTACATCTAAATTTTGGAACAAATTCCACGATGCTATGGGGATGAGGTTACATATTAGCACGACTTATCATCCTCAGACAAATGGTCAGTCAGAAAGGACTATTTAGATGTTGGAAGATATGCTTCGGGCATGTGTCATTGACTTTTGAGGAAGTTGGGATGACCACTTACCGTTAGCTATGTTCTTATATAACAATAGTTATCATGCGAGCATTGGTATGCCCCCTTGTGAGATACTATACGATAGGAGATGGAGAACGCCCGGGTGTTGGGGTGATATTGGCCATAAATAGTTAGGGAGCGTCGAAGTGGTCGAGGCTACGACTGAGAAGCTGGAAAGGGTCAAAGCCTTTATGAAAGCAGCTAAAGACAAGCAAAACTTGTATGCTGATAAACGACGCAAACCAATTGAGTTCCAGGTGGGTGATAGAGTTATGCTGAAAGTCTCACCTTGGAAAGGTATCATCCGATTTAGAAAACAGGGCAAGTTGACCCCAAGGTACATAGGGCCTTTCCGAATCATTGCTCGAGTAGGAGAGGTGGTCTATAGACTAGAGTTACTAGATGAGTTAAGTGGAATTCACCTGACATTTCATGTGTCTCATCTGAGAAAGTGTTTAGCAGACGAGGATATGATTGTACCACTGGAAGATATCGAGGTAGATGAACGGCTCAATTATGTGGAGCAAGCAGTGGCAATCATTGATCGTAAAGAGAAGAGGTTAATGAATAAAGTGGTTCCTCTTGTGCGTGTACAGTGGAAGCATATGAAGGGATCTAAGTCTATGTGGGAGACGGAGGAGGAAATGATACAACATTACCCACGATTGTTTGAGGAATAACAGGTTTTAAAGACGGAAACTATATAAGGGGGGGTGGACTTGTAACACCCGGATTTGTTTTAGAAGACTCAAACAAAAGAATAAAGTGAAGGAAAAGAAAGAAATGCAATTTTACCTAAGCTAAGGGGTAAAAAGTGTCCAAAAGGAAAAAAAGTTTAAAAGTTGGTGAACAAAGGCGGTATGGCCGCCCATTTGTCCCACACGTCACTGGTCATCGGGTTTGTTGAGAGAGAAGGAGAAAGCTTTCGGGTTTTTGGAGAACAGGAAGAAGAAGGTCGAATTAAAGGTAAGAATTCATGGTTTTTGAGTGTTCTTTACTGGCATTGCCTCGGTTATATGCTTATGTGTGTTTATATGTTCGGTTGTGTGTGATTTTAGTGGGTTTGTAGGTGTGAACTTGTAGCAAATGGGTTTGAAGGAAGTCTTACCCAAAGAAGAATAGTAAGCTGAGTTCTAGAACCCCCTTTTTACTTGTTTTAATCTGCTTTGGGGCTGGAAATGTATGTATGTACGTTTTTATAAAACTTGGGTTTATACCCGTATGTGTGTATGCGTATGTCTTCGGGTGGGGTTTGATTTTGGGCTATGTATGTGTTTGATGATGTTTTGGTTATGTTTCTAAGGCTTAGCATGAAACATTTAAGCTTAAAACATGATAGATGATGATTGGGGACTGAATTATGATGATTAATGGTGTTTTAGTCTGCCCATGCGTCTAAGCAGTGGCCCATGTGCCCAGCAGAAATAACTGCCTAAGTGTCCCATGCGCCCAAAACCTCATGTGCCCGAATAGTACTCATGTGTCTAGAAATAGGCTGAAATTGACTAAGTGTTCATATGCCCAGATAGCTCATGCGCCCAGGCACTCATGCGCCTACATAGTGCCCATATGCCTAGAATTGCCCAAAAATGACTAAGTGTTGCTCATGCGCCCCAACAGTGCCAATGCGCCAAAAAGTTGCCCATGCGCCAAAAAGTTGCCCATGCGCCCAAGTGTTCCCCATGCGCCTGAAAGGCGATGAGCCTACGTAGTGTTCATGCGACTAAAGACTTAGAATATTTTTCTGATTTTGGGGAAAAAGTAAAATGTAGACTTTGACTTGGGATGTTCCCGGGGATAAAGTAAGTTGACTTTTTGAAGTCATACATGATGTGATGGGAAATGTTTGATCATGTATGATTGATGCTTATGGATGATGGTATGTATGATGTATGTTATGTATGTATGATGGTGCTTTGTATGGTGATGTTTGTATGTTCATATTGATGTTCCTTATTATGTATTATTATTTTCTCGTGGCTTTACGTTGAATGTTGATGAATGAAATGTAAAGTATTATGTAATGTAAAGTGGAAGCTAATGAAAAGAGGAACGTAATAAGAGACTTCATGCATTAATGAATGAATGAAAGTAAGAAAGGCTTGCAAGAAATGTATGGAGGTTCACACCCAATGAAGGGTGTTAGCTCAACTATGTGCGGGTTAGCTACCCCAGAAGGATGCACACTAGGGTCTATTCCTTATGATTGACCCTATGTATGGGATCCTTGCTGCTTGCCGTAGGTACTAGATTCAGCTTCGTGCATAATGTTCAAGGTCTATGAAAGACTTCAGGCCCAGTAACCAGCTTCGTGCAATGTTCGGGGTATAGCATATGGCATTGGTCTGGAATGAAAGAGAAAAGATAAGTGGTGAATGTACTTGCCCTAGGTACTGGAGTCAGCTTCGTGCACACTGTTCAAGGTCTATAAAAGACCTCAGGCCCAGTAACCAGCTTCGTGCACAATTTTCGGGGTATTGTACATGTCATCGAAAGTAATGAACATACAAATGAAAGTAAGAAAGTATGTATGAAAGTGAATGATAATGGTGTATGATGAATGAACGAAAGTTAATGAATGAATGATGAAGATAATAATGATATTATCTATATGTACGTATGATGTGTGATCATGTATGAAAGTAAAGAATGGTTTTAAGCAGAAGTAAAGTATGTTTTATTTTAAAATTAGATCTCACTTAGCAACGCTGACTTTTATGTGTTTCTAGTTGGCAGGTAAAGGTTGTTGAGGATGGCAGGGGGCGGCTACTTGGCTTATTTTGGATGCCATTCCCTTGTATAATGCAAACAAACGATGTTCGTGTTGTATTAACTTGCAAAAGAATTATAGTGAAATGAAATGTTGTTTTTAATGTTTCCGCTGCATTGTTTTATTTAAGTTAATGTAAATATATGTTTTACGTGCAATGATTGACCACTGTGAGCATCCTAGGAACGGGGCTTACAGAACCTTGGGAACATGTACATCTTATCTGCCTTCTGAACTCTTACTTGATCACACAAACATCCAAGGATGTACTTAGAGTAATTGTATGTTCTCCTTCAAATACACCTATGATTCCGGATGATATGTGCCTTAAAAATATGTCTAGTTCAGACTTCTTGTTTGAAATGCACTTCAGATAGGTGTAACACTAGAACCCATAACGTTTGCACAATCTTCCTTTCTTTATCTCTCCTTTGTCAAAATCTCTATCATAACCCATCAGATAGAATATCTTTTCTATGTATTCATTCTCAAACAAATCTGGATGACCTATCTCGATATCTCCCAAGTTGAGATTTCTCCTGATACATTGTTCATCAATCCTTAAGTGTTCATTCCTAATATCTGAATGTATCATTTCATCATCTCCTTCCTTTTCTACTCTAGCTGAGTTCTAGAAATCAACAATATGTATCACCGGCTCCATTGATAAGGCATAAAACTGTCTAGATCTTCTTAGATAGTGGATGATGTCTCGACATCCTTCTGAAACAAGGTCGTTAGGATTTAAGAATGCGCACACATTGTGCTCCCTTGTAAATTGATTACTCATCTGTTCATAAGAATAAATACAATTATGTCAGAATCATCATTACAGATTTGAAAATACGAACAGTTGTGATGATAATCAAGAATCAAACAGTTCATTATCGACAATTACAACATGTTTTACCTTTAACACAGTGATTTGAGATTAGTATTATATGTTTGATTGATGGTTTGGCTCAGTAATTTTGAATGTTTGTGAACGAGGGAAAAAGGTTTCTTGAGAATGTTTTTCTAGGTCTGAAAAAGTGTTTTGGAAAAGTGAATAATGAATTCCAAGTCAAAAACATCATTTATACTCCCTCGGACACATTTATTTAATGAAATGGGTCCCACTTTTCTTATTATCCTTCTCTTATTATTCTTCTGTTTAATTGTATTTGTTCCGCAGATTTCAGTGCATAGGGCATCCGTAGGATATCTACGGATGCCTAACCTAAAACTTAAAGTTTGAATGGAAGTATAACTTGATTTTCCATAGGTTACTAATCTATGGAAATGAATTATACTTGTAAAACATTAACTCATTCGTATGTTACCAATCTATGAATAGTCATATTGTACTCCCCTTAAGTTTTGCATTGTAGCTTCTGCTGATGCTAAGTTTTGCACCGTGGCTTCTCTTGATGTTTAAAAAGCCACGATTGAAACTTATTCTGTTGTATGGTTCTAATCAACTGATAGAATCATTTATTGCTATTGGACCTTGATGATTTTGTATTCATGACAATTGTGTACAAGAAGGTTTTTAAAGGCTTCATGTATCCAAAAAAACCAAGTTAGTGCACAGGTTCTAGCTCCTTTATATTGACAATTCGTTAGCCAATTTTGTTGTTACTTAATTTTTATGATTCTGCTCCTCCTAAATTTTTTATCAGTGATGAACAAAAGAATTTATCATAAATTTATAAGAAGAATATCATAAAACACACATGTCTTTCCAAACATGTCAAACAGAAAGAAATCAAGTTAAAAAACATAAATTGAAATGAGTGTTATGTACAAGCATATATACACATAGAATGGGATCATACTATGACACTAATAACCTTCCTGATTGATTTGTTTGATAAATTCATACCTGATTTTAGTTCTGATTGCAAGTATGTTTGTCTACTTAAATCCATACAAGAGTATTGTGTCAACTAGGCATGTTGTTTATCATGTTCTCATGTTTATTAAGAGGTAACTGTTATGGGCTTCATATTCAATTCACTTAGTGTTTGTCCTCCCTTTGTGAGTCAAATCATCACCTTTTCACACTTAGAAACTATGTGCTTTAAGTTATAAGGTCTATCTTGAGATGCATTTGGCATCTCATTAATGCATTGATGTAGAAGCTCTAAATTTAATGTACAGTTGATCACGGAGGATTCTTTCGAGAGCTTAGATATGATCATCAATAGGTCACCAGGTCTTTATTTCCGTAAAACAAAGGTGCCATAAACCCAGGTCTTTGTTTCACAAAACAGAGGGTTGATGAGGATCATGATCTGTTCATACACCTAGGTCTTTATTTACACAAAACAGAGGGAATACAATTTGCAAAGATAGACATTATAAAGTGTTGGAACATAGTGTGCTTAGATGAGTGATTTGGTCATATCAGAATAAGACTTACTTGTTGTATCCTTAATATGAAGTCTCCTACAAACAGTTACTTTATACTATGATTGGCATGAATTTAGTGTAGTTTCCACTAAGGATGATTCTACTCACATATCAAGAAACTTGATCATATTTTAATGATTTTTAAGAATTCAGGAAGAATCAAAGGCATAGTGTACTATCACTTCCCAAACAAATTTTATGCAGAATTAAAAGACAGATAGAAAGGCAACATAAACTTTGTTTTATTATTATAAGTATTTATAAGGACAGACACATGCTTTTCTTATTTATAATGATTAATCTAAGTTAATCATACCTAGAGACTTAATTAGAAAATTAAATCTAACTGAATCAAAGGCTTTAATGAATAAATCAACAAGCTGAATTGGTTTATCCACTTTGACAAACTTGATCAAACCTTTTTCTAAGCAATCTCTAAAAAAATGGCATCTTATTTCAATGTGTTTTGTTTTACTATGTTGCACTGTATTAGTAGTAATAATCATAGCAGCTGAGATGTCAATGTAAATTGTTGTATGAAGGAAATTGTAACCATAATCAGGTGATTGGTTTTGCAAGAAAAGCACTTGAGAGCAACCAACTGAAGCAGCTATGTACTCAGCTTCAGCTATGGATACAGATACATTTGTTTTCTTCTTGCACTATCATGAAACTACTCTTGGTCCTGTGAATTGACATCCACCAGTTATGGACATTCTGTTGTTATTGCAACCCCCATAGTCACTATTTGAATATGAGTAAAGAGTAAAATCACCATCCTTTGGATACCAAAGTCCAAGAGTAGGTTTTCCTTTCAGATATCTGAAAATCCTCTTCACAGCATTTAGATGAGACTCTTTGGGATCTGATTGGTACTTAGGATAAACACATACAAAAAACATGATGTCAGGTCTACTGGTAGTTAAATACATAAGTGATCCTATCATTGATCTATATAATCTTTGATCAACAGATTTTCCGTTAGGGTCAGGTTCAATTTTATCAATTGTTGAGGCTGGTGTTTTGCATGAAGATGTATTAGCTAGATTGTACTTCTTCAATATTTGATGTATGTACTACTCTTGATTGATGAAAATGCCATCTGTCTTCCGAGGAACTCATAGACCAAGGAAAAAGTTAATTCTACCATTGAACTCATCTGAAACTCAGATTTCATCAACTCTTCAAAGCTTACACATAATCACTTGTTAGTTGAGCCAAATATAATGTCATCGACATAAATTTGAATAACTAAGAGATCTTGATGTTCTTGTTTGAGAAAGAGAGTCTGGTCAATGGTTCATCTTTTGTATCCATGCTTGAGCAAGAAAAAGATAATGTTTCATACCACTTTCTTGGTGCTTGATGAAGACCATACAACACTTTGTCAAGCTTATATGCCCTGTTTAGGTAATGAGTATTTTCAAATCTAGGAGGTTGTGATACATAGACTTCTTCATCAATTTTCCCATACAAGAAAGCACATTTGACATTCATTTGATACACATTGAACTTCTTAAATGATGCATATGCTAGGAATACTCTTATGGCTTCAATTCTTGCAACTGATGCAAAAACTTCATCATAGTATATTCCTTCTTCTTGTGTGTAACCTTGTGCAATCAACCTTGCTTTGTTCTCATTATAATACCTCTGTCATCTAGTATATTTTTGAAGAGCCATCTTGTTCCAATTGGATGTTGGCCTTCTGGTAAATCAACTAGATTCCATACTTTCTGCTTTCTGAATTGTTGAAGCTCGTCTTGCATAGCTTCTATCTAGCTATTATCCTTTAAAGCAGCTATGATGTTTGGAGGAACAACTTGTGAAAGAAAACAAGTGAATAGACAGATGTTTGCAACTCCATCTTGACTTCTTGTTGTTCTTTTATTAAGATCACCAATAATGTTGTGTAGTGGATTTGTCTTATGAATTCTTGTTGTTGTAGTAGATTCAACTAGAATAGTGATTCCAAGTTAGTCATATTTATTGATGTAGATGGATTCAATCCAGCCGATTAATTTAAGAAGTAATCAAAGTGTTCCTCTTGTTCAATATTAATCATTAGGAGCATCAATAATATCTTCCACAGGAACTTTGCTGGAAGCAATTTGTTCTTCCATAGGAGTTAAAGGAACTTCTACGGATGATGTACGAGGATTTGTTGAACCATCTCCAATGTTTGTTATATCTTCTTGAAAACTTGGAACACCTATTGAGACATTATTCATATCTCCGGATGCATGACACGTATCTACGGATGCAAAGGTAGCAGCTGCGGATGAAGTGTTTTTATCTGAAGATGTATGTCCATGAGGCTGGACTTGTGCAGCATCATTGTTGTTATTTGTTGTTTCTTGTACCATGATATTTGATGAGTGTTTTCTCGAAGGATCAACAGATAGTGATACTTCATTCATATTTGGGGGAACAATTGGATAGCATGTATCATCAGATCCTGCATTATTCAAATAACCTGAGTTAAATGAATCTGTTAGAGCATCTATATCAAACAACCATGATGATCCTCTTATAGATTTAGGAAATAAGGACTCATCAAAAGACACATTAGGAGTTTCTTCCACAATGTTATGTTATGGAATGTAAATCCTATAAGATTTAGATGTTGAAGAATATCCAACAAAGAACCATCATAGGCTTTTTCTGAAACAAATACATGACACCTAAAAGCTCTAACATATCCCACGTAAGGTTTTCTTTTAAATAAAAGCTCATAAGGTGTTTTATCATGTTCTTTTACATTCAGTGTCCTATTTTGAACATTGCATGTTGTATTCACTACTTCAGCCCAAAAGGTGATTGGCAATTATGAATCAGCTAGCATTGTTCTTGCTGCTTCAATAAGTGTTATGTTTCTTCTTTCAGCAGCTCCATTATGTTGTGGAGTTCTTGGTGCACTGAATTGTCTTGCAATACCTTTATTCCTGAAAAAAAGAATGTAAGTCAGTATTAACAAATTCAGTCCCATTGTCACTCCTAAAAATTTTAACTTTTAAATAAAGTTGATTTTCCATCTTGATGACAAGTTCATTAATAATATTTCACTATTTTGTTTTAAGAAGAAGACCCATGTGAATCTAGTGAAATCATCCACTATTACTAAAAAATATTGCCTCTTTTCAATGCTCAACATATTATTGGACCAAATAGATCCATGTGAAGCAATTTGAGTGGTGTGGTGTTTGTATTGATAACTTTGGATTTATGTGACACTTTATGTTGTTTTCCTTTATAACATGAAGAAAAATGGTTTAAACAATAAAATTCTTTGTTTGGCAATCCAATGACTAGGTCATTTTTCACCAATTTGTTTATGTTCTTCATGTTAGAATGAACAAACCTTCTATGCCACAATTGAGATTCATCTTCTGATGATTTAGATAGGAGGCATGTTTCATGTCTTGTGAGTGAAGTGTTGTTCATATCCAAAACATATGTGTTTTCTTTTCTAGATGCTTTAAGAAGGATCCAATCTTCTGGAACTGAAAAACCTGGCTTAAGAATGTAACAATTAGTGTTACAAATAATGTGGTATAATTTTGATCATAAAATTGAGACACACTCAGTAAATTATATTGTAAATTTTCACAATAGCTTTCTTTATCAAATTTGAGCGTACCATTAGTTACCATTCCTTCACCAACTATTTTACCTCCTTTCTTATCCCCACCAAATGCCACATATGTGTCATTTTTATGCTTGATGTCATGGAGAAAAGAACATTTTCCTGTCATATGCCTAGAACAACCACTGTCAACATACCACTTGCTGTTAGCTCTCCAAGATTGTTCCTGTACATAGAAAGAAATCAAATAGGATTGACAACCCAAGCCTTAATGATCTTGGGTTTTCCAGCAATATCTAAACCTATTACTCCTTCATGAATAAGTCTTGAAGTTTCAGTAATAATTTTGGTTTTAATTGATTCATAAGGAGTTATTTCAGGAGAGGATGATTCTGTTGAAGATGAGGTTGTTGAACTAGCTCCTGGTTTCTCATTCTCTTCATCATTCATCTTTTCTTTATTAGTTTCTGTTTTTATTTTGATGATGAGCCTCGATTGTGGAAAGTTTCATCATCTTTTAATTCTGAATGAGGTACATGAGTTCCCTTTTCAAAATTATCAAAGAAAACATCATTAGCTTTTGTTTCTTTTTTAGTCAAATCCACCCTTTTGTAAGGTGTTTTTGATTATTGAAATGTTGTTCTTCTCTATAAAGGTTCAACATCAGTGGATGTTTTCTCCTTTGGTTTTGGCTTTTGTTTTTGTTGCTACTTCTTAGATTTTAAGGCTTTTTCACTATCAGTAGATCGAGTATCTAATACAATTTTACCAGGTTGTTTCTTCTTTGTGCTCTTTGTCTTGTTCTTTTTCTTTAAATAACATTCCTAAGTTGAATGGTTATTTGTGTTGAAAATAGCACAATTTTTGTTGAAGTAATAGTTAGATATCATGTGATTGTTCATATTGCAAATGGAATAATAACTACTAAAATAACAATCTTCAGTATTGTGATTTTTCATATCACATAATTTGCAATACATATCCTCTGATTCTTCATCAGAGTTGACTGCTTTCTTCTTCTTTGTCAACTTTTGAGGCTTTGCATCTTTCTTCAATTTTTTAGTTGATTTATCATTTTTTAGCTTTTGAGGCTTTGATTTGTTTGCTACAGATTTTGCCTTCCGTAGATCATCTACTGATTCAGTGGATTTGGCTTTCTGCAAATCTGCTACTGAGGAAGATTTATTTTTAGTAAGATCTACTGATTGTTTCTTCTTTCCTTTTTCTATGGAAGATGTGTGTAATTTCTCAATAGATGCACACTTTTCTATCTCTTCCTTTGAAGGTTTTTGTTGGTAGTGTAATTCTTAAAGACCTTTATTTAATTGGCCTATTCTCTTGCAAATAGTCTTCAATATGTTTTTTGTTTTGGTAGATATGGCAAATTTGATTCTTCAAGAACTTTTGGAATGATTGTTTCAAGAGCAACATTCTTACCAATGTTTAGTAAAACATCATCATGTTCATCAGAATCATCCAAGTCATCACACTCATCAAAGTCATATTCTGAGTCATTTTGTATAATATTTTCTAATTTAGAAGACGCAATTTCTTCACTCTAGTTTCATTATGTAACTTGTTGATTAGAGTTTGTTTCAAACTTGGTGCAAGGCACAAAATGATTTGACAAGTTGTTTGTCATTGATTCAGGTAAAGGTGAGTAATTATTGTTTATAGGAGGTGCAATAATAGTATATCCCAACCCATACCTGTTCTTTGATTCAATATAAGAATTTAATAATTTCTCATATTGCTGAGATGAAAGTTGAAACTTCTGAAGTTTCACTTCAGTTGATGCATGATCGGCCATTGATTTGGTTAAGGAAATGGTCAAATGCTCAACTTGGCCTTTTAGGTTGTAATTTTCTGAAACAAGTTTATCTAAATCCTTTTGTAAAGAGTTAATTTTGATTTGACATAATTTATATTCTATTACATGTGATTCATTCAAAATCATTGTTTCTTTGACTTTATCAACCAGTTGTTGAGCATGGACTCTATATCTTTCAACTTCCTCAACACAGTTTGATTAACATAACCTATCTCTTATCTCTCTAGCCATGGGTGGAACTTTGTTTTCCGTATGAGCCATTAATGCTTGATTTTCTTCCAACACTTCCTTCTTATACATACTTGTTAGATCAAGAAGAAGGCTGGTGCAACCAAAACCAAATCACTTAGTTAATTTTGGTACTACATGCAGAGGCTTCCGAAGCTTAGCATGGAACTTCCGAAGGTTGTAGAGTTCTTCCGAAGACAAAGTAAAAGATCAACTTCCGAAGCCAGAATTCTACTTCCGAAGTCAAGAGCATGCTTCCAAAGGATAAGTCTTAGAAGAGCAATCAGAAGACTACTTCCGAAGTATGAAGAAAAGAAGAAGTTCCCAAGCCTTAGACGAAGCAGCCTCTTCCGAAGTATAAGTGGCTTCGAAGTACTTGTTCTTCCAAAGCCATTTACCTTCGGAAGACACTGCTATGAACCAATGGACATAAGTATGGTCTCTGACACTCCGCTGCAGACCTCTGATACTGCATGGCTTCTTCCTAAAGAGCCATGTAGTTGACCATACTTTATTCCACTGTTCACCTTTTATGATAGTACATGTTACCAACTTTAGTTGGTGAGAAAAGGTAAGTCAGGGATATGTCCTTACTAACATATCTCAGATAAGAACTTATCCGAGATACCTTAAACTATAGTTTTGTAGTATAGGCTTTAGTTATAGGATCTGAGCTGGTATCAAAGTATATCCGGTTGTAGCTAGTATTATATATAGGTTCTCATTGTAACTCATTCGATACTGCTTGTAAGAGTCTTGTAATACTTGAGTTGAAAAGCAATATATAAAAGTACCTTGAAAATTACTTCTTGTGTTCCGTATTACTTGCTATATTGTGATCAACTGTTATTGAATCTCTTTATCCGAGTGTTGTTCTAAGTGAGTTTGAGAGAAAAGCTAAGTGTTAAGTGACCTTAACGATCCTGCAATTGGTATAAGAGCTCTTTAGGCTCTTGATTGCGTTATCTAACCATCCAAATCAACCTGTTTTTCACTCCTCCCTACAACTCACTCACTTAAAATGGCCCTTAACAAATCCAAAGTACAAATAGGAACTATGACAAAGGCTCCTATCATTACTCCTGAAAATTTCAGGTCTTGGAGCAGAAGAATGGAAGGCTTCATCACATACCAAGACAGCAAAATGTGGAACTCCATTGTTAAGGGCGCGTATAAGCCAAAGGTGGCATCACCTGGTGGAAACGGTGCCAGGATAGGAAAGGCTATTGAGGATTATTCTGATGAAGACAGAAAGAAGATGGACATCGACAACAATGCTATGACCATTCTTATGACTGCAATACCAAACTCCATCATGGTGGGGTTCGAGCATTGCAAGACTGCAAAGGAATTGTTTGATGCGCTTGCCCAGATGTACTCAAGCTCCAACGACTCGAAGAAGGAATCACTGAAGCAGCAGTTCAAGAACTTCACTCACATTGCTGGAGAGACCCTCAGCCAGAAGTACTTCAGGTACATGGATCTTATCTCTTCTCTTCAGTCTGTGAAAATCACTCCCGAACTTAGAGATCTTACTAGAAAGTTCATGAGTGCTCTTCCAAACGAGTGGACATTTTACTGTGTCTCTATCAAGAGAACATAAAACTTGAACACCCTCACCATGACTTAACTCTATGGCATCCTCGATGGATATCGCCTAGAGATAGAGAGTAAGAAGGGCCACCAAACAAGCAGACCCATGAGTCTTCTTGCTAGCAACGCTTTAATGGTTACTGAAGGCTCATTACCCCCACAACCTCAGCATTACCTGACCTACCAGCAGCCACCCTGCTCTTCTGGACCATACATCACTTTCCTTGAGACTCCAAGTCTCAACAGGCTCAACAAAATTCCTTAAGGAAAGTAGTGCCTTTGTCTCAGGAAATGGACATTATGGTGATTTTCAACACTGCTTTGATGATCTTGAGTGTTTCAGTCCAGATGATGTAGAGTACGTGGACATTGTCCAACAGATGGCTCTTTTAACTTATAGAGCGAAGAAGTTCCTTAAGAAAACTGGAAGGCAATTCCCTCAAAACCCAACTACCAGCAAGTTTGGGTATGACAAGACCAAGGCAAAGTGTTACAACTGTAACCAACTAGGTCACTTTGCAAGGGAATGCAAGGCTCCCAAGACCAATACGGGAACCCCACAGGCCTCCACACATCCCTCAACTTCAAAGTCCCTTGAAAAGTCAACTGAAACAGGTGCAATAGCTCACGAAGTCGACTAGAGCTTCATGGTACAGGATGAGACTCCTGCTCAAGCTCTCATGGACAGAAAAAACGATGCCCAGGTATATGAACATCTCTGTACTCCAGCCTGTATATCTAAAGTTAAACTTTTCAAGATTACAATATGGAAATCAGATCTGATATTGAGTCTTGAAATATCTTAAAATCTGATTTTAAGATAGTTGAATCTGACTATCAGAAGAAAATTGAGGAGTTAGAGAAAACTATGTCTTTTTAAAACATGAACACACCAACTACAAGACTCAAATCAAGGATCTGATATCCAAATTGTCTGAGGCTCAAGCCCAGCTTGTCACTATTGAGGCTCAGGCCAGGAAGCATGCCATTTCTGAGCAGAACTTCCAAGCCATTCTTGCATCATCCTCCCATTCCAAACTCTGTTATCAGAATAATTGAGGGTTGGGAACCAATGAAATTGCTCCATCACACTCCTATGAGTCTATTAGACAACCTAGATATGGTACTGAGGAGCAAGAGGTTCCAATTGCTGACCCTTCCTCACTAGAATTGAAGGATTAAGCAACAATAGTGGCCACCACAGGGAAGGAACAGGTAGATATACCCATCTCCTCCTATGAAGATCAAATCCTAACCACTAAGGCCAGAAGAAGCAGAGCTAAAGCTACTAGAAGAACTGCCAAGAAGGTGGTTGAGTCCAAGCTGAAGATTGACCGAAAGCGGAAAGGTGTCTTTATCTCAGCTGGATTCCAAGTGTTAGGTACTTCTGATTTAGAAAAGGAATGTAATACCAACACTCCTATCCTGCCAAAGGATTAGAAGTTGAAGGGAAAAGTTGCTGATGAAGAGAAAAAGCCCAAGAAACAGCAACCCTCACATTCCCAAAAGACTAACATTGTATGCATAATGTGTGGTCTGCAAAACCACATGGCAAAAGATTGTTACTACAATCCTGCAAGCACACATTATGCAAATAATGTTAGAAAAGAATGAGTTAGGGAAGGTTTCACATTTGGACCTTTTCAAACGGTTCAAGTAATGAAGAAGGGAAAGCTAGTTTCGGAAGCAAGGTTGCTTTTGGAAGAAACTCTTTCTTCCGAAGGGAACATGGCTTCGGTAGCAAAAGCTACCAAGGTTCGGAAGAACAAGAAAGCTCCCTTGAAACCATCCTGGAAGAAGACTGCTTCGGAAGAAAAGGTGGTGAAAGCTTCTTCCGAAAAGAAAGAATCTTCACAAGAAGGCCATGCTGCAAAAGCTTCAACAAGCTCATCCTCCAAGATCAACCAAAGGGTGGACTGGAAGATCAAGGAAGATGTTGCAGCCCAAACCTCTTCTTCAAAGACCTCTATTGAACCCCCATGCATATCATTTGGTTCAATTATGTCATTATCTTTGGAAGAACCCAAGACCAACAAGACTTGGGCTTCCAAACAAAACTAATAATCTCATCTTATGTGCAGGGATATCCATATGACAAGAACAACAATGTCTGGATTATGGATAGTGGATGCTCCAGGCACATGACAGGGAACAAATCTTTTCTTCAATAGTTTCAGAACTATGATGGAGGTCCTGTCCAATTTGGAGGTGAGGCCGGAGGATATATTTTTGGCAGAGGGAGTATATCCAATGGTAAACTAAAGGTTGACAAAGTTCACTTTTTCAAACAGCTTGAACACAATCTATTAAGTGTTTCTCAATTCTATGATCAAAAGCACCAAATGCTTTTCATAGAACATGAGTGCATTATCCTCAAACCAGGGATGATAATTCCTCCAAAATTGGTGCTTCTTAGATCTCCTAGGAAAGGGGATATGTACAAGCTAGATATGAACAATGCTTCCCCAATGGGTGAAGTATCATGCTTTCTTTCCAAAGCTGACAGTGATGAGTCGGCACAATGGCATAAACGTATGTGTCATGTAAATTTTAAGACAATGAATAAATTGGCTAAAAATAACTTGGTACATGGTTTGCTTAAAAAGGAGTTTTTCTGCAAAGATAACTATGTTGTATGCCTGAAAGGGAAGCAACACAGGACCTCTCATAAATCCAAATGTGTTAACTCTATCACTACTCCATTACACTTATTGCACATGGATCTTTTTGGTCACACTAGTATAATGAGTATTGGAAGGAAATCATATTGCCTTGTGATAATTGATGATTTTACAAGATTCACATGGGTATTATTTTTAAGAACTAAAGATGAAACTGCTAAAACATTAAAATCTTTTATTATTAAAATAGAAAATCAAATTGATCACAAGGTTAAAATATTAGAAGTGATCAAGGGACTGAGTTTAATAACTTCATTCTTGACTCATTCTGTAACTCAAAAGGGATTGCCAGACAATTCAGTACTCCCAGAACTCCTCAACAACTGGTGTTGCTGAAAGGAGGAATAGGGCACTTATTGAGGCTACTCGAACTATGTTAGCTGATTCAAAAATACCTCTAACATTCTGGGCAGAGGCAGTCAACAATGCATGCTATGTGCACAACAGAGTTCTTGTGGTTAAGCCCCATGGAAAACCCCTTATGAGCTATGGAACAAGAGGCCACCGTTCATTGTCTTTCTAAGGTCCTTTGGAAGCAAGTGTACCATACTTAACACAAAAGACAATTTAGCAAAATTTGCTAAAAATCGGATGATGCTATCTTTGTTGGATATTCTTCTAGCTCCAAAGCTTATAGAGTATACAACATTAAGAATCAACAATGTGAGGAGTCATCTAATATAGTTGTTAATGAGCACACTCCTTGTGTTAGGGGGAATGGCCCTGATCATATCTTTGATTTAGAATTGTTTCCAAACTATTCTAAACCATCTTGTGAGAATGTTTCAGCTGGAATAGGTGCTCAAAATGATGTTGATACTGCTATTGATGATCAACTGTTTGAGCTACCCAGACCTCTTCCAAATTCTCCAAGAGCTGCAATAAATGAAGTTTCCACCATTCACAGATCTGATAGCCTAACCATGTCAAGGAATAGTGAAGCTTCAACAGGTGAATCACTTGCTGAACCTCAAAACTCATCAGGTGATCCACCACAACACCAGGCAGAAGAAAGTAGTATTTTGAAGGAATAGGCAACTGTTAATACTACCTCACAGCCAACCATTTATGATGTTTCTCATTCATTCCATCAGTCCTTATTGAATGACTTTGAAACAACAGCTGAACAGAGTGTACCAGTTCCTGAGTAGAACATGTCCAATCTAGATCTATCTCTGCAGCTGGAAGTGATTCCTGTCTTATGATTCATAATACTCATCCAAATGAGAACATCATAGGGGATGTCTCTAAAGGTGTGAGAACAAAAGGGTGGACTCATCATGGGAATGTCTGGTTGTACTCATGCTTTTTATCCCAGATGGAACCCAAGAAGGTGGAAGTTTCCTTGAAAGATAGTAGCTGGCTTGAATCAATGCAAGAGGAGCTGCTTCAATTCAAGAGATAGAAGGTATAGGACCTATGTCCACTACCATCTGGTCAAGTACCTATAGGCACTAAATGGGTTTTCAGAAACAACAGGGATAATAAAGGCTTGATCATCAAGAATAATGCTAGACTTGTAGTTCAAGGATACACCCAAGAGGAAGAAATTGATTATACTGATGTCTTTATACCTGTTGCAAGACTTGAGGCAGTTAGGATATTCCTTGCTTATGCTGCATCCAAGGATTTCACTATTTACCAGCTTGATGTCAAGTGTGCTTTCTATATGGGGACATAGATAAGGAATTCTATGTGTGCCAACCTCCAGGATTTGAAGACTCACAACACCCTAACTATGTGTGCAAATTGGATAAAGATCTATATGGGTTGCACCAAGCTCCTAGGCTGTGGTATGAAACTTTGTCTTAGTTTCTTTTGAAGAATGGCTATACTAGAGGTACCATTGACAAGACTCTCTTCATCAAAAATTCTAGAAAGGACATTTTGCTTGTTCAAGTCTATGTCGATGACATCATATTTGGTTCTTCAAATGACCAAATGTGTAAGGACTTTGAAGGCATTATGAAAAAGTTTGAGATGAGTTCCATGGGAAAAATGGACTTTTTCCTTGGAATTCAGGTGAAGCAAATGAAGAAAGGGTTTTTCATTAATCAATCTAAGTATGTCTCTGACATCTTAGAAAGATTTGAGATGAAAGATTGTAAGCCTGCCAAGACACCCATACCCAGAAACCATAATCTTTGTCCTGACCTTGAGGGGGAGGATACTGATCAACATTAGTATAGGGCACTTAGTAGTTCGCTAACGTTTCTTACAGCCAGTATACCTGATATCATGTTTGCTACATGCATTTATGCAAGATATCAGGCTGCTCCAAAGGTGTCTTATCTAGTTGCTGTTAAGAGAATCCTCTGATACCTCAAAGGAGCACCTAAACTAGGTCTCTGGTATCCTAGAAACAAGGATTTCAATCTCTATGGTTACTCTGACAGTGACTATGGTGGCTGCAACAATGACAAGAAATCCACATCAGGAGGATCTCAATTTCTTGGTGGAAGGATGATCTCATGGCAAAGCAAAAAACAATCATGTGTCTCTACATCAACCGCTGAAGCTAAATACATTTCTGTTGCTAGTTGTTGTGCTTAACTGCTATGGATTCAGAATCAAATGTTAGACTATGGATTCAACTTTATGAGTACTCCTATCCATATTGACAACAACAGTGCTATCTCCATTACTGAGAATCCGGTGAAGCATTCCAAGACAAAGCATATTGATAACAGGTACCATTTCAATAGAGATATTCATGAGAAAAATCTGATTAAACTAATCAAAGTTGACTCAAATGAACAATATGCTGATTTGTTTACCAAAGCTTTTGATGAACAAATATTTAAGTATCGCATAATAGCTATTAGGATGGTAAACATTGATTAGATTACCTCTTTTGAAAACCTTTTAATATGTAATGTTATATGTCAATACAATTTAAGCCCTGTTACAAAAGGTCTCTCTAAAACTTTCAAAGTATAAATTTCTTCCGAAGAGAAATTAACCCTAGGAAGCTATTTTCATAACTTCCGAAGCAAAATTTCCCAAAGGATAATTTTCTTCTCTGAAGAGTTTTTAGTCTCGGAAGAAGCGATTGATTTCTTATTAGATCTACTTCCGAGGCTTACACACCCTCTCCATTCGGAAAGCAATCCTGACCTTTGGAAGCAAAGTCTTTGCTTCGGAAGTAACAATTGTCTTCAGAAGACAAATTACATTCGAAAATGTTTTATATTCGGAAGAGAGATTTTACTATATAACGGAAATCTCTTGGGCCCCACACTGTAAAAAGCAAAGATTTTGTTAATGATGTCGGATTATTTAACTGATTTTAACCTGACCGCCACTGCCATTTCTTCCACTAAAACATCACATCACCATATCCTAACCCCCTATTACCGCCTTACCATCCTCTTTTAAATAATCCCGAATACTCAACTTCATCTTCTTACTTGCAATTTTTACTGCCCTAGAAATTTTCTCCACTCCAACTTTACCCTAGCTCAAACTCATCCTCATTCACCTTTCTCCAATGGCACTCAACCCTCAGCACAACCAAGTCGCACTTCTTGATTCTTCAAGAGATGCTGACTTCTCTGAAATCATCTCCTTTCTCACCCAATCATCTTACTACACAGCCCTTACCGTTAACCCCACTATTTACTCCAACGAAATGGCCGAATTTTGGGGAAATGGTCAAGCCGAAACCCTAAATGGGATTCGTGTATTGCGGTCCAGCATTTGTGGACTGGAGTTGATCATCACTGAACAACTCATCAGGGAGCGTCTAGAGCTTCATGATGAAGGAGGTCTTACTGAATTCCCCAAAGAAGACTTAGACAACACTTACATCCTAATGTGATATGGTGGAGACATAAGCAGATCGACAGTCTACAAGTTCAACTTCTCCTACAACTGGAAGTTCCTCCTACTGCCTGTCAAACAAGTCTGGGGGATGTGATCAGATCCCATATGAACTAGGATGCTTAGTTCATGGATTGGTGAGAGGCATGCGTTTCAATTACTCAAGATTTGTGTTCACCAATCTGATTGGGAATCTTCAAAGGGAGACATTCTTTATGTAACCCCGATTCATTCAACATATAATCAACTATGAGTTAGACCAGAGTATGCTTGTCTGTGCAGCTGCTCTAACTGTCCCTCACATGAGGCCACTATCTTTAAGACTTTGAAGAAAGTGTCCACCAACTTCACTAGAAGGTACACTACTCTGCTTCCAGGTATGATTGAGCGCATAGCTCCTGGTGACACCCCTGTTCACCCCACAGGTGATGAACCCACACCAGCAACCTCCACCACAATACCAACACTGCCTTCTCCACCCATCACTATCACATACCAAAGACGCCCCAAACAAACCCTTGTTTGATCTACTCTGATTGAACAAGCCCCTCCTATTCAATCCAAAAAGACTAGAGTGGAAACATGGGCTCCCACTCAGTCTGAGGTCTCACCATCCTTCTCTTTTGACCTCAATATGGGTCTTGAGTCTCCTCAGCCTCAAACCCAGGAGCCCGAAACCCAAACCAACAGCCCTCAGGATGAGTATTTACACTCTTCTGAGCAACCAACTAGGGACAGCCCCACCAAAGGCTCAATGCCTGTAGACATTGATCAAGGTCCCGAGTCAGTAGGCTTAACATCCCTATCTTTCACTGACCTTCTCTTTAAAACTGATGAAGAGATAACATCTCTCTATGGCAATGAAGTTGATCTACAACACCCTTTTCAAGATTAAGAAAGCCCAGAGAAATCCCTTATCTCTAGCCTCGTCAGCAACCCATAACTAAGGTGAGTCCCACTGATGTGGAGGGGACTCATGCAGATTCAGCTGCCACTACAGAAGGTGCCTCAATGGACCTTATGGATAGTGTTAACATATCTCAGACTGAATTTGTGGCAACCGAGCCTTTTCATGACTCTGAAAGAGACATCATTAAGCATGGGAAACTAGGGTGCCAAGAAACAACATCTGGTGGTGAGGCTGAACATACCAGGTATGTTACCTCATCTCCCCGTGATTCTTCAAAAGAAGATGAGGGAAGCATGCAACTCCTCATAAAAGACCTTCTGTCATCCTTGGTTAGGACTTTAAAAGAAAGGTCCGCCACTCAGCAACTTGAGATTGACAATCTCAAGGCTCAACTAGCTAAGAAACAGACTGAGAGATCTGTTAGGCATGTACCCGTTCAAGTCTCATTGACTTCTTCTCTAGCTCATCTAGCTCTCAAGATGATGCTACCAAAAAGGGGGAGAATGTTCAAAGATAAACATATGAGGAACCACAGAGCCACACTTCAACTTCAACATCTTCTACTCCTATCATCACTGTGTTTGAGCCATCTCAATTCATTCTTCAAGTCGACCCAAAGATGCTGAGTGATCATTATAGAATCTTCACCATGTTTCTGTTCAGTTCCTCTACTGAGCAGCCAAGTCCGGATGCTGCAATGATCTACTTTAGAGCTGAAGAGCTTCAGAGGCTTACTGCACCTTCTACCACTGTGGAAGGAGTTGGTTAACCTAAGGTCCACATGGAACCTAATATTCATTTTGAAGGGGAAATGGGGACTGATGGCCCAACAATTGAAACAGTTGGGACAGAATCTGCATCTCCTCCAATTTTCGAAGCTGAAGTTAAAGCCTCGGAAGAACAAGCTGAATCTTCCGAAGCTGAAATAGAAGCTGTGGAAAGACTGTTTAAAATGTCCGAGGAATTGATCATCACAGATGCAATCCTTGAAATGGCATCTGAGGTGAACAGTGAAGACTTTCTGAATCTACCTCCATCCCAGACACCATCTCTGCCTCTCTCACAATTAGAATCCACTTTTCAAGAACCACCACAGTCAGGCTCTTCAAAAGATAAAGGAAAAAGACAGATGATAGCAGAAGAGCTTCAGGAAGAGGAGAAGATTGAGAAACTAAAGAAGAAAGGAATACTTCCAACTGAAACGTTGCTAGCTGATAGTACAAAAGCAGATGTAGCCAATCAGGAGGTTGTCAACAATAAGAGAAGGGAAGAGATCATTGACCAGCATATCCAATTGGGAGCTGCCAATGAAGAAACACTCATGCTACCACTAGAGGAGTTGGTGAATCTGGAGAACGCAACCCGGCTGAAACTTGAAGAAGAAGCCAGGTTGGCCTTGGAGAAAGAAAAAGAAGAACAGAAGGAAGCTGAATTGCAGCTGAGGAGAGACGGGATAAATTCCTAATCTCCAAAGGCTTTAATCTTCAAAAACTCTCCAGATAATGATGAGACAATCCTCTAGCTCTACAACAAGGAGCAGGATCAAATGGAGAAAGAAAGAAGAAAGGATGCAAGAGAAAAGACAAAGGAGAAGAAGAAGAAGAAGGAAGAAGTTAGGGTACTGCAACCAGGAAGCTTAGTGAAAAGGCCTGGATGAAAGACTATCTTCGGGCCCATGGCTTCTCTGGAAGGCAGGTGGGTCCCATGTCTGGGAAGACACTCCAACAGATTGTCAGTGAAATCAAGGTTGACATTCGGTTGGGAAAGAGAAAAGAGATGTACAGAAGGGTAAAGAGGATGACCTCCACTGCAACCACCAACCACAACCTGAACCCTCACCCCTACCTTTCACCATCAAAACCGAACCCTTCACCCCTGAACCCACATCATTACCCACATCCACTCCCTTAACTCAACCACCTAAACTTCCCATCCTTCAACCTAAAACACTCCCTAGAAGCTCTGAACCTCAACCTACCCCACTACCATCCAAACCATCCCCTTAGCCTTCTCAAATCTCTCTCTTGAGGAGTTCAAGGTAATCAAGACTAAGCTCATCAACTGCACAACTTTAAGCGAAGTCTCATGTGATGAAGATTCTGTCAACACTACCTATGTTGATGGATCTTCTTGTTCCCTCACAAGAGATCAATTCCTTGATTTACCTAGAGGAACATTGGACCAGGCAGCTAGACTTCTAGGTCTCAACTTAGATTCACTAAATGATGAAGAGAAGAAACTTAGAAGGAAACTGGTGACTCTGTTGGATACTAAGAAAGAGGACAAGATTCCCAATCAGTCTCTTGTGCCTAGAAAAGGAATAATCCGGTGGAGGTTTGATGAAAATTCTCATAACTTTGTTGTTGAGAGAGAGAATGGCAGAGTCAACAGACTTAATGTAACCTTTCTGTAACCTTTCGGTTAGGGCTTTTGTTCCATGACTAAAATCGAGTATGTAATTATGTTTTATTACCTGCGTTGAAGATTAGTTGTTAAGAACAGATAAGACCAAAGCCGCGACCAGAACAATATCCGATTGATATGCAAACGATGATAAAAACCAAATTAAATTCGTGTGCAATTCCAGTAGACAACCAAGACTCGAAGCCCTCTATCAATTGGGGTCAATAATGCTCGAAAGGTAGTCTTTGCTCGAGTTGCAGGTTCACGATGAAGGTGATACTCGAATTCAATGGTTGTGTCTTTCTCAGGAGAAATTAGCTTGATCACAATGTTAGGAATGGATAGACGATTGTTTATGCTAAGTTAATTTGATTATTGTTACGCCTTGATATCCAAACAGCTATGAATTGAAAAGCTACAGTTTATCCGAATGAATGGGCTTCGTAACCGGTGTTTAATCACAATTAAAGTATACGTACCAGTTCGAAAAAGGTTCACGATGCAATCTCTAACTCTGAAGTTGTTGCACTCATCAGAAATCATCTCAACAGTCTTCATCTAGCTGAGCTAACTGCAAAGGCCAAGAGTGAAGAAGAGTTAAGATTGAGAAGACAGGAAGACAAGGAAAGACCTCCTACCAAAGTCACTACCTTTCTACAGATGGTAGAGGGTCCTGAATTGGAACCTATAGTTAGATGGCAATATGATTGCAGTTCTCATCAACTAACTCTTTTTCAGAGGACAACAATAGAGGGTACATATCATCCAATGTGACAGACTAGACTTCCTGTCTACCAAGGATTTGTACAAACTTCTTAGCACCACATCAGGGAAGAACAATGAAATAGATAAATATTTACTCTCCTTGGTGCTCAAAGTTTTGAGTAGCAGAAACAAGTGAGGTTTTGGTAGCATCAGCCTAGGGGGAGTTTGTTAGATCAAGAAGAAGGCTGGTGCAACCAAAACCAAATCAGTTAGATAATTTTGGTACTACATGCAAAGGCTTCCAAAGCTTAGCATGTAACTTCCAAAGGTTGTAGAGTTCTTCCGAAGACAAAGTGAAAGATCAGCTTCTGAAGACAGAACTCTACTTTTGAAGTCAAGAGCATGCTTCCGAAGGATAAGTCTTAGAAGAGCAATCAGAAGACTACTTACGAAGTATGAAGAAAAGAAGAAGTTCCCAAGCCTTAGAAGAAGCAGCCTGTTTCGAAGTATAAGTGGCTTCAGAAGTACTTGTTCTTTTGAAGCCATTTAACCTTCGGAAGACACTGCTATGAACCAGTGGACATAAGTATGGTCTCTGACACTTCACTGCAGACCTCTGGTACTACATGGCTTCTTCCTAAAGAGCCATGTAGTTGACCATACTTTATTCCATTGTTCACCTTTTATGATAGTACATGTTACCAACTTTATTTGGTGACAAAAGGTAAGTCAGGGACATGTCCTGACTACCATATCTCAGATAAGACTTTATCCGAGATACCATAAACTATAGTCTTGTAGTACAGGCTTTAGTTATAGGATCCCAGCTGGTATCAAAGTATATCCGGCTGTAGGTAGTATTATATATAGGTTCTCATTGTAAATCATTCGATAAGTGTCTTGTAATACTTGAGTTGAGAAGCAATATATAAAAGTACCTTGAAAATTACTTCTTGTGTTCCATATTACTTGCTATATTGTGATCAATTCTTATTGACTCTATCTTTATCCGAGTGTTGTTCTAAGTGAGTTTGAGAGAAAAGCTAAGTGTTAAGTGACCTTAACCGATCCTGCAATATTCCAGTCATAAGTTCTATCTTGAAGAATGATCAGCCTAGTGTCTTTGGAGTTAATTGTTCCCGCTGATGAATTTGTGGCTGGTGGGGATGAGTTGGGTAGTTGTGTTTGTTTGAAAGATCTTTGAGATGATAATGCTTTTTAAGACTAATGTTGTTGTTGTTGTCAAGTCAGGTTTTGATTGTTGATTACATTCTCTAGAGAAATGTCCATAGAGATTGCATTTGAAACATCATACCTTTGACTTATCCACACCAATCTTTGATGATTTGCTTGTTGCAGCCAAGTTTTTATTTCTCCTAAGATATTGTTTGGCTCTGTAAGCAATCATTGCTATTTGCCATTGTAGATCCATCTCTTCTACTACATTTGGATGTAGTTCTTCCAAGTCTTGCTGGCAAATATTGGTAGATGTTAATGAGCTTCCCAGTTAAGCTTGAAAACTTGAACTGAAAGCTACAAAGGCTGCTTTTTGTTCTTCTGAATCCAGAACAACAGTGATATTTGATGAAGACTTTCTTGTAGATGTTTCTATTCTATCATTAGATCTCCTTTTTTCCTTTTCTGACATACTTTGTGAAAATTTCTTTGAAGGTTTTGATGCATAGAAACTTACTTCCACTTCATCTTCACTCAAAGTACAAGAGTTGTCACTATCATTGTTGGAAATAAAGGCACTTCGAGCACTTTTTGTGTCTTATAAAATGATAGGGTGAAATATGTGTTCTCACACTCTTGTTTCTTGATTTTTCATCCATTTTAAGAGCCTTAACTTTAGCTACCAATGTATCTAAACCAATTGCTTTGAGGTCAATGGTGTTCTTGAACATGGACATTGTTTGCTTCTAACTTTTTGGCAAAGTATGGACCATCTTTTTGTTTAATTTCTCATTTGTGTATTTCAACTCCAAGATATTGATCTCTGTTACAAGTTGCATAAATATATGGAGTTGTTGAGGATCGATTCACCCACAATATGATGAAATGTTTCATATTGTGAACGAAGAGTGTCTCTCCTAATGCTTCTGATTTCATCACTCCCTTCACAAAATGTATGAAGAATTTTCCACAAGGAGTTTGTTGTTTTATAATTTTCACATCTGATTAATATTTCTTCAGGTAAAGCCATACTAAGCAAGCTGTATGCTTTAATATCAACTTTGACCTTCTTAATATCATCAGGTGACAGATCCTTGTACTTATGGGTTGATTTTTGTCATTGTAATCCGGCCCAAGAGTGGGTGGAATATAAGGACCTTTAGTTATTGAAACCCATAAGTCAGATTTGGTATAATTCACATGATACCTGAACTTGATTTTCTAGGACTTAAAATCTGCTTTAGTTTCTAACTTTGGAGGTTGGTAGGATGATCCACCAAAGTTACTCATGTTTAGTTAAAGTCTAAGATTTTTACTATTACAAAGTATCGTTTGAGTAATGAATTAATTAGTGACAAAACTTAACAAAAGTTAAGCAATTGAGGTCACGAATGACTCAATCCTTTTAATGATAATTAAATTATCAAATCACAGATTTTGTTAATGAATTAGTTCAAAATTTTTTGAATAATTGATAAATGTCAATAAATAGCCCAGATCAATTAATCATTGATTTGAATATTGATCTAAGTTAATCAAGCAATGGAACAGTACTCGCTGAAAGACAATTCATTGTTTTTAGTGTTCATACAAAAACGATTTGCTTTTAAAACAAACAATCGATCTAATCAGCAAAACTGACAAATCTAATTAAAAACAAGCAAACAATTAAATACTTTTAACACCGATAGATCAATCGATGTAAATCAATGAGCACTTGGCTCTGATACCACCTATGATTCCAAGGATCGCAATCAGTAATTATCAGTGTTAAAGGAAACCAAGTTAATGTTTGTGGAATCAAAATTAACCTGGTTGAAATGTTTGATGAATGATATTAGATATAATGAATGATGATTATGACAAACATAACGATATGAACAAAATTAAAAAGCAACCAGGATTTGATTCAAACATATTTCATTAAAACTGATTAATGATTACAGATGAATAAATAATGAGTACTATAAACAATAAATGCTTTGAATGTGTTGATGTTGATGTGACGGCCGCTAGGGTTTATGTTTGTGTGAATTGATGTGATGTTTGGGTTTGCCATTTGTTGTGTCTATCTTTTATTTTATGTGAAACGTAGGATCCATATTTATAGGCATGTGTGTTTCAGTTAAGGAAACACCAGGTCTCTTGGGATTTGTACAACTATCTTGTTGACTTGTAATACTTGTATTATTTTAAATCCAAGTGTTTTGACTCCACAGCTACATAGTCTTCCTGTTAGGACCTTTTAGGTACGGAGTACTAACTGATCCTGCACGTATACCAACTCAAATAGTGCGGAATCCTATTTGATTGGCGATCAAATTAGGGAGAACACAGTTAAGATCAATCTAATGATTAATGAAACATTATGAATTATTAGAACATGATCAACTGTGATCTATCAACTTGGAACACGTTTTCTTGAGTCTCTCGACGGCTAGGGTACAATTATGTGCGTAGGTGTTCGAATTGTTCTGTTTTTCCACGAATTAGGTGGTAATTATAGGTTAGGGTTTTCCATTCTTATGACTAAACCATTAGCATGGTTCAGTCATACGACTGAAGCATGCAATTGATCCATCCGCACGACTGAAGTCCAGTCATGCGACTGAGTCAATCTTATGTCTCAATGGTGTGACTGATCTAGTCTCCTGGTTTAGTCGTGCGACTGGTCCATTAGCATGAAGTATTCATGCGTATGGTCCATTAGCATGGTCCATTCGCATGAGAACTTCACACGATTAAGTTTGAACATGTTTCTCAATCATTATTGACTAAGAATTATGTAAACAACCATAAACCTCTATAGTTAGTTCAATATGCATTATCACACAATAAACAATGAAATATTAAACATTATATGCATCAACCACACATTGCATTTCATTCATACCCATTCAATTACATATATGTAAAACATGAAAGACATTTTACATTAAACTCCTAAACTAGGTACACATGTATCTACAAACTCCCCCTCGGACCTAGTTTACATCATTGTCTAACATTCTTCATTAGCTCTCAAACTTCTTCTACTTTTCCTCTCTTGTAGCCCCGGCATGTATCTCAAATGCAAAACAGAGCCTTATCACATACTGAAACTAGAGGGCTTGTACAATATCTTGCGAGTCATAGAATAATGGCCACTTGTATAATGTATAAACATCATTAGCAGACAAGTTGGTCAGCCACATGGGGTCAAATACCCATATAGTATCCATTTGGCTCTCGTTTTGTAAGACTATGACCCATTCACCTGTTCTCCAATCGTGGTACCACCACTTGAAGTGTGGAGTGAAGTCCTGTGGCATTTCCCTTAGAGGGATTCTTGACATTGTACGTGGAGGACTCCACTTCAACACTACCTTAGGATTTCCAGTAATGGAATCAACTTCAGACCTTCTCATGTACCTTGTTGGTTGTTGAGGTCTGAAGTTAACCCACCTGGTGTGATACTCTTTCCTCAATGCAGCCTCAAACCAGCCTGACATTTTCTTTAGATTAGCATAAAGCAACTTCAGTCGTGCCAACTAGTTGAGCTCAAAACGTGAAGAGTCTTTAGATCGTGTGGGAATCTAAAGTACTCTATTCCATTTTCTCTCTTCACGGCATACACATTCAGATCCTCATAATAACCCATGTGATGATCTTGCCCGACACCTTTAAGTGTTTCTTGACTTTGTACAACTTGGTGTAGATATTTGGCTTTTGTGCAGTGCGCATGGCTCGATCTCAGCAAAACAGGCTGCCCATTCAGCCTTTTTGATGTCAACATCGGCGTCTGAGGCTTGGGCTTGACCCTCATTTTTCTTGGACTCTTTCTCCATCTAATCCAGCTTGTCAAATGTATCACTGACGAGAGTATCACCCAGATTAGGGGCTACATTTCCCTCTCTATCAGCATACTCTGGATAATGATCAATAATGTCGTCCTCGATCTCGATTTCATCTATGTCATTGACCTCATCATCACTTGTAACTTCAAAAGTAGGAGCGTCCTTGACAATCTCATCCGGGTTGAGCCGGAACATCTCAGCAAGCTGTTCATCAGTAAGGTCATGAATGATTTCTCCTTCTTTAAGAGTATAGCTTATAGACCTTCTGACTATCCCTTGCAAATCAAGAATCCTTGTAAGTTGAGATTAATTTGCTGAAGGGGAGTAACATCATACTTATCTTGTTGAGATGATTGATCTGCTTGAGTTAAACATGTAACACATCAATTTTTAGTAATTAATCAAGACAATCAAACATTTGATAAAGATATAAACATTAGTTACATAATTTTAATACAATAATCAAGTACAAAAGTTTTTCAAATAGATAAATATCACATCATTACTTTTGCCCTGAATAGCATGCACGTTAGTAGGTGGGGCAGAAGATGAAGCTCCTTGGTCTTGATTTCTCTATGTACGTCTCTCTTAACCCTGAGCTGAGGCAGATACAGCTGCATCTCCTTCCTCATCATCATCATCATTCTGCCTTTCATTGTCTCTTCATCTTCACTGGCCTCATCATTATCACTACCATCATCTTCATCATCATCATCATCATCATCATCATCATCATCATCTCCTTCTTTGATCTTGAGGGGCTCATATTTTGATCCTTTTAACTTGAGCATGATGGTCTTGTTAGAAGCCTCCAACTCCCCAATCCTCTTAGCATGATAGGCAATTTGCTGAGCTTGCTGTGATCTGCTGTGCTTTGGTAGCATTTAGCTCCGCAAGCTGACGTAGTTAGGTAGCCTTCTCTTCATCAATAGTTAACAGCTTCAGCACCATACGGTTAAGTGTTGATAGTTGTTCCTCTATCCCAGTGGGGGAAAGAGATGGTCTTGCGGTGAATGTCGGGTGGGATGATGGTCTGGCTTGGTGGCTGGTGGTGGTAGTGGTGGCTGTGGTGAATATGGGTGGTGGTATATAAGTGGGTGGTGAAGGGTAGGCTGTAATGATGGTGGATGGGAGTGTGGTAGTGATAGGTGGTGTGGTAGTGGTGGTGGTAGGATTGGTGGATGTAGGTGATGTGTGGTGGTTATAGCAGTAGTGGTGGTGGCTGTGGCAGTAGTGGAGCTCAATGTAAATCTCTGCCTCTTCCCCTTTTTGCCATAGGGGTGAGCCATTCACTTCCTCCTCGAGCCCTTAAATACAGTGGCTCCCCGTTGGCTAATCAGCGGGTCTGGGGTGTAAGATGGATCAGTAGTAGCCACCCCAGACTCACCATGGCGTCCACCTACCGCCCTAATCCCTCTCTCGGTGGCAACAACCTGCTGCCCACCGTCCGAACTAGAGGCTCTTCATCATCTCCCCCTCCTTCATCTGGAAATCAGGGACTCGATTCCACCCTGACCATCACCGCCCTGATCATCATCGTGGTCATCTCCGTCGGAGTCATTGGATGGTAGAGCAATCTGCTCAACGTCCGAGTCACTATCATCGTGGCGCCACTTCCTCCTTGTCGGCGCCACGTAGTCATCCCGGGCCAGATGCCCAAACAACCTCCTTACAAGGGGCTTCACCTACTTGCCCCTGTAAACCTTCATCCTCCCAAGGGTGTTGTCTTCCATGACCTCGAGAGAGACTGCATCATGACTCTCCTTAGGCAGCGAAGGAAGCTTCTCGTCAATGATCATCTATAGAAATCGAGGGTACATGCAGAAGCTCTCTTTCCCTTTAGCCTCGAGGTTCTCAATCATGTATGTAAAGATCATATTGGAGAAGCTGAAGGGGTTGTTTAGTACCAGATTCACATAGGCATTCTGGATTTGGACCGAAAGGTCATCGAATCTGCCCCTCCTTGATGCAATGCACTTGAGAATGATGTGTGCTAAGTACTTAAGCTGGGGACACGGGTTGATTTTGTTCAGCACCCCTGCGTTGATGTCCGCAGAGTACTTCATCCTGAGAAAGCATCCCCGAACAGTCAAGGGGTGTATCCTGGTTGGGTGAGCACACATCATCACCCAGGTCCAAAACTCGTCGGAGGTCTGTGCGGTTACCTCTATCTCTTGCCCAAAAATGGTGTTGCATATATAGTAAGGCTCAGTGGATCTGTCGACTGATGCACCTTCCCAGAAGGCCTATTGTATAGACTGGTAGGGTGTGCATGGTGCAGATATAGCTCTGTAGATCCTTGATCTCCTCAGAAATGCAATGATGTCAGCAAAATTTGCAGCATTCCTGGTGATGGCATCCAGATGAGCACAAATGTTGTGCTTGGTGTTGATGATCCACTTCTCTTCCATGTTTCTGTAACACAAGACACATAAACATTAGATTTGTCCATAATAGAAACTGTAGAACCTTAAACTGTCTTGAAATCAATCTGGTTCAATGGTGCGATTGAACCATACGACTGAGTTCAGTCGGGTGACTGAGTATGCGACTGACTTCAATCAAGCGACTAAGCCTGCGTCTGAGTTCAATGGAGCGACTGAGTATGCGACTGACTTCAATCGAGCGACTAAGCCTCCGTCTGAGTTCAATCGGGATACTGAGCATTCGGCTAAGTTCAATCAGGCAATTACGCTCATATGCCTAGTTCATTCGGCCGATTGTGTCATTCACCCAATTCAATCGTGCGATTGAAGTTCATTCAGAGTGACCAGTCGTATACGTCTCTGTTCGAAACTTTAATCCTGAATCTTGGTAAAAACTGGAAGCTAACGTTGTGGTTAGGTTCTTTAGACTCGCAGGAACCCTAATTGTCGCATTAAGTCTTTCATTTTAATCAATTTGCATGTTTACATATTCTGTTAGTTGATTAGATTATTTCAAGATTTTACACAGTCTAGGCCTGTTAGGGTTAGATTTCACGTATATTTTGTGCGATTTGGATCTTTTATTACCTGCAGGAGATGTAACAACTCGTTAGTATCAAAATGGTGAAGGAAATCGATTCTATCAAATTTTGGCAGAGTCTCACTACTATCGGGTGATTTTAGGGCGATTGAGGTGTGATTAAAATATGCAACCGACTTTAGCTGTATTTATACTGAGTCTAGCTTCAATCGGATGACTGGATCCATTCACATTCTTCATTCGTGTGATTGGAGCTTAGTCGTTTGATTGGCTCTGTCAATCACCTTCAGTCGCGGGACTAGGTTTCAGTCATGCGCCTGACTCATTCGGTCACCTCCATTCGTGCGATTGGTTCATTCTGATGATCCAATCGTATTGATTGACCCATGCTGATGGTCCAATCACACGTCTGGTCCATACGTGTGGGTTAGTCATGCGATTGGGCTCATACGTATGGTCCAATCGTACGACTGGTCCATACTCATGATCCAGTCGTGCGAATGGCTCATACTTATGAGTTTGACCTTATGACCATTCATACACTTAGCTCTTTTACTTATTGATGACATTTTGAAAATTAATCATCTTAGACATAACCATTTTAGTTTAGAAAACTGTTGATCACCTCAGACGTGGTCCTTTTACATTTGAAAACCCCATTGGTCACCTCAGACATGACCTTTTTAGTGAGTAATTCCCAGATTGACTTTCGATGTGTAGTCTGACATTTAACTACTAAGTTAACTGAAATTAACTGAATTAGGCAACTAGAAATAAAACAAAGCTAAAAACCTATTTTTGTATTTTGTGTGAGGTTAAAATCCTAAGATAAGTATCTACCAGATTTTTCTTCCTGGACAGTATAGCGTCAAGTTACTTTGATCATAACTAAAACAATTCATTATGGAATCATATAGGTTTATCAAAGCATTTGGGACTTTTTACCAAAGCCTTTTGATGCTCGATTCTTGTTTTTCATCGAGAGTCATTAGCAAGTTTAGGAAATCATACTAGTGCTACAAGATGCAGATAGTGATTTTGGCTTTCAAGAGTTGCAGCTCACGATGATTGTCAGTACACTTGTCCTCTTAAATCCATACATAGATTTTTGACACACATTGGTGATGATTTAAGGTTTAATTATTTCAACAAGCATTTGTGGATCCCACTCTTATATGGTAATCAACGTTCCGCAGGAGATTTTTGAGTGGTCTACGGGTAGTATTCAAGAAGAAACTATTCTAGAGCTTCCAAAGAGATGCTAAGCCTCAGGTCAGTGCCACCACACAGTAGAGAGGCGCAAACAACAATGAATTCTAGAATATTTAGGGAAGAAACTATTCTAGAGCTTTCAAAGAGATGCTAAGCCTCAGGTCAGTGCCACCGCACAGCAGAGAGGCGCAAACAACAATGAATTCTAGAATATTTAGGTTATGCTTATCCTCATGTTAGTGCCACCGCACAGCAGAGATGCACACAACCTATCTTCTTGTTTGAGAAATTATATTCTTTTTGCACAGATCGCACCAACAACATAGGTTATTAGCTTCATTGTTTTTTGCATTTTTCATGTGCTTTGCTCATTTTATGGTCATCCGCACACATTTGTGGCTTTTATTTTGCTCTTCACCCCTTATTGGAATTTCGTTGATTATGTTAAGCAGTGATAAGATGATAACCCACAGCTTGTTGAACAACTTGGTTTGAACCTGAAATCACCAATGAGGTCTACTTATCTATTGTGTTGAATCTACCGACACATCATCTAATGGTCTAGAAACCTCTAGGTCTACTTTCTCTGTGTTACCTTAGTAGCAGCTAGTTTTACTATTATTTTTCCTTTTATGTTGCTTAGACTTCTCAGACTTATACTTCGAATTTTGCATCTTAAACAATTACATTCTTTTAAAGTCTCAAACTCTTTGTTCCTGTGTACTATCATTTTCCATAGACACTGAATCAATATCACAGATACGATCTCATTTCTATTAGCTAAATTGTCCTCTTCCCTCGTTTTTTGTGTTTTGAGTACTAAAATTAAAAACAACTAATTATTACTAATTTAACCTATTCTCCCCCTAAAATTCTAAAACCGAAAATGTGTTTGCGTTTAGAATTTTAATAGGCGAAGAAATAAAATAAAATAAAATAACAAATAGAAAATAAGTCTACTTGTCGGACTAAGTACTGTCATCGTCTGGAATCACTTCACTTTTCTTTTTAACGCCGTTGACCTCTAAAAGATATAAAAATCTTGGTTTATCAAAAGCATTTGTGTAGAGGTCAGCACGTCGAAAGTCCGTATTAATTTTAACAACATCGATTAAATTCTTTTCAAAACAATCACGTATAAAGTGATATTGAATTCTGATGTGTTTGGTCTTAGGATGTTGGACCAGATTTTTAGGTACGGCTATAGAAGCAGAATTATCAACAAATATAGGAGTGTTAGAGAATTTCAAACCGTGGTCCCACATTTGCTGTTGAATCCAGATGATTTGTGAACAGCAGCTTGCAGCAGCAACATATTCAGCTTCACAAGTTGACATAGCAACTGATGTCTGCTTCTTACACTGCCACGTGACTAATCTTCTCCCAAAGAATTGACATCCTGCTGAAGTTGACTTGAGCCGCCATAATCCGAGTCACTGTATGCTGTAAGCTCAAAGTCATCGTCATGAGGATACCACAACCCAAGTGTTGGTTTACCCTTAAGATAACGAAATATCCTTTTGACACCTATGAGATGGTTGACTTTCAGTTTTACCTGATATCTGGAGCAAAGACACGTCGCGTACATGATATCAGGTCTTGAGGCAGTGAGGTACATGGTGGCATCCACCAGGTCACCATTTTCATCGGGTGCTACGTCGTGGTTTGTAGCAAGTGGAGTCCCAGCTGCCGAAGCATTCTCCATATCTAACCGACTTAGGATATCACCTACATACTTGGTCTGATGTAGAAATATGCCTTTTGGTGTCGAATGCACCTGTAACCCGAGGAAGAACTTCATCTTTCCCATAGGCTAGAAAGATACGGATTGCTTCCATTCTCGCCACAGGTGCAAAGACTTCATTGTAGTCAATCCCCTCGACTTGTCGAAATCCTTGAACTACAAGTCGAGTCTTGTTTCTGATTATGACCCCTTGGTCATCTTTCTTGCATTTCAAGACCCATTTGGTGCCAATGACCTTAGCACCTTTAGGTCTATCCACCAATATCCATACACCTAACTTCTTGAATTGAAGAAGTTCTTTTTGCATGACACTCACTCATGCCTCGTCATTTAGGGATTCACTGACATATTTTGGCTCAAATTGAGACACAAAATAGCAATACGCACCATCGTGAAGATACCCCTTTTCCATCACTAAGGCATAATCAGCTGAGTATAGCTGATTTCTTGTCTAAACTCCTCAACTTACATCCCCAATGACATTGTCCAGAGGATGATAAACATTTAAGCGTGATCTAGGAGTGGTGGGAACCACAACCTCATTATCCAATTGTGAACAGCAGGTTCGGCATCTGAGGTAGTGGGAGTGTGAGGTTCCGAAGTGTCAGAGGCATCAACATCAGATGCTTGTGTACTTGTAGTAGTAGGAACCTGTTCTTCCTGATCCACCTGATTGTTCTCCACATCTTCATCATCAGAGGAAGAGTCACTTACTTCTAGTGCTCCCCCTGAATGACTGGAAGACTCACCTTGTGAACCTAATGTTGTTAAGTCTTGTGACGGTGTGTTTAAGACGTCATACATCATTTTGTTGCTAACTCATCTTCAGGAAGGGAGAGAACGATGTTGAAGGATTTAAAGAATCCATCATAATCGAAGAAGAAAGCGGGTTCCTTGCCAGCTAGGGGGTGGTGTATCTCTAAACATCGATGTTGCACCACACTTCTACTTGACCCGTTGAGTTGCTGTAAACTCTCTTATTTGGTATGCTGTATCCTAGAAAAATTCCTTCTTCAGCCTTCTCGCTGAACTTCTCTGACTGAGTTTTCTTCAGAAGAGTACATGGTGCTCCAAATGGTTTGAGGTACTCTAGATTAGGTTTACATCATTGCAGTAACTCATAACACGTTTTACCATGACGCTTGACCACCAGGAATCGATTTAGGGTGTAACATGCATTGGCAACTGCCTCATTCCAGAATTGAATGGGCAGTTTCGAGTCTGCTAGCATCGTTTGGGCTATCCCTATCAAGCTGTGATTCTTTCTCTCAGCAACTCCGTTCATTTGTGGAGTGTAGGTAGATGTGAACCGGTGCATAATTCATTTTTCTTTGCAGAATGCCTCCATCCATTGGTTCTTGAACTCGGTGTCGTTGTCTGAGCGAACTTGGCATACCTTCATCTTGTATAGTGACTCCAATGTAGTTACCAGCTCTTTGAATGATTCAAATGTCTTCGATTTGGATTTCAGAAACATCACCCAAGAGAATCTTGAGTAATTATTTGTAACTACATAGCAGTGCAAGTCGCGAGCAATGCTCCTCGTACTGACTTGACCAAACAGATCCATGTGTAGAAGCTCAAGAGGCAACTCAATGGAATTAACTTTCTTAGCCTTATGAGCCTTCTTGGTCCGTTTTCCTTTCTTACAAGCGACACAGAAATCCGGTAATTGGAAGTTATTAACGTTTACTCCACGCACTAGATCATTCTGGATCAAGTGTTCATCTTCCAGGGATTTATGTGTCCCATTCTCCTATGCCAGGAGATGGAGTATTTCTCTGTTGCCTTTGACAAGAAGCATTGTACTTGATGATCAGTAGTGGAGGCCTTTGATAGATCCAAGACATATAGATCGTTATATCTTGAAGCTGACATTAAGACTTGTTCCTCTGGGATTACATAATCCTTCTTTAACACATAGCACTTCTTGTTATCAAAGACTACCTTAAATCCATTGTCATAGATTTGGGATACAGAAAGTAAGTTATTGTGAAGTTGTTGAACATAGTTTACCTTATCAAACTTCACTTTTTGGTTTCCCACTTCCCCTTAAGCTGTGATATAACCTCCTTTATTTCCAGCAAACAAAACATGTCCTCCTTTAATTTGTTTGACGTTAGAAAGAAGAGACAAGTTCCCAGTCATGTTCCTTGATGCTCCACTATGAACAATCCAGGTATTTGTAGAAGCACTATAGCGGACACCCTGCACATTTAAAGGAAATGATTAGTTTAGGTTAGGGACCCAAGCCTTAACTGGCTTGGGTGACCCAGAGGCATCACACATCATAAATTCTACCCACTGTCCATTTGAGGGTGAGGGCAGATCTATTTTCTTTTTGTTCTCATTATCAGACATTGTACTTGATTTTTTTTCCATAAGCCAGTTTTGTGTAAGGCCTGTTTGTGATAAACAGACGATTGGCTTATAGTTTGAACTTTATGTTCACTATTTTGGTGGAGTAATAGAGCTCAGTTTCGAAGGACTTGGTTTAGTGTCATGAAGTTCCACTTTCTTTCTTGGTGTCTAATAATAAAGACAGTTAGAGGCAATGTGTCCATACGTTCAACAATTATAGCATGATCTGCTTTCAACATGTTGGTGTAACGGTTTCTGTGGGGAAGTGTATGACACATGTGTAACTTTAGTTTGTTTGGGTTCTGCCACTTCTTGTTTAGATGTTTTGGCTTCTTTAACAAAATTCATTGTTTAAACATTTTGAACATCTTTACCCTTTTGTTTATTTGGACTAAGACATGGTGCACGAGGTTGGTTAACTTTTTGGTCTTTTTGGGTTTAGAATTAGACATGTTAGAACCTGACTTCACCTTAACCTTTTCAAATTGCTCATCCAAATTAACGATAGGCATCTTACCTTTAGATTTTAAGGTGGCCTCCTTCTGTTTAGTGGCAGATTCCTCTGATTTACTCGTGGAATCTGGATCACTAACTAGAGGAGTGGACCCCACATGATCCTTGACAGGGTTGTGATTTACTGGTCTACATTTAGCATTTAACACCGTCTCATGTGGTGGTGGAACCACTTCATATCCCAAATCCTCCACATTGTTTCATTCTCTCACTAAGTGTTGGACTATATGAGAAAAACTTGTCCAACTGTGCAGTTTTTGTTTTAATGAGTTTACTTCTACTTCCAAAACTGCTTTTTCTTTCTTAGTTGTTTCTAGGGAGTTTGTTGGACCAAAAGAACCAATGAGCCAGATCAGAAAAACCTTTAAGTCCCACAAGACATCACAACAACTACTGAAGACTTGATCAATTGTTTGACAATGTCTGAAGATCAACAGCTCAAGACTAAAGTACTGAAGACTTCAACAACTAAAGACTAAAGTACTGAGACTTCAACAGCTGAAGACTAAAGTACTGAAGACTTCAACAGCTGAAGACCAAAGTCTGAAGATCAACAGCTGAAGTACAAAGACTGAAGACATCAGTTGAAGAAATCAGCTGATATTCAAGAAGTCCAAGTAGTGAAGCCTTCAGAGTTTGTCACAACAGCTGAAGAAGCATCTTCAGTTGTTGTGATGGTTTCCGTTCAGTAGTTTTATTGTTTATTTCAGTACTTGTAAAATGACTGAAGAGCATGTTCTTCAGTCATTGTTGTTTTAGTAGTTTCTTTTCAGTAGTTGTAGTGATAGTTAACACTTGGTATTTTTGTTAGAAGTTGTCAGCTGTTTGACATCTTCAGTAGTTGTGTTAACTTTCAGTAGTTAAATAACAGTTAGATGTCACTGTCAAGTGACATCAGCTGACTTCAGCTTTCCTTATAAAAGGAAGATGACCTAATTGTAACTGTGCGAAAAGCCAAGCCAAAGTGTGGATTGAATGAATATATTCCTTTGGAAGATTTTCTCTCTCTATAACAAACACTGTTTCATTGATAAATTTCATGTGTTCTTGTTTAAATTTGTTAATTTGTGTGCTCATTCCGCTGCAAATCCAATCTAATTGATCAAACTAGATACTGTGATCCTAACAAATGGTATCAGAGCAGGTTAATCATTGATCGACTTAACAATTGATCGTTGAAACTGTTCTTTTGCTATCTACGTTTGATCGAATTAGCAAATTTGCAAGAATCGGTTATAGAGATTGAGTCTCTCCTGCTTTTGGCTATTTTGTTGAGGTTCGAAGTGGTTTTGAGCTAGATTTATTTGTTTACCTTGAATTTGTCTGAATTCTGGATAGCCTATCTCTCACCCAACTTCATGGGAAACTGCTTACATTTGAAAGAGAGATAGAGCAGAAAAGGAAACTGGCATCCTCAGGCAAGCTCACTGAAGACTTTGTACCAGGGAACACTGCCTTGGTCGTCATGAGTCAGAATATGCTGCATCAGAAAGTAATTATGATGTGCATATAGATTTCTCTTCAAATAGTTATGATCATGCATTTGTGAGTGTTGATAGTCAGTCAGGCTGTAATAGTGACAATTTGTGCTTCATTATGGATGATTTGAAAGGTATAGCTGATGATGACTTAGAAGAGATGGATATTCTAAGCCAAATGTCCTTGATTAATATCAGATCTCAGAAGTTCTACAAGAGAACTGGTAGGAAATTCCCTAGACTCTCTGGCAAAACCAAAGTTGGTTTGACAAGAGTAAGTTGAGGTGTCACAAATGCCACAGGCTTGGGCACTTTGCAAGAGAGTGTAGATCATCTGGATCTAACTCCTCTGCACCCTTTGTTACTTTTCCAAGTAATATTCAACAAAACAAAGGGCAACATCCTGCTAGTTCTGGTCATCAATCACAACCTCTATCTCCTGCATATTTTGTCCTTAGGGTCCAATGCCATATTCATATCCCTGCTATTACATGCCACAAACCAGTCAAGTTCAAGTACCCATTGCTCAACAACCACCCGCTCTTCCTGAGCCTCAACCTTCCCAATCTCATCAACAATCTCAACCTCCTCAACACAGCTTTTTCACCCCAGGAGTTGTTGACTGGAGCAGTTTGCCAGATGATATGTCGGGTCATGAACAACTGTTTTCTGGTGCTGGTCAACATGGCGTTGACAATCCTTTTGAAAATCTTGCTCTTATCGCTCTAGAGTCTGCTGATACTTCATCCTCTAATGCTTCCACACCACAGGTATCACAGGTATCCTCTGAGGCCAAAGCCAAGTTATGTTCTGAAACATGCATAGCCGCATTTGCATCTATTAGAGAAGCTAATGTAGCTTTAATTAACAAGAACATTGAGCTAGAAGAAATAATATCGAAAAGAAAAGCTGAATTTGAGTGTGTGCTTAATGATAAGAATGATGAGATTTACAAACTTAAATGCTAAATCACTGATAATAAGGCTAGGGAAGAGGTACTTCTAGAGAAGTACAGAGACCTCAAAGAAACACTTGCAGCTACCCAGGTAGAGTGTGATCGATGGGTACATTCCTGCAAGGGTTTTGAAATGCTTCTCAGTAAGCAGTCTGCTTCCAATGTGAAGTTTGGCATTGGTTATAATCACACTGCTCCTCCTACAGATTTTACTCCCAGAGCAGAGGTAGAATCTGCTGGAGAAAGCAATAACCAATCTTTTTCATCATGTGATCTACTATCTGATACAGCACCATCAGAGGTTGATGTCAGTATTAATTCCTCCTAAAACCTATCAGCTGATGTTGATGGTTCAAATGCTGACACTCACATGATCAAAAAGTTGATCACTCCAGGTGGTATTTCACAAAGTACTGAAAGTACTAAAGAGCAAGTCATAACACCTGGAGAACAAACCGAAACTACTGCATGTACTAAAGGAAGAAAACTGTCAGTAGAAAGGGTGGGAAAACTACTAAAGAAGATATCAAGAAAGCATTTACTGCAAGGAAGAAAAATGTTAGTACTGATCGCAAATTGCTGAAGAATAAGTCTTCAGTAGTTTCATCTTCTTCAGCAGATGATCAACTTAAGATGAAGAAAAATCCATGTGAAATATGTGGCTTATTCAATCATCTTACTGATGATTGCTGGTATAAAAAGGGCTCCAAACTCAAACACAATGAGAACATTAAAAAGAAAATGGATAAAATGAAAACTGAGTTTGAAACCAAGTTTGTACTAGCAACATCAAAACCTGTAACCCCTAAATCCAAAAAGATATCCAAAAAGGAAGGGGTTAATCAGGCAACAGCTGAGGTTGCTCAAAGGAAGATGGTACAACACAGGAATCCATCACTTTCAAGCACTAATATGTCTGATGAGCTGAAGGCTTTATCACAAAATCAGAACAACTTGTTATGATGGTTCAACATCTATTGGGGAGAGTAACTAATTAGATGCTCCTGTGTTAAAACCACAGAGAAGAAAATCCATGCCAAAGGATTCTTCTTCCTCACCATCTCCATCCCCTCAGGCTGTTCTTCATAGCAAATCTGTTAGTTTACCATCTGTTGATGTGAACAGACCCAAAACCAAAAAGGTTTGGGTCTCAAAAACTAACTAATTTATTATGATTGCAAGGTTCTTCAGCATGCCACAGTAGCATCTGGTATGTGGACAGTGGAGGATCTATGCATATGACAGGGAACAACTTTCTTCTTCATGATTACTCTCAAGGAAAGAAGGGGTTCGTTTCTTTTAGCAATGATGCCAAGGGTTACATCATTGGCAAAGGCTTTGTTTCCAATGGGGAAATAAGGTTTGATGATGTTAACCATGTGGAGAATCTCAAGTACAATCTCTTGACTGTCATCAAATGTGTGATAAAGGCCATTTTGCTTTTTTCACCAGTCAGAATTGCAGGATTCTGTCATCCAAAGTTCTAAGTTTGATTGATAAGGTGTTGGATGATCACACTCTCCTGAGGGCCAACAGGACAGGAAGAGTGTATGCCTTAGATCTTTCCAAGAAAATGGATCTCAAAGGCCATCCTTGCCTATTTCCCAAGGCTTCTCCTCAAGAATCTATTCTATGGCATAGAAGGCTGGGTCATGTGAATCTTAAAAACTTGAATCAGCTCATACATCATGGTTTAGTAAGGGGATTGCCTATGAAGGAGTTCAGATGTGAAGACAACTGCACTGCTTGTTTGAAAGGAAAACAGCACAAAGTCTCTTTCCCTCCTATTGAAGAACCTAAGTCCATTCCTGCTTGCAATTACTACACATGGATATCTTTGGTCCTATGAGAGTAATGAGTATGACAAAGAAGAAATACTGTCTGGTAATTGTGGATGATTACTCCAGATTTGTATGGACTTTCTTCTTGCATTCAAAGGATGTGGCTGCTCAGACAATTATAAACTTTGTGTTGTATGTTGAGAAGCAGTATTCCTATCTGTCAAGTGTATCAGAAGTGATAATGGAACAGAATTCAGAAAACCATACACTTGATGATTTTTATCTCTCAAAGGGAATCAAGAGGCAGTTTAGCATCCCAAGGACTCCAGAACAAAATGGAGTAGTTGAGAGAAAGAACAGGACCTTAATTGAAGCTGCAAGGTCCATGTTGGCTGACTCTGATTGCCACTGACCTTTGGGCTGAAGCTGTTAACACAGCTTGCTATGTGCAGAATAGAGCCTTAGTAAATCAGAGGTTGATGAAGACTCCATATGAAGTTATACATCATTTGGCTCCTTTGATTTCATTTTTCAGAGCCTTTGGGTGTCCTTGTTTCATTCTCAACACAAAGGATCAACTCCACAAATTTGATCCTAAGGTGGATGTTATCAGGGTATTGTTGGTTATTCATCTACTTGCAAGGCATAAAGAGTCTTCAACTGCAGAACAAAGATAGTTGAAGAGACTCTGCATGTGAAGTTTAATGAATCTCCAAAGGACAAGATTCCACAAAACCCTGTGGAGTTATTTGATTTGGAATATACTGCAATATGTTCCTTATCAGGCTCCAGCTATTGCTCTGTCAACAGTCTTCCACCTGGTGGTACTGAAGATGATGATGATATCAGTACTCACCTTTTCAAGTTTAGTGACCAACTGCCTGTGTCTACTAAACTTGATGTTCCTGTAGCTTCAGTAGCTCCATCCATAACAAATGCTGATGAGATTTCTGATTCCTCTACATCATTTGACTTGCCATCTCATACTTGGTTTCAAGAATTTGGATCAACATCTGCTGCTGCTGAGCCTGCTACAAACACTTGCACTGATCTCATAGTGTACCAAGAGCTGAAGAATCACCCCATGTCTCAAATCATTGGTGATATCAATGCTGGTGTCTCAACCAGAAGTCAATTGTCTAACTTCTGCTTCTATGCTCCCTTTATCAGTCAGCTAGAGCCAAAGAACTATCATGTTGCTTTGAGAGACAATGGATGGGTTGAAGCCATGTAGCTTGAGCTACTTCATTTCAAAAAAACAGCAAGTGTGGGAACTGGTTCCTCTACCCCCAGGTAAGTGTGCAATAGGTACTAAATGGGTGTTTAGGAATAAAACAGATGAAAATGGGCTTATTGTTAAGAACAAGGCCAGACTAGGTGTTCAGGGGTTTGCACAGGACGAAGGTATTGATTATGATGAAACCTTTGCTCCTGTCGCCAGACAGGAGGCAATTAGATTGTTCTTAGCCTATGCTGCATTCCACAATCTTAAAGTTTTTCAAATGGATGTTAAAAGTGCATTTTTATATGGTAAAATAAAAGAAGAGGTTTATGTGTGTCAACCACCAGGTTTTGAGGATAATAAACATCCAGATTGGGTATACAAGCTTGATAAGGCTCTTTATGGTTGAAACAAGCTCCTAGAGCCTGGTATGAGACATTATCAAATTTTCTTCTTCAAAATAATTTCACTAGAGGCTCCATTGATAAAACTTTGTTCATTAAGAAGGTGGATCAGCATAAGCTACTTGTTCAAATTTATGTTGATGATATTATTTTTGCATCCTCTGATCCCCAGTTGTGTGATGACTTTACCAATTTAATGCAAAAGAAGTTTGAAATGAGTGCAATGGGAGAATTACAATTCTTTCTAGGATTGCAAATCAAACAAAAGGCTGATGGGACTTTCATTCATCAGTCTAAATACAAAAGATCTTTTGAATAAGTTTGATTTACAAAACTTTAAGCCCTGTTCTACTCCCATGTGCAACACCACACAACTGGATGCAGATCAGAAAGGTAAAGCTATCAATGAGACACTTTATAGATGTATGATTGGGTCCTTGATGTATTTAACAGCTTCTAGACCAGATATCATGTTTGCAACTTGTGTTTGTGCTAGATTTCAGGCTGCTCCTAAAGAGTCTCATTTGATTGCAGTCAAGAGGATCTTTAAATATCTACAAGGTACACAATCTCTAGGTTTATGGTATTCCACTGGACACTCTTGCAAATTGGTTGCTTTTTCTGATAGTGACTATGCAGGGTGTAAGTTAACTAGAAAGTCGACTTCTGGTGGCTGTCAATTCCTAGGCAACTGTTTGATTTCTTGGCATAGTAAGAAACAAACATCTGTTGCTACATCCACTGCTAAAGCAGAGTACATTGCTGCTGCAAGCTATACTTCTCAGGTACTCTGGCTTCAGAACCAACTTTTGGATTATGGCATTACAGAGACTAAGACTCCATTATTAATGGACAGTGCTTCAGCTCTTTGCATTGTCAAGAATCCTGTCCAGCACTCTAGGACCAAACATATAGAGATCAGACATCATTTTATTAGGGACTGTTTTGAAAAAGGTCTGATTGATCCAAAGTTTGTGCCTAGTGCTGATGAGCTTGCAGACATTTTTACTAAGCCTTTGGATAGTTCAACTTTCCAAAACCTTGTGTTAAGGCTTGGTATGCTGCAGCTAGAATAAGTGACAACTACTGATGATCTAAGTAAACAAGTACTGATGATCATTAGTAAACGTCACAAATAAGTACTGATTCTATTACAAACTACTGTTGCTAGTAAAAACAGATAAGTACTGTTGTCCTATGAAATAACTGAAAACAGCCAAAAAGTCTGATGAGTAAGTATTGAGGACAGTATGAAACAGCTGAAAAGCTAAGAATTGACGAAAACTACTGACGGGAATTTTCTATTCAGTTGTTTCTAAAACTGATGTTTCATCTTAAACAACTAATGACAAAACCATGTCATCGGTAGTCTCACAACTACTGACAACTATCACCAAGTCGTCAGCTGTTTACAACAACTGATGACAAAACCATGTCTTCAGTAGTTTCATAACTACTGATGACTAACACCAAGTTCTCAGTTGTTTCCAACATCTGAAGCCAAAACAATGGTCATTTAGTAGTTTTATAACTACTGATGCCTAAAACCAAGACTTCAGTTGTTTCAACCTCTGAAGGTTAATACCACGTCATCAATCGTTTAAAACTACTGATGACTAACACCAAACCCTTTAGTTGCTTCATAACTCTTATCCTATAAATACCTAATCCTATAGAGCTTCATCATCTCAAACCTAATGTTCAAAAACTCCAAACCTTCTCTCACATCAATGGCGAACATGCAGCTTAAACCACGACACAACTGTGTTGTCTACCTTACCAAATCACCTTTCTTGACGAAGTTTGATACTGCTATTGATCTCATGGTCCATTCTCCATACAAAACGGCCTTACTTATCAATCCTACCATTTATGCCGAATCCCTAACACAGTTCTGGACGAACGTCACCCTTACCACTGGGGAGAATGCCACCGAGTCTCTCCAGTCATTCGTCAACTCCCGAAAGGTGGTCATCACTCCGGCAATCCTTCGCCAAATACTACACCTGGATGATGCCAACTTCCCCGCTGGATATTTAAAGGGCATCACCGATCTATCCTTTGCACAACATGGATACCAGGGTAACCTCAACGCTTCTACCATCTTAAAGAGGCATTTCCATGACGCCGAACGCCTTATTTTTCATATGGTAAATGTCTGCCTAGCCCCTAAGACTTCGTCGTGGGATCAAATGTCTACCAGGTGGCAGCAGGTATTTTTCTCTATCCTTGAGCAACAAAACTTAAATTTTTCTGAAATATTATTTCTTGAACTTAAGGATATGGCCTCCAAACCTATTGCTAACCGATGGATATTATATCCACGGTTCATAATGGCCATAATAGAGAACCAGCTAAAAGCTGAGGGACTTGTTGGCCTTGGAGTCCCTGCCATGGTTGTATTTCTGAAGTATACTCCAGGCACAACTCAGACCAGTTACTCAAACAGGCTGCCAAACTGCGAAAACCCACGCAGCTGGAACCCACAGCCCCACCTCCAATCCAAAGTCCCCACCAAACCAAACACAAGAAACCCAAAAAGGCAACTCGGGGAAATGAGTCCCCTGAGGATGCCCCTGCAACACAAACACAGGATATATCTACTGGTCATAACCCCCCAGTAGATACACGTACTCACCCACCCTCAACCGCTCAGGTTTCCTCTCAACAGGAGCCTGTAGCAACCACCTACAAGGCACCTATACATCTGGAACCTTCCTCACTTGAGGAGGTTGACATTGAAACGCACCACTCTCCCCGGGTGCATACTGCCTTCACACCATCTCCCACTGCAACCACCCCACAAAGTCCTACCATAATAGTTGCAAAGGTGCTGACTCAGTTGCATTCCTCACCCCTCCCCAGATACCAATCAAAACTGGGATAGCCTCAACCATTGAGGGGGAGGACCAAAGTGCTTCTGATAACCCACAGCATAGGGGTTACCATGTTCAATCTCTAAGTGTAGAAAGGAGATTCGAACTTCTGGTGAGGCTGCCATTTCTCCTGCTTCAGCAAATTATCAGGATCAAGTTGGTGCTATCCATAAGACCTCACCAGAGGCAACTGCCAATGAAGGACATAGTCCTGAGGCAGGAAGTCCCCAGTACCATGAACAAGGGGCACATGCTACTACTGATCTACACTCAGAGCATGTACATCCTGATTCAATCAGGAGGTCAGGTGATTCATCTCAGAATGATGATGACCTGGGCTTTTTCTACGATGTTCTAGCCCACAATACCATCCTCGAGAATAAGGTGAGCAGACTCAAAGAGCTGCTGGCCAACATGTCTCAGGATCAAAGACCATCTACCCCACAAATCCCACAGATGGCACCTTCAATTGAAGGTTTACCAAACACTGAGCCTACCCACATAACTGAGCCACCAGCCTCTGCTTTCGGCACCATCTCTCCGGGACAGAACCCCTTTGAGCAGATGGTTGCTATCTTTCAAAACTCCTTACCTCTCATCACTCCCATCATCACTGACATAGTGCATAAAGCCATTGATGAGAGGATTCCTCAAATCTACAAACCCTTATTGATGATGTTGTTCATAAATCTCTTTCTGCTTTCCAAACCCTTGATTCCAATGCAACCAAAAAGGGGGAGACTGCAAAGTCAAAGGAAGTGAAAGACAAGAAAAGAAAGAGAGTTGATGCTGAGAAAGATCCTGAAATAGAGATACAGCCTGAGAAAGAAAAGGAGGTTGAGAAAGAACTGATCTCAGAGCAGTTAATTACATATAAAAGAAAGAAAAGTGCTGAGTCAGGAGCTGATGAAGAGAAATCATTAGAAGACCTTGTTAAAGATGCTGATGAAGCTCATAGCAGATCAATGGATACAATTATAGATCAGCTATTTAGACATGGTCATGACACAACCACATTAGACTCTGAGATCAGAAGGCTAGAAATAGAAGAGATACAATCAAGATGGGCCAGTTATAGTGTGATGGAAAGGGAGAGATTGGAAATCATGAACAGGTTTATAGCTAAATATCTTGGAAGATCATTGATTGAAATCAAGTCATGGTCCAGGGACAGCATCTTGGCAGTAACCACCAAGATCTGTTCGTCTGAAGTATACACCAAAGGGTTGGTCATTGAAGCTTTGAATGAAGCTGGTGCTGGGAGCAGGACTGAACTGGTCAAACAATCCAAAGCCGCACTTACATCTAAAATGCTAGAACAGCCTGTCAACATTCCCACACCAAAACAACCACAACCACAACCCACTAAACCAATTCCCTTACCCACAAAACCAATAGCCGATGATGTACCCCAGAGAGGAAGAGAAGGGTACTGAGGCTAGAAGAGGAAGAAGAAGATAATGATGAAGATGAAGATAGGCTGCCAATCTCAGCTGTTATACAGTTGCCTAAGGCCATACGTCACCCTCCAACAATTACTCCTAATCTTGAAGACAAATTGTGAAAGTGAAGCTAGAAGAAGAAGAGCTTCACAAATAACATGATGAGGAATTGTTGAGAAGAGTTGACAAAGCATATGCTGCCACATCTTCAATCATCAACATGAAGAAACATGCTCAGAGGTTATACACTCTCAGACACACATTTCAATATCAAAAAGAGAGAGTGAGGATTTGGCCTGATCCCAGGGTGTCTCATAGGATTCAAAAGAAAAATATTCCACAAAGATACATTGGCCAAGTAAAGAAGATTATAGATAAAGTGATATCTCTGGCCTTCGTAGTATCACCTTGGGAGATCCTAGATGACTTCAAGAAAGCCTATAAAGCTAAACTGACCCCATAAAAGATGCTGGAGAATAAAGTGGTGAAAAAGGGGTTAGTATATAGGAGGCTTGAGGAAGTTAGAAAGAATGAGCTCCAGTTGTTTTTAGAGGGTATTCACCCAGATGAATTTGCTTATATAATAATAACAACTGTGGAGCTAAAAAATGGGAAGCAGGTCAAATAGCTATCTGAGTACTATGGGCCTGAATCACTCTTTGAAGGAGAAGCAGAAGAGCTTACCATGGAGGAACAAGTAACCTTCATTGAGGCCTATACAAGGGAGTCTTACAGACTCATATTTGGGAAGTAGATCTTATGGATGGGGTAACAGCTTTGTGTCCAGTTCCCCAAGACAGAGTTCCCATCCATCCCTTGCCAAACAGACCTTTGAGACTTCTTCCAGGCCTGTGCTTACAAGGTCACTTCTAAGCTGATCTAGAAGGCAAAAAGACCAATCTTTCTGCCATAATAAGTGGGACATCTTTAATAAGCTTAAAGGTTTTGGCTGCATTGGTTTAGGGGAGTTTGTTGGACCAAAAGAACCAATGAGCCAGATCAGAAAAATATTTAAGTCCACAAGACATCACAACAACTGCTGAAGACTTGATCAGCTGTTTGACAAAGTTTGAAGATCAACAGCTGAAGACTAAAGTACTGAAGACTTCAACAGCTGAAGACTAAAGTACTGAAGACTTCAACAGCTGAAGACTAAAGTACTGAAGACTTCAACAGCTGAAGACTAAAGTACTGAAGACTTCAACAGCTGAAGACTAAAGTACTGAAGACTTCAACAGTGAAGACCAAAGTCTGAAGATCAACAGCTGAAGTACAAAGACTGAAGACATCAGCTGAAGACATCAGCTGATATTCAAGAAGTCCAAGTACTGAAGCCTTCAGAGTTTGTCACAACAGCTGAAGAAGCATTCTTCAGTTGTTGTGATGGTTCCCGTTTAGTAGTTTTATTATTTATTTCAGTACTTGTAAAATGACTAAAGAGCATGTTATTCAGTCGTTGTTGTTTCAGTAGTTTCTTTTCAGTAGTTGTAGTGATAGTTAACACTTGGTATTTTTGTTAGAAGTTGTCAGCTGTTTGACATCTTCAGTAGTTGTGTTAACTTTTAGTAGTTAAATAACAGTTAGATGTCACTGTCATGTGACATCAGCTGACGTCAGCTTTCCTTATAAAAGGAAAGATGACCTAATTGTAACTGTGCGAGAAGCCGAGCCAAAGCGTGGATTGAATGAATATATTCCTTTTGGTAGATTTTCTCTCTCTATAACAAACACTGTTTCATTGATAAATTTCATGTGTTCTTGTTTAAATTTGTTAATTTGTGTGCTTATTCCGCTGCAAATCCAATCTAATTGATCAAACTAGATACTGTGATCCTAACAGAGTTTAAATAGAACTTTATGTCATTTGCTTGGTTAAAAGCAACAATTTCGGTTTCCTTTAGTTGTTTATTTAAAATCTCTATTTTCTCTTTATAACTATGCTCATGTTGTTATAAAATCCGGTTAGCCTCTGTGCATAGTTGTAAGTCATTTACTAAGCTATCATTATGATCTAATAATCTAGTAAATTTTGAATCTATGCTTCTCTAAATTTATTACACTTAGTACAAGCATGATTATCAACGAGTTGGTCTGGGGTACTTACCTAAGAAGGTTCGGTTGAATCAGCCATCATCGCAGAGTTATACTCCTCAGTTGCTGGTGATTCTGAAACTATTGTTCTGAGATCCCCTTCATTCAAGTGAGTGACCATATTAGCAGTATCTTCATGGTCTGACATTACTAGTTCAGCTGCTATATCAGCTTCACTTGCAGTGTCATCATCCAAAACTTCAACAATTGCAATGTTTGACTCACCCGGGGATACAAAACGAAAGGTCCAATCTTGACCTTCATCATCTTGTGTAGTCAAAGCCTTAGGATCTTTGCTTGATGATACAGCTTCACTTGTGGGTTTATCTTTACGGTTGAATGATGAGAAAGGATTATTGTTACCTGTCTTCTTAGGCTTCACACATTCACGTTTGAAGTGCCCTTTTTCTCCATAGTTGAAACAGGTAACTTTGGTTTTGTCTAATCCAAAAGTTGTATCCTTTGTAGCTATCAAGTTATGTCTAGTCTTCTTTAAAAACTTCTTGGCTCTTTGAACAGCACTTGCCAATGCCCACATAATGTCCATTCTTTCCGATTCATTCTCGTCCACCTGCTCGTAATCCTCATCGGCGAGATGGCAATTTTCGATCTTTCCTGCAACTAGATCATCATAAGAATGAACAACCGCAACTAAGAGGTCCATATGCTCCTTTGCAACCTCCACAGTGATATTCCTATGATTCTCGGTCTTCAACTTCGTAGCATTTGATTTTGGTACTATATATTGGGTGCTAGATGACCCTGAAGTTTTAGATCCTGAAGTAGAGGCTTGCGGAGGAGTTGCTGAACTTGACACAAATGCAGTTTGAAGTGGTGCTCCTGAGCTTTTTGAGGTGGAAGTGGAATTATACAGAGACGGGTTCTGAACGTAATATCCTTTCTGAGACCTATACTTCATCCTTAGTTCCTCCTCTCTTAGTTTCAGGATGAAGTTGTTTATGTCTAATTTTGCGAGTAGATTGTTCTGTCTCAAATTAGACACAAACGAGTCCCACTTTTCTGGCAGACCATCGGCAAAGCTTGATACCCTATCTTCCAGTGACGTTGTAACCCCATGAGTGTGCAACTCGCTCATTAAATGGTAGAATCGGTCTATGACATCATCCAAGCTCTCCTTACCCATCGATGAGAAGTTATCGAACTCTTTCTTCAAAGCCTTAGCCTTTAGAGCTTTTAACGATGCATTCCCGTCATATCGTTTTTCCAGAGCCTCCCATAATTTCTTTGCCTGTTTATTATCAGAAAATTGGTGGAATATATCCTTAGGTATAAACTGAGTTAACAGAGCATACACCTTTTTCTCAGCATTGTACTTTACCTTCTGGCTAACAGTCATGCCACCTAGATTAAGTTTGACGCCATCAGCACCAACCGGCATACTATAACCAGTCTCGATTGATTCCCACAGATTGGGATCAACACCATTTAGATAAATTTCGAACCTTTGATTCCATTGTGGGTAATCGTCTAACGTGATAAGCTTAGGAGGCTTATTGTGATTCCCAATCTCATTTTCCAAAAGTAACAGTTCTAGATACGCGAGTCCTTACCTGCAGTAAAAGCGGAGTACTGATATTCCATTTCTTTATACTTTGAGAGTTAGAATACAACTGTTTCACTGGTGCAAATGGAGAGATGCCATTGGGTTAATCATGCGGATGGACTAGTGAGGATGAATCAATCATGCGATTGAATCAATGCGGATGAGTCAATCGTGCAAGTGAGCAAGTACGGATGGACAATGCGAATGGGGGTTTAGTGTAATTGAGCAAGTATGGATGGACGATGCGAATGGGGGGTTTAGTAGTACGAATGGATGGGCGACTAAGTTCAATCGTGCGTATGGGAAGTGCGATTGAGTTCAGTCGTGCGATTGAGCCAATCGTGCAACTGAGGCTGCTGGATTTGAAAACTCGAAGATTTTTAGTACCTTGACACAAAAATACGATTTTTCACAAACCCTAATCTGCAGTAAGCCGAAAAACATGAACTTTTAGATCTGGAGACACTAAAAACACTGTTTTACCAAAAAGATGGTGTTTTTTTAATGAAAAACGTGAGCTTTACACCGAAAACGATTGAATCACATGCAAAATCAAGAGCCAAAGCTCTCCTACCACGTGTTAGGACCTTTTAGGTACAGAGTACTAACTAATCCTGTGCGTATACCAACTCAAATAGTGTGGAATCCTATTTGATTGGCGATCCAATCAGGGAGAACACAGTTAAGATCAATCTAATGATTAATGAAACGTTATGAATGATTAGAACATGATTAACTGTGACCTACGAACTTGGAACAGGTTTTCTTGAGTCTCTGGATGGCTAGGGTACGATTATGTGCATTGGTATTCAAATTGTTCTGTTTTTTCACAAATTAGGTAGTATTTATAGGTTAGGGTTTTCTATTCCTACGACTGAACCATTAGCATGGTTCAGTCATACGACTGAAGCATGCGATTGATCCATCTGCACGACTGAAGGTCCAGTAGTGCGTCTAAGTCAATCTTATGTCTCAATCGTGCGACTGATCCAGTCTCCAGGTTAAGTCGTGCAACTGGTCCATTTGCATGAAGTATTCATGTGTATGGTCCATTAGCATGGTCCATTCGCATGAGAACTTCACACGATTAAGTTTGAACATGTTTCTTAATCATTATTGACTAAGAATTATGTAAACAAGCACAAACCTATATAGTTAGTTCAATATGCGTTATCACACTATAAACAATGAAATATTAAACATTATATGTAGATACATGTGTCCCTAGTTTTTGAACTTAATGTAAAATGTCTTTATTGTCTTACACATATGTAATTGAATGGGTACTTAATGAAATACAATGTGTGGTTGTCCTTATAATGTTGAATATTTCATTGCTTGGTATGTAATAATGCTTATTGAACTAATTATATAGGTTTGTGGTTGTTTGAATAGGTCTAAGTTAAATAATGATTGTGAAACATATTCAAACTTAATCATATGAAGTTCTCATACGATTAGCCCATGCTAATGGACCATACGCATGAACAACTTCATGCTAATGAAACAGTCGCACGACTGAACCAGGAGACTAGATCAGTCGCATGATTGTAATATGAGATTGAATCAGTCACACGACTGAACACTCAGTCATGCGAATCGATCAACCACATGACTCAATCTCACGACTGAACCATTAGCATGAGAAACCCTAACCTATAAATACCACTTAAATCATAGAAAACATAACACTTCGAATACCTACGTACTAAATCGTACCCTAGCCGTCCAGAGACCTCTAAGTACCTGTTCCAAGTTCATAGATCGCACTAGATCGATTCCTAATCATTCTTAATGTTTAGATTCAATCCATAATTGTTTCTACGTGCGTTCTCACTGATTGGATCACGAATCAAATAGGATTCCGTACTATTTGATTTGGTATACACGTATTTCAATTAGTATTTTGTTCAATACACGATCCTAACAAGTGGTATCAGAGCTTTGGCTCTTGATTTACGTGTGATTCAATCCTTTTTGGTACAAAAATTGTGTTTTTCCACTAAAAACGCAATCATTTTGTGTAAAACGGTGTCTTAGACGTCTCCTGATCGTAAAGTTCAGTTTTTACGGCATACGGCAATAAAGGTTAGTAAAAATTCGAGTTTGTGCGTCCAAAATACCTTAAACCTACAAATTTTCAAGTTTCAACAGCTTTAGTCACACGATTGACCCAATCGCCCGACTGAACCCACACCATCCCTCATACGCACGATTGGACTCATCCGTACCTCCATTCGTACGACTGAGTAGTTTATTCACATTGTTCAACCGCATTTGTTCGTTCGCCCGACTAAGCCATCAGCATTAGTTCAGTCGCACGATTGAACCATCTGTGTTGTTCAATCGCACGAATAGCCCAATTGCACACCTTCTGTTGGATCAAGAAGAAGGTTGGTGAAACCAAAACCAATTCACTTTGACAATTTTGGTACTACATGCAAGGGCTTCCGAAGCTTAGCATGGAACTTCCAAAGGTTGTAGAGTTCTTCTGAAGACAAAGTGAAAGATAAACTTCCAAAGACAGAACTCTACTTTCGAAGCAAAGAACATGCTTCCGAAGATCAAGTCTTACAAGAAAAGCCTGAAGACTATTCCCGAAGTATGATGATAAAGAGAAGTCTCCAAGCCTTGGAAGAAGCAGCTTGTTCCGAAGTATAAGTGGCTTCGGAAGTACTTACTCTTCCGAAGCCATTTAACCTTCGGAAGACACTGCTATGAACTAGTGGACACAAGTATGGTCTCTGACACTCGACTGCAGACCTATGATACTGTATGGCATTTTCTCAAAGAGCCATGCAGTTGACCATAATTTATTCCCCTGTTCACCTTTTTATGATAGTACAAGTTACCAACTTTAGTTGTTGACAAAAGGTAAGTCAGGGACATGTCCTGACTATCAAATCTCAGATAAGACTTTATCCGAGTACCTTAAACTATAGTCTTGTAGTAAAGAATTTAGCTATAGGATCCCAACTGGTATCAAAGTATATCTGGCTACTTGTAGTATTATATATAGGTTCTCTTTGTAACTCATTCCACACTGCTTGTAAGAGTCTTGTATTATTGATTTAAGAAGCAATATATAAAAGTACCTTGAAAATTACTTCTTATGTTCTTTATTACTTTCTATATTGTGATCAACTCTTACTAATTCTATCTTTACTCGAGTGTTGTTCTAGGTGACTTTGAGAGAAAACAAAGTGTTAAGTGACTTATATCGATCCTGCAATTGGTATTAGAGCCTCTCAGGCTCTTTATTGTGTGATCTAACCATCCAAATCAACCTATTTTTCACTCCTTCCTAGAACCCACTCACTCAAAATGGCCCTTAACAAGTCCGAGGTAGAGATGGGAACCATGACAAAGGCTCCCATCATTACCCGTAAAAATTTCAAGTGTTGGAGCAGGAGAATGGAAGGCTTCATCAGATACCAAGACTGATGTGGAACTCCATTGTCAATGGCCCGTATAAGCCAAAGGTGGCATCACCTGGTGGAAACGGTGCCATGATAGAAAAGGCTATTGAGGACTATTCTGATGAAGACAGAAAGAAGATGGACTTTGACAGAATGTTATGACCATTCTTATGACTACAATACCAAACTCCATCATGGTGGGATTCAAGCATTGCACGACTACCAAAGAATTGTTTGATGCCCTTGCTCAGATGTACTCAAGCTCCAATGACTTGAAGAAGGACTCACTGAAGCAGCAGTTTGAGAACTTCACTCATATTGCTGGAGAGACTTTCAGCCAGCAGTACTTTAGGTACATGGATCTTATCTCTTCTCTTCAGTCTGTGAAGATCACTCCCGAACTTAGAGATCTTACTAGAAAGTTCATGAGTGCTCTTCCAAATGAGTGGGCATTCTACTGTGTCTCTATCAAGAGGACATAAACCTTGAACACTCTCACCGTGACTGAACTCTATGGCATCCTCGATGGATATCGCCTAGAGATGGAGAGTAAGAAGGGTCACCATAAAATCAGACCCATGAGTCTTCCTGCTAGCAACACTTTCATGGTTGCTGAAGGCTCAGGAAAGTTGTGCCTTTGTCTCAGGAAGTGGACACTCTGGTGATTTTCAATACTGCTTTGATGATCTTGAGTGTTTCAGTCCATATGATGTAGAGTACGTTGACAATGTCCAACAGATGTCTCTTTTAACTTATAGAGCAAAGAAGTTCTTTAAGAGAACTGGTAGGCATTTCCCTCAAAACCCAACTGCCAGCAAGTCTGGGTTTGACAAGACCAAGGCAAAGTGTTAGAACTGTAACCAACTGGGTCACTTTGCAAGGGAATGCAAGGCTCCCAAGACCAATTCGGGAACCCATAGGCCTCCACACATCCCTCAACCTCAAAACCCACTAAAAAGTCAACTGAAACAGCTGTAATAGCTCAAGAAGTCAACTGGAGCTTCATGGTATAGGATGTGACTCCTGCTCAAGCTCTCATGGCCGGAACAAACGATGCCCAGGTATATGAACATCTCTGCACTCCAGCCTGTATAGCTAAAGTTAAACTTTATCAGGATTACAATATGGAAATCAGATCTGATATTGAGTCTTTAAACATCTTAGATGTGGTGCTGAGGCTCAAGCCAGGAACCATGCCATTTTTAGCAGAACTTCCAAGCTATTCTTGCATCATCCTCCCATTCCAAACTCTGTTATCAGAACAAAGGAGGGTTGGGAACCAATGAAATTGCTCCACCACACTCTTATGAGTCTGTTAGACAGCCTAGATGTGGTACTGAGGAGCAAGAGGTTCCAACTGCTGACCCTTCCTCACTAGAGTTGAAGGATGAAGCAACAATAGTGGCCACCACAGGGAAGGAACAGGTAGACGTACCCATCTCATCTTGTGAAGATCAAATCCTAACCACTAAGGCCAGAAGAAGCAGAGCTAAAGCTGCTAGAAGAACTACCAAGAAGGTGGTTGAGTCCAAGCTGAAGATTGACCCTAAGCAGAAAGGTGTCTTTATCTCAGCTGGATTCCAAGTGTTAAGTACTTCTGATTTAGGAAAGGAGTGTAATACCAGCATTCATGTCCTGCCAAAGGATCAAAAGTTGAAGGGAAAAGTTTTTGATGAGTAAAGAAGCCCAAGAAACAGCAACCCTCTCATTCCTAAAAGACTAACACTACTCTGCTTCTAGGTATGATTGAACCCATAGCTCCTGGTGACATCCCTGTTCACCCTATAGGTGATGAACCCACACCAGCAACCTCCACCACAATGCCAACACTGCCTTCTCCACCCATCACTATCACATACCAAAGACACCCCAAACGAACCCTTGTTTAATCAACTCTGATTGAACAAGCCCCTCCCGTTCAATCCAAAAAGACTAGAGTGGAAACATGGGCTCCCACTCAGTCTGAGGTCTCTCTATCCTTCTCTTTTGACCTCAATATGGGCTTTGAGTCTCCTCAGTCTCAAACCTAGGAGCCTGACACCCAAACCAGCAACCCTCGGGATGAGTATCTATACTCTTCTGAGCAGCCAACTAGGGACAACCCCACCAAAGGCTCAACGCCTGTAGACATTGACCAAGGTCCCGGGTCAGTAGGATTAACCTCCTTATCCTTTACTAACCTTCTCTTCAAAACTGATAAAGAGATAACATCTCTCCATGGCAATGAAGTTGATCTACAACACCCTCTTCAAGATCAATAGAGCCCGGAGAAATCCCTTATCTCTAGCCCCCATCAGCAACCCATAACTGAGGTGAGTCCCACTGATGTGGAGGGGACTCATGCAGATTCAGCTGCCACTACAGAAGGTGCCTCAATGGACCTTATGGATAGTGGTAACATATCTTAGACTGAATCTGTGGCAACCAAGCCTTTTGATGACTCTGAAAGAGACATCATTACGCACGGGAAACCAGGGTGCCAAGAAACCACATCTGGTGGTGGGGCTGAACATACTAGGTATGTTACCTCATCTCCCCGTGATTCTTCAAAAGAAGATGAAGGAGGCATGCAACTCCTCATTCAAGACCTTCTATCTAAAGTCTCGAACGTTTAATCTTTGGTTAGGACTTTAGAAGCAAGGTCCGCCACTCAGCAACTTGAGATTGACAATCTCAAGGCCAAACTAGCTGAGAAACAGACAGAGAGGTCTGTTAGGCATGTACCTGTTCAGGTCTCATTGACTTCTTCCTCTCGCTCATCTAGCTCTCAAGATGATGCTACCAAAAAGGGGGAGAATGTTCAGAGACAAACACTTGAGGACCCACAGAGCCACACTTCAACTTTAACATCTTCTACTCCTATCACCATTGTGTCTAAGCCATCTCAAGTTATACTTCAGATTGAATCAAAAATGCTCAGCAATCTCTACAGAATCTTCACCAAGTTTTTATTGAGAACCTCTTCTGATCAGCCAAGCCCAGATGCTGCAATGCTCTACTTTAGAGCTAAAGAGCTTCAGAGGCTGACTGCACCTTCTACCACTATGGAAGAAGTTGGTCAATCTAAGGTCCACATGGAACCTATGATTTATTCGAAGGGGAAATAGGGACTGATGGCCCAGCAACTGAAACAGTTGGGATAGAATCTGCATCTCCTCCAACTTCTGAAGCTGAAGTTAAAGTCTCGGAAGAACAAGCTGAATCTTCCGAAGCTGAAATGGAAGCTGCGGAAGGACTGTTTAGAATTTCCAAGGAACTGATCATCACAGATGCAATCCTTGAAATAGCATCTGAGGTGAACAGCAAGGACTTTCTGAATCTACCTCCATCCCAGACACCATCTCTGCCTCTCTCACAATCAGAATCCACTCTCCAAGAACCACCATAGTCAGACTCTTCAAAAGATAAAGGAAAAAGAAAGATGACTGGGAAGAGCTTCAGGAAGAGGAGAAGATTGAGAAACTCAAGAAGAAAGGAAGACTTCCAACTGAGAAGTTGCTAGCTACTAGTACAAAAGCAGCTGCAGCCAATCAGGAGGCTGTCAACAATAAGAGAAAGGAAGAGATCATTGACTAGCTTATCCAAATAGGAGCTACCAGTGAAGAAACACTCTTGCTACCACTAGAGGAGTTGGTGAATCTGGAGAAGGCAACCCGGGTGAAACTTGAAGAAGAAGCCAGGTTGGCCTTGGAGAAAGAAGAAGAAGAACAGAAGGAAGCTGAATTGCAGCTGAGGAGAGACAGGATAGATTTCCTAATCTACAGAGGCTTTGATCTTCAAGAACTCTCTCCACACAACGATGAGACGATCCTCTGGCTCTACAACAAAGAGCAGGATCAAATGGAGAAGGAAAGAAGAAAGGCTACAAGAGAAAAGGCAAAGGAGAAGAAGAAGAAGATGGTGGAAAAAGCTAGGGTCACTGCAACCAAGAAGCTCAATTAAAAGGCTTGGATGAAAGACTATCTTTGGGCCCATGGCTTCTCTGGAAGGCAGGTGGGTCCCATGTCTGAGAAGACACTCCAACGGATTGTCAGTGAAATCAAGGCTGGCATCCGGTTGGGAAAGAAGAAAGAGATGTATAGAAGGGTAAAGGGGATGACCTTCGCTACAACCACTCAACCACAACCCGAACCCTCACCCCTACCTTTCACCATCAAAACCGAACCCTTCACCCTGAACCCACAACTTTGCCCACATCCATCTCATCACCCCACCACCTAAACTTCCCATCCTCCTCCCAAAAACACTTCCTAGAACCTCTGAACCTCAACCTACCTAACAACCATCCAAACCATCCCCTCAGCCTTCTCAACATCTCTCTCTTGAGGAGTTCAAGGTAATCAAGACCAAGTTCATCAACTGCACAACTTTGAGCGAAGTCTCATGTGATGAAGATTCTGTCAACATTACCTATGTTGATGGATCCTCTTGTTCCCTCACAAGAGATCAATTTCTTGATTTACCTAGAGGAACATTGGACCAGGCAGCTAGACTTCTAGGTCTCAACTCAGATTCACTGAATGATGAAGAGAAGAAGCTTAGAAGGAAACTAGTGACTCTGCTGGACACCAAGAAAGAGGACAAGATTCCCAGTTAGTCTCTTGTGCCTAGAAAAAAATAGTCCAGTGGAGGTTCGATGAAACTTCTCATAAATTTGTTGTGGAAACGGAGAATGGTGAACGGCGTCCCTATACAAGGAATTAGTAACTACACTGGAGTCCCTAACAAGCTGAGTCATTCAAGTGGAGGTTCGATGAAACTTCGAAAAAAATCCAAAACAGAGACATTTGAGTCATTCAAGGAATTAGTAACTACACTGGAGTCCCTATACAAGCTGAAGGTACAACAAGTACTCTCAAACAACGAAACCAAGTTCAAGAACCAATGGATGGAGGCATACTGCAAGGAAAAGCAATTTTGCACCAGTTTACTTTTTCCTACACTCCTCAGATGAACGGCGTTGCTAAAAGAAAGAATCGGATCTTGATAGAGACTGCATGGACTATGCTAGCAGACTCGAAACTGCCTATCCAATTCTGGAATGAGGTAGTTGCAAATGCATGTTACACGTTAAATCGAGTTCTGGTAGTTAAACGCCATGGCAAGACGTGTTACGAGTTACTACAATGACGTAAACCTAATCTAGAGTATCTCAAGCCGTTTAGCGCACCGTGCACCCTACTTAAGAAGACTCAGGAAGGAAAATTCAACGAGAAGGCTAAAGAAGGGATCTTTCTAGGATAGAACATATCGAACAAGAGAGTTTACAACAACTCAATGGGTCAAGTAGAAGTGTGGTGTTACGTGGACGTTCAAAGATACACCAGCCCACCTGCTGGAAAAGGACCCGCCTTCTTTTTCGACTATGATGGATTCTTCAAGTCCTTCAACATCCCTCTCTTGACGTCTGATGATGAGTTAGCAACAAAGATGATGTATGATGTTCTAAACACACCATCTTAGGAATCTACATCATCGGCTCACAAGGTGATTCTTCTACCAACTCAAGGGGAGCAATCGAGAGAAGTGACTCTTCCTCTAAAGATGAAGCCGTGGAGAATGATCCAGACACTCAGGAGTAACAGGTTCCTCCAACTGCAAGTCCGAAAGCATCTGACATTGATGCCTTTGAGTCTTCGGAACCTCACACCCCTACTTCCTTAGATACTGAACCAAATGTTCATAATCTAGATACTGAGGTAGTTGTTCCCACCACTCCTAGATCACGCCTAAACGTCTATCATCCTCTGGACAATGTCATTGGGGATGTCAGATCAGGAGTTCAGACAAGAAATCAGTTGTATTCAATTGATTATGCCTCAGTAATGGAGAAAGGGTACCTTCACGATGGTGCTTATCGTTGCTTTGTGTCTCAGTTCGAACCAAAATACGTGAGTGAAGCCCTATATGATGAGGCATGGGTCAGTGCTATGCAAGAAGAACTTCTTCAGTTCAAGAAGTTAGGTGTATAGACACTGGTAGATAGACCTAAAGGTGCTAACGTCATTGGCACCAAATGGGTCTTGAAATGTAAGAAAGACGACCAGGTGTCATCATTAGGAATAAGGCTCGACTTGTAGTTCAAGGATTTCGACAAGTTGAGGTATAGATTACAATGAAGTGTTTGCACCCGTTACAAGAATAGAAGCCATTCGTATCTTCCTTGCCTATGCATCGTATATGAAGATTAAAGTTTATCAACTGGATGTGAAGAGTGCATTCCTTCATGGTGAAATCTGAGAGATAGTGTACGTCAGTCAACCCGAGGGATTTGAGGATCCATATCATCGGGACAGAGTTTACAAACTCGAAAAGGCTTTATATGGGCTTCATCAAGCTCCTAGGGCATGGTATGAGAAACTCTCCACTCACCTTGTGAAACATGGGTTTCGCAGAGGTGTTATTGACTACACACTGTTCATCAAAGAAAAGGATAGTGATTTACTGCTTGTCCAAATCTATATCGATGACATAATCTTTGGTCCAAGAACGAAGATCTATATAAAGAGTTTGAAGCAGTAATGAAGGCTGAGTTTGAAATGAGTGCCATGGGAGAGATGAAATTCTTTCTCGGATTACAGGTGGATCAAACACCTAAGGGATTTTTTCTACATCAGACCAAGTATGTAGGAGATATTCTTAGTGGATTTGACATGGAAAATGCTTCCGCAGCTGGGACTCCACTTGCTACAAACCATGATGTAGCACCCGACAAGAATGGTGATTTGGTAGATGCCACCATGTACCGAGGGATGATTGGATCTCTAATGTACCTCACTGCCTCAAGACCTGATATCATGTATGCTACATGTCTATGTTCAAGATGTGGCAAAGCCAAAAGTTAACCATCTAATAGGGGTCAAAAGGATCTTCGTTATCTGAAGGGTACTCCAACGCTAGGGTTGTGGTATCCTTATAACGATGACTTCGAGCTTACGGCGTATAGTGACTCGGATTATGGCGGCTGCAAGATGAACTACAAGTCTACATCAGCAGGATGTCAATTCTTTGGGAGGGATTAGTGACCTGGCAGTGTAAGACCAGACCTTTGTTGTTTGTCACCTGCAAGCCGAATACGTTTTTGCTGCAAGTTCTGTTCAAAATCATATGGATTCAACAACAAATATGGGACTACGGTTGATTTCTCTTCTACTCCTATTTTTGTTGATAACTCTGCTGCTTGCATAACTAAAACTCCAGTCCAACATCCTAAGACCACACATCGAAAAATTATCACTTTTATACTTGATTTGTTTTGAAAAGAACCAAATCGATGTGGTTAAGACAAATACTGATTTTCAACGCGCTGACCTCTATACAAGGCTTTTGATAAACCACGTTTTTCTATTCTATATTGTTAGAGGTCAATTGCGTTAAAGAAAAGTGATGTAATTCCTGAAGATGACCATGTGTTCCGCATGACGGGTTTGCTAGAACACAAAATCCATGTTTAAACTTTTAAACATTCTGAAAAACGCAGCGGATATATGGCTTTTAAAACGATTTTAAAGCTGAAAATCTTATCTTCTATATGTTCATTTGTTATGAAAAACAAACCCAAATCATGAGGATCATTCTTATGTGAATAGACAAGCTATGTGTACATATATAACACAATATGGCAACCTCAAAGGGCTGCCAAAAACTACCTCCTTCCAGCAGTTAGATGTTGATGAATGAAAGGAGTTTGAAGGCTGAAATGTTGCCAAAGCTTCCAAGTTGGACTTCCTCTAACGTCGACTCCCACAAAGCTTTGAGTTACCTTCGCACTTGCTTGGATTTGGACTCCAAAACACCAAATGTAAGCTGCCAAATTGAGGCTTCCAAAACCGTGAGTTTGAGCAGCAACTTTGATGATGTTAGAAGATAGAATCGACCCCAAAGTTCCAAGAAAGGAACCCTCAAGTGTTTATACCCCAAGCCTTGTACAAACACCACTCTTGCTAGGTAGAGATACACCAAGATGAAGCTCAAAAAAAACAATCTTCTGCTGCTTATTTCCGTGAACAAGAGGAGAGCAAAAGAGAGATTTTCTTTGTTGCATGTCAATTGAAATGATAATGGCTGGAACAACTTCTTTCAAGACCCCTTAATTGTGTTTAGTCTTTTCAAGAAAAGTGGTCCAATAGAAACAAGGGGAGGGGGCCGAAAATCTCATTTGAAAAGGGTTCCCCCCCTTTTTTTATTTACACAATACACAAGTTGTGGGTCTTATAATTTGGTCCTCTTAGAAAATGTATACAACTAACCAATTAATTGTATAACATATATAGCCATTATTAATTTGTAATGTCATCTAACTAATATAAATAACATTACAAATAATATCATTGAACAAAATATCCTAATAAATTGTTCCATGTCATATGCAACTTGTTTAGAAAACCCATTTTCTAAATTGGTGTTAATATTTTATTGCATGATCATATCAAATAAATATTATTTGGTGTTTGCTAAGCTTGTTATTGGGTATAACCCGACTTGGATCATAACGTACTAACCACATCAATATTCTAAGTGTCTTGGGCACATCGAATCCTACAATCTCCCACTTGCCCAAGATTCATAGAAGATTGATGCAAGCAGTAAATACCGCCTAACAACGGTTTACTACCCTTAATACGCATGACTTATAGCCATTCAATAACATCATCCCTTTCAAGTACCCTACTTGATATGAATTAGGTGAATTAATCATCTATCCTTTTGTTACAGATGTCATGTTAAATCCAAGGACACAGAATGATCATTCCTTGTTGATTTAACTTAATCAGGCCTTAGACATCTAACTCTCAACGAATAAGAGGAACAAATTCCATCTTGACTACATACGTTTCTCACAAACACCTCGTGTGGACATATCCTTATGTACTGTCCACTATTTCAGGACAGTGAAGAATATGCTCAAGGTATAATACTTGGTGAACATCAAAACCCAATATGTATCTCAGGTCGGAGGATACCAAATGATATTCGCCTTTACTCAAATTTATTTATGATCAATCAATAAGATTCCATGTAGTAAAATTTGAGATGCGGGTTAGTCCAATATTTGTAACCCACATATCTATGTACCTTGGTAGCAACCCATTGCTCTATATTCATCCTTATGAATATCAACCAATCCAAGTTCATAATAGTCTTACCTTCAAACTTGTTCCCACAAGTATGAACGACTACGGACATTTAGAGTAAACATTTTACTCATGGATTAAACATGCTAAATTGGAATATTATTTGAAACATTATAACCAAATAATTTTATTCAAATAATAGAAAATTCCATATATCCAAATGCTAAATTTACAGATCATATCCAATCACTAGAATATCGAAGTCCCATGGCACAAGTATGACCTTCATGCTTTGCCTTTTCAAGGAGCTTCGTGAGAGGATCAGCAACGTTTTGATCCGTGTGAACTTTGCGAATACATATCTTTCCCTTTTCAACTTCATCTCGTATGTAGTTGAATCTCCGCTCAATGTGCCTAGTCTTTTGATGAGCACGGGGTTCCTTGATTTGAGCAATCGCACCCTCGTTGTCACAAAAAATTTCTAGGGGGTCCTGAATGGAAGGGACAACCCCTAGATCGGCAATGAATTTCTTCAACCATGCAGCTTCTTGAGCTGCCAATGAGGCGGCGACATATTCTGATTCTGTAGTTGATAGAGCCACCACATCCTGCTTGGAGCTCTTCCAAGAGACAGCTCCTCCATTCAGAATGAAAATGTATCCCGATTGTGATCGTGAATCGTCACGATCGGTTTGGAAACTTGCATCCGTGTAACCTTTTACAACGAGTTCCTCGTCACCAGATCCATAGATCAGGAACATCTCTTGTCCTCCTTAGGTACTTAAGTATGTTCTTAACAGCCATCCAATGACTGTTTCCAGGATTCTGCTGGTAACGGCTTGTCATGCTTAAGGCGCATGACACGTCCGGTCGAGTGCATATCATTGCATACATGATGGATCCTATAGCAGATGCGTATGGGATTGCCTTCATTTTATCTTGCTCTTCCTTTGAGCTTGGACATTGAGTCGTACTCAATATCGTTCCTCTTTGAATAGGTACGGTACCTTTCTTAGAATTCTCCATCTTGAACCTTTTCAAGATTTTATCAATATATGCACTTTGATTCAAACCAATCAACCGCCTTGATCTATCCCTATAGATCTTTATTCCCAGAATATAGGCGGCTTCACCAAGATCCTTAATGGAAAAACAACTTCCAAGCCAGGTTTTTACACCTTCCAAGTTGGAATGTCATTTCCAAATAGTAGTATGTCATCAACATACAATACTAGGAAAGTTATTGTGCTCCCACTAGCCTTCTTATACACACAAGCCTCATCAGCGTTTTTGATGAAACCAAATTTCTTTACTTCCTCATCAAAACGGTGATTCCAGCTTCTCGATGCTTGTTTCAATCCATAGATTGATTTCTTTAACTTGCATACTTTATTAGGATGTATTGGATCGACAAAACCTTCAGGCTGAACCATATAGACATCTTCCTCAAGATATCCATTTAGGAAAGCGGTTTTGACATCCATTTGCCAAATCTCATAATCATAATGAGCAGCTATGGCAAACAATATCCTTATAGACTTTAGCATCGCAACAGGTGAGAAGGTTTCATCATAATCAACCCCTTGAGTTTGAGTGAAACCTTTTGCTACAAGTCTAGCTTTATAAGTATCCAAGTTTCCATGCATATCGGTTTTCTTCTTGAAAACCCACTTACTTCCAACTATCTTGGAGTTAAGAGGTGGTACAACCAAGTCCCATACTTGATTGTCATACATGGATTGCATCTCAACGTTCATGGCTTCAAGCCATTTGTCACAATCCGTGTTGGACATTGCATCATGGTATGTGGTTGGTTCATCAGAATCTATCACATAGCATCCATCCATGAAAAATCCATATCTTTCAGGTGGATTACTAGTTCTACCACTTCTGCGAACGTGTTGTGTGTATTGATCAACCACTTGATCATCCTCAACATCCTCATGTTGAGTGCTAGTTTCAACCAAACGTGCATCGGGCTGTGGTTCTTGATCTTCCTCAAGATCCACTGTTCTACTGCTAGCTCCTTCCATAAGGAACTTTGCTTCTAAGAACTCACCCTTTCTGGCAACAAACACTTTTTGTTCCATTGGATCATAGAAATAATATCCCATAGAATCTCTAGGATATCCAATAAAGATACACTTGGTGGATCGGACATCCAATTTGTTTGGGTGGGAGTCTTAACATAAGCCTCACATCCCCAAACCCTTAAGTACGATAGGGATGGAACTCTTCCATGCCATATCTCAAAAGGTGTCCTTTCTACCTTTTTGGTTGGGGCCATATTTAGAATACGGGCCGCGGAGAGCAGAGCGAAACCCCAAAATGATAGAGGTAATGTGCTTCTAGCCATCATAGATCGGACCATATCCAATAAGGTTCGATTCCTCCTCTCAGACACACCATTATGTTGTGGTGTTCCAGGTGGAGTGAGATGTGAGACAATCCCACAACTCCTAAGATGATTTTGAAAGGCATCACTTAGGTATTCACCTCCTCTATCGGTACGAAGAATTTTAATTGACTTGTTGAGTTGATTTTCTACTTCATTTTTGAAGATTTTGAACATTTCAAAAGCTTCGTCTTTGTGCCTTAACAAGTACACATACCCATAGCGACTATAATCGTCGGTAAAGGTAATGAAGTATCTTTCACCATTCCTAGTCATTGGCTTAAAAGGACCACATACATCCGAATGTATGATTCCTAATAAATCTTTTGCCCTTTCGGTAGTTCCACTAAAGGGTGCCTTAGTCATCTTACCTTGTAAACAAGACTCAAAACATCAAATGAATCACATTCATTTGTTTTTAAAGACCATTCTTTTGAAGTGTTTGTAAACGTTTCTTGTTTATATGACCAAGACGACAATGCCAAAGATAGGTATCACTTAAGTCCAACTTGAGTTTCTTGGTGTTAGTTTGGTACAATGAACTATTTAAAGTATTTTCATGAACCAATTCATAAATACCATTAATTGGAATAGCTTTAAAATAGAACATTCCATTAAAAGAAACATGAATATCATTTTCAATAAAAGATAATACATAATCATAATGTCTTAATTGGGATACAGAAATAATGTTCCTAGTCAAACTAGGAGCATACAAAACATTCTTCAAAATAACTTCCAAACCACTTGGAAGTCTTAGGATGTAGTCTCCACGAGCTTCAACTAAGACTTTAGTTCCATTTCCCATGAAGAGGCTAACATCCCCTTGTTTGAAGTCCCTACTTCTTGTGAACCCCTGCAACAAATTGCAAATGTGAGTTCCACATCCGGTATCCAATACCCATGTGTTAGAAGATGTAACATTAAGATCAATATGAATCATGTATATTGTACCTGAGGTCTGCCCGGCATCCCTCTTGGCTTTCAACTCTTGGAGATGGACAGGACAATTCCTTGCCCAATGTCCAATCTCCCCACACTTGAAGCATGGGTCATTAGTAGCAACCTTTTGCTTCTTCTCTTGTGGTTTGGGAGGCACCCTTGCCACCCCTTTCCCTTTTCCCCAAGCAGGTCCCTTACCCTTGGCAACCTTTGCCTTGGGTGCGGGACGAGGCCTTTTATTGTTCCCACCTTCATTGATGGTGAGAACGGGTAAAAACCTTTTACCCATGGCCGCCTCGGCCGTTTTGAGCATTGAGTGAAGTTCACCAATGCTTTTGTCCCATGCATTCATGTTGTAGTTCAACACGAATGTCTCGAACCTCTTGGTAAGGCCATTGAGGATCAAATCTGTGGCCAATTCCTTCGAGACGGGACAATTAGGCCTCTCGAGGCGGTCAATGTGACTTTTCATCTTAAGTACATAAGATGAAACAGATTGGTTTTCGTCCATACGACATGCATGGAGCGCTCGAACCGTTTCGAAGCGCTCAACCTTGCTTGCTGTTGGAACGTTTCCTTCAGCTGGGTTATCATGTCATAAGCCCCGTGGTGTTCATACTCCTTTTGGAGATCCGGAGTCATGCTCGCTAGCATGAGACAAGACACTTGGACGGAGTCCTCAGTGTATTTCAGCCAATCATTAAGGCCTCCTCATCATCCTCGCTAGGTTGATCGGGGATAGGGTCGTCTAAAACATACGATCGTCTCTCTTGCTTGAGACAATTCTCAAGTTTCGATACCAATCGATGAAGTTGTTATGGTTTAGACGTTCCTTTTGGAGGATCGCTCGTAGAGATTGGTTGGACGCGGATGAGTTATCGGAATTATCATTATTAGAGGCCATCTACAAAATTTAACAAAGTTTTATTTAGTATTTTCGATATTGTAATTTTAATAACAATGTCTTACAAGACCTTTTCATATTAAAATCTAGAACCCAATATTACATTTAAATTGTGGTTAGGTGACCTTTATCCCACGTTTTAAATTAATAAGGTGGTCAACGTTTGACGATTGCAACCATTTGCAACTTCTAGAGGTATGGGATCGACTTTTGAACATCACATGTAAAGTCGGCATGTAAATCCCATCAACACCATTTGGAAACCACATTTTAGGTGATCCATTCAACATGGTTTGCAAATCAAGTTACCCTACTTGCACACACATGTGAGTTTACCAATATAAGTGGTTAGGTGACCTTTATCCCACCAATGTGGTATTCCCTCCTTAAGTCACAAGTTCCCTCAAAATGGTTAGGTGACCTTTATCCCATTAAAAGTTTCCAAATGACTTAAGTGTTGTGCAAAAGGATGGTGTTAAACTTGTTAGTCAATGTTTAGAGATTTCATAATTCTAGTTTAGAAAACTCTATGTACTTGTATTTGTTATGCTTTCAAATACAAGATACCCTATGGTCCTTTGATTAAAACTATTTTAATCTTTAAAACCATTAAATCATTTTAATAACCTTTTATACCTTCTAATGATTAAGAACCATTATTTTTATAACTTGTTAAGTTTGTTAATTAGTTTGTAATGCATGTTCAAATTCCAATCATACAATCAAATAACAAACAATCAAACAAGCATATATATACAAACATGAGTGCATAACCATAGCTACTAAGTTGACAACACTTGTTTGCCATCACAAGTGTTGTCATAAGGTCTTTTCTAAGGTTGAAAACAATCACAAAATGCAGGTCATCTTGGACCCCACTTGAACTTGCATCCATATGCTTCAAGTTCCATGTCTTTGATGTCCATCTTCGGGTCTTGAACTTGTGCATCTTCCTTTTACAAAATTGTATCCTAATACATTTTTCTAATAAAAGAAATGCACCTAATCTATTACAAACCCAAATGAATGAATAATTACAACCCAAAAAATGAAACAAATTACAACCAAATTGAATGAATGAATACAACCAACACAAGCATCCAAACATCACAAGGTCAATGGCTAGGTTATGCACTTTATCATCCAATGATCATAACATCAAAACATCTAATGAAACCCCTTTTAAAACCACCAAATTTCAGCCAACATAAACTGAAATTTTGGTTTTAAATATTGTCCAAACAATCAACATTTCATAATGTGTTCTTTCAAGGTCTAATCACTAGCATGTGTCATATAACCTTGAAAGTTGGGGAATCATTCAACCAAACTATAGCAGCCCAAAACCAGCCTATAACTAGTTTATTATCATGCTTTAAAACCAATTTTAAAGACAAAACAAGCAAGTCATCCACATAACCGGCTCTTGATGCCATTGACGGGTTTGCTAGAACACAAAATCCATGTTTAAACTTTTAAACATTCTGAAAAACGCAGCGGATATATGGCTTTTAAAACGATTTAAAGCTGAAAATCTTATCTTCTATATGTTCATTTGTTATGAAAAACAAACCAAATCATGAGGATCATTCTTATGTGAATAGACAAGCTATGTGTACATATAATAACACAATATGGCAACCTCAAAGGGCTGCCAAAAACTACCTCCTTCCAGCAGTTAGATGTTGATGAATGAAAGGAGTTTGAAGGCTGAAATGTTGCCAAAGCTTCCAAGTTGGACTTCCTCTAACGTCGACTCCCACAAAGCTTTGAGTTACCTTCGCACTTGCTTGGATTTGGACTCCAAAACACCAAATGTAAGCTGCCAAATTGAGGCTTCCAAAACCGTGAGTTTGAGCAGCAACTTTGATGATGTTAGAAGATAGAATCGACCCCAAAGTTCCAAGAAAGGAACCCTCAAGTGTTTATACCCCAAGCCTTGTACAAACACCACTCTTGCTAGGTAGAGATACACCAAGATGAAGCTCAAAAAAAACAATCTTCTGCTGCTTATTTCCGTGAACAAGAGGAGAGCAAAAGAGAGATTTTCTTTGTTGCATGTCAATTGAAATGATAATGGCTGGAACAACTTCTTTCAAGACCCCTTAATTGTGTTTAGTCTTTTCAAGAAAAGTGGTCCAATAGAACAAGGGGAGGGGGCCGAAAATCTCATTTGAAAAAGGGTTCCCCCCTTTTTTTATTTAACACAATACACAAGTTGTGGGTCTTATAATTTGGTCCTCTTAGAAAATGTATACAACTAACCATTAATTGTATAACATATATAGCCATTATTAATTTGTAATGTCATCTAACTAATATAAATAACATTACAAATAATATCATTGAACAAAATATCCTAATAAATTGTTCCATGTCATATGCAACTTGTTTAGAAAACCCATTTTCTAAATTGGTGTTAATATTTTATTGCATGATCATATCATCAATAAATATTATTTGGTGTTTGCTAAGCTTGTTATTGGGTATAACCCGACTTGGATCATAACGTACTAACCACATCAATATTCTAAGTGTCTTGGGCACATCGAATCCTACACGATCTGTATAGTCCATTTCTCTTTTAATTTCTATTTTTTTTATTTTTTTTTATGTATCTAATTTATTTTAAGTAGTTAATTAAATTGATGTTATTTCTTTGCCTAGTAAAATCCTAAAAAATGTAAATCGTTTATGGTTTTAGAATTTTAGGGGGAGAATAGGTTTAAGAAGTAATATTATAAAAAAAAGAAAAGGGAGGAGGAGAGGTAAGCTTTAGATTGTATTCGTGATACCGATTCAAACTTTGGAAAATGATAGTACACAGGAACAAACCACTTGGGAATTTAAAAGTTTAAATGGAATAAGATGCGAAATTCAAAGTATAAGTCTTTGTAGTTCGAGCAATATAAAAGGAAAAATGATAGTAACACTAGCTACTACCAAGGTAACACAAAGTAAGTAGACCTAGAGGTTGCTAGACCACTGATGATATGTTGGTAGATTCAACACAATAGATGATTAGACCTTGTTGTTGATCTCAAGATTAAACTAAGTTGTTTAACGAGCTGTGGGTGATCATCTATCCCTGGTTAACACAATCAACAAAATTCCAATAAGGGGTGGCAAGCAGAATAAACGCCACGAATGTGTGCGTATGACCAAAATATGAGCAAAAGCACATGATGAAAAAATGCAAAAGCAATCAAACTAATAACCTATGTTGTTGGTGAGATCTGTGCAAAAAGAATAAATTTGCTCAAACAATAAGATAGGTTATGTGCATCTCTGTTGTGCGGTGGCACTAACCTGAGGATAAGCATAACCTTTATATTCTAGAATTAATTGTTGTTTGCCGCCTCTCTTTTGTGCGGTGGCACTGACCTGAGGCTTGGCTTCTCTTTGAAAGCTCTAAGAATAGTTTCTTCTTGAATATTACCCTGAAACCACTCAAAAATCTCCTGAGGAATGTTAATTACTAGATAAGTGTGGGATCCACAAATGCTTATTGAAATAATCAAACCTTAAACTGTCACCAATCTGTGTCAAAAGTCTATGTATGGATTTAAGAGGACAAGTATACTGACAATCATCATGGATACAATTCTTGAAAGTCCAAATCAATGTGGGGATCTAATAGTACTAGTATGATTTCCTAAACTTGCTAACGACTCTAGATGAAAAACAAGAACAAAGCATCAAAAATTTTTGATAACATGTCCCGAATGATTTGACTTACCTGTATGATTCCAAATTGAATAGGTCCATTTATGGTCAAAATGAATTGAAGCTGCCTTTTCAGAAAATGAATCTATTAGATTTCCATCTTAGGATTTACACCTCACTCGAAACCACAAAAACAAGTTTAGTTTTGTATTTCAGTTTTAGTTCTTCTATTTTATTTAAATTTCATCAATTTAGTTTGTTAAACATCGGACTATGCCATAGAACTCAATCGGGGATTTAATCAACTAAAAAAGCTCACGCCTGAGGTGACCATACGTGTTTTCAAATGTAAAATCAATCACATCTGAGGTGACAAATTGTTTAAAAAGGATCATGCAGGATCGTTCAAGGCTTGGACACAATTACAACACAACAACACAATGAGGAGATTAACTAAACGTTAATCAAACAGTGAACTGGGTAACCAAGGTGATGCAGAGAACACAAGTAAAGCAAGAGACAGAACAAGAGAGTATAGTTTTCAAGGTAGCAGTATATTGCTTTCTCAAGTTCTTTTACAAGTGTTACAAAGCATTACAGAAAGATACAAGAACTTGGAATACTTATACTACAACCTACAGCCGGCTATACTATGAAAGCCAGCTGGATACAATTGACTAGACACTAACAAAATCAATTGTAGGATCAAAAGGCATATCTGCCTTTTGACCTTGTGACTATGACATGCCATAGCTCACATCCTTATACATTATAAAAAGGATAAAGTACATAAAGTGGAAAGTTTCAGACTCAAGACCTCAATGTACAGTTACCAAAAGCATGGACCTTTTCACCAACTCTTGTAAGTTGGTGACTTATCAGAGATGCAGCGGAAAAGGTGCTTTATGGAACAGTACATCAGATAAGCATGTGTACTAAAAGTCTTCGGAAGAAATCTGTCTTCATAGGTTGAAGCTTCGGAAGACTTTGTCTCTTCAAGCTTCGGAAGACTTCATGTTAGGCTTCGGAAGATATTGGTCTTGGCTTCGGAAGATATTACACTTAGAGTATTTTCTAATGCTTTGTGTAATTCTTCCGAAGCATTCTTCACTTCAGTGCTTAGTGCATGTTGCTGAAACACTTAGGCAGTTTTGGGTTGCATCAGACTTCAGGAATCCTTACAGATCACGTCTGAGGTGATAAAAATGATTATAACGTTTAATCAAAAGTTAAAAGGGATTAAGTGTGGAATGGTCATAAAGTCAAAATCATGAGTAAGATCCATGCCCACGACTAGACCATGAGTATGGACCACCGTACGAATGGACCATACTTATGCCCTAGATAGCCGAATGGAGCATGAGTATGAACCATTCACCCGAATGGCATATCAGATTGAGCTAGTCGACCGAATGGAGATGTGCAAATGAGTCAGTCGCCCGACTGAAATCCAGTCGGCCGACTGAATGTGATCGACTAAACCAACCGCACGACTTAGGTCCAATCGCCCGAATGAACAGAGCAAATGGGTCAAGTCACCCCATTGAAATCAGATTCAGTATAAATAGGGCCATAGTCGATCGCATAAACTCATCACTCCTCATTCGCCCTAAATCGCACAGCCTACCGTTACTCTGCCGAATTTTCTTCAGACCCAAATTAAGTTCATCTTGTGACATTCTGACGATCTCTGTTGATTTTACACGTATAATGTGGTGCTCTCTAACAAAAACTCTGTCGATTTGAGCCTAAATAACAAGATTCGGTCCTAACTAGAACCGAGACTGAAATTGGACAAATAACCTAACTAATCAAAGTAAAATTTAGAAATCTAGGTTATTAGATGATTAGTAGGTTAATTGCGATCCTAATGAACCAAAACACGACGTCTAATTCTAAGATTTGGTCCAAATTCGAATTTTAGTTGAATGAACAGTGGGTCATGCGACTGGACACCAGGATGAACTTCAATCGCCCGACTAAGCTGGTCGAATGACTCAGTCGGTCGAATGAATGACACGAATGAGTTCAGTCGCCCGACTGAACCAATTGCAGGTTCAGTCACCCGACTGTATTCAGCCGCCTGTTAGGTCAACCGACTGAATTCAGTCATATGGTTCAATCGCATGATTGAACCAGACTGATTTCAAACAGGTTAACTTGAAATGATTTCTCTTGTGTGGTGATCTAATGTATGTGTCTTGTATTACAGATCTATGGCAGATAGGTGGTCCATCAATCCAAAGCACAACATTTGTGCCCATTTGGATGCCACATCTCGGAATGGTGTCGAGTTTGCGGGGATCATTGCATTCCTAAAGAGATCCCAGATTCATAGAGCTATTTCCACACGGTGCACTCCCTATATGTCTATTCAGCAGGCCTTCTGGGAGGAGGCATCGGTTGACCGTTCACATGAGCCATACAACATCCGCAGTAGTATTTTTGGTCGGATATACGACGTGTACTTGCTTTGGGTGATGATGTTGATCACCCTACCAGACTTCACCCCCTGATAGTGAGAGGGTGCTTCCTAAGGATGAAGTACGCTGGGGATATTAATGCAGGTGTGCTTAACAAGAGCAATCTGTGTCCCAATACAAGTACTTAGCACATGTCATCCTTAAGTGCTTGGCTTCGAGAAGGGGTGGGTTTGATGATCTTTCAGACCAGATTCAAAATGCCTACGTGGCACTGGTTCTAAACCACCCTTTCAGCTTCTGGAGCATGATATTCTCTTATCTAATAGAGAATCTGGAGGCTAAGGGTAAAGAGGGTTTTTGCATGTACCCTAGGTTTCTCCAAATGATCATTGATGAGAAGTTGTCCTATCTGCCCAAGGAGAGCCATGATGTTGTGGCATTGGAGATTATGGATGATACAACCTTGGGCCTCATGAAGGTCTACAGGGGGAAGCAAGTCAAGCCCCCTATGAAGAGACTCTTCGGGCATCTGGCCAAGGTTCATTACATGGCGCCAGGAAGGCGAAAATGGCGCCATGAGGAGAGTGACTCGGATGTTGAGCAAATTGCTCTTCCATCTGATGACTCCGACGATGACGGTGACACTGGTGGAGACTCTAGGCCCGCTCCTACTAGGGGCCCCACTACTCATGTTACTTCTCCACCTCCTACTGATGACACTACTGTCAGCTTCCACCAAGACTTTTGTTCTCCACAGGAGGAGGCAGAGAGTGATGAAGAGCCTCTCACGAGGACTGTGGGCAGCCGGGTGGTTGCCATAGAGAGAGGTTTGAGGGCGGTTGGTGGATGCCCAGGTGAGTCCGGGGATGCTGCTGCTGATTCAGATCCCTCATATGCCCCGGACCCGCCTAGTAGCAAAGGGGGAGCCTCAGTGTCGAGAGGCACAAGGAGGAAGAGGATGGCTCACCCCTACGGTAAGAAGGGGAAATGATTAAAGTTTACATTGACCTCTTCTACCACCACGGCCACTACCTCGGCCACACCCTCCATTACTCCCACCACCACTGCTACTACATCACCTACCACCACTACCACCATTCCACCCACCACCACTACCACCTCATACACCACTACCACACCCACTCCACTAGTTACCCACTTCCCATCCACCACCACTACAGCTCATCCACAACCATCCACATCTATACCACCCCCAATCTTGTCTACATCCACTACCACCACCAGTAGCCATGGAGCCGGGACCTCATCACAGGTCCTACCTATTTTTGGATCCTCTTACCCATCTGTAGGGTTGGAGGAGCAGTTGGCTAACCGTAACCGGTTAGTGCTGAAGCTGCTGGCGATGGATGAATAGAGAGCCTCTCAGCTTAATCAGCTGATGGAGCTCAATGTCTCCCAAGCCTAGAGGATCGAGGCTCAGAGCCAAGAGATTAAGGAGCTGCATGAGACACATGCCTCATCCATTCAGAGGATTGAGGCTCAGAGCCAAGAGATCACAAAGCTGAGAGAGATGCATACATCCTTAGTACAGAGGATACAGGATTTAGAGGCCTAGAACAAGAAGCTTATGCTGAGACTGAAGGGATCCAAAGATGAGCCTCTAAAGATCCGAGAAGGTGATGGAGATGATGATGACAGTGATGATGATGATGATGCTGATGATGATGATCATGGTGTTGATACTAAGGGAGGAGACGATGATGATGTCGGTGATGATGATGATGAAGAAGGAGATGCAGTTGCGTCTACATCAGCTCAAGGTCAAGAGAGGCGCACAAAGAGAAATCAAGACCAAGGAGCCCCATCATCTTCTGCCGATCCTACTGATGCACTAGCCATTCAAGGGAAAAGTAATGTTTAGATATTTATGTACTCGAAAAACAATTTGTAATTGAATTTTTGGATTAATGTTATGTAATTAATGTTTATATTTATTATTGATGTTTACTGCTTTGATTGTTGGCTAATGGTTGATGTGTTACATGTTTTAAATCAAGCAGATCCAAATTTTCAAGGAGATGAATATGATGTTGCTCCACTCTAATAGATCAAGACTCAACTCACAATGATTCTTGATCTGCAGGGGATAGTCAGGAGATCGATAAATTACACTCCTGAAGAAGGAGAGATAATTCATGATCTCACCGACGAGCAACTAGCCGAAATGTTCCGACTAAATCCCGACGAGATAGTGAAGGATGCTCTGACGGTGGACATTGACAGTGACGATGATCTTAAGGATGTCGATGAAATCATGATTGAAGATGTCACTGCTCAACATTATCCAGAATACACTGACAAGGAGGGAAATGTAGTCCCAATCCGGGTGACTCCCTTGTTAGTGAAACTTTTGAAACTCTGGATAAAATGGAGTAAGAGTCTGAAAAAAGAAAGAAGACAAGGCCCAAGCCTCAAAAGTCGACGTAAATATCAGAAAGGCAGAATGGGCAACGTGTTTTGCAGAAGTTAGAGCCCAGCGCAGTGCTCAAGTTTGAGAAAGTAAACTATTGTGAAACTCTATAGTATAATTTACTGAGTGTGTCTCAAATTTGTGATCAAAAGTATACTACATTGTTTGATAACACTAACTATTACATTCTTAAGCCAGGTTTTGCTGTTCTAGAAGATTGGGTCCTTCTTAAAGCATCAAGAAAAGAAACACTTATGTTTTGGGCATGAAAAACACCTCACTCATAAGACATGAAACATGCCTTCTATCTAAGTCACTAGAAGATGAATCTCAATTGTGGCATAGAAGGCTTGTTTATTCTAACATGAAGAACATGAACAAATTGGTGAAAATGACTTAGTCGTTGGGCTGCCAAGAAAGAGTTTCATTGCTCAACTCATTGTTCTTCTTGTTACAAAGGAAACAACATAGAGTGTCTTATAAACCAAAACTATCAATACTAATACTACACCACTCAAATTGCTTCACATGGATGTGTTTGGTCCTACCAATGTGATGAGCAATGGAAGGAGACAGTATTGTTTGGTGATAGTTGATGATTTCAGCAGATTACATGGGTCTTTTCCTTAAGAAAAGAGTGAAACTTCAAAAATATTAATGGACTTTGTCATCAAGATTGAGAATCAACTTGATGTAAAAGTTAAAATTTTTAGGAGTGACAATAGTACTAAATTTGTCAATTTTGACTTGGATTCCTTTTGCAGGTCCAAGGTATTGTAAGGCAATTCAGTGCACCAAGAACTCCACAACATAGTGGAGTGGTTGAGAAAAGAAATAGAACACTTATTGAAGCAGCAAGAACAATGCTAGCAGACTCACATTGCCTATCACCTTTTGGGCTGAGGTAGTGAATACTGCGTGCAATGTTCAAAATAGAACATTAATTATCAAAGAACATAACAAAACTCCTTATGAGCTTTTATTTAAAAAAACCTTACATAGGATATCTTAGAGCTTTTGGGTGTCATGTGTTAGTTTTAAACATAAAAGAATCATTGGGTAATTTTCAGAAAAAGCCTATAATGGTTTCTTTGTTGGATATTCTTCAACATCAATATCTTATAGGATCTATATTCCACAACATAAAATCGTGGAAGAAAGTCTTAATGTATCTTTTAATAAATCTATATTTACTAAATCAGTTAAAGGATCATCATGGTTGTTCGATATAGATGCTTTAACAGAGTCATTTAACTACGGTTATTTGAACAATGCAGGAACTGATGATACATGCTATCCATTTGTTCCTCCTAATATGAATGAAGTGACATTATCTACTGATCCTCCAAGGATTCACACATCCTCAGATGGAAAAACTTCATCAGCAGCTGCTGAAACTGCATCTGAAAATGTACATTGTGCATCCAGAAATATGAATGCTATCCTTGAAGCTGTTCCATGCTCTCAAGAGGATGCAACAAACATTGGAAATGTCTTATCAAGACCTCTATTATCCTCCGGAGAAGTTCCTGTAACTCCTACGGAAGAACAAAATGCTTCCAGTTGGAATCATCTATTCTAGTTGAATCAACTCCATCAACAAGAATCCATAAGACTCATCCAGTCAACAACATCATTGGTGATCCTGCAAAAAGAACTACAAGAAGCCAAAGTGGTACTGCCAGCATTTGTCTTTTCACTTGCTTCCTTTCACAAGTGGTTCCTCCAAACATCACTATCACTCTAAAGCACAATAGCTGGATTGAAGCTATGTAAGAAGAGCTTCAACAATTTAGAAATCAAAAAATGTGGACTCCAGTTGATTTACCTGAAGGCCAACATCCCATTGGAACTAGATTGCTCTTCAAAAATAAACTGGATGATAGAGGGATTATTATAAGAAATAAAGCAAGGTTGATTGCTAAAGGATACACACAAGAAGAGGGAATAGACTATAATGAAGTTTTTGCACCAGTTGCAAGAATTGAAGCCATAAGAGTGTTCCAAGCTTATGCATCATATAAGAAGTTCACTGTATATCAAATGGATGTCAAGTGTGCCTTCCTATATGGGAAAATTGATGAGGAAGTTTATGTGTCAAACCCCCTAGAATTGAAGATCCTCACTACCCTCACAGGGTATACAAACTTGATAAAGCCTTGTATGGTCTTCACTAAGCACCAAGAAAGTAGTATGAAACACTATCATCTTTCCTATTTAAGCATGGATACAAAAAGGGAACCATTGATCAGACTCTTTTCCTCAAACAAGAAGACCAAGATCTCTTAGTTGTTCAAATATATGTTGATGACATTATATTTGGATCAACTAATAAGAGATTGTGTGTAAGTTTTGAAGAATTGATGAAATCAGAGTTATAGATGAGCTCAATGGGAGAATTAACTTTCTTTCTTGGTCTTCAAGTTCATCAAAAGACAGATAGATACTCATCAATCAAGAAAAATACATACATCAAATATTGAATAAGTACAATCTTGCTGATGTATCTTCATGCAAAACCCCAGCCTCAACAACTGAAAAGATTGTGCCTGATCCTTCATGAAAATCTATTGATTAAAGATTATATAGATATATGATAGGATCCCTTATGTATTTAACTGCCAGTAGACCTAACATTATGTTTGTTGTGTGTGTTTGTGCTAGGTACCAATCAGATCCAAAAGAGTCTCATCTGAATGTTGTGAAAAGGATCTTCACATATCTCAAAGGAAAACTAGGACTTGGTCTTTGGTATCCAAAAGATGGTGACTTCACACTCTACTCATATTCAGACAGTGACTATGGAGGATGCAATAACAAAAGAAAATCCACAACTGGTGGATGTCAATTCATAGGACCACGACTAGTTTCATGGCAGGGCAAGAAGCAAACCAATGTATCTGTATCCACAGCTGAGGCTGAGTACATAACTGCTTCAGCTGGTTGCTCCTAAGTCCTTTGGTTGCAAAATCAATTACTTGACTATGGTTACAATTTCCTTCAAACTTTAATTTACATAGACAATTCAGTTGTTATGTTTATAACTAAATATCCTGTGCAACATAGTAAAACAAAACATATTGAAATATGATACCATTTTCTGAGAGATTGCTCAGAAAAAGGTTTGATCAAGTTAGTCAAAGTGGATACAACAATTAACTTGTTGATTTATTCACTAAAGCCTTTGATTCAGTTAGATTTAATTTTCTAATTGAGTCTCTGGGCATGCTTAACTTAGATTAATCATCATGAACAAGCAAGAAAAGCATATATTGATGCTTAAGCATGACATATGCATGAGAAATAATAGTACACTATGTCTTTGCTTCTTCCTGAATTCTTAAATATCATCAAAATCTAAGCTAGTTTCATGATATGTGAGTAGGTTCATCTTGAGTGGAAACTACACTTAGTGCATGCCAAACATAATGCAAAGTGATTGTTTATGGGAAACTTCATTTTGAGGATACAAAAGTGAGTCTTATTCTGATGTGATCAAATCACTCATCTAAGCATACTATGTATCAACACTTTATAATATCTATCTTTTCAAATCATACTCTCTTTGTTTTGTGTAAACAAAGACCTGGGTGTATGATCACTAATGGATTGCGGATAGTATATATTATGATAAAGATTTATTGCACAGATTCAATTTTAATTGGTTATTACTAATACTAAACCACACACACAAAAGGCAGTGTACCTGTCGTATGGTAATATAGTGTTGATATGAACGAGTATCAATCCGTGGACACACCTAACCTACTCAACAAACTTGATGATTTGACTATCAGATTTGGTTTTTGTTAAAGAAAATGACAAGTTGCATTGGAAAGGTTTTTAGGGTTTAACAAAAATGATAAAAATAAAGTAAACTAAGATTTGAAGCATTTGGATTTAAAACCAGGGAATAAAAGTTATCATCCTAACTAGACTCCACTTATGTAACTGTGATGAGTTGTGGTGTGATTTAAAGATATGGATTAATGTAATTGTGTTAATGTTTATACAGATGAGCTAGCGCGATTTCTCGTCTATCCTGCTCCCGTAGTGACTTGATCCTGTCAGGCTGAGTTTACTGCTCAGATCAAAGCCCTAGTAATGTAGGTAAATCTTTTGTGACCTATTTGACATACGATTTTTGAAAACATAACTTAATGTTAGAAAGAGAGTTGATCAAGTTCCTTCCTAACATACCATTAATTTTAGAAAACCGTAACTTTTACTGAAGTTTCCAAACTAATAAAAGGGAACCCACAAATAATCAGAAAGTTAAAGTGATATGATTTCTAATAACCATTTCTAGTTCATAGCCATAGATTTATTATGAAAAAATGATGAACTTACGCTTCTATTTATAGGCTTTCCGGAGTGTTTAAGCACGGCCCCATGCCTAAAAGGAACGGCCCCGTGCTAGTACAATGCTTACGAAAGTTGGTCGGCTCGTACATGCAGGTTGTGTCGGGCACGGCCCCGTGTTGGAGGTGGGGCACGGCCCCGTGTCTACTTTTAGGGGATAGTACTTTTGTCCTTGTCAGATGTCCAAGCAGGGGGGTGTGTTAATTTAGCATGGGTGTGTGTTTCTGGTAAGCCATGGGGACGTGCTTAATGAGGCACAGCCCCATGCTTGGACTCCAAAGCTTGGATCGCTTCAATTTCTTGTTAAATATGCTTCTTTTGTCCATCTTGCCCTTTTAAACACCTGAAAACACAATTTAAGACTTTTAAGTACATTTTCATCATTTTAAGGAAGATATTAAGGATAATTGATATGCTTTTGATAGGATTTTTATGTATAATTTGGAGCACATCAAACATCCCCACACTTGAACTTTGCTTGTCCTCAAGCAAAAATCACTTAAAATGACAATTCCACCAAAAACCATATAAAACAAATTATAAACATGTCTTTGGAGAAATACGCAAGTAAACATTATTTTCATCCAAATATAAATATTCTAAGCACATGTAAAATGATATCCTAGCAAGCAATAGGTTAGTAAAGATTATTATCATGCAAAATTCCACACTTCTCACAAGATGCACTCACACTCGGCTCAATATATGGAGTCATAATCAAGATTAAGTATGACTAATACACTCAATTGCCTAGTATGAATTCGTGTGAAATCATATGCTTGTTAAGGGATCAAATCTCCACCTACTTAGATATTTACTTGCATAAATCATTAGGTCTTTGATGGGTTGTAATTTGGCTCAGGCTCGGGTATGGAATATTTGGAAAAAGTGGCTAATTGCTAAAGACGATTGTATTGGCTTATTTTTCTAACATAAAATACAAGGAAAGCAATAAAGGTTCCCTATACAATACTTCAAGCTAGAAGGGATATGCTAGCTTGAGGACTCGTTTACGGTCAGATTGTCAAGATCGTATTTTGGTTTCAAGAACCGTACTTCATCTTTTACCCGAATATACACAAAACTTTCCTTTCTCAAGGATCGTTTGGATTGATGCCTAATAGCACCCAATCGGATTAGTTCTGTGTATTCGTATTGAGATTCAGTTTGATTATTTTTGCATTTTCCATCATGGGGCCAATTTCCACAATTCGGGCATCTTTCATATCTTTTTGCCCGTCTCTTTATAGCACTTTTTGAAATCCCACAAAATGGCAGAACTTGTTCCTTTTTTCGCTATTTCTTTCTTGCATCAAATGTGAGATTGAATATTTGTTCGCGGATTTGCGGGGAAAGTCCTTGTTTTGCGTGATGAAGGCAACAAAGCAAATTGAAATCAAAATAATGCATTTCAGTTCTTTAAGGTCTGCCGGTGAAAGACCAAATTTTTTTTAATAAGCCAAAAATGTGTCTTTAATGAAAAAGGGTTTTGTTGAAGGCTTTTGGTTAAGCGACTTGGTGACTCGGTGATTAAAAGATAAAAACGTTTAAGCTCAACGGGGCTCACTAGGGTTGACGTTCGGGTAAGGAAAATTTAAAGACAATGGTTGGGGCTCGAATGGTTAAGATTTCCTAGTGCCTAACTCATTTTTATGCAGCAAATACTAATTAAGGTCTTGAAATGTATACCCAAAGCAAGTTCTAATCACACGTATCATATGGCACCCACAATTAAATCCAGAATGAAAGTAGAATTGTAATTTGCAAAAGCTTGTTTAAGGCTCAAAAATAAACTCACATATGGATGGAATTGTGTAAAAGTGTTTTATTTTACATGATTAAATATTTTACTATATTATTGCTTTTAAGGATATCACAAAAAACATTTTCAATTTTATTTGGACGTCATGAATTTACTTCTTTATTTCTTGAAAACGTATATTTATAATTTGGTTTATCAAAAATTATATTAAATTTTTGGTTTCTTGTCACAAAAATTACTTGTTAAGTGATATTTTCTTAAAAGTTTTAAATTTGGACCTTTATAGCAAAGTCAAATGCATTAATCCCATCTCCACACTTAAAATTCACATTGTCCTCAATGTGATTAACATATTCAAGATCAAGAAAGGGTAATGAAATAACTCCCCTAAAAATGATGAATTTTTCACTTGTGTTTGGTTGCCCTCGCGTTGTTAGAATACTCGATATCACCTGAAATGTCACCAATTTATTAAAAGCATTAAAATCCTAAACACACAAAATAAAAACAAAACGACATAAATTAAAAGATAGATTGGCACGAAACAACTCTGCCGGGGCCCCGAAAATGATACGGTTTTCAAGGGCTTTGTGGTGGGATATCCCCCCACTCATGGTACATTTAGTTCCTATTGTACGTGAAATCATTGCTCATGTCATCGACTCGGGAATGTACATTTTTGACTCGGTTGAAGGCTCGTTGGGCATATTCAAATGATCGCCTTGCATGGTCGCTGGTGGTTTGGATTGACTCATAAAGGTCTAACATGGTTGGGAATTCTCTTGTACATGAACTTGAAGATCCAGCTCCGGCTCCATCCGGCTATATTACCATGTCGAGATCCATAATTATTTCTTGGGGTCCGCCGGATCCCAGATTTGTCCTTTCTTATCCATGAATCTCGGCTGCCTATTTGGTAGGCTTGTCACCATGTACATACTTGTACAAATGCTCAAGTCTAACAGTCTCGGCATCACTCCTACGGTTCCCTCAGTGTGATAACCATAGCTCTTGTATAAGTTCAGAATCCAGCTTCCTCCAAACATGGGTGTTGGAGCACCTGCAATCACATTCTTGGCAAAAAGATTACAAAACAAATACCCAATATTACACAGCAACTGATTAACCATACAATATAAAATGAACAAGTCCCTCAGATTAACAACTCCCTCGCTTTGACCATGAGCTGTTATGGAATGACTAAGTAACCAATGAATGTATCGCAGTAGCGGGTCTCGTATCTAAATGCTTTTTGTTTTACTCAAGTTGAACCCTCCGGTTCCAATCCGCTCCCAAAATGCTTTCCTCATTGCACCACTTTCCACGTCTTTACTTTCCTAATCCGGGAAGGTATGGTACGCTGGCATTCCAGATATTGCTTCCTCCTCCATTTCTTGTTCCGTGTAGATCCCAATATAAACACCGAACAAGGCAATGGATGTTTTGTGCCAATGTCCAGCAAGTCTGAATGAAAGGAAGGTCTATTTTTTGAGAATAAACGCTTCCACTGGACACTCAATAATGTATTGTATCTTTCTACCTGTCCGACTGCCGCTAGTGTTTCTTCATCTGCTTGTAAGTGGGATCTTTCGACCCTTTGTAGCAGTCTTTGAGTATATCATGACACCATCTCTCGCGGCTCCCTTCAAAATGTAAGTAGGGATGATCCATGATCCTGAATTTTTAAAAATAATTTAATCTAGACAAGACAAATTTCTTGAGCAGTTTCATGATGTTAATGAAAATCATGTGTTTTTCAAGACATAACATCATAATGATTCAACTCATGTTCAAAATAGTTAAAAATTTATTATCCAAGGAAAAAATTTGTTGAACATGGGGGTGCGTTTTGTGAAACGTGGGGGTGCGGTTAACATGATAAGGCATGGAATCTTGACTCGAGCATGCGTGGTTGTGTTTGTAAATCGTTGATTAAGCATGGGTTTAACATTTTTCTTGCTTTAAAAATCAAAGATTATACGTTTAACATTTTAAACATTTGTTAATAATTCAAGATACCCAAAAATATATTTTATGTTTAATACCACTTGGGAACTCTTGAACATGATTAACAAATATTTCACCACGAATTATGAAGATAGTCTTGTTAACAATAAAAGAAAACAAACTAATTAACTAACTAAACAAACTAATAACTAACGAAACATACTAATTAACACTAATCTACTTACAAGAATAAACATGAACAAGTAGGTTGAGAGCATTCATCAATCCATAAAACGTTTAAGAACAAGTCTTTACATATAATTTCTAGGATTTCGGTTGTTTAGAGACCTAATCACCTAACTACATGTAAATGACTTTCATAATCAAAGAAATTAGAATACTAACCTCTTGATCAAATACTCTTGAAAGAACTCTTGAAAAGATGAAAGAAAAATGGAAAACAAGGTGAAAATGAAAGTGGATACGACTTTGCAGGCAATTGAGGTTGGTATTTATCATGAAAAATTGAAGAGGAACAAGACAAAAGGCTGAAATATGTCAGCTTGTGTCATTTTTTGTCGAACACGGGGGTGTGCCTCCTTAAGCACGGGGCTGTGTTCATGTGTTGTTGTTTGGTTTCGGTCTTTTGTTGTTCCGTTTTTCAGTTTCGCGCGTTATGTAATTTTCCCGGTTGAGTTTTATCACTTCCAAATCATTAGAAAAAATACGAAAATAGTCCTAGAGTTAAATAACACAAGCCACATTGAAAATTACATTTCATAGGGTCCTATGATTACACGATACGTTAAAAGCAGAGAGTTTGAAACAGCAAAACCAGACTTTTTAACGCGCAACGGCGCACTTAGCACATCGCGAAATGCTTCTAAAAGAAACCTCCACACATTTCTTGTGGAAGGTTCGTGATGGGATAGTGAGAAGTGCGGTTTCTCAATTCCGCAAGCTGCTAGTTAATGGAAATGAGTTCCTCGCTCATCTGTTGAATTTTTTGGATAAGTTCAGCTAAGCGTTGGGATGCAGCGAGGTTCATTTCAGTCAGTTGCTTGATTAGTTCATGCCGCGTGAAGAAATATTCTTGAGTCATTGGCTCTCGTGTTTTAGAACGCGGTTTCTTCACAGGATTCCAGTTGGAACTTCTATGACTTGATTCTTTCATTTTCTAGATGTTTTTAAAAAAAGGAGTGAGTGTGAGGAAAGAATGGAACAAGTGTGGTATTTATATACAGGTCGTGGATATTGAACACAGGGGCGTGCTTGGCTAGGCACGGCCCCGTGCTTGTCAGAATTCGTCTTAAATTCGACCTGCAACGTTCCAGAGTCGTCAGCGGAAATCATGGAAAAAAATTGTCAGGGACACGAGGGGCGTGCTTGATGAGGCACAGCCCCGTGCTTGTGCTTGTGAAGTCCTAAAAATTGTTAAAAAGTAAGAAAAATTTATGTACAGGTGTCGCGTTTAAGTTTCGGGTCTTCAGCATGACCCTTCCCCACACTTAGTTTTCGTCGGGGCAGAGGTGTAATTCGTCCGAAGGAATCTTGGTTGGTCCATCATTAATCGGTTTCAAACGATGACCATTTACTTTGAAACTTAAACCTGCGTGGTTATAAATTTCAATGGCACCATTCAGAAACACGTTTTTTATCGTATAAGGTCCAGACCAATGTGATTTTAGTTTTCCACGAAATAAACGTAAACGAGAGTTATACAGTCAGACACATTCTCCCATATGAAATGGTTTTGTGTTCTTTAATCGAGCGTCGTGGAATTTCTTTGTCTTTTCTTTGTAAACCCTAGCGTTTTCATACACTTATTCCCTCATTTCCTCCAATTCGTGAATTATAGGAATCGATTCTTTCCTGCAAGGTTTTAGTCCAGGTTTGCTGCTTTAAGTGCCCAAAAGGCCTTGTGCTCTAGTTCCACAGGTAGATGACATGACTTCCCATAAACTAGTTTAAACGGTGTTGTGCCGATGGGAGTCTTATAGGCTGTTCTAAAAGCCCATAATGCATCATCTAATTTTGTAGACCAGTCCTTGTGGTTTTGACCTACAGTTTTCTCAAGGATTCGTTTGATGCCTCGGTTAGTGACTTCGGCTTGCCCATTCGCTTGTGGATGGTAAGCAGTTGTAAAGTGATGGTGAACTCCATAACGTATCATTGCTCGTTCAAGCTGATTGATACAGAAATGAGTTCCTCGGTCACTAATTAGAGCTTTGGGGGCACCAAAATGAGAAAATAGTTTCTTGAGGAATTTGAAAACGTTTCTAGCATCATTAGTAGGCAGAGCTTGAGCTTCAGCCCATTTTGAAACGTAAACAACTGCTACCAAGATGTAACGATTGCCAAATGACACCGGGAATGGCCCCATGAAATCAATACCCATATCAAATATCTCGCATACTTGAACCGGATTTTGAGGCATCTCATCCCGTGTTGAGATATTGGTTGCTCTTTGACATGCATCACAGGTTCGTACTATGTTGTGAGCATCTTTGAAGATCGTGGGCCAGTAAAATCCAGAGTCAAATACTTTCTTAGCTGTTAAGGTTGCTCCATGGTGTCCTCCTATGGGTCCTTCATGAAAATGCCTTAGAATTTGTTCTGCTTCACTTCCGTATACGCATCTTCGAATGAGTTGGTCTGCGCCAATTCTAAATAGATACGGATCCTCCCAATAGTAATGTTTGATATCAGTAAAGAACTTCTTCTTTTGCTGATAAGTCATTCCTTTGAGAAGGATTCTGCTTGCTAAGTAATTTGCAATATCGGCGAACCAAGGATGTTCATCTATTGAAGATTGTATGTGTATAAGGAATTCGTGAGGAAAATTGTCGTTTATTATGGCTTCCTCAGTTTGTTAAGGACTTGAATCCTCAAGACGCGAGAGATGATCAGCCGCTAGATTTTCTGCTCCCTTCTTATCACAAATTTTGATGTCAAATTCTTGAAGTAGAAGAATCCAATGAATCAATCTCGGCTTTGCATCTTGTTTGTTGAACAAATAATGAAGGGCTGCATGATCGGTGTAAACAATTGTTTTTGAAAGGATGAGATACGAGCAGAATTTGTCAAATGCGAAAACTACCGCAAGAAGTTCTTTTTTAGTGGTGGGGTAGTTTTCTTGTGCGTCATTTAGGGTTTTGCTCGCATAAGGTGAAATTGCTTGTCTTTCCTTTGTCCTAATACGGCTCCTACCGCGAAATCGCTTGTGTCGCACATGAGTTTAAATGGTAGCGTCAAATCTATGGAAACCATGATTGGAGCAGTTACCAGTCTATTTTGAGCAATTTGAATGGACTAATGCATTCATCAGAAAATACGAATTGCGCGTCTTTCTCAAGAAGTTGAGTCATTGGTCGAGCGATTTTTGAGAAATCTTTGATGAAACGACGGTAGAATCCTGCATGTCCTAGGAAACTTCTGATGTCATTCACGGTTGTGGGATGCGGAAGTTTAGAAATAGTGTCAAATTTGGCTTGATCAACTTCAAGCCCTACTCGAGAAATTTCACGTCTTAACACTATTCCTTCTGTAACCATGAAATGGCACTTTTCCCAATTTAAAACAAGGTTAGAATCTTCACATCTAACCAGCATCTTTTCTAGATTTTTAAGACATTGCTCAAATGAGTTTCCAAAGATGGAGAAATCATCTATGAAAACTTCCATTGAGTGTTCATGTTGGGTATTCTACCTTTGAAGAAATTGAAGATTTCAATATTATTGAAGTTGAAGACTTGAAGCACGAAATCAACAAAAATATTAGTCTAGGGTTTATATTGTAATTATTTTTATTGCTAGACTAGTATAAATATTAGCACATATTATCATTGTAAAGTGTGAATAATTCACCACTTGTTAGGGTGAATTAGGTCTATCACCAACAACATCATATCATCATCCTTCATGGATGATGATTTCAACAATATATCAATAAACATCAAACATTAAACACGTTTATGTTCTTCATCATGTTTATCATTATTATATTTTAGCATCTAATCATTCAAGGTTTGTTATTATCAGTATGAATCCTAAGATCCATGCTCATTGTTCCCGTTCATATCGGGAAAGCACAATTAAGCATCACATAGTTTGCCTCTTCTTCTCCTTCCTAATGTTGAGAAGTAATCTCATCATCTTTTACTTTTTCATGGGCTACACTAGCTGAGCTTGAACTTGCCTCAATAGCTTGATCTTCCGGTTCTTGATGTGTTTGTTGTTGTTGTTGATGGTCAGTGACCGGAGAGACTGGTTTAGTTTCATTTGAGAGTATAGGAGATTCAGTTTTGGGTAATGACAGTTGAACTGTACTTGCTTGTGAGGCTAACTCTGTCTCCCCAGTGTAAATGCTCTCAGTGGCTGAATTTTTTGGATTTGGAGGTTGTTGAAAAAGTTGCATTTGAAGCTGATTTGGTGATTGAGGTTGGATTGGAGAGATTGGTTCTGTGTTTTGGCTCGCTGGTGATTGTGGTTGGGATGGGGATGGATGAGGTTGATGATGTAAGGGTGATATATTTGGTGAGTGAGTGTCTTGAACAGAGTTGGTTGGAGAGTTCTCTTGTTGATCTTCCCACACAAGCTCTTGAGGAATATTTGCAGTAGCATCAACCACATGTGCAAACATAGGCATGTCTCCTCCTTTATATTTCTCAGATATTTTGTTCAGTACTGATCTGCCAAGGTGTGCTTGAACGAACACAACACCATCCACAGTAGTTCCAAGCAGATCAACATTAATGATTAGTTGCAGAAACCTTGGAAACATATACATCTTATCAGCCTTCTGCACTTTGATGTGATCACATAAGCAGTTGAAGATGTACTTTGAGTAATTGTAGTTTCTTTCCTCAAAAACACCAATAATCCCAGAAGAGATATGCCTTGAAAATCTGTCAAGTCCAGATTTTCTGTTTGAGATGCACTTAAGATAAGTGTGGCAGAGAAATCTGTACGGGTTGTAGAGTCTTCCTTTCTTGATTCTCCCTTCTCGAAATCACCATCATACCCCATCAGGAGAAAAACTTTCTCTATGTATTCATTTTCGAACACATCAGGATGACCAGCTTCTACATCTCCCAACTCGAGAACCCTTCTTATTGTCTGTTCATCGACTCTCAATCTTCGACTCTTCACATCAGCCATAATAACTTAGCCATCTTCACACTAATTCAGTCGTAACCCTAATGAGCATGAACCCAATCTTCACACTTTACAATAATTCACCACTTGTTAGGGTGAATTAGGTCTATCACTAACAACATCATATCATCATCCTTCATGGATGATGATTTCAACAATATTTCAACAAACATCAAACATTAAACACGTTTGTGTTATTCATCATGTTCATTATTATTATATTTAAGCATCTAATCATTCAAGTTTTGTTATTATCAATATGAATCCTAAGATCCATGCTTATTGTTCCCGTTCATATCGGGAACACACAATTAGTATCAGAGCCGGAGCTGATGGATTCATATTGATTTTGATGAAAATTCATGGTTAGATTGCTGAAATTATTAAAGATCTGAAGAAAACAATTCAACAATCAATTCAACATTCATGTTTGCGGCTGCCTCAAGTATCAAGCAAATTAGGGTTTGCGACTGCCTCAAGTATCAAGCAAATTAGGGTTTGCGGCTACCGATGTGGCATGCAAAAGATATGTCGAAACAATAAGGCTGCCGAATGCAGGCTGCAATGTGTAGCTGCCAAAGGTGTCTTTTGCGAATCAAGGAAGTTGCCGAAGGCAGCTCTTGCGAACCAAATATGGCTGCCGATTAGGGGCTGCCGATTAGGGTTTCATGCTCATTAGGGTTACGGCTGAATGGGGATGCCCTAATTAGGCTTTGCCGAATAAGAGGCTACAATAAGTGGCCTTTGCAGCCACATTAGGGACGCCATAATCTGGGCTGCCAAACCAAAGTGACATTTGCGGCCACATTAGGGATTCCAAATTAGGGTTTGCAACCTAGGGTTGCAAATGGGCTTGTGAACACCATTGGTTTTGTTACTTGGGCTCCATCATTAAACAAAAACATCAGTTGGACTTGGGCACGAGTGTTGAAGATTGGGCTTATGATCAACAAAACAAAATTGGGGTTCGTATTCGGCTCTCATCAACAAAAACAAGTGACATTGAGTTACATAATATAGTTGTACCAAAGTTTTGAAGACCTCGCTTGTTGATACATGTATGTCCCTAGATCATGATATGAATGTAATAGATCTTGTTTGTTTGATTCTGATGTAATGTTTGGAATGATTAATGAAATGATATTGGTTGTTTATTATTTATAATGTTTAATATTTCATTAATAAGTCGATGTTGAATTGGTTAATTAGGTTTGTGGTTGTTTGAATTGTTACACATAATGTTATATTAATTAATACATTCAAACTTAACAAAATGAAGTTCTCATGCGAATGGCCCATGCGAATGGACCATACGCATGAATAATTTCATATAAATGACTCAGTCGCACGACTAAACCAGGAGACTGGATCAGTCGTATGATTGTAACATAAGATTGGCTCAGTCGCACGACTGAACACTCAGTCATGCGGATGAATCAACCGCATGGTTCAATCGCACGACTGAACCATACTAATGGTTCAGTCGCACGAATGAACAATACTAACCTATAAATACAACCCAATTCGTGGAAAAACGAGGGCATTTATTCTATTTCGACTCCAGACGTACCCTAGCCGTCCAGAAGCCTCCAAGTTGATACACCAAGTTCATAGAACGCTATAGATTGATTCCTAATCGATTCTTAACGGTTGATTCAATACTTTATTGATTCTACGTGCGTTCTCACTGATTGGATCGCCAATCAAATAGGATTCCACACTATTTGGTTTGGTTTACACGTTAATCATTCGGTATTTCGTTCAAATACCAGGTCCTAACAAGTGGTATCAGAGCCTTGGCTCTTGATTACGTGTGATTCAATCAAGATTGATAAAAAGTTTGTGTTTTTACACTAAAAAAACACAATCTTTTGTGTCAAAAGTTGTCTTGGACGTTCCCTGCTCATCAAGTTTCGGTTTCTACGGCCTTAGGCGATTAGGGTTTGCGAAATTTCGAATTTTTACGGCTAAAACATGTTTAACCTAGAAATTTTTGCAAAACAGCAGCTTCAGTCGCACGAGTGAGCCATTCGCACGACTGGACTTCATTCGCATACACCAGACGCACGATTGGACTGAGTCGCATCTCCATACGTATGACTGAACCATCCGTTCGCAGTGTTCATACGCATCAGCTTCATTCGCACGACTGAACCAATTGCTTAGTTCAGCCGCACGATTGAACCAATCGCATAGTTCATTCGCACGGATAGCCCATTCGCATCACCCAGTCACACCAGTTTGACTGTTTGTTTAGTACACTTAAAAGTTAATCGAGATGGAAGATCAGATGTCAGTGTTTATTGTCGGCAAGGACTCAAGGATCCAGAACCTACTGTTGCTTGAGAGTGAGGTGGGGAATCATAATAAACCACTAAAACTCTTAACGTTAGATGAGTTTCCCCACTGGAAACAATGTTTTGAGATCTACCTCAATGGAGTGGATCCATATTTGTGGGAAGCTATCGAGATAGGGTATAGTATACCGGTGGGAGCAGATGGGGTGAAACTTACTCTAGGAGGAATGACTGATGCACAGAAAGTTAAATATAATGCTGAAAAGAGAGTATATGCATTACTAACACAGTCTATCCCTAAGGACATTTTTCACCAATTCTCAGGGAATAAATAAGCCAAGAAGTGATGGGATGAGCTGGAAAAAAGATATGATGGGAATGCTTCATTGAAGGCAATTAAAGCTAAGGAACTGAAGAAAGAATTTGACAACTTTTCATCGATGGGAAAAGAGAGTTTAGACGATATCATTGATAGATTCTACCAATTGATGAGCGAGCTGCACACACATGGTGTCACAACTACCATGGAAGAAAAGGTGTCAAATTTCACAGACGGATTGCGGGAAAGTGGGCTTCATTTGTGTCAAATCTGAGACAGAATGAGATGCTGGCAAAGTTGGATATCAATGACTGCATTCTAAAGCTGCGAGAAGAAGCACTTAGGATGAAGTACAGAGCTCAGAAGTCTTCGTACACTCAGAATCCAGCTTTGTACAATGCCACGCCTCAAGCTAAGATGTCTGGAGCACCTCTTAAGACTGCTTTTGTGTCAAGCTCATCTGGTCCTTCACAAGTCTCTCCTTCAGGATCAGAAACGTCAGGGTCTTCTAGTACCCAATATATTGGATCCGAAGCAAATGCTACCAGACTGAAGACTGAAGACTGAGAATCTTGGAAACGTGATAGTAGAAGTAGCTCAAGAGCACATGGATCTTTTGGCAGCAGTGGTTCATTCTTATGATGGACTTGTTGCTAGGAAGATTGGAAACTGCCATCTGGCAGATGAGGACTACGAGCAGGTGGATGAACTGGAGCTGGAGAGAATGGACATTATGTGGGCCTTAGCTAGTGTTGTCCGGAGGGCGAAGAAGTTTGTGAAAAAGACCGGACAAGACTTGGTTGCTACTAAGGATACCACATTTGGCTTTGACAAGAGTAAAGTGATATGCTTTAACTGTGGAGAAAAGGGACACTTCAAGAGAGAATGTGTGAAGCCAAAGAAGACTGGGAACGGGAACCCATTCTCGTCCTTCACTCGTCAAGACAAGCAAGCTAGCAGTTCTACTTCATCAAGCAAGGATCCAAAAGCCTTGACTGCTCATGATGATGAAGGACAGGACTGGAGCTTTTGGTTTGTCTCTCCAGGGGAATCTAATATTGCCAGTGTAGAAGATTTAGATGATGATTCCGCGAGTGAGGGAGATATTGCAGTTGAGATAGAGATGTCAAATATTGAAGAGACAACTGCAGCTGAGGTCAGCTACAAGCCTGAAGAAGGGATTTCAACAGCAAAGACAGAATCACCAGAACCAGAGACATCTAATGTTACGTTGATGGCTAACTCTTCTGAACCTCCTCAGCTAAGTACCACTGACCAACTGTTTAAAAATCATGCTTGTTCTGATTGTGATACTTTTAGAGATAGCATAGATGAGAAATTTGCTAGGTTATTAGATTATAAGGATAACTTAGTAAAGGATTTGCAACTGTGCACTGAGGCTAATAGAGTTTTAAAACAAAACGAGCATAGTTACAAAGAAAAGATAGACCTTTTGACTAAACAGCTTAGGGAAACTGAAGTAGTAGCATTTAACCAAGCTAATGACATTAGGTACTATCTTAAATCCCTAGAAGACACTAAGAAGCAAAAGGCAGTCTTAGAAGTAGAAGTAAACTCATTAAAGCAAAAACTGCACAGTTGGACAAGTTCATCACACATTGTCCAACACTTAGTGAGAGAAAGAAACAACGGGGAGGGTTTGGGTTATAAAGTGGTTCTATCACCACCTGAGACCTTGATGAACACTAAGAGTAGACCAATAAATAACAACCCCATCAAGGATCATGTGGTGTCTACTCCTCTTGTTAGTGATCCAGATTCCTCATGTTCATCAATTGAATCTAGAACAAAACAAAAGGAGGCCACTTCAAAGGCAAAGGGTAAAATGCCTTATGTTAATCTGGAAAAAGAATTTTAAAAGGTTAATATAAAGTCCGAGTCAAACAAAGTCAAATCTGAATCTAAAAGGACTGCTAATGTTAATCTTTCACAAGCTTCATGTCAAAAACCAGTTAACCAAAAGGAAAAAGATGTTAAAAATGTTAAAACAATTGATTTTGTTAAATAGAAGAAAACATCAAAAGAAACAGAGTCAAAAACCAAACTAAGTAATGTTACTAGGGTGTCACACACATCTCCACAAAGAAAGTTTAATCATAAAGTTGATAGCAGGTCGTGCTACAACTATGGAGAGTGTGGACACATTGCTTCCTTTTGTCCTTACTATCAGACACCTAAGACGAAGATTGAACTTCAGGATTCAAAACCTAGGTCTTCTAAGAGGAGTTCTTTAACTCCACCTAGAAGAACTAGTGAACCTAACGTTCAACCCATTAGCCAGTCGTCTGTTTATCACAAACAGGCCTTACACAAATCTGGCTTATGGAAAGAAAAGTCATCCTCTGTGTCTGATAATGATGACAAGAAGGCACCTGAGCTACCCTCACCCTCTAAGGGTCAATGGGTTGAATTCATGATGTATGATGCCTCTGGGAAACCCAAGCCAGTAAAGGCTTGGGTTCCTAACCTAAACTAATGTTTTACATTGTATGTGTAGGGTGTTCGCTATAGTGCTGAAACCAACACGTGGATTGTAGACAGCGGAGCATCAGGCACATAACAGGAAACAGGGCTCTTTTATCAAACGTCAAGCAAATAAAAGGAGGGCATGTTTCGTTTGCAGGAAACAAGGGAGGCTATATCATAGCTCAGGGAGAAGTTGGAAATCAGAAAGTTAAGTTTGATAAGGTGAACTACGTTCAACAACTTCAAAACAACTTCCTTTCTATTTCCCAAATCTATGATAAAGGGTTTAAAGTCATATTTGAAAACAAGAAATGTTACGTCCTAAAGAAAGACTATGTGATTCCGGAGGACCAAGTTCTGATGACAGCTTCAAGATATAAAGATCTTTATGTTTTGGATCTCTCAACGGCTTCTACAACGGATCATGAAGTTCAGTTCTTCCTATCAAAAGCTACTGAGAAGGACTCCATTTCCTGGCACAGGAGAATGGGACATATAAATCAACTGATAGGATCTCAGCATCTAGTTTGATCAATTAGATTGGATTTGCAGTGGAATGAGCTCACGAATTAACAAATTTAAACAAGAACACACGAAATTTATCAATGAAACAGTGTTTGTTATAGAGAGAGAATTTCTGCCAAGAAATATATTCATTCAATACACGCTTCGGCTGGCTTTCGCGCACCCGTTACAATTAGGTCATCTTTCCTTTTATAAGGGAAGCTGACATCAGCTGATGTCACTTGACAGTGACATCTAACTATTATTTAACTACTGAAAGTTAACACAAATACTGAAGATGTCAAACAGCTGACATCTTCTTACAAAAATACCAAGTGTTAACTATCACTACAACTACTAAAAAGAAACTACTGAAACAACAACGACTGAAGAACATGCTCTTCAGTCGTTTTACAAGTACTAAAATAGAAAATAAAACTACTGAAAGGAAACCATCACAATAACTGAAGAATGCTTCTTCAGCTGTTGTGACAAACTTTGACGGCTTCAGTACTTGGACTTCTTGAACTTCAGTTGTTGACATCAGCTGATGTCTTCAGTCTTTGTACTTCAACTGTTGATCTTCAATACTTTAGTCTTCAGCTGTTGATCTTCAGAATTTGGTCTTCAGCTGTTGAAGTCTTCAGTACTTTAGTCTTCAGCTGTTGATCTTCAGACTTGGTCTTCAGCTGTTGAAGTCTTCAGTACTTTAGTCTTCAGTTGTTGATCTTCTGACTTTGGTCTTCAGCTGTTGAAGTCTTCAGTACTTTAGTCTTCAGCTGTTGATCTTCAAACTTTGTCAAACAGCTGATCAAGTCTTCAGCAGTTGTTGTGGTGTCTTGTGGGACTTAAAGGTTTTTCTGATCTGGCTCATTGGTTCTTTTGGTCCAACAAACTCCCCCTGAACCAATGCAGCCAAAACCTTCAAGCTTATTGAAGATGTCCTACTTATTATGGCAGAAAGATTGGTCTTTTTGTCTTCTAGATCAGCTCAGAAGTGACCCTTGTAAGCACAGGCCTGGGAAGAAGTCTCAATGTTCTGTTTGGCAAAGGATAGATGGGAACTCTGTCTTGGGGAACTGGACACAGAGCTGTTACTCCATCCATGAGATCTACTTCCCAACTATGAGTCTGTAAGACTCTCTTGTATAGGCTTCAAGGAAGGTTACTTGTTCCTCCATGGTAAGCTCTTCTGCTTCTCCTTCAAAGAGTGACTCTGGCCCATAATACTCAGAGAGGTATTTGACCTGCTTCCCATTTTTTAGTTCCACAGTTGTTATGACTCTATATGCGAATTCATCTGGGTGAATACCTTCTAAGAACAACTGGAGCTCATTCTTTCTAACTTCCTCAAGCCTCCTATACACTAACCCCTTTTTCACCACTTTATTCTCCAGCATCTTTTGTGGGGTCAGTTTAGCTTTATAGGTTTTCTTGAAGTCATCTAGGATCTCCCAAGGTGATACTACAAAGGCCAGTGAGATCACTTCATCTACAATCTTCTTTACTTGGCCAATGTATCTCTGTGGAATATTTTTCTTTTGAATCCTATGAGACACCCTGGGATCAGGCCAAATCCTCACTCTCTCTTTTTGATATTGAAAGGTATGTCTGAGAGTGTATAATCTCTGAGCATGTTTCTTCATATTGATGATTGAAGATGTGGCAGCGTATGCTTTGTCGACTCTTCTCAACAGTTCCTCATCATGTTGTTTGTGAAGCTCTTCTTCTTCTAACTTCACTTTCACAATTTGCCTTTGAGATTCAGGAGTAATTGTTGGAGGGTGACTTATGGCCTTAGGCAACTGTATAACAGCTGAGATTGATAGCCTGTCTTCATCTTCATCATTATCTTCTTCTTCCTCTTCTAGCCTCAGTACCCTTCTCTTCCTCTTCTGGGGTATCGGCTATTGGTTTTGTGGGTAAGGGAATTGGTTTAGTGGGTGGTGATTGTGGTGGTTTTGGTGTGAGAATTTTGACAGGTTGTTCTAGCATTTTGGATGTAAGTGACGCTTTAGATTGTTTGACCAGTTCAGTCCTGCTCCTAGCACCAGCTTCATTCAAGGCTTCAATGACCAGCCCTTTGGTATATACTTCAGACGAACAGATCTTGGTGGTTATTGCCAAGATGTTATCCCTAAACCATGACTTGATTTCAATCAATGATCTTCCAAGATACTTAGCTATGAACCTGATCATGATTTCTAGCCTTTCCCTTTCCAACACATTGTAACTTGCCCATCTTGCTTGGATTTCTTCAATCTCCAATCTTCTAATTTCTGAGTCAAGTTTTTCAGTGTCATGACCTTGCCTAAACAGCTGATCAATGATGTTATCCATTGATCGGCTGTGTTGGGCATTAGCCTCCTTCACCATTTCCTCCAACTCCTTCTCCTTCTTTCCACTCTTCCTTTTCTTGTATGTGACATGAAAGTCTTTAGTACTTTCAGTCACTTTCTCCATTTCAGCTTCCTTCTCCTTCTCCTTCTCAGTCTCTACACCTAACTCCTTCTCATTTTCCACCTCTATCTCTTTTCCTTTCTCTTTCCCATCTTCAATCCTCTTTCGTTTTGCTTTCACTGACTGAATCTCCCCCTTTTTGGTTGCATTGGTTGCAAGGGTTTGATTGTCAGAAAGCCTTTTGCTCACAACTTCCTCTATCAAGGGTTGGATTACTGAGGGAAGCCTCTCATCAAGGGTTTTAATCACTATATCAGTGATAATTGGTGTGATGAGAGGTAAGGAATTTTGAAGGATAGAAGCTATTTGCGCAGGGGGGTTCTGTCCCTGAGAGATAGTGCCAAAAGTAGAGACAGGTGGCTGAGTGTTTTGGAGTGGCTCTGTGTATAAGAGACCCTTAGAGAAAGGTGCCATCTGTTGGTGGATTGGGGTAGATGGACTTAGATCTTGAGACATTTTGGCAATCAGCTCGTTGAGTCTGCTTACCTCATTCTCTAGGATGGTATTTTGGGCTAAAAATCATAGAAGAAGCCCAGGTCATCATCAGTGTTTGCTGAATCACCTCACCTCCTGATAGAATCAGGATGTACATGCTCTGAGTGTAGATCAGTAGCAACATGTGCCCCTTGTTCTTGGTACTGGGGACTTCCTGCCTCAGGACTATGTCCTTCATTGGCAGTTCCTCTGGTGAGGTCTTATGGATGTACCAACTGCATCCTGATCATATGCTGAAGCAGGAGAAGTGGCAGCCTCACCAGATGTTCGAATCTCCATTTCTACACTTGGAGATGGAACAGTGTAACCCCTGTGCTGTGGGTTATCAGAAGCATTTGGATCCTCCCCCTCAATTGTTGAGGCTATCCAGTTTTGATTGGTATCTGGAGGGGGTGAGGAATGCAACTGAGACAGCACTTTTGCAACTATTATGGTAGGACTTTGGGGGGCGGTTGCAGTGGGAGATGGTGTGGAAGCAGTATGCACCCGGGGAGAGTGGTGCGTTTCAATGGCAACCTCCTCAAATAGGAATGTTCCAGATGTATAGGTGCCCCGAATATGGTTGCTGCAGGCTCCTGTTGAGAGGAAGCCTGAGCGTTGTAGCAGGTGAGTCATGACATAACTGGGGGGTTATAACCGGTATGTATTTCCTGTGTTTGTGGTACAGGGGCATCCTCAGGGGACCATCTCCCTGAGCAGCCTTTTTGGGTTTCTTGTGTTTGGGTTTGGTGGGGACTTTGGATTTGGAGGTGGTGGCTGTGGGTTCCAGCTGCGTGGGTTTTCGCAGCTTGGCAGCCTGTTTGAGTGACTGGTCTGAGTTGTGCCTGGAGTATACCTCAGGCAATACAGCCATGGCAGGGACTCCAAGGCCAACAAGTCCCTCAGCTTTTCAGCTGGTTCTCTATAATGGCCATTATGAACCGTGGATATAATATCCATCGGTTAGCAATAGGTTTTGAGGCCATATCCTTAAGTTCAAGAAATATTATTCAGAAAAATTTAAGTTTTGTTGCTCAAGGATAGAGAAGAATACCTGCTGCCACCTGGTTGACATTTAATCCCAAGAAGAAGTCTTAGGGGCTAGGCAGACATTCACCATATGAAAAATAAGGCGTTCAACATCATGGAAATGCTTCTTTAGGATGGTAGAAGCGTTGAGGTTACCCTGGTATCCATGTTGGGCAAAGGACAGATCAGTGGTGCCCTTTGAATATCCAGCGGGGAAGGTGGCATCATCCAGTTGTATGGTTTGGCGAATGATTGCCGGAGTGATGACCACCTTACGGTAGTTGACGAATGACTGGAGAGACTCGGTGTCATTCTCCCCAGTGGTAAGGGTGACGTTCGTCCAGAACTGATTTAGGGATTCGGCATAAATGGTAGGATTGATAAGGAAGGCCGTTTTGTATGGAGAATGGACCATTAGATCAATGGCAGTATCAAAATCGTCCAGAAAGGTGATTGGTAAGGTAGGCAACACAGTTGTGTCTTGGTTTAAGCTGCATGGTCGCCATTAATGTGAGAGAAGGTTTGGAGTTTTTGAATTTTAGGTTTGAGATAATGAAGCTCTGTTGGATTAGGTGTTTATAGGGTATGGGTTATAAAACAACTGAAGGGTTTGGTGTTAATCATCAGTAGTTTTAAACGACTGATGACGTGGTATTAACCTTCAGAGGTTGAAACAACTGAAGTCTTGGTTTTAGGCATCAACAGTTATAAAACTACTGAAAACCATGGTTTTGACTTCAGATGTTGGAAACAACTGAGGACTTGGTGTTAGTCATCAATAGTTGTGAAACTACTAAAGACATGGTTTTGACTTCAGTTGTTGTAAATGACTAAAGACTTGGTGTTAGTCATCAGTAGTTGTGAAACTACTGAAGACATTGGTTTTGTCATCAGTTGTTGTAAACGACTGAAGACTTGGTGTTAGTCATCAATAGTTGTGAAACTACTGAAGACATGGTTTTGCTTCAGTTGTTTAAGATGAAACAGCAGTTGTAAAACGACTAAGAGAAAATTCCCATCAGTAGTTTCGTCAATTCTTAGCTTTTCAGCTGTTTCATACTGTCCTCAACACTTACTCATCAGACTTTTTAGCTGTTTTTAGTATTTCATAGGACATCAGTACTTATCTTTTTTACTAATCAGTAGTTATAACTACATCAGTAGTTTGTAACAGATCAGTACTTATTTGTGACATGTTTACTAATGATCATCAGTACTTGTTACTGAGATCATCAGTAGTTGTCACTTATTCTAGCTGCAGCATACCAAGCCTTAACACTAGGTTTTGGAAGTTGAACTATCCAAAGGCTTAGTAAAAATGTCTGCAAGCTCATCAGCACTAGGCACAAACTTTGGATCAATCAGACCTTTTTCAAAACAGTCCCTAAAAATGGTGTCTGATCTCTATATGTTTGGTCCTAGAATGCTGGACAGGATTCTTGACAATGCAAAAGCTGAAGCACTGTCCATTAATAATGGAGTCTTAGTCTCTGTAATGCCATAATCCAAAAGTTGGTTCTGAAGCCAGAGTACCTGAGATGTACAACTTGCAGCAGCAATGTACTCTGCTTCAGCAGTGATGTAGCAATAGATGTTTGTTTCTTACTCTGCCAAGAAATCAAACAGTTGCCTAGGAATTGACATCCACCAGAAGTGACTTTCTGGTTAACTTACACCCTGCATAGTCACTATCAGAAAAAGCAACTAATTTGCAAGAGTGTCCAGTGGAATACCATAAACCTAGAGATTGTGTACCTTGCGATATCTAAAGATCCTCTTGACTGCAATCAAATGAGACTCTTTAGGAGCAGCCTGAAATCTAGCACAAACACAAGTTGCAAACATGATATCTGGTCTAGAAGCTGTTAAGTACATCAAGGACCCAATCATACATCTGTAAAGTGTTTCATCAACAGCTTTACCTTTCTGATCTGCATCCAGTTGAGTGGTGTGGCACATGGGAGTAGAACAGGCTTACAGTTTTGTAAATCAAACTTATTCAAAAGATCTTTTGTATATTTAGACTGATGAATGAAAGTCCCATCACCCTTTTGTTTGATTTGCAATCCTAGAAAGAACTGTAATTCTCCCATTGCACTCATTTCAAACTTCTTTTGCATTAAATTGGTAAAATCATCACACAACTGGGGATCAGAGGATGCAAAATAATATCATCAACATAAATTTGAACAAGTAGCTTATGTTGATCCACCTTCTTAATGAACAAAGTTTTATCTATGGAGCCTCTAGTGAAATTATTTTGAAGAAGAAAATTTGATAATGTCTCATACCAGGCTCTAGGAGCTTGTTTCAACCCATAAAGAGCCTTATCAAGCTTGTATACCCAATCTGGATGTTTATTATCCTCAAAACCTGGTGGTTGACACACATAAACCTCTTTTTTTATTTTACCATATAAAAATGCACTTTTACATCCATTTGAAAAACTTTAAGATTGTGGAATACAGCATAGGCTAAGAACAATCTAATTGCCTCCAATCTGGCTACAGGAGCAAAGGTTTCATCATAATCAATACCTTCTTCCTGTGCAAACCCCTGAACAACCAGTCTGGCCTTGTTCTTAACATAAGCCCATTTTCATCTGTTTTATTCCTAAACACCCATTTAGTGCCTATTGCACACTTACCTGGGGGTAGAGGAACCAGTTCCCACACTTGTTGCTTGTTGAACTGAAGTAGCTCAAGCTGCATGGCTTCAACCCATCCATTGTCCCTTAAAGCAATGTGATAGTTCTTTGGCTCTTGCTGACTAATGAAGAGAGCATAGAAGCAGAAATTGGACAATTGACTTCTTGTTGAAACTCCAGCATTGATATCACCAATGATTTGAGACATTGGGTGATTCTTCAGCTCTTGATAAACAATGAGATCTATGCAAGTGTTTGTAGGACCTTCAGCAGCAGCAGATGGTGATGCAGGCTCTTAAAACAAGAATGAGATGGCAAATCAAAAGATGTAGAGGAATCAAAGATCTCATCAGCATTTGTTGTGGATGGAACTGCTGAAGCTACAGGAACATCAAGTTTAGTGGACTCAGGCAGTTGATCACTAAACTTGAATAGGTGAGTATTGATATTATCATCATCATCAATACCACCAGGTGGAGAACTGTTGACAGGAGCAACAGCTGAAGCCTGATAAGGAACATATTGCAGTATGTCCAAATCAAATAACTCCACAGGGTTTTGTGGAATCTTGTACTTTGGAGATTAATTAAACTTCACATGCAGAGTCTCTTCAACTATCTTTGTTCTGCTATTGAAGACTCTGTATGCCTTGCAAGTAGATGAATAACCAACAAAATATCCTGCATCCACCTTAGGATCAAATTTGTGGAGTTGATCCTTTGTGTTGAGAATGAAACAAGGACACCCAAAGGCTCTAAAAAATGAAATTAAAGGAGCCAAATGATGTAGAACTTCATATGGAGTCTTCATCAAATCTGATTTACTAAGGCTCTATTCTGCACATAGCAAGCTGTGTTAACAGCTTCAACCAAAAGGTCAATGGCAAACAGAGTAGCCAACATGGACCTTGCAGCTTCAATTAGGGTCCTGTTCTTTCACTCTACTACTCCATTTTGTTCTAGAGTCCTTGGGATGCTAAACTGCCTCTTGATTCCCTTTGAGAGATAAAAATCATCAAGTGTATGGTTTCTGAATTTGTTCCATTATCACTCTGATACACTTGACAGATAGGGAATACTGCTTCTCAACATACAACACAAAGTTTTAATCGTCTGAGCAGAGTCATCCTTTGAATGCAAGAAGAAAGTCCATACAAATCTGGAGTAATCATCCACAATTACCAGACAGTATTTCTTCTTTGCCATACTCATTACTCTCACAGGACCATAGATATCCATGTGTAGTAATTGCAAGCAGGCAATGGACTTAGGTTCTTCAAAAGGAGGGAATGAGACTTTGTGTTTTCCTTTCAAACAAGCAGTGCAGTTGTCTTCACATCTGAACTCCTTCATAGGCAATCCCTTACTAAACCATGATGTATCAGCTGATTCAAGTTTTTAAGATTCACATGACCCAGCCTTCTATGCCATAGAATAGATTCTTGAGGAGAAGCCTTGGAAAATAGGCAAGGATGGCCTTTGAGATCTATTTTCTTGGAAAGATCTAAGGCATACACTCTTCCTGTCTGTTGGCCCTCAGGGAGTGTGATCATCCAACACCTTATCAATCAAACTCAGAACTTTGGATGACAGAATCCTGCAGTTCTGACTGGTGAAAAGAGCAACATGGCCTTTATCACACATTTGACTGACACTCAAGAGATTGTACTTGAGATTCTCCACATGGTTAACATCATTAAACCTTATTTCCCCATTGGAGACAAAGCCTTTGCCAATGATGTAACCCTTAGCATCATTGCCAAAACAACAAACCCCTTCTTTCTTGAGAGTAATCATGAAGAAGAGAGTTGTTCCCTGTCATATGCATAGATCCTCCACTGTCTACATACCAGATGCTATTGTGGCATGCTGAAGAACCCTGCAATCATAATAAATTAGTTAGTTTTTGAGACCCAAACCATTTTGGTTTTGGGTCTGTTCACATCAACAGATGGTAAACTAACAGATTTGCTATGAAGAACAGCCTGAGGGGATGGAGATGGTGAAGAAGAAGAATCCTTGGCATGGATTTTCTTCTCTGTGGTTTCAGCACAGGAGCATCTAATTGGTTGACTCTCCCCATAGATGTTGAACCATCATAACAAGTTGTGTCTGATTCTGTGATAAAGCCTTCAGCTCATCAGACACATTAGTGCTTGAGATTGATGGATTCCTGTGTTGTACCATCTCCTTTGAGCAACCTCAGCTGTTGCCTGATTAACCCCTTCCTTTGGATTTCTTTTTGGATTTTGGGGTTACAGGTTTTGATGTTGCTGGTACAAACTTGGTTTCAAACTCAGTTTTCATTTTATCCATTTTCTTTTTAATGTTCTCATTGTGTTTGAGTTTGGAGCCCTTTTTATACCAGCAATCATCAGTAAGATGATTGAATAAGATATATTTCACATGGCTTTTTTCATCTTAAGTTGATCATCTGCTGAAGAAGATGAAACACTAAAGCTTATTCTTCAGCAGTTTGCGACCAGTACTAGCAGTTTTCTTCCTTGCAGTACATGCTTTCTTGAATATTCTTCAGTAGTTTTCCCACCCTTTCTACTGGTAGTTTTCTGTCCTTTAGTACATGTAGTAGTTGGTTTGTTCTCCAGGTGTTATGACTTGCTCTTTAGTACTTTCAGTACTTTGTGAAATACCACCGGGAGTGATCAACCTTTTGATCATGTGAGTGTCAGCATTTGAACCATCAACATCAGCTGATAGGTTTTGGGAGGAATTAATGCTGACTCCAACCTCTGATGGTGCTGTATCAGATAGTAGATCACATGATGAAAAGGATTGGTTATTGCTTTCTCCATCAGATTCTACCTCTGCTCTGGGAGTAAAATCTGTAGGAGGAGCAGTGTGATTATAACCAATGCCAAACTTCACATTGGAAGCAGACTGCTTATGTGAAGCATTTCAAAACCCTTGCAGGAATGTACCCATCGATCACACTCTACCTGGTAGCTGCAAGTGTTTCTTTGAGGTCTCTGTACTTCTCTAGAAGTACCTCTTCCCTAGCCTTATCATCAGTGATTGGCATTTAAGTTTGTAAATCTCATCATTCTTATCATTAAGCACAGACTCAAATTCAGCTTTTCTTTTGGATATTATTTGTTCTAGCTCAATGTTCTTGTTAATTAAAGCTACATTTGCTCTCTAATAGATGCAAATGCGGCTACATGTTTCAGAACATAGCTTGGCTTTGGCCTCAGGAGGATACCTGTGGTGTGGAGGCATTAGAGGATGAGGTATCAGCAGACTCCAGGGCCATAAGAGCAAGGTTTCCAAAGGATTGTCACCACCATGTTGACCAGCACCAGAAAACAGTTGTTCATGACCAGACATATCATCTGGTAAACTGCTCCAGTCAACAACTCCTGGGGTGAAAAAGCTGTGTTGTTGAGGTTGAGATTGTTGATGAGATTGGGAAGGTTGAGGCTCAGGAAGAGCAAGTGGTTGTTGAGCAATGGGTACTTGAACTTGACTGGTTTGTGGCATGTAATAGCAGGGATATGGATATGGCATTGGACCCTGAGGGACAAAATATGCAGGAGATAGAGGTTGTGATGATGACCAGAACTAGCAGGATGTTGCCCTCTGTTTGTTGAATATTACTTGGAAAAGTCACAAGGGTGCAGAGGAGTTAGATCCAGATGATCTACACTCTCTTGCAAAGGCCCAAGCCTGTGGCATTTGTGACACTCAACTTACTCTTGTCAAAACAACTTTGGTTTTGCCAGAGAGTCCAGGGAATTTCCTACCAGTTCTCTTGTAGAACTTCTGAGATCTGATATTAATCAAGGCCATTTGGCTCAGAATATCCATCTCTTCTAAGTCATCATCAGCTATACCTTTCAAATCATCCATAATGAAGCACAAATTGTCACTATTACAGCCTGACTGACTATCAACACTCACAAATGCATGATCAGAACTGTTGAAGAGAAATCTATATGCTCATCATAATTACTTTCTGATGCAGCATATTCTGACTCATGACCGACCAAGGCAGTGTTCCCTGGTACAAAGTCTTCAGTGAGCTTTCCTGATGATGCCAGTTTCCTTTCTGCTCTATCTCTCTTTCAAATGTAAGCAGTTTCCCATGAAGTTGGGTGAGAGATAGGCTATCCAGATTTGCATTAGAGCGTAGGACAATTGTATATGTGTCCCATCTCTCAGGCAGTGATCTGAGGAATCTGTGGTTCATCTGGCTATTAGTGTTCATGTTTGACCATTTTCAGCTCAGAGATCAAACATGAAAAACGCTCAAACTGTTGAGTCAGAGTCTCACCCTTCCTATGAGCAAATGTCTCATATTGTTGGGCAAGTATTTCCTATTGTTTGCTAAGACCTCATTAGTACCACCAAAATGTTCTTTCAGTGCCTTCAGAGGTCATGAGCAGTTTCATGATGCATAAGCCCAGAATAGATTTCATTAGGCAGTGCCATGGCCAGAATACCATGAGCTTTAGCATCAATCTCAAACAGTTTTCGATCCTCATCAGAGTATTGTTCCTTCTTCTTCGGAACCATTTGGTTGGTTTCCGGATTGTTCACCATAGGCTTATGTGGACCATGTACCACAGATGTTCAACAACCAGAATAACTGTTAACAGACAGGTGATGGAGCATTCTTCGTTGCCATATGTATACTCAGTCCTAACCAGCATCGGAGGCTTGGTTGAGGAACCAGTATTGTGAGGGTCATTAGAAGGAGTAGTCATATTCAGAATTCAGACAAATTCAAGGTAAACAAAGTAAATCTAGCTCAAAACCACTTAGAACCTCAAACAAAATGGCCAGAAGCAACAGAAACTCAATCTTATAAACCGATTCTTGCAAATTGCTAATTCGACCAAACGTAGATAGCAAAAGAACAGTTTCAATGATCAATGTTAAATAGATCATGATTAACCAACTCTGATACCATTTGATAGGATCTCAGCATCTAGTTTGATCAATTAGATTGATTTGCAGCGGAATGAGCTACGAATTAACAAATTTAAACAAGAACACACGAAATTTATCAATGAAACAGTGTTTGTTATAGAGAGAGAATTTCTGCCAAGAATATATTCATTCAATACACGCTTCAACTGGCTTTCGCGCACCGTTACAATTAGGTCATCTTTCCTTTATAAGGAAGCTGACTTCAGCTGATGTCACTTGACAGTGACATCTAACTATATTTAACTACTGAAAGTTAACACAACTACTGAAGATGTCAAATAGCTGACATCTTCTTACAAAAATACCAAGTGTTAACTATCACTACAACTACTAAAAAGAAACTACTGAAACAACAACGACTGAAGAACATGCTCTTCAGTCGTTTTACAAGTACTAAAATAGAAAATAAAACTACTGAAAGGAAACCATCACAACAACTGAAGAATGCTCTTCAGCTGTTGTGACAAACTCTGAAGGCTTCAGTACTTGGACTTCTTGAACTTCAGTTGTTGTCATCAGCTGATGTCTTCAGCTGATGTCTTCAGTCTTTGTACTTCAGCTGTTGATCTTCAGTACTTTAGTCTTCAGGTGTTGATCTTTAGGATTTGGTCTTCAGCTGTTGAAGTCTTCAGTACTTTAGTCTTCAGCTGTGATCTTCAGACTTTGGTCTTCAGTTGTTGAAGTCTTCAGTACTTTAGTCTTCAGCTGTTGATCTTCAGACTTTGGTCTTCAGCTGTTAAAGTCTTCAGTACTTTAGTCTTTAGCTGTTGATCTTCAGACTTTGTCAAACAGCTGATCAAGTCTTCAGCAGTTGTTGTGATGTCTTGTGGACTTAAAGGTTTTTCTGATCTGGCTCATTGGTTCTTTTGGTCCACATCAACGAAGATGAATCACTTGATTCAGAAGGATCTAGTGCGAGGTGTTAACGTCAAAAATTTCCAACTTCCTGATTTCTGTGTAGCGTGCAAGAAAGGCAAACAGACGAAGAAGACTCATAAGGAAAAGAAAGTTCATTCTATCGAGCTTCCTCTTGAACTTCTTCACATGGATCTGCTTGGTCCAGTCAGTACAAAGAGCATTGCAGGCGACTTGTACTGTTTTGTGGTTACTGATGACTACACAATATTCTCTTGGGTAATGTTTCTGAAGTCCAAATCAGAAACATTTGAATCATTCAAGGAGTTAGTAACCACACTGGAATCTCTCTACAAGATGAAGGTGAGACAAGAACGCTCAGACAACGGGACTGAATTCAAGAATCAGTGGATGGAGGCTTACTGCAAGGAAAAGGGAATTGTGCATCAATTCACTTCTGCCTACACGCCTTAGATGAATAGTGTTGCTAAGAGAAAGAAAGAAGCTTGATAGAGACAGCACGGACAATGCTGGCAGACTCGAAACTGCCTATCCAATTCTGGAATGAGGCAGTGGCTAATGCATGTTATACACTGAATCGAGTTCTGATAGTCAAGCACCACGAAAAGACATGTTACGAGCTACTACAACGACGTAAACCGAATCTGGAGTATCACGAACCATTTGGCGTGCCGTGCACACTTCTGAAGAAAACTCAAGAAGGAAAATTTTGCAAGAAGACTGATGAAGGGATCTTCTTAGGATACAACATACCGAACAAGAGAGTTTACAACAACCAACGGGTTTAGTAGAAGTGTGGTGTAGTGTTGATGTCCAGAGATATACCACACCACCTACTGGAAAAGGACCCGCCTACTTTTTCGACTATGATGGATTCTTTAAGTCCTTCAACATCCCTATCTCTCCTTCTGATGACGAGTTAGCTACTCGAATGATGTATGATATCTTGAATACACCATCTCTTGATTCAACATCATCAAGTTCACAGGGAGAATCATCTACTCAATCAGGGGGAGTAGTCGACGACAGTGACTCCTCCTCTGAAGATGAAGCTGAAGAAGATGACCAGAACAGTCAGGAGGAACAGGTTCTAGTTCTTGAAAGTCCACAAGCATCTAACGGTGATGCACCTTCCACTTCAGAACCTCAAACTCCTTCTACCTCAAATGCAGAACCAAATGTTCATAATCTTGGCTCTGAGATAGCTGTTCCTACTACTCCAGGATCATGTCTAAACATCTATCATCCCTTAGACAATGTCATTGGGGATGTCAGATCAGGAGTACAAACCCGAAATCAGATGTACTCAGCTGATTATGCCTCTATTATGGAAAAGGGATACATTCATGATGGTGTTTATCGGTGTTTTGTCTCGCAGTTTGAGCCAAAATACGTCAGTGATGCACTAAACGATGAGGCATGGGTGAGTTCCATGCAAGAAGAACTTCTTTAGTTCAGAAGTTAGGAGTATGGACTCTGGTAGATAGACCTAAAGGTGCTATGGTCATTGGCACCAAATGGGTCTTGAAATGCAAGAAGGATGACCAAGGGGTCATTATCAGGAACAAGGCTCGATTGGTTGTTCAGGGAAGATCCTTATCATCGGGAAATTCCTTCATGGGGAAATTCGAGAGACAGGTATGTTAGTCAACCCGAGGGATTTGAAGATCCTTATCATCGGGACAGAGTTTACAATCTCGACAAGGCCTTATACGGGCTTCATCAAGCTCCAAGGGCCTGGTATGAGAAACTCTCAACTCATCTTGTGAAACACGGCTTTCGTAGGGGAGTCATTGACTGCACACTGTTCATCAAAGAAAAGGATGGAGACCTACTGCTAGTACAAATCTATATCGATGACATAATCTTCAGTTCAAAGAATGAAGAATTATGCAAAGAGTTTGAAGCAGTTATGAAGAAAGAGTTTGAGATGAGTGCTATGGGGGAGATGAAATTCTTTCTTGGGTTACACAGGTGGATCAGACAACAAAGGGATCTTTCTACATCAGACCAAGTATGTGGGAGACATTCTCAGTCGGTTTGACATGGAGAATGCTTCTGCTATGGGACTCCACTTGCTACAAATCATGATACAGCACCTGACGAAAATGGAGATCTAGTAGATGCCACAATGTACCGAGGAATGATTGGATCCCTCATGTATCTCACCGCCTCAAGACCTAATATCATGTATGCTACATGTTTATGTTCTAGATATCAGGCTAAGCCTAGGTTAACCATCTGATCGGGGTCAAAAGGATATTTCGTTATCTGAAGGGTACACCCACACTTGGGTTGTGGTATCCTCATGATGATGACTTTGAGCTCACGGCGTATAGTGACTTGGATTACGGGGGCTGCAAGATGAACTACAAGTCTACATTAGTAGGGTGTCATTCTTTGGAGGAGATTAGTTACCTGGCAGTGTAAGAAGCAGACCTCGGTTGCATTGTCAACCTGTGAAGCCGAATACGTTGCTGCGCAAGTTGCTGTTCACAAATCATCTGGATTCAACAGCAAATGCGGGATTACTTTTTAAAGTTTTCTTCTACTCCTATCTTTGTTGATAACTCTGCTGCAATTGCAGAACTAAAATCCGGTACAACATCCAAATACCAAACATCGGTATTAAATACCATTTCATAAGAGACTATTTTGAAAAGAACTTAATCGATGTGGTAAAAATTAATACTGACTTTCAACGCGCTGACCTCTATATAAAAGCCTTTGATAAACCACGTTTTCTATATCTGTTAGAGGTCAACGGCATTAAAAAGAAAAGTGATGTTATTCCTGATGATGATCATGTGTAGTCCGATGCATTGTAGTTATATTTTTTTATTTTTCCTTATTTATTTTATTCTGTTTAAATTAAATTATGTTATTTAGCTGTTTGTTAAAATCCTAAAATAATTAAATCCAGTATGAGTTTAGAATTTTAGGGGGAGAGTAGGTCAGCTAGTAATATTATAAATAAAAAAAACGGGGAGAAAGAGTGAATAGCTGATATAAGGTAGATCGTATCTGTGATACCGATTCAAACCTTTTGGAAAATGATAGTACACAGGAACAAATCAAAAGGGACTTTAAAACTTAATTTAGAAAAGATGCAAAATTCAAAGTATAAGTCTATGTAGTCTAAGCAATATAAAAGGGAAGATGATAGAAAAACTGGTAACTACTAAGGTAACACAAAGAAAGTACACCTAGAGGTGAGACCACAAATGATATGTCGTTAGATTCAACACAATAGATGATTAGACCTGACTGGTGATCTCAAGATCAAACTAAGTTGTTCAACTGACTGTGGGCTGCCATCTTATCACCGGTTAACACAATCAACAATATTCCAATAAGGGGTAATGAGCATGTAAATGACAAATGTGTGCGGATGACCATAAATAGAGCAAGCACGAAAAAAATGAAAGACAAATGCTATCAAGCTAATGACATATGTTGTTGGTGCATTCTGTGCAAAAGAAAATTTAGCTGCTCTAACAAGAAGATAGGTTGTGTGCCTCTCTGCTGTACGATGGCACTGATCTGAGGATAAGCATAACCTAGATATTCTAGAATTCATTGTTGTTTGCCGCCTCTCTGCTGTGCGATGGCACTGACCTGAGGATTGGCTTCTCTTTGAAAGCTCTAAGAATAGTCTCTTCTAGTAAAAATACCTGTAGACCGCTCAAAAGCTCCTGAGGAATGTTGATTACCATATAAGTGTGGGATCCAAAAATGTTAGTTGAAATAATTAAACCTAAAACTATCACCAGTTTGTGTCTAAAGTCTGTGTATGGATTTAAGAGGATAAATATACTGACAATTATTGTGGCTGCAATTCTTGAAAGTTCAAATCAATGTGGGAATCTAATAGTACCAGTGTGATTTCCTAAATTTGCTAACGACTCTGGATGAAAACCAAGAATTGAGCATCAAAAGGTTTTGATAACAAGTCCCAAATGATTTGACTTGCTTGTATGATTCCAAAATTGAATTGCTCCAGGTGTGGTCAAACTAAATTGAAGCTGCCTATTCTGGAACCAAATCCAGTAGATGTCTATCTTAGGATTTATCTCTCACAAAAAGTCAAAAACAGTTTTATTTTGTATTTAGTTTAAGTTTCTAGTTAGTTAGTCATTTTAGTTTGTTTGTTCATCGGACTATATCATAAAAATCAGTATGGGATTAACTCACCTAAAAGGGTCATGTCTGAGATGGCCACATGTGTTTTCAAAGTTAAAAGGGTCACGTCTGAGGTGACTAAATTGTTTAAAAAAGATCACGTCTAAGGTGGTCAAAAGTTTCTCAAGTTAAAATGATCATGTCTGAAATGATCAAATGTTCATAATGTTTAATCAAAAAAATAAAATGTAGAATGGTCAAAAAGTCAAAATTTATGAGTATGATCCATTCGCACGACTGACCATGAGTATGACCAGTCGTACAATTGAAGATACGTATGAGCCCAATCGCATGATTCATCCACACTTATGGAACATACGTGCGATTGGACCATAAGCATCATAAAACCACACGATTGGATCACAAAATGAACCAATCGCATGGATGAGAGTGACCGAATGACACAGTCGCACGACTGAAAGAAACCCCAGTATAAATAGAGGGGGAGTCGGAAGTAGTCACTCATCACTCCAATATCGTCCTAAAGTCGCACAAGAGTATTGGTACTCTGCCAAAACTGAGTTTCATTGATGTCGCTTGGAGTTTGTGATTCTAACGATTACTCTATTCATCTGCAGGTACAATCCAACTTAACTCGGTTAAAACTGAATGTCTTAAATGCAAGTTTTAGTGTAGAACTTACTACAATTTGTCAACGAGACTTCTCTTAAGAATAGAACACTTAAATGGTCACGCATGTTGGACTCAATGATTCTAAGTGTTAATTCGAGTCTTTGCGGTCAAAATGATTCTAAACACAAGTGAAATGTCAGGTCTTGATAAATGTTAAAATCCTTTTTGTTTAACAGTGAGGTATACGAATGGACACGCTGATGAACTCCAGTCGCACGATTGAGTTAGCCGAATGACTCAATCACACGTATGAACCATGCTTATGGGTTCTGTCGCATGACTGTTCCAATCGCATGGTACAGTATACGACTCAGTTCAGTCAGAAGCTCGATCGTACGACTGAGCCCAATCGCACGACTAGGCCTCAGTCGCATTGTCCATTCACACGATTGTACTAAATGAATCAAGTTCATTAAAATCCAAGTGTCATCCATGTACACCAATTCTAACTTATATGTGTCTTGTGTTTCAGCACTATGGCTGAATGCTGGATAGTGAACAACAAGCATAATGTATGTGCACATGTAGATGCTAGTCTGAGGATGAAGTACACTGGGGACATCAACGCAGGTGTGTTCAACAAGAGAAACTTAAGTCTCATGTTCAAGTGTTTAGCCCATGACATCCATAAGGGTATAGTGTCAAGGGGAGCAGGAATTGATGAGATGGTTGATCAAATCCAGAATGCATACTTCGCACTGATGTTAAACCATCTGTCCACGTGCTCTTAGATGATCCTCTTATTGTTGATGGAGAGGAAGAAGATGATGTTTTGGACAGAGATGGGAATAATGCTATGCAAATGGGCAGTGATATGGATGACGAAGACTCTCAGAAACTAACAAGGTTATGTCATTTAGGGTCCAAGCTGTCTATGCTTATTGGTTACAGTAGAATATCTCTCAGGCTTATGAACAACAGATTGATCCACAACAGAGCCAAAAGCTTGCTGAAGAAGTACTAAAGATTCTAGAAGAAGGTGATGACTGTGAAGTTGAAACTAAGTTCCTGATGCATTGGCAGTATGATAATTTCAACTTGATCAAGAAGCTTTTGAGAAACAGATTGAAGATTGTGTGAAGTACACATCAAGCTCAAGCTAAAAAGACTAAAGCTCATGACAAAATGAATTATTAGATGTTTATGTATTTGAAAATTTTTTGTACTTGAATCATGTATTAAACTTATGTATTGATGTTTATATTAAGATTAATGTATTTCTTTCTTGATTATTAACTAATGTTTGCTATGTTGAATGTTTTAAGTCAAGCAGACCTGATTTCCAAAGAGATGAATATGATATTGCTCCCCTCCAACAGGTCAAGACTCAACTGACGTTGATTCTTGATCTGCAGGGTATTGTCAAGAGATCGGTTATGTATACTCCTGAGGAAGGAGAAATCATTCATAATCTTACTGACGAGCAATTAGCTGAGATCTTCAAGTTAAATCCCGATGAGATTGTGAAGGATGCTCCAACGTGCGACTCGACAAGTGACGAAGAGCTCAACGACGTTGATGAAATAGAGATAGAAGATGTCACTGCAGAGCACTACCCTCAGTATGCTAACAATGACGGAAATATGGTCCCCAATCTGGGTGAATCCCTTGTTAGTGATACGTTTGAGGTGTTAGACAAAATGGAGCAGGAGTCAGAGAAGACAGAGGGAACGGCACAAGCCTCAAATGATGTTTTGATATCCGAAAGGCTGAGTGGGCTGCCTGTTTTGAAGAAGTTAGAGCCCAACGCGCTGCACCTAAACAGGACACCTACACCAAACTCTACAGAGTCAAGAAACATCATAAGGTGTCAGGCAGGATTATAGCATGGGCATATTTTGAGGACCTTAACGTCTATGCAGTTAAGAGGGAGAAGGGCATAGAGTACTTTATATTTCCACATGATCTAAAGACTCTACCAGGTTTTGAGCTCAACCAGCTGGCCAACTGAAGCTGTTGTATGCTGACCCAAGAAAGATGTCAGGCTGGTTTGAGGTTGCCCTAAGGAAGGAGTACCACACCAAGTGGGTTAACTTCAGACCCCAACAGCCCACAAGGTACATCAGAAGGTCTGAAGTTGATGCCATTACTGAAAGCCAAAGATAGTGTTGAAGTGGAGTCCTCCGCGCACGATGTCAAGAATCCCACTCAGGGAAATGCCACAGGACTTCACTCCACACTTTAAGTGGTGGTACTACGATTGGAAGACAGGAGAAGCGGTCATAGTCCTAAATAAAGAAGGCCAAATGGATACTATCAGGGTATTTGACCCAATATGGCTTACCAACTTGTCAGCTAATGATGTCTACACTCTATACAAGTGGCCACTGTTTATGATACGCAAGATATAGTACAAGCCCTCCAGTTCCAGAATGTCATAAGACTCTGTTTTGCATTTGAGATTCATGCAGGAGTCACAAAAGAGGATAAGTACAAGAAGTATGAGGAGGTAATGAAGAAAACAAGACATTAGAGAGATCTAGGTCTAAGGGGGAGTTTGTTGATACATGTATGTCCCTAGATCATGATATGAATGTAATAGATCTTGTTTGTCTGATTCTGATGTAATGTTTGGAATGATTAATGAAATGATATTGGTTGTTTATTATATATAATGTTTAATATTTCATTAATGAGTCAATGTTGAATTGGTTAGTTAGGTTTGTGGTTGTTTGAATTGTTACACATAATGTTATATTAATTAATACATTCAAACTTAACAAAATGAAGTTCTCATGCGAATGGCCCATGCGAATGGACCATACGCATGAATAACTTCATACGAATGAGTCAGTCGCACGACTGAACCAGGAGACTGGATCAGTCGTATGATTGTAACATAAGATTGGCTCAGTCGCACGACAAAACACTCAGTCGTGCAGATGAATCAACCGCATGGTTCAATCGCACGACCATACTAATGATTCAGTCGCACGAATGAACAATACTAACCTATAAATACAACCCCATTCATGAAAAACGAGGGCATTCATTCTATTTCGACTCCAGACGTACCCTAGCCGTCCAGAAGCCTCCAAGTTGATACTCCAAGTTCATAGAACGCTGTAGATTGATTCCTAATCGATTCTTAACGTTTGATTCAATACTTTATTGATTCTACGTGCGTTCTCACTGATTGGATCGCCAATCAAATAGGATTCCGCACTATTTGGTTTGGTTTACACGTTAATCATTCGGTATTTCGTTCAAATACCAGGTCCTAACAACTCGCTTCTGCGTCAACAACAAATTTCTTGACTTTGGACAACTATTCAACAAAAACAACATCAAGCTTCAATTCACATTGAAATCTACAATTAGGGGGAGTATTTTTGGGTATTATATCTTTGAAGATATTTAAGATTTCAATATTATTGAAGTTGAAGACTTGAAGCACGAAATCAACAAAAATATCAGTCTAGGGTTTATATTGTAATTATTTTTATTACTAGACTAGTATAAATATTAGCACATATTATCATGTAAGTGTGAATAATTCACCACTTGTTAGGGTGAATTAGTCTATCACCAACAACATCATATAATCATCCTTCATGGATGATGATTTCAACAATATATCAATAAACATCAAACATTAAACACGTTTGTGTTCGTCATCATGTTCATCATTATTATATTTTAGCATCTAATCATTCAAGTTTTGTTATTATCAATATGAATCCTAAGATCCATGCTCATTGTTCCCGTTCATATCAGGAACACACAATTAATTATTTTTATTGCTAGACTAGTATAAATATTAGCACATATTATCATTGTAAAGTGTGAATAATTCACCACTTGTTAGGCTGAATTAGGTCTATCACCAACACCATCATATCATCATCCTTCATGGATGATGATTTCAACAATATATCAATAAACATCAACATTAAACACGTTTGTGTTCTTCATCATGTTCATCATTATTATTTTTAGCATCTAATCATTCAAGTTTTGTTATTATCATATTGTTACATATGAATCAATCATTTATCCTTTTGTTACAAATGTCATGTTAAATCCAAGGACATAGAATGTGTAGGATTCTATATGCCCAAGACACGTAGAATATTGATGCGGTTAGTACGTTATGATCCAAGTCGGGTTATACCCAATAACAAGCTTAGCAAACACCAATTAATATTCATTGATGATATGATCATGCAATTAAATATTTACATCAATTTAGAAAATGGTTTTCTAAATAAGTTGCATATGAGAGGGAACAACTTATTAGGATATTTTATTTAATAATATTATTTGATGTGTTATTTAAATTGGTTAGATGACACCAAATAATAATGAGAGATTATAACTTATAAGTTAAATGATTAATTATATATGTTATATATAACTTGTACATACAATTAAATGGTTAATTGTATGTCTAGTTACAAGACCATTCAACTTGTGTGTATGCGTTCATTTTAAAATGAAAAAAAAGGGGGAAACCCTTTTTGGATCCATTTTCGCCCCCCCCCCCCTTTGGTTTATGATTGGACCTTTTGCCTTGAACACTACACACATTAACAAGTCTTGATATTCTTGATCTCTATCCAATCTCTTCATATGCAATAGACCAAAAACTCTCCTCTCTCTCTCTCAAAACTTTCGGCCAGGCAGCAGCATTGGAGGAGTTTTGGAGTGATTTTGGTGTAGTGTTCTTCCTAACAAGAAGGTGTTTAACAAAGGCCTTTGGGTATACAAGCTTGAGGACCTCTACACTTGAAGTCTTGGTCGTTTTAGCATCCAAAATCTCCCTTTCTTTGGTTGTTTTTGCTGCTGAATAAGGTAGTTATCACAGCTCATTGAAGCTGTGATTTTATGTAGTTTAACATATGTTCATAGCTTGTTCATTCACATATTAAAGATCCTTTTGATTTGGGTTTGTTTTTCCATCTTAAAACATCATTAAGAACATGAAATTTTCAGTTTATAAACATGTTATAATGCTATACTTCCGCTACGTTTTTCAGAAAGTTTAAAAGGTTAAACTTGTTTATTTTGTGTTCTATCAAACCCATCAATGGCATCAAGAGCCGGTTATGTGGATAACTTGCTTGTTCTTAGTCTTTAAAATCAGTTTTAAAGAAGTATTGTCAACTTATTATAGGCTGATTTTGAGCTGCTATATTTTGTATGAATGATTCCCCAAACATTCAAAGTCATATCACACATGCTAGTGATTAGACCTTGAAAGATATATATTATGAAATGTTGATTGTTTGGACAATGTTTAAAACCCAAAATTTCAGTTTATGTTGGCTGAAATTTGGTGGTTTTAAGTGGGGTTTCATTATATGTTTGGATGATATGATCATTGGATGTTAGTGTGCATAACCAAGCCTTTGGCCTTTTGTTTTGGATGATTGGAACGGTTGGTTTTATTCATTCATTGGGTTGTAATTTTATGTTTATTATTTGGGTTGTAATTATTTGTTCATTTGGTTATGTAATTAATAGATTAGGTGCATTTCTTTTATTAGAAAAATGTATTAGGATACAATTTTGTAAAAGGAAGATGCACAAGATCAAGACCCAAAGAGGGACATCAAAAACATGGACCTTGAAGTATTTGGATATGGATTCAAGTGGGAGTCCATGGACACATATAATGTGTCATTTCTAACCCTTAGGAAAGACCTTAAGATGACACTTGTGATGGCAAACAAGTGTTGTCAACTTAGTGGCTGTGGTTATGCACTCATGTTTGTATGTTTATGCTTGTTTGATTGTTTGGTTGATATTTTGTCATACATTACAAACTCATTAACAAATCTTTACAAGCTGAAAATTGGTAGTTCTTAATCATTAACAGTAATAAAAGGTTATTAAAATGATTTAATGATTTTAAAGATTAAAATTAGTTTTAATCAAAGGACCATAAGGTATCTTGTATTTGAAAGCATGAAAGTACAAGTACATAGTGTTTCTAAACTAAGATTATGAAATCTCTAATTTTTTTTCCCCAACAATATTTTAACAAGATCAACACCGTCCTTTTACACAACACTTGAGTCACTTGGGAACTCTTAGTGGATAAAGGTCACCTAACCATTTTGAGGGAACTTGCGACTTGAGGTGAGAATGCCTTATTTGTGGGATAAAGGTCACCTAACCACTTATTTTGGCAAACCCACACGTAGGTGTAAGTAGGGTAGGTATCTTGATTTGCAAACCATGTCAAATGGATCACCTACGGTGTGGTTTCCAAATGGTGTTGATGGGATTAACATGCCGACTTTACATATGATGTTTCAAGTCGATCCCATATTTCTAGAAGTTGCAAATGTTTGCAACCGTCAATCGTTGACCACCTTATTAATTTAAATCGTGGGATAAAGGTCACCTAACCATAATTTAAATGTAATGTTGGGTTCTAGACTTTAATATAAAAATGACCTTAAAAGGCATTAATTATTAAAAATAACAATATCGAAAATACTAAAATAGATCTTTGTTAAATTTTGTAGATGGCCACCAACAATGAAAATCACGATAACTCATCCGCGTCCAACCAATCATTACTAGCGATCCTCCAAAAGGAACGTCTAAATCATAACAACTTTATTGATTGGTATCGAAACTTGAGAATCGTTCTCAAGCAAGAGAGAAGATCATATGTTTTAGATGACCCTATCCCCGATCAACCTACTGAGGATGATGAGGAGGCCTACAACGATTGGCTCAAGTACACTGAGGACTTTGTCCAAGTGTCTTGTCTCATGCTAGCGAGCATGACTCCGGATCTCCAAAAGGAGTATGAACATCACGGAGCTTACGACATGATAACCCAGCTAAAAGAAACGTTCCAACGCAAGCAAGGGTTGAGCGCTTCGAAACGGTTCGAGCACTCCATGCATGTCGTATGGACGACAACCAATTTGTTTCATCTTATGTACTTAAGATGAAAAGTCATATTGACCGCCTCAAGAGGCTTAATTGTCCTGTCTCGAAGGAATTGGCCACAGGTTTGATCCTTAATGGCCTTACCAAGAAGTTCGAGACATTCGTGTTGAATTACAACATGAATGCTTGGGACAAAAGCATTGGTGAGCTTCACTCAATGCTGAAAATGGCCGAGGGGGCCATGGGTAAAAGGGTTTTACCCGTTCTCACCATCAATGAAGGTGGGAACAAGAAAAGACCTCATCCCGCACCCATGGCAAAGGTTGCCAAGGGCAAGGGACCCGTATGAGGAAAGGGGAAAGGGGTGGCAAGGGTGCCACCCAAACCACAAGAGAAGAAGCAAAAGGTTGCTACCAATGACCCATGCTTCAAGTGTGGGGAGATTGGACATTGGGCAAGAAATTGTCCTATCCATCTCCAAGAGTTGAAAGCCAAGAGGGATGTCGGGCAGACCTCAGGTACAATATACATGATTCATATTGATCTTAATGTTACATCTTCAACACATGGGTATTAGATACTGGATGTGGAACTCATATTTGCAATTTGTTGCAGGGGTTCAAAAGAAGTAGGGACTTCAATCAAGGGGATGTTAGCCTCTTCATGGGCAATGGAACCAAAGTCCAAGTTGAAGCTCGTGGGGACTACATCTTGAAACTTCCAAGTGGCTTGGATGTTATTTTGAAGAATGTTTTGTATGCTCCTAGTTTGACTAGGAACATTATTTATGTATCCCATTAAGACATTATGATTATGTATTATCTTTTGTTGAAAATGATATTCATGTTTCTTTAATGATATGTTCTATTTTAAAGCAATTCCCATTAATGGTATTATGAATTGGTTCATGAAAATGCTTTAAATAGTTCATTGTACCATACTAACACCAACAAACTCAAGTTGGATTTGAGTGATACCTATCTTTGGCATTGTCGTCTTGGTCATATAAACAAGAAACGTATACAAACACTTCAAAAGAATGGTCTTTTAAAAACAAATGAATGTGATTCATTTGATGTGTGTGAATCTTGTTTACAAGGTAAATGACTAAGGCACCCTTTAGTGGAACTAACGAAAGGGCAAAAGATATATTAGGAACCATACATTCGGATGTATGTGGTCCTTTTAAGCCAATGACTAGGAATGGTGAAAGATACTTCATTACCTTTACCGACGATTATAGTCGCTATGGGTATGTGTACTTATTAAGGCACAAAGATGAAGCTTTTGAAATGTTCAAAATCTTCAAGAATGAAGTGGAAAATCAACTCAACAAGTCATTAAAGTTCTCCGTACCGATAGAGGAGGTGAATACCTAAGTGATGCTTTTCAAGATCATCTTAGGAGTTGTGGGATTGTCTCACAACTCACTCCACCTAGAACACCACAACACAATGGTGTGTCTGAGAGGAGGAATCGAACCTTATTGGATATGGCCGATCTATGATGGCTAGAAGCACATTACCTCTATCATTTTGGGGTTTCGCTTTGCTCTCCGCGCCCGTATTTTAAATATGGCCCCAACCAAAAAGGTGGAAAGGACACCTTTTGAGATATGGCATGGAAGAGTTCCATCCCTATCATACTTAAGGGTCTGGGGTTGTGAGGCTTATGTTAAGACCCCCACCCCAAACAAATTGAAGTCCGATCCACCAAGTGTATCTTTATTGGATATCCTAGAGAGTCTATGGGATATTATTTCTATGATCCACTGGAACAAAAGGTGTTTGTTGCCAGAAAGGGTGAGTTCTTAGAAGCAAAGTTCCTTATGGAAGAACTAGCAGTAGAACAGTGGATCTTGAGGAGGATCAAGAACCACAACCCGATGCACGTTTGGCTGAAACTAGCACTCAACATAGGATGTTGAAGTTGATCAAGTGGTTGATCAATACAGACAAAACGTTCATAGAAGTGGTAGAACTAGTAATCCACCTGAAAGATACGGATTTTTCATGGACAGATGCTATGTGGTAGATTCAGATGAACCAACCACATACCATGATGCAATGTCCAATTTGGATTGTGACAAATGGCTTGAGGCCATGAACGTTGAGATGCAATCCATGTATGACAATCAAGTTTGGGAACTTGTTGTATCACCTCTTAATTCCAAGGTAGTTGGAAGTAAGTGGGTTTTCATGAAGAAAATCGATATGCATGGAAACTTGGATACTTATAAAGCTAGACTTGTAGCAAAGGGTTTCACTCAACTCAAGGGGTGATTATGATGAAACCTTCTCACCTGTTGCGATGCTAAAGTCTATAAGGATATTGTTTGCCATAGCTGCTCATTATGATTATGAGATTTGGCAAATGGATGTCAAAACCGCTTTCCTAAATGGATATCTTGAGGAAGATGTCTATATGGTTCAGCCTAAAGGTTTTGTCGATCCAAAATATCCTAATAAAGTATGAAAGTTAAAGAAATCAATCTATGGATTGAAGCAAGCATCGAGAAGCTGGAATCATCGTTTTGATGAGGAGGTAAAGAAATTTGGCTTCATCAAAAACGCTGATGAGGCTTGTGTGTATAAGAAGGCTAGTGGGAGCACAGTAACTTTCCTAGTATTGTATGTTGATGACATACTACTATTTGGAAATGACATTCCAACCTTGGAAGGTGTAAAAACCTGGCTTGGAAGTTGTTTTTCCATTAAGGATCTTGGAGAAGCCGCCTATATTCTGGGAATAAAGATCTATAGGGATAGATCAAGGCGGTTGATTGGTTTAAATCAAAGTGTGTATATTGATAAAATCTTGAAAAGGTTCAAGATGGAGAACTCTAAGAAAGGTACCGTACCTATTCAAAGAGGAACGATATTGAGTACGACTCAATGTCCTAGCTCAAAGGATGAGCAAGATAAAATGAAGGCAATCCCATACGCATCTGCTATGGATCCATCATGTATGCGATGATATGCACTCGACCGGACGTGTCATGCGCCTTAAGCATGACAAGCCGTTACCAGCAAAATCCTGGAAATAGTCATTGGATGGCTGTTAAGAACATACTTAAGTACCTAAGGAGGACAAGAGATATGTTCGTAATCTATGGATCTGGTGATGAGGAACTCGTTGTAAAGGGTTACACGGATGCGAGTTTCCAAACCGATCGTGATGATTCTCGGTCACAATCGGGATATATTTTCATTCTGAATGGAGGAGCGGTCTCTTGGAAAAGCTCCAAACATGGTGGTGGCTCTATCAACTACAGAATCAGAATACGTCGCCGCCTCATTGGCAGCTCAAGAAGCTGCATGGTTAAAGAAATTCATTGCTGATCTGGGGTTGTCCCTTCCATTCAGGACCCCCTAGAGATCTTTTGTGATAACGAGGGTGTGATTGCTCAAATCAAGGAACCTCATGCTCATCAAAAGACTAGGAATATTGAGCGGAGATTCAACTACATACGAGATGAAGTTGAAAAGGGAAAGATATGTATTCGCAAAGTTCACACGGATCAGAACATTGCGGATCCTCTCACGAAGCTCCTTGAAAAGGCAAAGCATGAAGGTCATACTTGTGCCATGGGACTTCGATATTCTAGTGATTGGATTTGATCTGTAAATTTTGTATTTGGATATGTGGAACTCTTTATTATTTGAATAAAATTATTTGGTTATAATGTTTCAATTAATGTTCCAATTTAGCATGTTTAATCCATGAGTAAATTGTTTACTCTAAATGTCCGTAGTCGTTCATACTTGTGGGAACAAGTGTGAGGGTAAGATTATTATGAACTTGGATTGATTGATATTCATAAGGATGAATATAGAGCAATGGGTTGCTACCAAGGTTCATAGATATTTGTGGGATACAAATATTGGACTAACCCGCATCTCAAATTTTACTACATGGAATCTTATTGATTGATCATAAGTAATTTGAGTAAAGGCGAATATCATTTGGTATCCTCCGACCTGAGATACATATTGGGTTTTGATATTCACCAAGTTTATACCTTGAGCTAATTCTTCACTGTCCTGAAATAGTGGACAGTACATAAAGGTATGTTCAGGTATGACACGAGGTGTTTGTGAAAAACGTATGTGGTCAAGATGGAATTTGTTCCTCTTATCGTTGAGAGTTAGATGTCTAAGGCCTGATTAAGTTAAATCAACAAGGAATGATCATCTGTGTCCTTGGATTTAACATGACATCTGTAACAAAAGGATAAATGATTAATTCACCTAAATCATTTCAAGTTGGATACTTAAATGGAATGATGTTATTGAATGGCCATAAGTCATGTGTATTAAGGGTAGTAAACCGTTGTTAGGCGGTATTTACTGCTTGTATCAATCTTCTATGAATCTTGGGCAAGTGGGAGATTGTAGGATTCTATATGCCCAAGACACGTAGAATATTGATGCGGTTAGTACGTTATGATCCAAGTCGGGTCATACCCAATAACAAGCTTAGCAAACACCAATTAATATTCAATTGATGATATGATCATGCAATTAAATATTTACACCAATTTAGAAATGGGTTTTCTAAATAAGTTGCATATGAGAGGGAACAACTTATTAGGATATTTTGTGCAATAATATTATTTGATGTGTTATTTAAATTGGTTAGATGACACCAAATAATAATGAGAGATTATAACTTATAAGTTAAATGATTAATTATATATGTTATATATAACTTGTACATACAATTAAATGGTTAATTGTATGTCTAGTTACAAGACCATTCAACTTGTGTATGTGTTCATTTAAAAATGAAAAAAAGGGGGAAACCCTTTTTGGATCCATTTTCGGCCGTCCCCCTTTGGTTTATGATTGGACCTTTTGCCTTGAACACTACACACATTAACAAGTCTTGATATTCTTGATCTCTATCCAATCTCTTCACATGCAATAGACCAAAAACTCTCCTCTCTCTCTCAAAACTTTCGGCCAGACAGCAGCATTGGAGGAGTTTTGGAGAGATTTTGGTGTAGTGTTCTTCCTAACAAGAAGGTGTTTAGCAAAGGGCTTTGGGTATACAAGCTTGAGGACCTCTACACTTGAAGTCTTGGTCGTTTTTAGCATCCAAAATCTCCCTTTCTTTGGTCGTTTTTGCTTCTGAATAAGGTAGTTATCACAGCTCATTGAAGCTGTGATTTTATGTAGTTTAACATATGTTCATAGCTTGTTCATTCACATATTAAAGATCCTTTTGATTTGGGTTTGTTTTTCCATCTTAAAACATCATTAAGAACATGAATTTTCAGTTTATAAACATGTTATAATGATATACTTCCGCTATGTTTTTCAGAAAGTTTAAAAGGTTAAACTTGTTTATTTTGTGTTCTATCAAACCCATCAGAATGATCATTCCTTGTTGATTTTTCTTAATCAGGCCTTAGACATCTTGCTCTCAACGAATAAGAGGAAAAAATTCCATCTTGACTACATACGTTTTTCACAATCACCTCGTGTCACACCTGATCATAGCCTTATGTACTGCCCATTATTTCAAAGCAGTGAAGAACTAGCTCAAGGTATAAGATTTGGTGAATATCAAAACCCAATATGTATCTCAGGTCGGAGGATACCAAATGATATTTGCCTTTACTCAAATTTACTTATGATCAATCTAGAAGATTCCATGTAGTAAAATTGAGATGCGGGTCAGTCCAATATTTGTATCCCACAAATATCTATAACCTTTGGTAGCAACCAGTTGCTCTATATTCATTCCTTATGAATATCCACCAATCCATGTTCATAATAGTCTTACGTTCATATTTGTTCCCACAAACATGACCGACTACGAACATTTAGAATAATAAACATATTCATGGATGTATACATGCTAAAATGAATATAACTCAAAATATCACAAGTATATAAAGAGTTAAATATTACATTGTTCCAAGCTTTTAAATACTAAACAGATCAATTCCAATCACTAGAATATCGAAGTCCAAAGGCACAAGTATGACTTTCATGCTTTGCCCTTTCAAGGAGCTTCGTGAGTGAATCCGCAATGTATTGATCGGTGTGAACTTTACGAATACATATCTTTCCCTTTTCAACTTCATCCCTTATGTAGTTGAATTTCCACTCAATGTGCCTAGCCTTTTGAAGTGCGCAGGGTAGCTTGATTTATGCAATCGTACCCTCGCTATCACAAAAGGAATTCTAGGGTGTCTTGAATGGTAGAGACCACCCTAGGTCGGCGATAAATTTCTTTATCCATGCAGCTTCTTGAGCTGCTTATGATGCGGCTATGTATTCGGATTTTGTAGTGGACAATGCTACCCATTTATAATGAAGACATACCCCGATTGTGATTGAGAATCATCTCGATCGGTTTAGAAACTCGCATCCGTGTAACCCTTTACAACGAGTTCCTCTTCATTAGATCCGTATATTAGAAACATTTCTTAGTCCTCCTAGGTATTTCAACATACTTTTAATAGCCATCCAATGGCTATTACTGGATTCTGCTAATATCTGCTTGTCATGCTTAACGTGCATGACACGTCCAGTCTAGTGCATATCATCGCACATGATGGATCCTATAGCAGACACATATGGGATGTCCTTCATTCGATCTTGCTCATCCTTTGAGCTTGGACATGGAGTTATACTCAATATTTTTCCTCTTTGAAATAGGTACTATACCTTTCTTAGAGTTTTTCCATCTTGAACCTTTTCAAGACTTTATTAATATATGCACTTTGATTTAAACCTATCAACCGCCTCTATCTATCCCTATAGATCTTTATTCCCAAAATATAGGCGGCTTCACTGAGATCGTTTATGCAAAAACAACTTCCAAGCCAGGTTCTAACACCTTCCATGGTTGGAATATCATTTCCAAAAAGTAGTATGTCATCAACATACAATACTAGGAATGTAATTATGCTCCCACTAGCCTTCTTATATACACAAACCTCGTCAGTGTTCTTGATGAAACCAAATTTCTTGATCTCTTCATCAAAACATTGATTCCAACTCCTCGAAGCTTGTTTCAATCCACAGATTGACCTCTTTAACTTGCATACTTTATTAGGATGTTGTGGACTGACAAAACCATCAAGTTGAACCATGTGGACAGTCTCTTCAAGATGTCCATTAAGAAAAGCAGTTTTGACATCCATTTGCCAAATCTCATAGTCATAATATACAGCTATGGCAAATAATATCCTAATTTACTTTAGCATTACCACAGGCGAGAAAGTTTCATCATAATCAACCCCTTGATTTTGAGTGAAACCTTTTGCTACAAGTCTTGCTTTGTAAGTATCCAAGTTTCCATGAATATCCATTTTCTTCTTGAAACCCACTTGCATCCAACCGGTTTGGAGTTAAGTGGAGGGTCAACCAATTCCAAAACTTGATTGTCATACATGGATTGCATCTCAACGTTCATGGCTTCCAGCCATTTGTCACAACTCGAATTGGACATTGCTTCATGGTATGTGGTTGGCTCATCAGAGTCAACCACATAGCATTCATTCATGAAAAATCCATATCTTTTAGGTGGAATGCTAACTCTACCAGATCTGTGAACGTTTTGTGTATATTGATCAACCTCTTGATCATCATCAACTTCCTCTTGTTGATTGCTAGTGTTAACCAAACATGTATTGGCTTGTGGATCTTGATCCTCATCAAATTTCACTGTTCTATACGTTATTCCTTCCATAAGGAACTTAGTTTCCAAGAACTCAAGGGTTCGAGCAATAAATATTTTTGCTCTGTTGAATCAAAGAAGTAGTGTCCTATACAGTCTTTGGGATATCCAACAAATATACACTTAGTGAATTGACTATCTTGGTCAGGGCCATATTCAAAATAGGAGCCTCAAAGAGCATTGCGAAACCCCAAAATGATAGAGGTAGTGAGCTTATAGCCATCATAGGTCAAACCATATCCAATAGGGATCGATTTCTCCTTTCAGACACACCATTATGTTCTGGTGTTCCAGGTGGAGTAAGTTGTGAGACGATCCCACAACTTCTTAAATGGTACTGAAAAGCATCACTGAGGTATTCACCTTCTCTATCTGAACAAAGAACTTTGATAGTTTTATTGAGTTGATTTTCTACTTCATTCTTGAAGATTTTGAACATTTCAAAACCTTCATGTTTGTGTGTCATCAAGTACACATAACCATAGTGACTATAATCGTCGGTAAAGGTAATGAAGTATCTTTCACCATTTCTAGTCATTGTCTTAAAGGGGCCACATACATCCGAATGTATGATTCCCAATAAGTCTTTTGCACTCTCGTTAGTACCATTAAAGGGCGACTTGGTCATCTTACCTTGTAAACAAGATTCAAACTCATCAAATGGAACATTTTCATTTGTTTTTCAAAAGAACATTCTTTTGAGGTGTTTGAATCCGATTCTTCTTTATGTGACCAAGACGACAATGCCAAATATAAGAATCACTTAAACCCATTTTAAGTTTCTTGGTACTTGATTGGTATAATGAGTTATCAAAAGATGAATTATTATGAACCAATTCTTAGATCCTATTAAAAGGCACAATCTTGAAATAAAATACATTATCCATACAAACATAAATACCATTGTTAACAAACTTTAATTCATAACCATATTTTTTTAAACGGGAAACACAAATTATGTTCCTAGTCAAACTAGGAGCATACAAAATGTTCTTAAGAACAACTTCCAAACTATTTGAAAGTTTCAAAATATTGTCTCTTTGGGCTTCGACATCAACTTTTGCTCAGTTGCCCATGTAGAGACTTGTGCCTCCCTTCTTGAAGTGCTTATTTCTTTGAACCCCTACAACAAAATGCATATGTGAGTTCCATATCCGGTATCCAATACCCATGTGTTTGAATAAATAATCATTTAAACCAATGTGAATCATGAAAGTTGTACCTGAGGTTTGCCCAGCATCCCTCTTGTTTCTTAACTCTTTGAGATAGGTTGGACGATTCCTTTTCCAATGACCTATCTCAACACACTCAAAGCATGGATCATTCTTCGTTACCTTAGGCTTCTTAAGCTTAGGCTTTGGAGGTTCCGCTTTAGCCTTTCCTTTCCCCTTTCCTTTGATATACCCCTTTCCTTTAACAACATTTGCCTTGGGATCGGGGAATGGTCTTTTCTTATTGCCTCCCTCATTGATCGAGAGAACAGGTAGAACCTTTCTACCCATTCCTGCCTCGGCGGTTTTGAGCATTGCGTGAAGCTCACCAACGCTTTTGTCCCACCCGTTCATATTGTAATTCATTATGAACGTCTCAAACCTTTTAGTTAGGCTATTAAGGATCAAATCCGTGGCCAACTCCTTTGAGACGGGGCAATTAAGACTCTCGAGGCGATCAACGTGGCTTTTCATCTTAAGAACATAAGGTGATACCGATTGGGTTTCTTCCATGGACACGCATGAAGCGCTCGAACAATTTCGAAGCGCTCTACCCTAGCTTGTTGAAGGAACATTTCCTTCAACTGGGTAATTATCTCATATGCCCCAAGATGCTCCAAATCCTTTTGGAGTTCGGAATCATAGTTCCCAACATGAGGCAGGAAACCTGCATGGAATCTTCAGTGTATTGAAGCCAATCGTTATAGGCCTCAACATCCTTGGGGTCGGGTTGGTCAGGAATGGGATCGTCAAGGACATTGGCCTTTTTCTCTTGCTTGAGAACAATTCTCAAGTTTCGAAACTAGTCCTAAATTTATTATGGTTAAGACGATCCCTTTCTAAGATGGTTCTCAGTGATATGGTAGGGACGGTCAGGGTGGTAGCATTATTGGTTTCTACAAAATTACAAAGTTCATATTAGTATTTCTGAAAAATTGCATTTTAATTATTAATACTCTTTACACGTCTCATAGACAATTAATAATTAAAATCTAGAATCCAATATTACATTTAAATGATGGTTAGGTGACCTTTATCCCATTATTTAAATTAACAAGGTAGTCAACATTTGACGATTGCAACTATTGCAACTTCTAGTTTTATGGGATCGGTTAAACATCTTATGTTTTGTCGGCATGTAAAATCCCATCAACACCATTGTACGCCATGCTTCAATGACCCTATACACATGGCTTCCAATTCAAGTCGTCCTACTTACACATACGTGTGAGTTTACACATACAAGTGGTTAGGGGACTCGTGAGTTTACACAAGCAAGCACCTTTGTTGCTAGGATTTGAACACCAAAACCCAAAGAAAAAGCTGTTGGAACCAATTTCCAGCCGTGAGTTTCTTCAAAAGAAGAAGAGAGTATGTTCTTTGCGTTCTTGCATGTGTGTGAGAGAAAAGAAAGTTGAGTGTTGGACTAGTTAAGATTGTGTGGTGTTTCAAGAAACAAAAGGCACATCCCCTTCTAAGGGGCTGCCGAAAGTCTTCTAAAAGGGGTTTTCCCCCTAAAACTTAAACACCCTTTTTGACAATATTAACTAGTCACTAATTGAGTTAAACAATCAACCTTTTAGTTGTATAACTCATACACTCCTTTATTATTTGATGTTATTTAACTAATTAAATAACATTACAAACAATATCTATGAACAAAATATCCCTATAAATTGTTCAATCTCATATGCAACTTATATAGAAAACCCATTATCTAAATTGGTGTATTTATTTAATTGCATGATCATATCATCAATTAATATTATTTGGTGTTTGCTAAGCTTGTTATTGGGTATGACCCGACTTGGATCATAACGTACTAACCACATCAATGTTCTATGTGTCTTGGGCATAAAGAATCCAACACCATGCTCATTGTTCCCGTTCATATCGGGAACACACAATTGGTATCAGAGCCGGAGTTGATGGATTCATATTGATTTTGATGAAAATTCATGGTTAGATTGTTGAAATTATTGAAGATCTGAAGAAAACAATTCAACAATCAATTCAACATTCATGTTTGCGGCTGCCTCAAGTATCAAGCAAATTAGGATTTGTGGCTGCCTCAAGTATCAAGAAAAATAGGGTTTGCGGCTGCCGAAGTGGGCTGCAAAAGAGGCTGCCATAGGCAGCTTATGTCAAAACAATATGGTTGCCGAATGCAGGCTGCAATATGCAGCTGCTAAAGGTGTCTCTTGCGAATCAAGGAAGCTGCCAAAGGCAGCTCTTGCGAACCAAATAGGGCTGCCGATTAGGGGCTGCCGATTAGGGGCTGCCGATTAGGGTTTCATGCTCTGATACCAATTGTGTGTTACCAATATGAATGGGAAAAATGAGCATGGATCTTAGGATTCATATTGATAATAAAAAACTTTAATAATTAGATGCTAAAATATAATAATGATGAACATGATGAAGAACACAAACGTGTTTAATGTTTGATGTTTATTGATATATTGTTGAAATCATCATCCATGAAGGATGATCATATGATGTGTTGGTGATAGACATAATTCACCCTAACAAGTGGTGAATTATTCACACTTTACAATGATAATATGTGCTAATATTTATACTAGTCTAGCAATAAAAATAATTACAATATAAACCCTAGACTAATATTTTTGTTGATTTCGTGCTTCAAGTCTTCAACTTCAATAATATTGAAATCTTCAATTTCTTCAAAGGTACAATACTCAACAGTTCAATCATGTCATGAAAAATTGCTACCATGCATCTTTGAAATGTAGCAGGAGCATTACACAATCCAAAGGGCATTCGCCGATAAGCAAATGTGCCATATGGACAGGTGAATGTCGTCTTCACTTGATATTTGGGAGAAATAGGGATTTGAAAATAACCTGAGAAACCGTCCAGGAAACAATAGAAAATTTTTCCAGATAATCGCTCAAGCATTTGGTCAATGAAAGGAAGAGGGAAGTGATCTTTCCTTGTGGCGTCATTGAGTTTGCGATAGTCTATGCAAACTCTCCATCCTGTAACCGTATGAGTGGGAATAAGCTCATTCTTCTCGTTAGTTACAACAGCCATTCCTCCTTTCTTTGGAACAACTTGGACGGGACTGACCCAAGGCGAATCAGAATTAGGGTAAATCAAACCGACATCTAGCAGTTTGATTACATCTTTCTTCACCACCTCTTGCATGCTCGGGTTTACGTCTTTGAGGTTGAATGACGGATTTCAAGTTCTCCTCCATCAATATTTTATGAGTGCAAAAGGATGGATTGATTCCCTTGATGTCCATGATTTTCCATGCAATTGCTCGTTTGTGTGCCTTAAGCACATTGAGCCACTTGTTCTTCTCATCAATTGACAAGGCGGATGAGATTATGATAGGAAGTTGAGATGTGTTTTCAAGAAAAGCGTATTCGAGATGAGATGGAAGTTCTTTGAGCTCTAAAACTGGAGGGTCTTCTATAGAAGGTTTGGCTTTTGGTTCTAGGTCTTGCTTAATGATCTCAAATGCTTCTTGATGAAATGATGTTTCATCAACTTCAAGTTCTTGAATGATTTGGTTCTCACAGATGGGTTTGGTGATTTGGACTTCTATTAATTGAGTGTTGCAAGCTTCATTTTGAAGGGTTTTCTTCAAATGACGACTTATGATCGAATCACAAGCATCAATGTAATAGAGTGAGTCATCATGATGTTGAGGGTGTTTCATGGATTGGCCTATATCGAAAGTTACTTCCTCCTCGTCTACTCTAAGCGTGAGTTTGCCTGTACAAACATCAATGAGGGCTCGAGCAGTCTCTAAGAAAGGTCGACCTAGGATAAGAGGAACATTTTTGTCCTCATCCATGTCAATATCACAAAATCAATAGGAAATACGAATTTGTCAATTTTAACTAAGAGATTTTCAACGATGCCCCTCGGATATTTGATAGAACGGTCAGCTAACTGGATGCTCATACGGTAGGTCTAGGTTCACCTAGGTTTAATTTTTCAAAAAACACATAAGAGATAAGGTTAATGCTTGCACCAAAATCAGCTAACGCATTATTGACAGAAAGATTTCCTATTAGGCAAGGTATGGTGAAACTTCCTGGATTAGTCATCTTTTGAGGTAGTTTGTTTTGAAGAACTGTAGAGCATTCCTCATTCAAAACTACGTGTGATAACTCTTCCAGCTTCTTTTTTTGACAAGACACCTTTTAGAAACTTAGCGTAGTTTGACATTTATGCTAAGGCCTCCACCAAGGGCAGATTGATGTAGAGTTGCTTGAACAACCCAAGGAATTTGCCATATTGTGCCTCCATTCTTTGTTGTCTCAAACGACCTGGATATGGAGGTGGTGGAACATAAGGTGGTGGTGGAACATATTTCTTTGTTGGTTCTTCAATAACAACAAGTTGCTTTTACTTATCACTCGCATTACTTGGAGTTTCAGTTTCTACTTCTTCAAGGATGGGTTGTAATGCGGGTGCATCACCTTGAGTGGTTTGCCACTCCCGGTGGTGATGGCTTTGACTTGAGCATTAGGGTTTGTCATAGTGTTGCTGGGCAAAGCTCCTTGAGGTCTTTCAGATAGTTGTTGTGCTATTTGACCTACTTGGTGCTCTTGGTTTGTAATGATGCTTTGTTGCTTTTGATGTCAGCTTCATTTCTTTGGAACCTTTCCTCATTTCTTCGATCAGATTTCCAGATGTACTCATCTGTGGCTTGTGTGGTTAACAACAATGCTGCAATAAGTCTTCCATTGATGATGCTCCACAGTCTTGGTTACCACTACTAGGACCTTGGTATGGTGGTTTCTGTTGTTGGTAAGGTGGCCTTCGGTTGAATCCAGATGACTGTTGGTTATTGCCAGCATCTCTGTAATCCGAGTTGTTTCTCCAATTGAATTGTATGAGTTGTTTGAGCCTCCTACGTAGTCAACATCTTCAACCATCATAATGCCTTGTGGGCACTTGCTGGTCTTGTGGGAATTTCCACATGTATTGCATCGTGTTGGAGTTTTCTTCAGTCCGCTTTGCACCGAATTTTTTGGTTAGAGCTTCTAATTGGGCTGCAATTAGGGTTTCAGAGTCTACTTGATGAATACCTTTAGAACTGGGTTTGGTTCTTAAGAGATTGTAAGCAAAGCTCTTCTTAGCTGCTCTTTCTAAGGCTTGGTATGCTTTTGTTGGTGTGATACTTCCAAAATCTCCTCCCGCACTTTAGTCTACCGCTTGCTTGTGGGCTCCACTGATTGCATCGTAAAAGGTTTGACACTGCAGCCATAGATCAAGTCCGTGATGTGGGCATCTCCAAAGGAGACTTTTATATCTCTCCCATGCTACGTGTAATGATTCATCGTCGTCTTGGAGAAAACTTGTGATGCTACTTCTTAGTTTGGCAGTGCGATCAGGTGGAAAGTATTTCAAAAGGAATTGTTCAACCATTTCCGCCCATATGGTGATGGATCCAGGCGGAAGTGAATCAAGCCAATCGATGGCTCGGCCTCGAAGTGAAAATGGAAAAAGTCTTAGTCGAATGGCGTCGTCTGAACAGTTATTGATTTTGAAGGTTGCACATATACGAAGGAATCATGAGATGTGAGCATTAGGATCTTCGTCTTGTAACCCATGGAACTGAATAGAGTTTTCTACGAGTTGGATAACACTAGACTTAATCTCGAAATTGTTGGCCGCTATTGCTGGTTGGACAACACTAGACTCATAACCATCTATTGACGGTGTGGCATAGTGTGTCATCTTCATTTCCTCGTCTTGGTTAGCCATGTCTTCTTTGGATGATGTACCTTCCAAAATGTCTTCTTCAATGACTAGTGCTGCTTGTTGTGATCTTTTGCGCAATCTTTGATGGAAAAGTCGTTCGGGTTCCGGAAGAGGCGGAACAAGTTTAGAACTAGACGAGTCGGACATACACTAACTTAAAGAAGCATAAACTAACTAAAGCTTAAAATGAATCAGGCAAAAATAACTAAACAAACTAAGGCAAACTACCTAAAAATAAAAATGAAGTTTAAACAAAAATATATTAACAAGTTATATACAAGATAGTCAAAAATGTAGTTTGTCTTTCATATTGTCGTGTGTCCCCGGCAACGACGCCAAAAACTTGATGGAGTGCGGGTAGTATATATTTTGATACAGATTTATCGCACAGATTCAGTTTTAATTGGTTATTACTAATACTAAACCACACACACAAAAGGCAGTGTACCTGTCGTATGGTAATATAGTGTTGATAAGAACCGAGTATCAATCCGTGGACACACCTAGCCTACTCAACAAACTTGACGATTTGACTATCAGATTTGGTTTTTGTTAAAGAAAATGATAAGTTGCATTGGAAAGGTTTTTAGGGTTTAACAACGATGATAAAAATAAAGTAAACTAAGATTTGAAGCGTTTGGATTTAAAACCATGGAATAAAAGTTATCATCCTAACTAGACTCCACTTATGTAACTATGATGAGTTGGTGGTGTGATTTAAAGATATGGATTAATGTAATTGTGTTAATGCTAGATATGGATTAATGTAATTATGTTAATGGAGAGATAAAGAAAGGAAGACTCTACAAGCCATACAGATTTCTCTGCCACACTTATCTTAAGTGCATCTCAAACAGGAAATCTGGAGTTGACAGATTTTCAAGGCATATCTCTTCAGGCATTATTGGTGTCTTTGAGGGAAGGACATACAATTACTCAAGATACATCTTCAACTTCTTATGTGATCACATCAAAGTGCAGAAGGCTGACAAGATGTACATGTTTCCAAGGTTTCTGCAACTAATCATCAATGCTAATCTGCCTGGGACTGCTATAGATGGCGATGTGTTTGTTTAAGCACACCTAGGTAGATCTGTTCTGAATAAAATATCCAGAAGTATGAGGGAGGAGGCATGCCCATGTTTTCTCATGTGGTAGATGCTAATGCAAACATTCCCCAAGAGCTTGTGTGGGAAGATCAACAGGAGGATTCACCAACCAACTCTGTACAAGCCACTCACTCACCAGATCTATCATCCATTCACCAACAAACATCAATCTCCACAACACCATTCACCTACAAGTCAAAACACTATGCCCATTTCACCCATTCACTCTGTTCACTCTTACAATTTCTCTCATCCAGTCAAGACACTCAGCCAATCTCTCCTCTTACTCTTCAATCACCAGCTAGCCAAAACACAGAACCTATCTCTCTAATTACAGAAAAGCAATCCACTAAGAGCTTTCACACAGGGGAAACAATCTTAGTCTTTCAAGCTAGTACTGTTCAGTTATCATTAACTAAGACTGAATCTCTTGTCCATCAAATGATACTAAACCAGTTTCACCAGTCATTATCAATCAGTAGCAACAACAAACTCATCAAGATGAACCTGTTCAAGGAAAAGAGAAATGCTCTAGTTCAGCAAGTGTGGCTCATACTGAAGATCATAAAGATGAGATTGTTGGTCAACAAAAAGAAAGAACAGAAGAAGAAAAGTATGAGGAAGTGATTACCTATGATGAAGATGACATCAGTGATGAGGACATCCTAGTAAGCAAAAGCTATTTGGTGGCTGAATACAACAAGCTTGTGATAAAGTCTAACTGCAAAAAGAAAAGAATCAGAGTTGAAAGTGATTGTAAAAGAAAAGGATGTTCAGCTGATGCAGAAAAAAGCAATCATCATAAGATTAGGAGAAGATGCTCAATGTAACAATGAAGTCATTGATGCTCTGCTAAATCTTGTTAAAGAACAAAAGGTGTCTATTGCTAATTAAAAGGCTGAGATAGAAAAGCTTGTGTTGGAAAGCAACTAAGCTAGCAAGACTGTTGAAGAACAACATGCTAAGGTTGAAAGAAAGAATGAAGAGGTTGAGGAGCTGAAGATGAAAATAAATGCTCTGGAATCCAAGTTTGCCACTATATCAGTACAACCAAAAGAACCTGCAGCATCCTCTAAGCAACTGATTCTATATTCCAGAAAGAGAAAGTACTTAGGCTCTACAAAGAAACAGGTAATCAATGTTGATGATTCACCTAAAAGGTCAAGGCATACATCTTCAGAGCACACTACTTCAGTGAATGTTTCAACATCAAAAACAGTTACTGCTGATGAAGCTGAGAGTGATTCTAAATAGAAAGAGTTGACTGAAGAAGAAACTAACAAAGAACAAGAAAAATCAAAGGCTGATGATCTTCTGACCACAGAAGACATAATGGAAGAGAGGCCTGAATCAACTGTGTTTATGACCCCGATCAACCATGGGTTTCCATATGACATGGTTGAAAAGATGAATCTGTCTGAAATGAAGGATCTGCTAAAAGAGTTTGAGCTTGCCAGATTCATGATTCCAAATTATGACTATGAAGCATTCACAACTTTTAAATCCATTCAGAAAATCAAGAAAGATCTTGGCCATTGTGATACAACAAAGCTTAGCAAGTACAATCTAGTATGTTGCTTACAGGGTCACAACTACAAGGCACATGAGCTTAAAGGAAGAATATTGGTGAGCTGAGAAGAATGATGGAATATGTAATATCTGTTAAGCTTGATACCCGAGTCAGATTCAGGACTGAAGCACCAATGCATAATGCAGAGCAACAAAGCAAACTCCCTGGTGATCCAACAACGATTGAACCTAAAGATCAGCACAAAGGGAAAGATAAACTAATCAGAGAGCCACGAGCAGTCATACCTGGCAAAGTATGGTCATTGGGTACAATGATGAGAGAGATTACAGAGAAAAAGTCTACCCTGATAGAACTGTTTGACCACATCACAAGCCCCAACTTTGTGGAAGACAACAAGATTATGGCCTGGAAGTATGATCAAGAATGGGACTGTGCAATAATTAAGAGAACATCTAGAAGAATTCAATACTTCCATGATGTAGTATCTATATTGTGTCTAACTAAAAGTGACATCAAAGATTTGCAAAGTATAATTGTCTCTAATTATCCTATTCACCCAAAAGGAAGAGACTTCTTTGTGGTGGTGGGAAAATTAAAGACAAAATTCAAAGATGATGTGATAAAAGAAGCCAAAAGAGAGGATAATGAGCACAGAAGAAGATTAGAAAGGATGAAAAGATCAAGCACCAACTCCTCCACATTAGTTGATGATGAATTTGTAAGGAGAGTTGGTTATACTAACAGAAAAACAGCAGCCATCAAAGTCATTGCAGGAAATCAATACACTATTACCATAACTAAGTGGGAATATGTTGAGAAAACAAAAGAAATGGTGCTACTGAGGAATGTTGATGGAAAGAAAGTGATAAGATAAGAATCTTCGACCCTGTAGAGATCAAACTGCTGCACCCAAGCTACGCATCATACTTACATGATAAATTCTTCCTAAAGCCGTCTGATGAAAGAGCACAGAATGATTTATGCTTATATATTCATTTGATACAAGTGGTGGATAAAATACATGCAAAAGCATACAAGAGGAGAAGATATAATGTTGGGCTTTTGAAAGGAGTTAATATTAAAGAAGTTAACAACTAAGAATCTTAGAAGAAGATGAGCTGGAAATTGTCAATAATCAATGTGTTGTGGAAACTCTCACAACAGAAGAAGACATTTTGGGATTGACTTTTGAGACACTTCAAAGGATATGCAGAATGGAGATCAAGTACAAATACGATGATCAAAAGGATGCAATATCTTATTTCAACAAGAAAATGGTTTCAAGACTAAAGGAGCTTTCAGTTTTGAAGGGATGATTACAAGTGTTTAAGCCTAAGGGGGAGTATTGTTAGATCTAGGATCAATAGATCTAGTCCATTTTGTATAGGCTTAGAACTTGAATCAATATTTGTAATGAATACTTGTAATTCATTATAATGTATGCATTAAATGTATAGGTTAACCCATATATGTGTGTTGATTTATGTATGTTTGCAGGGAAAACATTATGATTTGTAAAATTCACTAAGTGTAAGAAACATCTACGGATGAACATTTTGTTCTTCCGTAGATATCTTTCTTACAAGTAAAATACATCCAAAGATCTTCTACGGATGAACAACCAACTCTTAGGATGAAGAACAAGATTGCTTTGGAAGAACAAGATTGCTTTGGAAGAACAAGATTGCTTTGGAAGAACAAGATTGCTTCGGAAGAACAATGTACCCTCTGAAGAACAAGACTCCTACGGAAGAACAAATATCTACGAAAGACAATATTCCTGCGGAGTCCAAACACTTGTATAATACAAGTGTTACAAGTCAACAAGTCAAGAAGGCAGTTATGCGAATCCCAAGAAATCCGGTGATTCCTTAATAGAAACAATTCGAATCCCAAGAGATTCGGTGCTTCCTTAACAGAAACACACGTGCCTATATATATGGATCCTAGGTTTCACATCGAACAGACGGCTTTGACGGCAAACACCCAAGCAACATTACAACCATCGAACATCACATCAAATCACACAAATCAAAACCCTAGCAGCCGCCACATCATCATCAAACACTCAAATCAATATTGTTCATTCATTGTTTATTCGCCTGCAATCATTAACATGTTTTAATGAAATTTGTTTGAATTGAATTTTTGTCTGATCATTAATTATGTTCCATTCATTGCGTTCATCTTATTCTTTAATCATTATTGATATTAAAACTAATACAAACAATTAAACCAAGTTAACGTTGATTCCACAAACGTTGACTTGACTTGAATTAACATTGATAATTCCTGATTACGATCCTTGGATTCACAAAACATCTCTGTACACCTAAATGTATTACTAACGTAAATAGATACAGGTCCTACAACTTAGAGATAAGATCTAATCTTATGTCTTCAAATATCTTAAAATCTGATTTCAAAAGAGCTAAAAATAATTATAAACCAAAGATAGAGGACTTAGATAAAACCATTTCAACTTTTAAACATGAACATACCAACTACAGGACTCAGATCAAAGATCTTATAACTAAGTTGACCGAATGCCAAGCTGAGCTTGTGATCAGTAAAGCCAAGGCAGAAAAACTTGTTCTTGAAGAAAAGACCTTCAAGAACATGTATCCTCATCCTTGCATGCAAAAGTTTGTTATCAAAATAAGTAGGGACTGGGATCTAGTGAAATAGCTTCTTCACACACAATCTTGTCTATAAAATCTCCTAAGTGTGAAACTTGTGAAGATGTACTTCCCCTCATTGACCCCATGACTGAAGGGGATGAAGAAGAGATAGTGAAAGATGCATTTGAGAAGAATGAAGAATGAGGAGAGTAAGAAGGTTGGGATAACCAAGTCAAGGAGGAAGAACTTGATCAGGAAGAGCAAAAAGAAGACAAAGAAAGCTCAAGAGATCAATGCCACTTTTAACTCTAAGCAGAAACAAGTTTTTATCTTTGCAGGTTTTGAGGTGGTTAAGACTGAATACACAAACTTATACTCTAGTACCAGGAGTTCTAGTTTATGTCCAACTCATCCTAACTACATGAAGAATGTTGCTCAGATGTGTACCACTACTACACAATCTGAACCATCCAGAGATGGTCTTTAGGACTCGATATGAACAGTACGAGTTCCTAGTTATATCGTTTGGTTTGAAAAACTCACCTGACTATTCATGTTTTTGATGAATCGAGTATGTAAGCCATGCCTAGATAAGTTTGTGTTTATGTTTAAGGATGGTATTCTCATCTACTCGCATTCGAGGGATGAGTACGAGCAACATCTGGAACTAATTCCTAAATCACTGGGAGAAGAGAAACTTTATGTCAAATTCTCCAAATGTGAATTTTGGTTACGAAAAGTGTGATTGCTTGACCATGTAATCAAGGAGAAAGGAATCCACATTGATCAGATTAAGAAGAAACGCTTAAGAAGTGGGATGTACCAAATATGCCTTAGGAAGTTCTACGGTTCTTAGGATTGGTTGGGTATTACCGATGTTTCATTGCTAACTTCTCAAAGATCACACAACCATTGACAATACTGACCTAAAAGGATAAGAAGTTCGATCGAGGAATCTAAACAAAAAAGACTTTTCAAGAATTAAAGGACAAGTTGTGTAACGCGCGGATATTGACTCTTTTTGATAGGTCTTGTGGTATTTTACAACGTTTCACATCAATGACGTGATTGCGTCTGAACGGAGAAAGAATAAGGTGATCGCTTATACCACTTGACAACTAAAAAAATCATGAAAGAAATTTCCTATGTTTTTAAGTATTTAATATCCGACACTCTTAAAACAACTTAAACATAGCGCCCACCTTAAAAAAAATAATAAATTGTTTTTGGAAAGTCCATGAGTGTGTGCGGTTAAGTTGTGAAGAAATATGTGGTTGTTTGATGATTTATGATTTATGAAAGGAAGGCATGGAACCGGCGGAGTGCCCTGTATGTCTGGAGCCCTTCGACTGGGAATCGACAATCCCACGCGTCCTTGGGTGCGGGCACTCGGCCTGTGAGTGGTGCCTCATCCACCTTCCCAAGCCACCATTCCCTCGGACCATACGCTGCCCCGCTTGCACTCGGCTCGTCACCTACCCGGGCCCTGGCCCTTCCGCTCTTCCCAAAAACATCGACCTCCTGCGGCTCTCCGCCCCTCTCCTCCCTAACCCCCCCAGCCCCCCTCGGAGTCGGACCCCAGCTCTAGACTTCATACCCGATCTCTGGTCTCATGACTTCTTCCTCCGCTGGAAGGACTGGATTCTTCCTCAAGACGCCATTTCATTCATCGCCAACATGGATGGACTTCCACGCCCTCCATGAAAACCAATCAAAAGGTGACTCTATTCAGACTGGCTTCTTTTACGCCCACTGATGATAACACGTTTAGGTACGCTTACCTTGCGAAAACTATGTGGACCCTCTTCCAAATGGGGGATGCTCCATCAACCCAACTCCACTTGATTCTAAGCTCTTGTTCCAGGGACTATCACATCTCTACTGCTTATGGGCTCTGGTATAACACCCAGGATGATCTTTTATATCTCGTGTCTGAAAAGAGACAAACTAATTTGTCTGATGCTATTGTTTCCGATTTCCAAGTTGATATAGCTAGTTTTGCTATGATCGGTATGGAGCTCTGTGAAACAGTAAGTCGATTACATGCCGCCGAGTTAGTAGCTGGATGTACTTCATTGTCATGCTTTGGCGTTGATGGTTTTGGGCACATCTTTATCGACATAAATGAAGTATTGATGCTTGGAGGGAGAGTTCAGAAGTTTTTCACAGAGGCTGTATCATTTGCACAAGATGCTGATAGCAAAAGATTGGCCAGCAATGTTATCTCAGAGATCCATGCATCTCCTAGTCCGGAGGTGTTAATAGAGTTTGTAAAGAAAGATTGTTCTGACTTGGAGTTTCCTAAGTTAACATGTGCGGTCGGCTATAGTTCAGATTTATGGTCATTAGCTTGCATCTTACTTTGGTTTCTATTGGGGAAGTCTTTTGTTGAAGAGACGCATGACTTTTTGTGTAGTTATATACTTAAATTGTTCAGTGGAAAAGCTTGTGATTGTGAAGAGCTGCATGCAGCTTGGTTGAATAAAGTTTCAGGCTTGTTAAATAACAGGTTGGACTCAAACTATGTATCAATGAAGGAGTTGTTGTGTAAAAGTCTGTGTCATGACCCAGGGAATAGACCACTTGTAGATGACATTTGGAAATGCATGAGGGAACTGATTATCAGTCCAAAGTTTGATTTAACTGCAAGTATAGAAAGAAATACCATAAGAGGAAGCAAATGCCATTGCTTGATTCTAGGAGACTTGTTGTGGTCATCATATAAAACTAATAAAGTTGAGGAGAAGAAGGGCATGATGAATTATTCAAAAAATGAAATTTTGGTGGGTGGTAGTGATGCCATTGAGGGTGTTTGTAAGAATTCGCTAACATCTACACATTTGAAAGGCCATCTTGACTGCATCTCTGGTTTAGCTATTGGAGGTATGAGTTAACTTTTTTTTTACATTTCCTCTTTTACCTCTGTTTTGCTAAATCGTGTTGGTAACTTGGTGTATTGTTCCTCTTTCCTTACTGCTTATCACAACGCTATGCTGACAATCAATTAAAATTATGTTAAAACAAAACAAGTGTCACTAATTTTCTTAATTACTGCCGGTAACTTCGTTTAGCTATAAATTTATTTCACTAATTTGTTTTCTTATTGCACTTATAGAAACTTCATATCTGCTTATCCAATTCAGATTGTTTTGGCCCTAAATGATTACAAGAGAAATTGTCAATGAAACCTCTTCAAGTTCATAATTGCCGAAAAGCCATCATAGATAGGTTTTTGTCATATAAAACCTCAGAGAATTTTTTATAATACTTAATTCCTAAAATGTACTTAACTAGAAACTAGAAATCTACAACTAATGGCACTTAGTTATACTAGAGCCATGCTATAAGCTTCAAAGTTTATACTAATCACACTACAACAATTACAACCATATCTGGTAAATCCCACCTAAAATAGAGCTAATGGTGGGGATTGGGTGGGTGGGATGTATGCTACCTTACCTCTATCGCAGGGTACATGCTTTTAGAGAGACCCCCCGACTGCAAAACATATAGTAGAGAGACAAAAACATTACTTGGAATATAGAACATAGAAAACTAGTCAGTAGTCATAATAAAAAGAAAATGATAAAGAAATAGGTAGCAACAATATATGTCATCAATATACAATCTCATAAACAAAGATACAACAGACCATAGTCTCCCATCTGCCACTTTAACAACCATGAGATTCTAATATCTAGTTGACAACCAACTATATAGTTAGAACAATGTTAGTGAAGTTATGACTGTGAGAGCTCCCTGTATCCATCAAAATCATTAATTCATTCTTTTCATAATGACATACTACCCTCATAGCTTGGTACATATCATTTCCTTCCAATGCATCGACCCATATCATTGCAAATTCTACATTAGCTTTGGTCATTCTCCTCGCTAGTCAAGTTCTATATGATAAACTTGTGGCCTCTTGTCTTTGCATCATTGCTCTAACATATATAGTTGATCTTGTTGATTTCTAATACCAATTGTTGGCCCAAAATCGTATATCACACAATATTTTAATGAAAACTCTCACGACTATTTTGATATTATTTAGAACCAAAGCCACACATTATAATGACTCTCTACACCTCTATCTATACCAAAACAACTTAGAAAGCAAGAAACTAATCTAATTTGGAATTTCATTATCGCCTTATTTATGACTCATGATCTTACCATCTAAAATAGAAACATTCCAATAAAGAGACTATCTTGACCAAATCCTTTTTAAATTCTTGAGTTCTACAAGAAACTAACTCTTTAGCTAGCAAGATTAATATTCAACATAGGGTGAATGTGAATGGTGCTGATGCGAGGATGGCAAACAAATTAGTGGGCAAACAAATATGAATGTCTTTCTGACAATTATTACAACAGGGTTTTATTGACAATTGCCATATGAGAATCTGAATAATAATCATATTATATATATATTTTTTCGAACAACCAAACCGATCATTGTTTACCTCAATTGATAGTCATTATTTTTGGTGCACATTTATACACCCCTGAGTTTGACGTTTATGGCCTTCAAATCGACTCCTTTCTTCAGAAGTGCCATTGGGTTATTTTAGGATCTGAGATGATTGATTTCTTTAAAAGACTTGTTTTTTTTTCATAACGAAGTGGAGAATGTATATTTGACTTATTTAAAAGTATAAGCGAAGTAAGGATAAACTCATAACCTGCAAAGGTGCTTAGTGCTTATTATATTTTAAACAGCAGGCTGCTCTTCATTGCAAAAGTTTAGGTTTGAACAAATGGATGTCCACACAATTTTGTTCAGGAAATTATATAATGCAAATTATGATTGTTCTGGGATAAGCTACTTCACCTTGCACATGCAAAGTTTTTTAAAATTTTAATCCAAAAACACTATCATTTTGTACATAAATGATATTTTAATTTTTTTTATTTACCTTATTTACTGATGCATTTTGAGTTATCCTTAATTTCTTAAATGGGCATATATTCGTTTTAGATCATGTGAAGCTAAGAGGCATAATATTTGTTTAAATTTTGTAGGGGGTTTTCTTTTCAGCTCCTCATTTGATAAAACAATCAACGTATGGTCCCTCGAGGTAGGTATCCTGATACAACATTCTTAGTGATTACCATACATTATTACATATACAAGAATGAGATAATTGTTAGGAATTTGGTTATTGATCAACACACAAACACAATGAATCAAGGCCGAGGCCGAGGTGGTGGGGGTGGCAAAGTAGGTGAATTGGTGTTGAAGGAGTGAAGTTGAGGTTGATGATGTGGTTTCGGTTGTGTGAGATAGGGAGGAGGAGCTTTCGGTAGTGGGAGAAGCATTGGTTTGATCAGTTTTGATAGGAAAAAATAGAGGTGGGTCAGGGGAGATAGAGTAGGATGTGAGTGGTGTGGTTGATTGCGCAAACCAGTGGTGATCAGAAAAGAAAAAGGAGGCTGCCGGAAAAGGGAAAGGCAGTATGGTTTCAGTTACTTGGCAGTATGGTTTCAGTTACTTGGCAGTTGGTTTTGGTTTTCTTGCTGGTTTTGGTTTTCTTGGCTCTGATACCAAGTTAAACCGTTTAACCGATTGTATTTAATTGATTTTTTATTTTGTTTAAAATAATCTATATAAAGACCTAGATATTACAATTGATTATCCTCAACTATAGGTTAATAAAAGGACAATCTACTTTTCTATCACTTTTTCACCTTCGCTTTGACATTTGCTACTTTTATTGTGTTCTTTGCTGTTGTTGATTCCAATCCTTTCAGCGATGATTCATAACTTTCAATCATCCTTTCCAGTTTCTGATTGTGAGTAGAAGCCATTGCTGTCATTGTTGTTGTTCTTGATTTCTGCCATAAAACTTCTAATTGCCTCCTAATTGTTGATGTTCGGTTGTTGTTGTTGGAATCCCTTCTTAAATCGCGTTCATTGATGTCGCTGGAAGAGCTCTGATAGGGACTGGATGGCTCTTGATACCAATGTTACAATCGATATTAAAGAAGAAAGAAAACACAAAGAAGGGGATTAACTCTCAAATCATCGATACTCATTATGTTAGATTAGTCTGTTTAAGTACATGTATCAACTGACTACTATTTGACCCCTACAGTATCACACTATTACATATTTGGCCCCTGTTATTCGTACTGTAACAGAAGTAGGTAAAACTTACACATTCTTGTTGATTACAATGATCAACTCTTTTCTAATCAAGTACAATTCTAATACCATAAAACTAGGAACTAAGATAGACATAAAACAATTAATTAATTTGACGGACTCAGTTAACTGCACTTACTACTATTGACTCCTGTAGTCCTTAACTTGTGTTCTCCTCTGACCACCTCTTGAGATTGCCTTCACCAACTGGCCGACGTACGCCTAACCAGGATTGGTATTGACACTTACACAATTTTCACTATATAAGGTATTTTAAGACCTGCCAAAGTGTACTTAAGACCTAGGGTGACTTCTTGCCTTATCCACATCTGTAAGTCTTTATTTATAATATACGTTTGTTTAGTTACAAGCCTATTGTTTTAATCTTTCACTTAGGCACCCTAACCATATGTTTATACACTTCTTCCATACTGTTTTATTGGTTTATCACTATTACCAGATTTAGACTTAAGATTTTAAATTATTTCCCATCATTTTTTTCTTTCTTTCTTATGGTTTATAAAATCGGGTCCATGGCTTGTAGCTTACTTTATATAGTTATTTTTATGTTAAATTTAAACTTCTGAAAGTTGGTCCCAAACTGTACAACAGCATGCCACATGTTGATGTGAATTGCACTTGGCAAATGTGGCATTTATGCGAAAAAAATTGCAGAGGGGCAATCCTATTTGATTTATGTTAATGAGTTCAGTATCATATTTATCATGGTTTTTTTTAATATCATTAGTGAATTTAATTTTTGTGTAATTTATTTTTTCTGCTTAAAGTCTTCTCTTTTGCTATTTACAAACTGTTGGATAAAAGTTTTTATTATTATTTTTATTATTTTTGTTATGATTACGAAGTATTACAATATATCTTTTATTTAGTTTCTTTTTGTTTTAGACTCAAATTTTGTGTAGTCCTATACTCCTATTGTGTTGGTAGCATTAAAAGTTTATGTTTGGTAGATAAATAATGGTATTATCATGGTTTCCAATACCATGATCGTAAATAATACACACTGAACAACTTGTGATCAGAAAGCAGGTGCTATGCCTATGGGTGGGGTTACTGCTTGGTTGATACATCAACCTTACATGCAAAAATATCAAAAAAAGAAAAAAAATGATTGTTTATATTGTTTTTGATTCTCTTATTTGTATTATGGATTAATAAAATACAGGGTTTAGGTCACGTACATACATTCACGGGTCATGAGCATAAGGTGCTGGCTTTAGTTTTTGTAGAGGGTGAAGTACCATTATGCATAAGTGGTGATAATGGAGGTGATATATTCATCTGGGGCATTAAGCTTCCATGGGAGGAGATGCCAGTCAAAAGATTGAACGAGGGAAAAGATTGGCGTTACAGTGGTATTCATGCCCTTGCGGCTGTTTCTGGATCTGGTTTTTTTTATACAGGCAGTGGGGATAAGTCGGTAAAAGCCTGGTCAATGCATGTAAGGATTTTAATTTAAGTCTTGATTGAGGTAACCAAATGGAATGTTTTGATATATGATATACTATAAGATTTGTGTTTATCAGGATTATAGTCTATCATATACAATGAATGGTCATAAATCAGTGGTGTCTACATTAGCAGTTTGTAATGGGGTTCTTTATAGTGGAAGCTGGGATGGAACCATTCGTTTATGGTGTCTAAGTGATCACAGCCCACTGGCAGTGTTAGGTGAAGAAGCCCCTGCTGCTTCCACTTCCACCTGCGGCTCTGTTCTATCTCTTGCTGCTCATACCAATACACTTGTTGCAGCTCATGAAAATGGATGCATAAAGGTTTCTAACAATACCTGTAATCTCCCCGTTTTATTTTATTATTAATTTACTAATTCTTACTCCTTTAGATATGGAACAAAGATGTGCCTGTGAACCCCATATCAACACACTCAAGCTCCATTTTCTCAATTTATATGGAAGGACAATGGTTATTTAGCGGTGGTTGGAACAAGACTGTTATTGTACAGGTAAAGTTATTAGCATAAAACTTTTTGTTGTCTTATTTTCTTATTCACGTATGCCGTTTATTGGTTTTCAGAAACTATCATCAGGTGATGAGTCTCAAATAGATGTCACAGAAATTGGAAGAATTACTGGTGATTCAGTTGTAACTGCTTTGTCTTATTGGCAGGGGAGGCTTTTTGTTGGACACGCAGATAGAACAATCAAGGTATGAACTAATTTAAGTGCGATAACCACATAAATTACACATACATGACTGTGATACTTTAAAGCAACTGTCTCGCCCACTATATCTGCTCCTTCAGATGTTTGAATCCACTTGTGATTGGTAATGCCCAGCATATATGAAATGAAGTCATTCTAATTGTGGTTTCCAGCCAATTGCATGTATAGTACAGATATGCACCAAAGACCATTTTATTTTTTGTGGTACTCACGTTTAATGGAATTTTGCAGGTATACAGTTTTGGAGGATAACTTTATATAGTTTTTGGAGATGCATGGATTAATCAGTATGTTGATTATGCTGTTACTATAATAAAGTTTAATTGTAAATAACCAAAATCAGCCCTGCTGGCTCTAGCTGGTGGCACACTTGTCATCACAAACTGTTTTGTGTTGCAGACTTGGGGGTTAGGGGGTATATTGTACTGTGGTCTGTGAATGAAAGAATAGGAACTATACTTGTAAAAATGATGGTAATCATAGCTAATTAATCACTTAAAAGTTAGTTCTTAATCATTGTAGTTAAGGAGATTGGAACAATGACATTGAGCCCGTAGCTTCTTTCTCTATCTAGAAATCTTTTTCTTTTATTCTTCCACTTAACTATGGTATCGGAGCCCATGACTGCTGGGTTTTTATTGAAAAGGCTTGCTGGTTTTCTGTGACTGTTCTTATAATAATTAATATAGCAGTGGAACTAAAGACACAATAACACATCTGTAGATCTCCAACCATGGTGCATTTGCGCATAATCAAATGCCCTGGTATTCAACCATAGGGTGCTAGAGATATTTATACCTTATGAAACTTCGAGCGGATGAAAACGACTAACAAGATCCACTAGTCAAGGAGCTCCAAAGTTGCTAGATCGAACACAGAAACCACATAACCAAACACTTTTTTGTTTGTTCTAGGGCTGAATCACGGCCTTCCTCTCTCTTTCACGATGTCAGCAAGGGGAGAGCAAGAAGGAGCGGTCGGGTTCGGTGGTTCACAATGAGACACCAATTGTATGAGTTATATTACGGTCAAAACTGCATTGTAAAATTGTCATATATTTATAATTTCATCTATTGCTTTAACCCTAAGCAATACAACTCAGTGCCTTTCAAACTCTAACTAGGCTTTGATAAAACTTGGCCATTAGGTTTGTTACAGTTTATTAAATTTGATTTTAAGACAATTTTATATTAAACAATTTTGATATATATATCTACACAGATAGAAGTTCAAATAAGAATAATTAGTTGCCTAAGAACAAATACTATTATGACATGTATCAATTTTAAATTTTAGCAAGGGATGGTATTTTCGGTACATGGATATTCGTCTTCAATTTCATTCTATCCTTTGAATTTTATAGCAATTGAAGAGTTCAATTAAAGTTCTCCAAAACATCACATTGATTTTAATATCACTATTATTGAATCAAGATGTATTCGTCTTCAATTTCACGAAATCAAATTGTGATACCAAGAGTTTTTTATTAGAATTTGCAATTCATTAAATCAAGTTGTCCCCGTCTTCAATTTCACAAAACAAATCTTGAGATCATGAGTTTTTATTAGAATTTGTAATGCCAACTGATTTCAATATCACTATTGCATAGTACGACTAGTGAAACAATCATAAGGATCTTCAATTTCATGAAACCAAATCCTTTAGCTCACGAATTTTGATCAGTTTTGAAACGAGTGTCAAGTTATTCTTCTACACTATAGTTACAATATCTGCCAGTGCAATCGGGTTTTGATTAAAACTTTTATGTCTAGTCAGTTTTGTTTAGTTACATGTGATGTTTTCTTTATGTTTTGAGTTTAAAATACCTTTCATCATGTACTAAGCTATATATGTGATGTATATGTATACGTATACGTATACGTATACATATACATATACATATACATATAGTCAGTTTTGATTAAAACTTTTATGTCTAGTTAGTTTTGTTTAGTTACATGTGATGTTTTCCTTATGTTTTGAGTTTAAAATACCTTTCATCATGTATTAAGCTATTTACGTATACGTATACGTGTACGTGTACGTGTACGTGTACGTGTACGTGTACGTGTACGTGTACGTGTACGTGTACGTGTACGTGTACGTGTACGTGTACGTGTACGTGTACGTGTACGTGTACGTGTACGTGTACGTGTACGTGTACGTGTACGTGTACGTGTACTGTACGTGTAGTGTACGTGTACGTGTACGTGTACGTGTACGTGTAGTGTACGTGTACGTGTACGTGTACGTGTACGTGTACTGGTACGTGTACGTGTACGTGTACGTGTACGTGTACGTGTACGTGTACGTGTACTTGTACGTGTACGTGTACTGTACGTGTACGTGTACGTGAACGTGGACGTGTCGTGTGGACGTGTACGTGGACGTGTACGTGGACGTGGACGTGTACGTGGACGTGTACGTGACGTGTACGTGCGTGTACGTGTACGTGTACGTGTACGTGTACGTGTACGTGTACGTGTTACGTGTACCGTGTACGTTACGTGTACGTGTACGTGTACGTGTACGTGTACGTGTACGTGTAGTGTACGTGGACGTGTACGTGGACGTGTACGTGGACGTGTACGTGTACGTGTACGTGTACGTGGACGTGTACGTGGACGTGTACGTGGACCGTGGACGTGGACGTGGACGTGGACGTGGACGTGGACGTGGACGTGGACGTGGACGTGGACGTGGACGTGACGTGGACGTGGACGTGGACGTGGACGTGGACGTGGACGTGGACGTGGACGTGGACGTGCACGTGGACGTGCACGTGGACGTGCACGTGGACGTGTACGTGCACGTGGACGTGTACGTGCACGTGGACGTGTACGTGCACGTGGACGTGGACGTGCACGTGCACGTGGACGTGGACGTGCACGTGCACGTGGACGTGTACGTGCACGTGCACGTGTACGTGCACGTGCACGTGTACGTGTACGTGTACGTGTACCTGCACGTGTACGTGTACCTGCACGTGTGCGTATAATGCGTATGCCTGTACGTATGCGTATGCCTGTACGTATGCGTATGCCTGTACGTATGCGTATGCCTGTACGTATGCGTATGCCTGTCGTATGCGTATGCCTGTACGTATGCGTATGCCTGTACGTATGCGTATGCCTGTACGTATGCGTATGCCTGTACGTATGCGTATGCCTGTACGTATGCGTATGCCTGTACGTATGCGTATGCCTGTACGTATGCGTATGCCTGTACGTATGCGTATGCCTGTACGTATGCGTATGCCTGTACGTATGCGTATGCCTGTACGTATGCGTATGCCTGTACGTATGCGTATGCCTGTACGTATGCGTATGCCTGTACGTATGCGTATGCCTGTACGTATGCGTATGCCTGTACGTATGCGTATGCTGTACGTATGCGTATGCCTGTACGTATGCGTATGCCTGTACGTATGCGTATGCCTGTACGTATGCGTATGCCTGTACGTATGCGTATGCCTGTACGTATGCGTATGCCTGTACGTATGCGTATGCCTGTACGTATGCGTATGCCTGTACGTATGCGTATGCCTGTACGTATGCGTATGCCTGTACGTATGGCGTATGCCTGTACGTATGCGTATGCCTGTACGTATGCGTATGCCTGTACGTATGCGTATGCCTGTACGTATGCGTATGCCTGTACGTATGCGTATGCCTGTACGTATGCGTATGCCTGTACGTGCGTATGCCTGTACTATGCGTATGCCTGTACGTATGCGTATGCCTGTACGTATGCGTATGCCTGTACTATGCGTATGCCTGTACGTATGCGTATGCCTGTACGTATGCGTATGCCTGTACGTATGCTTATGCCTGTACGTATGCGTATGCCTGTACGTATGCGTATGCCTGTACGTATGCGTATGCCTGTACGTATGCGTATGCCTGTACGTATGCGTATTCCTGTACGTATGCGTATGCCTGTACGTATGCGTATGCCTGTACGTATGCGTATGCCGTACGTATGCGTATGCCTGTACGTATGCGTATGCCTGTACGTATGCGTATGCCTGTACGTATGCGTATGCCTGTACGTATGCGTATGCCTGTACACGTATGCGTATGCCTGTACGTATGCGTATGCCTGTACGTCGTATGCCTGTACGTATGCGTATGCCTGTACGTATGCGTATGCCTGTACGTATGCGTATGCCTGTACGTATGCGTATGCCTGTACGTATGCGTATGCCTGTACGTATGCGTATGCCTGTACGTATACGTATACTTATACTTGAAAAATCGCAGCAGAATTTAGGTTTAACATATGATTTTTAAAACATAAACAAAACCCAAGAATAGGATCATATAAAACGTATGTGAAATAGTGTGCTATCAAACAAACATAATAACCTTAGGGTGTTCAAAGATACAACCTTTCTTGTACAATTGTTGTAGATGTATAAGATGTAGAAGATGATGTTCTTGAACGTCCAGCCCTCGAGAGAGAAAGCCTCAAGTAGTGATACCCACAAGCTCTTCCAAACACCTAGCTAGTTAGGGAGCTCAACACCAAAACCTCTATCAAATGTACCTTCAAAACCCGAATTTTCAATCTTGTTTTTGAGCTTCAAATCCGAATTTTCAGCAATGTTTTGAGAGAGTTCTTGCTAAGTGTTGTAAGAGAGAAAAGTGTGAATGATGGAAGAGTGTAAGAGAGAGGGAAAGTCTTGCAAAGACCAGACAAAAGGAATGGTCCCAATGCCCTAAGGGCGGCCGAATTGGCTATCCAAAATGGGTTTCCCCCCATTTTAGTTTTAAAAAAAAACTTACACTCTTAGCCCTTCATTTTATAAAATTAAAACTCTTTTAATTTTATATCATAACACATTTTTATTTGTATTATTAACCAACTTAAATAATGAAACAAACAATTTCTCATGAACAAATTATTCACATACTGTTGTTCTTTTACAAAAGCAATGTTTTAGAAAAACCCATTTTCTAAATTGGTGTCGGTATTTATTGTTTGATCTTATCAACAAATAAATACTAATTGGTGTTTGTATAGCTTGTTATTGGGTATGACCCGAATTGGATCATAACGTACTAACCCATCAATCTTGTATGTATTTTGGGCATATAAGGTCCAACAATCTCCACCTACACAAGATTCATAGAAGATTGATGCAAGCAGTAAATACCGCCTAACAACGGTTTACTACCCTTAATACGTATGACTGAGTGCCATTAAATAACATCATCTCCTTCAAGTACCATACTTGAAATGTTTTAGGTGAATCAATCATCTATCCTTTTGTCACAGATGTCATGTTAAATCCTAGAGACACAGAGTGATCATTTTCCATTGATTTAACTTTATCATGCCTTAGACATCTTACTCTTAACGAATTAGAGGGACAAATCCCATCTTGACTACATACGTCTCTCATAATTACCTTATATCATATCTGAACGCAGACTTATGTACTGCCATGTTTGAGAACAGCGAAGAGCTAAGTCAAAGTATAATATTTGGTAATATCAAGACCCAATATGTGTCTCAGGTCAGAGGATACCAAATGATGTTCGCCTTTACTCAAATTACTTATGATCAATCAGAAAGATTCCATGTAGTAATATTTGATGCAGGTCAGTCCAATATTTGCATCTCACAAATATCTATGAACTTTGACAGCAACCTTTTGCTCTATGTTCATCCATATGAAAATCTACCAATCCAAGTTCATAATAGTATTACCTTCATACTTGTTCCCACAAGCATGAAACACTATGGACGTTCTGAGTAAACAATTTACACATGGATTTAAACATGCAAAATAGAAATATTAGTTGAATCATTATAACCAAATAATTCATTCAAGCAATAAAGGGTTACAATATCTCATTACAGAAATTAAAGATCAAATCCAGTCACTAAAATATTAAAGTCCCATGGCACAAGCATGACTTTCATGCTTCGCCTTTTCAAGAAGCTTCGTGAGTGGGTCATGAATGTTTTACCAATCCAAGTTCATAACGTTTTGATCCATGTGAACTTTGCGAATACATATCTTTCCCTTTTCAACTTCATCCTTTATGTAGTTGAATCTTCGTTCAATGTACCTAGTCTTATGATGTGCACGGGGTTCCTTGATTTGAGCAATCGCGCCTCGTTATCATAAAGAATTTCTAGGGGGTCATGAATGGAAGGGACCACACCTAGATCGGCAATGAACTTCTTTAACCATCCAGCTTCCTGAGCTGCTAATGAAGCGGTAATGTATTCATACTCTGTAGTTGATAATGCCACCACATCTTTCTTAGAGCTCTTCCAAGAGATTGCTCCTCCATTCAAGATGAAAATATACCCCGATTGTGATCGTGAATCATCCCAATCAGTTTGGAAACTCGCATCCGTGTAACCCTTTACTACGAGCTCCTCCTCACCAGATCCATAGATTAGGAACATATCTTTGGTCCTCCTTAGGTACTTAAGTATGTTCTTAACAACCATCTAATGACTGCTTCTAGGATTTTGTTGGTATCAGCTTGTCATGCTCAAAGCACATGACACGTCCGGTCTAATGCATATCATTGCATACATGATGGATCCTATAGCAGACGCATATAGGATTCCCTTCATTTTGTCTTGCTCATCCTTTGAGCTTGGACATTGAGTCTTACTCAATATCGTTCCTCTTTGAATGGGTACAGTACATTTCTTAATGTTTTCCATCTTGAACCTTTTCAAGATCTTATCAATGTGTGCACTTTGATTCAAACTTATCAACCGCCTTGATCTATCCCTATAGATCTTTATTCCTAAAATATAGGTGGCTTCACCAAGATCCTTAATTGAGAAACAACTTCCAAGCCAGGTTTTTACACCTTCCATGGTTGGAATGTCATTTCCAAATAGTAGGATGTCATCGACATACAATACTAGGAAATGGTGATGCTCCCACTAGCTTTCTTATATACACATGCTTCATCAGTGTTTTTTATGAAACCAAATTTTATTATTTCTTCATCAAAACTGTGATTCCAACTTCTTGATGCTTGCTTCAATCCATAGATTGATTTCTTTAACTTGCATATTTTGTTAGGATGTTTTGAGTTGACAAAACCTTCAGGCTGAACCATATAGACATCTTCCTCAAGATATCCATTTAGAAAAGTGATTTTGACATCCATTTGCCAAATCTAATAATCATAATGAGCTGCTATGGCAGACAATATCCTAATAGACTTCAGCATTGCAACTAGTGAGAAGGTCTCATCATAATCAACCCCTTGAGTTTGAGTGAAACCTTTTGCTACAAGTCTAGCTTTATAAGTATCCAAGTTTCCATGCATATCGGTTTTCTTCTTGAAAACCCACTTACTTACAACTATCTTGGAGTTAAGAGGTGGTTTAACCAAGTCCCACACTTGGTTGTCATACATGGATTGCATCTCTACGTTCATGGCTTCAAGCCATTTGTCACAATCCAAATTGGACATTGCATCATGATAGGTGGTTGGTTCATCGGAATCTACCACATAACATCCATTTACGAAAAATCCATATCTTTCAGGGGATTACTAATTCTACCAGATCTGCCAACGTTCTATGTACTTTGATCATTCTCAACATCCTCATGTTGAGTGCTAGTATTAACCAAATGTGTATCGTTTTATGGTTCTTGATCATTTTCAAGATCCATAGTTCTACTGCTAGTTCCTTCCGTAAGGAACTTAGCTTCTAAAAACTCAACCTTTTGGCAACAAACTCCTTTTGTTCTAATGGATCATAGAAATAATATCCCATAGAATCTCTAGGATATCCAATGAAGATACACTTAGTGGAACAACTTTCTAGCTTGTTTGAGGTGGGAGTCTTAACATAAGCCTCACAACCCCATACATTTAAATATGACAGTGATAGAACCCTTCCATGCCATATTTCAAAAGGTGTCGTTTCCACTTTCTTGGTTGGGGCCATATTTAAATTACGGGCCACGGAGGTAAAAGCGAAAACCTAAAATGATAGAGGCAATGAGCTTCTAGCCATCATAGATCGAACCATATCTAATAGAGTTTGATTTCTCCACTCAGAAATGCCATTATGTTGTGGTGTTCTAGGTGGAGATAGTTGTGAGACAATACCACAACTTCTAAGATGATCTCCAAAAGCATCACTTAGGTATTCACCTCCTCTATCGGTGCGGAGAATTTGTATTTTCTTATTGAGTTGATTTTCTACTTCATTTTGGAAGATTTTGAACAGTTCAAAAGCTTCATCTTTGTGTCTTAACAAGTACACATAACCATATCGACTATAGTCGTCGGTAAAGGTAATGAAGTATCTTTCATGGTACCTAGTCATTGGCTTAAAGGGACGACATACATCCGAATGTATGATGCCTAATAAATCTTTTGCCCGTTCGGACTTGCTGCTAAAAGGTGCCTTAGTCATTTTACCTTATAAACAAGACTCACATACATCAAATGAATCATATTCATTTGCTTTTAAAAGACCGTTCTTTTGAAGTGTTTGTATGCGCTTCTTGTTTATATGACCAAGACGGCAATGCCAAAGATAGGTATCACTCAAATCCAATTTGAGTTTCTTAGTGGTGGTCTGGTACAATGAGCTATCATATAATGTGTTTTCATGAACCAATTCATAAATACCGTAATAGGAATAGCTTTAAAATAAAACATGCTATTTAAAGAAACATGAATTTCATTCTCAATAAATGACAAAACATAACCATATTGTCTTAATTGGGGAAATAATGTTCCTAGTCAAACTAGGAGCATACAAAATATTGTTCAAAATTACTTCCAAACCATTTGGAAGCTTCAAGATGTAGTCCCCTCGGCCCTCAACTTGAACCTTTGCCCCATTGCCCATGAAGAGGCTCACATCCCCTTTCTTGAAGTCCTTACTTCTTTTGAACCCCTGCAATAAGTTGCAAATATGAGTTCCACATCCGGTATCCAATACCCATGTGTTAGAGGATATTAAATTTAGACCAATATGGATCATGAAACATGTACCTGAGGTTTGCCCGACATCCCTCTTTGCTTGCAACTCTTTGAGATGGACTGGGCAATTTCTTGCCCAATGTCCAATCTCCCCACACTTAAAGCATGGGTCATTTGAAGCAACCTTTTGCTTCTTCTCCGCTAGTTTTGGTGGTGGCGCTCTAACCACTCCCTTTCCCTTTCCCCTAATGTGCCCTTTACCCTTGGCAACATTTGCCTTGGGTGAGGGGTGAGGCCTCTTTGACTGGGTTTAAGTACGAGTGATATTCTTAGTAAGAATCGAATATGATAATCAAGTCAATGATTGAGTGGCGGAAACAAACAATCAGAGAACATTCAAGCAAGAAAATTACTCATAAAATGTTGTTTGTATTGATATATGAAAGTTGACAAATTACAGAGAATAATTGCAACAAAAATCCTCTCTCTATCAACCGTCACCTCAGTACGAGGTTAACTATTCTATTTATAGACAAGACAAGATGCCTTTACAAAATGACTAAACTACCCCTGACCTATTATATCAGAAACTAGTCTAAGTCTTGATCCGCATCTCTGCTTGTTCATCCGCATTGACAAATGCGGATGAGTTAATCTTGATCAACATTTCCACTTGATCATCAGCATTAGTAAGTTGGTCATCCGCATTGGTTGATGCGGATGAACAAATACTTGTGCGCATTTGGTTGGTCATCCGCATTTGTCAATGCGGATGATCAAAGTCTTGTCCGTCAATGCGGAAGAGTAACTTGTTCAGCATAAGTATTATGTCTTCCGCATTAGTTAATGCGGAAGAGTAAACACTTGTCCGCATCAGATTTTTTGTCTTCCGCATTGACTAATGCGGAAGATAACACTTGTTATTTTTCTTGCAGATCTTCATCTGCATTGCATCTTGGACTTGTGGGATTCTACCTGAACAATCATCAATTCACCCATTGAGTTGGCATGTATGATCCTTTCAGGGTGCAACAATACTCCCCCTAAGGATTATACAGCCTATTTTCCTCAATGTTTAGGAGGTGATTTGTGAAGATTCAGCTGGGTCTTCAGGAGGTAGTATGAAAGCCGCTTTGGTGGGATCCAGAATGGCCTTGATCATATTTACAAAATCAGTTGCTTCTGACATCCTGTCTCTACTCAGCACATGTATTTTCATTCTGCTCATGTTATGGATGGCTTCCATAGGTAACTTTTTCAAAGAGACAGGTTCCCATATGGAGATTGTGAAAGACCATCTCTATGAATCAATAAACTCCCTCCACATCCACTTCAAGCTTAACAATGTTTCCAAGTTGCAGTGGGTGTTTTTCTTCTTTCTTTTGTCTCTTTTAATCTTTATTATATCATAGGCCAGTTTCAACAATTTGATGCATTTCAGAAAGAAGTGCATGTCTTGTTCACCCAATTTGTTGTTTAATTCCTGAAGTGCCTGGTATAAATGTAGTGGATGTATGATTCATTAAGTAGTCTTACTTCATATCCACTGAAAAGTCTGATGTCAGCTCCTTCTTTTCCTCCCCACTTCCTTTCTATCACCAGCTCATAGGTTTTCTCATCATAGTACACATTTGAGATGGGAGTGGAAGAATGAGTACCAGACACTACTTTCCTTTAATGACTCAGTTGGCTTTACCTTCAACTCAGAGAATACTATTTCTTCTGCTTCCACCTTTTCTTCTTATCCAGGGGATTGACAAAAGTTTTATCTTTTCTTAAGCAAATTGTCTTTAATGAATTGAAGTTTTGTCCTTCTGAACATCTTAAGTATATTCTCAAATTCATATCCCTGAACATAGCTGCATGATTGATCAGTTCAAGTTGAGCTAGCTCCTTCAAATCATGAATCCAAGGGCATTTACTAAAGCTGAGTAGTCTGTAAAAAATTGTACTAGCCCTGAGATTCTCTTTACCATGAACATGTTCCAGGTGCTATCATACTTCCATGCTATTATCTTCTGATGTATCTTCCCCTTAGGAGTAGACACCGTCTAATCAGTTCAGCAGTGGTCAGTCCTTCTTGCAGCTTCAACTGGGATGGTTCTGCAAACCATTCAGGATATTTGTGGAGTACCGGGGCAAGTAGTTCTTGGTTTTATGTTCAACAACATGTCTTCAGCTAACATTCTGTTCTGGTTTGGTCTTTGTAAATTCTTCTTCTAGTTTCTTGAGTTTATCTTTCTTTTCATTGATCAATTGAAGTGTTGCAGCCCTTAATGAATTTTTCTTCATGTTGGCAATCTTTCTTTTTGTGAATCCCTGACTTGAGAGATATTCCTTCATTTCTTATCAGACATGTTATAAGGATCAAGAAATAATGATTCATGGGATGAGGTTGATTTCTTCATTTGTGAAAGCTTTTGTAGAGGACCCCTTCTTGGTAGTGGAATTTCATACCTTGTGGGTTTCTTCAAGGATGAGTCTTTGTGTTTTGGAGTGTCCTTTGTCATTCTCTTCTCATATTCAGTGTCTATTGTTGGATCAAGCAACAACTTCACTTTCTCTTCCTCCTCTTTCATTTTCTCATAAGTCATTGCAAACACTTCATCAGGGGATCATAGCTTTGATTGATCAAAAACATGGCTTTAATCATCAAGTCATCAGTTTGAGCTTTGGTTACCATGTCTTCTACTGACTGTTCTTCTTTAATAGGACTGTCCATGAGAACATCATTTTAACTTCATCTTCATCAGCAATTTCTCCTTCTTCTAAATCAATTGCTCTGGCCAACTGTTTCAACTGAGCTTTTGCCTGCTCATGTTCTTCCAAAAATTCAGCAATTGCTGCTAAACTTCTTGGGTCATCTTTTGGTTTCTTTGATGGTCTTCTTCAGTTATCGGTCTCTTTCCTTTAGCCTTTTCTGCCAAATACTTCCTCTTTCGTGAGTAAGTTTGAAGTTGAGGGCTAGAGGTTTCAGTTTGATCTTCTGGTTCAGGGACCTTTTCAGGTGTACTTGGCTCTTGATCCTTCATTTCACTTTGTTGTACAGTTTCTTCTTTCCTTTCTTGTTCATATCTTTCTTTTAGTTCTTCTTTTTGTTCTTCAATAATGAATAGGGCAGAGACAATTTGCAGAGTTAATTCCTTTTCCAATGGCACTGGTGATTTGTGAATAAATACAATAGGCTCTGCCTCAGTTCTTTGATTGTTTATGAATTCCCAAAAATCATCATTAATGCTGAATTGTTCAGAAGTAAAACTATCCAAAGCACTGAAAAGTTCTTCAAATTCACCCTTTTTTGAGTCTGAATGACCAGTGTTTCCAGAATACACTACCATGTCTAGGCTCTGGTCTTTGATCTCAGTTTGACTTTCATCATCCACTTGTTCTTCATTCTCATCATCATTCTTTTATTCTTCTTTCTCATCATCATCCTTCATATCAGTTCTTTTAATCATCATTTCAAGCTCGGATATTCTTTTGTTCTTGCTCTCAATTTCCTTTTCCAGTTTTGAGATGATATCAGCTTGTTCCTCTATGATGTTTTCTTGTTCCTCCATGGCAATAGTTTGTATTTCAAGAGTGTCTATATGTCCACTCACTTCTTCTCTTGAGTGTTTCAGTGCAGCTTTTAGATTTTCAATCTCTTTGGCTTGTTCCATTCTTTCAACTGCATATTTTTCTTTAAGATCTTTCAATTCACCTTCTTTCTCATCAAGTTCCAGGATTCTGTCATTTATAATTCCTGCTATGTTGTTTAATGTTCTTTCCATCCTTTCTACTTTGAGTAACAACTCAGTTATTAATTCATCATTTTCATCAGGCCTATTGATGTTTGATTCAGCATAGCTCTCAGAAGGTTCTTTCACAGCTTTGGTTTGATCATGGTGATCCTCCTCATTAGAAGATGATTTGGATGATTTGGATGCACTTGTTGATCCTTCTGGTTTAGCAGGGTGATCAAGTGATGATGGTAAAGGTTGGTAAGGAGGAATAGGTGGTTGGTGTGATAATATTGGAGATTGATGATGTGGTGATATAGGTTGAGTGGTCATTGGTGGTGTTTGTTGTGGTGATAGAAGTGATGATGGTTGAGGTAATGTTTGAAGAGATGGTTGTGCAGAAGGTTGTGGTATTTGTTGTGGTGATGGCATTGGTGATGGTATTGGTGATGGTATTGGTGAAGGTTGTGGAGTTGGTTGAGCTATTGGTTGTGGAGGGGTTGTGCTATTGGTTGTGGAGGTGGTTGTGCTATTGGTTGTGGAGGTGGTTGTGCTATTGGTTGTGGAGGTGGTTGTGCTTGACCTGCTTGGTGTATTTGTTGAAACATCCAAGGAAGAAGGGGTGAAGGGGCACCACTGTAGAAGTTCCTTGGGTCCTTCTTCTTGATGTACTTATAGGATCTTGCATCATAATGAGGAATGTTAAGTACTGGTCCTTCATTAACAATGTCATGAAATGATTCATTGATTAGACATTGAATAAATCTGGGGTACATTAGAAACTTGTATCTCAATCCTTCTTGAATGTTGGAAATTAGGCCATTGAATACATATTCCGACACGTTAAATCTTCTGTTGGTGTAGAGAGCACAGATTGTAGAAGATGTGAGGACTGGAATGTCATTCCATCCTGTTTTCCTTTTAGATAGACAATGTTGGAACATATGAATTAGGAATCTCCAGGGCAGATCCACTAATCTTTGACTATCTGTTTGGCTTCATAGCTCACTTCTTTACCAGTTTCAAAGAAAAATGTGGTTATCTTCTCATCATCCAATTCAAGAGGATCATCTGCATTATCATTGAATTGCAGACATCTTCTAATTGATTCTTCTGTGATCCTCAGAGTGAGTTCATTTTTGATCTTGCCAGTTAGAGTTTTCACTCCATTTTCTTCAACCACTTCAGCTGATTCCCAGAAAGACCTGATGGGGTTCTCATAGATTGTTGGTCTTACTATATGGCATATGCTACCCTTGTGGTAGATAGGAATCTTATCATATCTCTGAGACCTTCAGCTTCAGGCACATTAGGGTTTAGGTAACCGCTGACGTTATGGAGCTTGCTCCATGTAAGGTTTGCCATGTAATCTGCACAAGAGACATGTGTGTTAGTTAACAATTTTGACTTTAATTTTGCTTTGATTTGTTAATGTGACTTTGATTTGTTTCACAATTTTCTTTTTCTCATTGCTCTGTTTTTCTCAGTAAACATGGTTATCATGGTTTTAATATTAGTTGAATTCCTATCAATTTACATGTTTATTAACATCGAAAATGTGTATTACATCACATTAATGACTTTGATTTTGGTGTTCTTCAATCATTTTCCGGTTCATCGTTCGATTTAGGGTAACAGTTCGAGACTTAGGTTTTGGTTTCAAAATCTGTCGAAGTTATACCTTATCTTCAAAACGATTGCTGTTCTGAATCGATGACAAGAATGTTTAAGATGAAAACATAACAAAATCTTTGAATGTTGTGATGATGATGATGATTGATGGTGGTGTACTGTAGTTTTGCGCTCGTCTCACTATAAGTTCTCTCAATTTGAAAAGTATTAAATGACCTGTTCGAATTCCTTTAAATAGTCAAATAATACAATTTCAAAAATTTTACAAGTTTACAAGCAGATACAGTCAACACTGTAGCAAATGCTGAAGGTTAATTTGTTTGATTTTGGTGATCCGCATTTGTTAATTGTAGCATATGCGGAAGACGAACTTTTGACATTGACAGTCCGCATTTGACTACTTTTGGTCATTGCATTGTGGCTGTAGCTAATGCAAAAGGCTTAATTTTTGACTGACTGTCCGCATTACTACTGTTACACATACGGAAGTTTTGTTTTTTGATTTTATTCTATCCGCATTTGTGCACTGTTGCAGATGCGGAAGTTAAACTTGAAATTTTGGCTATCCGCATTGTATACTGTTGCAAATGCGGAAGTTAAACTAGAAATTTTGGCTATCCGCATTGTATACTGTTGCAAATGCGGAAGTTAAACTTGAAATTTTGGCTGTCCGCATTTGGGTTGTAGTAACTGCGGAATAACATTGTAACAAATGCGGTTGAATGGCTTGTTTTACCATATCCAAATATGTACAGTAACAAATGCGATAGAACAAATTCCATGTGTACAACTACAAATGCGGTGACAAGTCAACACATCACTGTATCAAATGGGATAGACTTGTTCATACGCATTTGTTAACTGTATAAAATGCGGTAGAGTAAACTTCACATTCACTTCACACACTAATGCGGTAGAGTAAAATCATTGTCCGCATTAGTTGCACTTCAAAAATGTTGTTACCCGCATTAGTTATATGCATGGGTTACCTTAACCCGCATTAACTAATGCACTTACCTGCATTACCTTTTGAACTTAATCAAAAGTTAATGTGATTGAATTGATTATTCATCTTATGAAGAGGTGTCCTTGATTGATTTTTCTTATGAAGTTGGCTGTTGGAGTTGTCAATTTTTGCTTGGATTGACTTGTATGTTACAACTAATACAAGTTTCCCAATTTTGACAGATCTTGGGCTTATCATGCTTCTAAGAATTTGCATAAGCTGAGATATAATGGTTGACTTATTGCAATAACACCAACTAAAATTCCTTTTGTTTTGTTTTTCAAAGTTGAGTTGATAAACTAAAATTTGAACTTTACTCAAATTTTAAATTACTCCCCCTAAAGTTTATGTCCAATTTGGAGAGAAACTTTAAAGATTTTAAAAGTTTTGAATACTATTTTGATTAATATTACTAATGAAGAGAGAAATATCTTTGTAGCGATCATATCAATCTTACATTACACATGTGCATCCTTATGATTAAATGGACATGATTATGAACTTGAAGATTGAAGGTATGTTTGTCCTCTTAAACTCATACCTGGTTGATTTTTTGATGAAAATGACTTTTATCATGTTTTGGTTGATTATTATTCAATGTGTACCTCACACACATAAGCATGAAATGATCAACCCTCCTTATACAATGCATGGTAGAACTTTTACAACTTTTCTTACCAGGTTACTTAAGTCATGAAATCTTATGTTCACTGATCCTTATTGGGATTCTTTTAATTTGATCCTTTTTCATGTTGATCCTCATTGGGATTCTTTTCACTTCACTTTGGAAGGTGATACATGATAGGATTCTTTTGTTCATTCACTTGGAATGTATTACTTTGTGATTCACCAATTTTGGATGTGTTCACATTGGGAATCTTTTGGATCATGACATCTGCACTATGTGCAAGTTTCATCAGGTCTTTGCTCAGCAAAACAAAGATGAAACATGATGTGGTGAAAGAGATTCATAAAGTATCATTACCTGGTGTGTTTAGGTTACTGCACACACATGCATTCAGATAAGCCAATACATACCTGTACTTTGTGATGAGTGTTTCATAATTGAATATTTCTTTAATTCATCACTGCATGTATCTTTTCTTCCAAGTTGAGCCTACCAACATATCTGGTAAGTCATTTCAGTCTTTTACATTTTGAAATTAAGCACAGTGAATGATATAACGACTGTAATTATATCATTTCCGAGATTCTTCTTCTTCATAAAACTGATTTCTTTTTGTGGTTTTTCTGATGTTTAAAATATTTTGATGTTTTTCATATTTATTGTTTTACTCAAGGTTAATCATGCCAATACTAAACCAAAAATTCAAACCTACTAGGTTCAAATGCCTTGGTAAACAAATCAGCTAATGATTTTTGTTGGTACTTGAATCAATTTGATTAAACCCTTTTCAGCACAGTCTCTCAAAAAATGATATCTAATTTCAATATGTTTTGTTTTTGAGTGCTGAACTGGATTATTAGTTATAAAGACAACAGCTGTGTTGTCAATAGAAATTGGAGTATGCAAAAAGTTAAAACCATAATCAAGCATCTGGTTTTGAATCCAGAGAAATTGAGAGCAACATGCTGAAGAAGCAATATACTCAGTTTTGGCTGTGGACATAGACACATTTGTCTGCTTCTTGCATTCACAGGATACTAGTCTGGGACCAAGAAGTTGACAACCGCCAGAAGTGGATTTTCTGTGAAGTTGCATCCTCCATAATCACTGTCTGTGTAGGCATAGAGATTAAATTCTCCTTCTTTTGGATACCATAATCACCAAACGTAATGAGTGAACCTATCATTGATCGATAGTGAGTTTGAACTACTTATTTGCCTTCAGGGTCAGGTCCAATCTTCACTTCAGTATCTACAAGAGTTTTGATAGACTGACAGTCAGCAAAGTGGAATTTCTTCAACATGGTTTCTACATATTTTGATTGATTGATGAAGATTCCATCTACTGTTTGCTGGACTTGCACCCCCAGAAAAAATGTGAGTTCCCCCATAGCACTCATATGAAACTTTGAATGCATAAGATCTTCAAATTCTTTGCAGAGTTGTTTGTTTGTCGAGCCAAATATAATGTCATCCACGTAGATCTGGACTAACAACATGTCTTTTCCTCTTATTCTTCTGAAGGGAGTCTGATCAATCTTTTCTCTTTCATACCCATGTTCAAGAAGAAAGGATGATAGAGTCTCATACCACTTTCTTGGAGCTTGATAAAGACCATACAGAGCTTTGTCAAGCTTGTACACTCTATGAGGGAAATCTGGATCTTCAAAGCAAGGTGGTTGACTTACATAGAGTTCTTCAGCAATCTTTCCATACAAGAAGCACTTTATATCCATTTGATAAACAGTAAATTTCATGGACGCAGAATATGCGAGAAAGATTCTGATTGCTTCTAGTCTGGCAACAGGAGCAAACACCTCGTCATAGTCAATTCCTTCTTCCTGAGTGTATCCCTGTGCCACTAGTCTTCCTTTATTTCTGATGACTACCCTCTATCATCAGTCTTGTTCCTATACAACCATCTGGTACCGATAGGGTATTATCCTTCGGGAAGATCTACCAGCTGCCAAACTTCTTGTTTCTTGAATTGCATCAATTCTTCCTGCATTGCTTCAATCCAACTATTGTCTTGAAGCGCCTCTTTGATGTTTTTGGGTACCGTTTGACATAGAAAGCATGAGAACAAACAGATGTTTGCAATACTTGACTTGCTTCTTGTCACCCTCTCATTAAGATCACCAATAATGTTTCAACTGGATGATTCTTGTGTATTCTTGTGGTGGGAATGATGTCACCACCATAGTTACATCAAGATTGGAGACATTCAGTTCATTATGGTCAGAGGCACAATCATCTTGTATTGTTGTTGAATTATGAAGATTGTCAATTTTTGTTTCAGTAACTGCTACTCTTCAGCGGCACGGAGGTTGCTTGCATCATTTGAAGTACCTTGAGTTTCTTCTAGATGAGAAGCCTGTTTTTGATTTCTGATCTCATGTGACAAGTCATCTGAGTGAGATGGTACCAAGCTAGGACCTTCTTCAGAAGAAACACTAAGGTTTTGTGACAAGTGTCTGATGGGATCAACTTGAAGAGGAACATCTTCATTCATATGTTCATCAGATGTAGGTGGATAAATGGATATTTTCTCTTCTTTCTACAGTTGATGAAGTATCACCTGGATGTATATTTCCTGCATCTGACAAGTGAAATTGGTCAAATGATTTAGTAAAAGTGTCAATATCAAACAACCAATCAGGACCATTTGTAGATTTGGGAACAATGTTCCTTGAATTGAACATATGTGGATTCATCAATAATGTTCAGTCTAGGATTGAACACTCTATAAGCCTTTGAGACGGAAGAATAACCTACAAAAAATCCTTCATCAGACTTAGATGAAAATTTCCCAAATGATCACGGGTGTTTAATATTGAACTGGACAACCAAATGATTAGAGGAATCCATAAATGGTTTCCTATGAAATATCAGTTCATAAGGTGTCATGTTACTTTCTTTAACAATCAGAGTTCGATTTTGCACAAAGCACGATGTGTTAACTACTTCTGCCCAGAAGGTGATTGGCAGTTTAGCATCGGCTAGCTTAGTTCTTGCTGCTTCAATCAGTGTTCTATTTCGCCTTTCAGCTACCCTATTTTGTTGAGGAGTTCTAGCTGTATTGAATTGATGAGCAATGCCTTTGGTTGCACAAAAGGAACTCATATTTTCATTTTTAAACTCTGTACCATTATCACTTCTTATTATTTTGACTTTGAGATCAAGTTGATTTTCAATTTTAGTGATAAATTCTTGAATGATTTGGGATGCTTCGTTTTTATGAAGTAGGAAGAACACCCATGTGAATCAAGAAAAGTCATCAAAGATCACTAAACAATATTTTTTCTTTCCCATACTCATTACATGAGTTGGTCCAAAAAGATCCATGTGAAGTAACTTCAATGGAGTATTGTTAGTGTTCACCAGCTTGGTTTTGTGAGATGATTTATGTTGTTTTCCTTTGAGGCACGCCGAGCATTGATCAATAAAATTGAATTCCTTTTGAGGAAGACCAATTACATGGTTTCCTTTGACTAACTTGTTCATATTTTTAAAGTTAGTGTGCCCCAAACATCTATGCCAAAGCTGTGACTCATCAAATGATGCTTTAGACAAAAGACATGTTTCTTCCTTAGGTGACGCAGAACACAGGTTTAAGACATATGTATTATTCTTCCTCGGAGTCTTTAAGACAACCCATTCTTCAGGAATCTGAAATCCAGGTTTCAGAATGTAGCAGTGAGTGTCTGTAAAGTGAGTGGAATATTTTTTTGTCGCAGATCTGAGATACGCTTAGCAGATTGAAATTCAGTTGTTCATAGTATTCACTCTATCAAAGCTTAGCATCCCATTTGTCACAGATCCTTCTCCTGTAATCCTGCCACCTTCTGAATCTCCACCAATGCCACAGTAGTTCCTTGTATGTACTTGAAATCATGAAAGAGGGAACGATCTCCAGTCATGTGTCGGGAGCATCCACTGTCTACATATCATAGGCTATTAGACCTGTGTGGATGAACTTACAAACAAAAAGAACTAATTAGAATAAGGAACCCAGCCATGATGGTCTTGGGTTTCCTGTTCCTATTTATGATAGTCACCTCCTGGTATTTCCCTTTGAATGGTGATTTAGATGAAGGTGATTTTGGAGATTTTTGGTAATGAATTGGCCGAGTCATCTAATCTACATCTACTGAGGATTCAGATGAATAATGAAATCGTTGGTCTCTATTTCTTTGTAAAAATTTAGCCCGAGTTTCATTATCAAAAGTTGGTTTTTGCTTAGGAAGGTCAAGTTTGTGTTTCATTGTGAGATGATTTCTTTGACCCTTCCTTAAATCCTTCAAGTTATTTCTATCATTTGTTGATCTAGGAGTCCTAGATTGAGTATTATGAAGAAGAGGTTTGACAGAATGCATCACAGTAGATATTTTTGAGATGGGCTTGTGTTGTGGAATTCTCAACCCCTTCTGATTGAAGTAACAATCAGATGTATTGTGATTGTTCATGTCACACATTGAACAATACTTGTTGAAATAGCAATTTTTGGTGGAGTGATTGTTCATATCACAGATAGAACAATATAGGTTGAAGAAGCATTTATCTGTTCTTGTGACTGAACATGTCACAAATATCACAATACATTTGTTTGTTTCTTGAATCAGATTTTTCTTTGAGTGACTCAACTGATACTTTCTTTTGATAAGTCACTTTCTTTTCTTTAGGTGATGAATCAGAATCAGCCCTTTTTGTAGATTGTTTCACAGTACTACTCTTGTTCATTTGTCTGGGTTGTTTCTATTTCTTCAACCTACTTCTCACCTCTTTCTCAGACTGGTCAACATGTTCTTTGTTACAGATATCAAACCCAACTCCCTAACATAATCTTGATGACTGAGGGTCTGATGAAGTTTTATATGTTGAACTCAGTTTTACAATTGGTTTCTTTTTCAGTGAAACCTTTTCTGATTTTCTTGAATTTTATGGAGATACAATCTCATTATCAGAACTACTCTCAGTAGTGGGTTTCACTGTTTTTGGCATATTTCTTTTTCCCTTGTAAAACAGATGATATGAATTTTATAAAAGGTACAATTGCTTTTACAGGGCTTGATGGTTTTTTGACAATCACTGTCTTGTCAGAACACTCTTTGATTTTGATTGGGTGTCCTAACTTGATTTTGTCCTCATTGGTTTCAAAATAAACATCAGGTTTGTTTTGAGGATTTGTCACTTGTTTCACTACTGATTTAGGTTCCATAATTTTAGGTTCAATTGATTTAGAGAGTGATACAGAGTCAGGCATGACAGTGTAATTATCATTGTATGGTGGAGGATATGAATTGTACCCAATCCCTGATACGTCCTTTGGATCCTTTTGTGAATCCATCATTTCTTGCAGCTTGACTGAAGACATTTGAAACTTTTCAAGTTTCACTTCAGTCATAGATTGTTGAGCTTTAGTTTGAGCTAACTTTTTAGTAAGTAGCTCATTTTCAGCTGCAAGATTGTATTTCTGACCATGTAATTTTTCTATGCCAGAAATAAGAGATTTGATTTTGATTTCAAAACTTTTTAGTTCTCTCTTCATCATTTCTGACTTCACCTTGAAAGGCCAGAGAGAAGAAGAAGAAGGAACAAGAAGCCAGGGTCACTGCCTCTAAGAAGCTCATTGAGAAAGCCTGGATGAAGGACTATCTTCGGGCTCATGGATTCTCTGGGAGGCCGGTGGGTCCCATGTCTGAAAGGGCACTCCAACGGATTGTCACTAAAATTAAGGTTGACATCTGGATGGGGAAAAGGAAAGAGATGTATAGAAGGGTAAAAGGGATGACCTTCACTGCTACCACCCAACCACAACCTGAACCTTCACCCTTACCATTCACCATTAAACCTAATCCTTTCACCCCTGAACCCACATCACTACCCTCACCTACTCCCTCACCTTAACCACCCAAACTTCCTATCATCCAACCCAAAACACTAGCCAGAATCTCTGAACCTGAACCTACCCAATTACCATCTGGACCATCCCCTCAGCCTTCTCAACATCTCTCCCTTGAGGAGTTTAAGGCAATCAAGACGAAGCTCGTCAACTGCACTACTCTGAGCGAAGTCTCTTGTGTAGAAGACTCTGTCAACATCACCTATGTTGATGGTTCTTCAAGTTCCCTCACAAAAGATAAATTCCTTGATCTGCCTAGAGGAACTTTGGACCAGGCTACGAGACTTCTAGGACTCAACTCAGATTCTTTGAATGATGAAGAGAAGAAGCTCAGAAGGAAACTGGTGACTCTACTAGATACAAAAAAAGAGGACAAGATTCCTAGTCAGTCTCTTGCGCCCAAAAGGAAGATAATCCAGTGGAGGTTCGATGAACCTTCTAACAACTTTGTTGTGGAAAGGGAGAATGGTGAAGTCAATAGACTCAATGCAACCTCTCTGCAACACTCCAGCAGGTTCGACATTACTGAGCTAGCAGAGAAGCCATTCTCCAACCCCTCCAACTCTAAAATTGCTACACTCATTAGAAGTCATCTCAGCAGTCTTCATCTAGCTGAGCTAACTGCAAAGGCAAAGATTGAAGAGTTGAAGATAAGAAGAAAGGAAGACAGGGAAAGATCTCCCACCAAAGGTATTGCCTTTCTACAGATGGTGGAAGGTCCTGAATTGGAACCTATAGTTTGATGGGAATATGATTATATTTCCCATCAACTAACTCTTTTCAGAGGGCAACAACAAATGGTACATGTTATCCAAGGTGACAGACTGGATTTACCAAGGATCTGTACAAACTTCTTAGCACCACTTCAGGGAAGAACAAGGAGACAAACAAATATTTACCCTCCTTGGTGCTGAAAGTTTTGAGAACTCGAGACAAGTGAAGTTTTGGTAACAAATATAAGTGGCTTCGGAAGTACTAGCTCTTTCGAAGCCATTTAACCTTCAGAAGACACTGCTATGAACCAGTGGACACAAGTATGGTCTCTGACACTCCCCTGCAGACTTCTAATACAACTTGGCTTCTTCCTAAAGAGCCATGTTGTTGACCATACTTTATTCCACTGTTCACCTTTTCATGATAGGACATGTTACCAACTTTAGTTGGTGACAAAAGGTAAGTCAGGGACATGTCCTGACTACCAAATCTCAGATAAGACTTTATCCGAGATACCTTAATCTTTAGTCTTGTAGTATAGACTTTAGCTATAGGATCCCAGCTGGTATCAAAGTATATCCAGCTACAGATAATATTATATATAGGTTCTCCTTGTAATTCATTGACACACATCATCTGCTTGTAAGAGTCTTGTATTTGGAGTTGAGAATCAATATATAAATGTATCTTCAAAATTATCTTTCTGTGTTCTTAGTTAATTTCTATATTGTGATCAACTCTTTTTGATTCTTCATATATCTGAGTGTGTTCTAGGTGAGTTTGAGAGAAAAACATTGTGTTTAAGTGACAAACACCGATCTTGCAATTGGTATCAAAGCTCGTCAGGCTCTTGATTGCTTGATCTTACCATCCAAATCAACCTATTTTTACTCCTTCCTACAACTCAGTCACTCAAATGGCCCTTAACAAATCTGAGGTAGAGATGAGAACAATGACAAAAGCTCCCATCATTACCCATGAAAACTTCAGGTCTTGGAGTAGAAGAATAGAAGGCTTCATTAGATAGCAAGACATCAGACTATGGAACTCCATTGTAATGGACCGTACAAGCCAAGGTGGCATCACCTGGTGGAAACGGTGCCATGATGGAGAAGGCTATCAAGGACTATTCTAATGAAGACAGGAAGAAGAGGGACATCGATAGCAATGCTATGACTATTCTCATGACTGCAATACCAAACTCTATTATGGTGGGGTTCGAGCATTGCAAGACTGCCAAAGAATTGTTTGTTGCACTTGCTCATATGTACTCAAGCTCCAACGACTCAAAGAATGACTCACTGAAGCATCAGTTCGAGAACTTCACTCATATTGTTGGAGAGACCCTCAGCCAGCAGTACTTCAGGTATATGGATCTTATCTATTCCTTCAGTATGTGAAAATCACTCCTGAACTTAGAGATCTCACCAGAAAGTTCATGAGTGCTCTTCAAAACGAGTGGACATTCTACTGTGTCTCTATCAAGAGAATAGAAAACTTGAACACTCTTTCCATGACTGAACTCTACGGCATCCTTGATGTGCCTAGAGATGGAGAGTAAGAAAGGCCACCCAACAAGTAGACCCATGAGTCTTCCTGCTAGCAATGCTTTAATGGTTGCTAACGGCTCATTAACCCCTCAACCTCAGCATTTCCTGACTTATCAGCAGTCATCCTGCTTTTCTGGACCTTACATCACTTTTCCTGAGACTCCAAGGTCTCAACAGGCTCAACACAACTCCTTCCAGGAAAGATGTGCCTTTGTTTCAGGAAGTGAACACTCAAGAGATTTTCAATACTGTTTTGATGATCTTGAGTGTTTTAGTCCAGATGATGTAGAGTACGTGGACATTGTCCAGCAGATGGCTCTCTTAACTTACAGAGCGAAGAAGTTCTTTAAGAGAACTGGAAAGCATTTCCCTCAAAACCTAACTACCAGCAAGTTTGGGTTCGACAAGACCAAGGCAAAGTGATACAACTGTAACCAACTGGGTCATTTTGCAAGGGAATGCAAGGCTCCAAAGACCAATCCAGGAACCTCATAGGCCTCCACACATCCCTCAACCTTAAAGCCCACTGAGAGGTCAACTAAAACAGCTGCAATGGCTCAAGAAGTTGACTGGAGCTTCATGCTACAGGATGTGACTCCTGCTCAAGCTCTCATGGCCGGAACAGATGATGCCAAGGTATATGAACATCTGTGCACTCCAGCCTGTATAGCTAAAGTTAAACATTATCAGGACTACAAGATGGAAATCAGATCCGATATTGAGTCTTTAAATATTCTAAAATCTGATTATAAAAGAGTTGAATCTGACTATCAAAAAAAATTTGATGAGTTAGAGAAAACTGTATCTCTTTTAAAACATGAACACGCCAACTACAAGACTCAAATCAAGGATCTGATATCCAAATTGTCTGAGGCTCAAGCCCAGCTTGTCATTGCTGAGGCTCAGGCCAGGAAGCATGCTATTTTTGAGCAGAACTTCCAAGCTATTCTTGCATCATCCTCCTATTCCAAACTCTATTATCAGAACAAAGGAGGGTTAGGAACCAATGAAATTGCTCCACCACACTCCTATGAGTCTATTAGACAGCCTAGATGTGGTACCGAAGAGCAAGAGGTTCCAACTACTGACCCTTCCTTTCCAGAGTTGAAGGATGAGGCATCAATAGTGGCCACCACAGGGAAGGAACAGGTAGACGTACCCATCTCCTCCTATGAAGATCAAATCCTAACCACTAAAGCCAGAAGAAGCAAAGCTAAAGCTGCTAGAAGAACTGCCAAGAAGGTGGTTGAGTCCAAACTGAAGATTGACCCCAAGCAGAAGGGTGTCTTTATCTCAGCTGGATTCCAAGTGGTAGGTACTTCTGATTCAGGAAAGGAATGTAATACCAGCATTCCTGTCCTACCAAAGGATCATAAGTTGAAGGGAAAAGTTTTTGATAAAGAAAAGAAGCCTAAGAAACAGCAACCCTCACTTTCCCAAAAGACTAACATTGCATGCATCATGTGTGGCCTGCAAAATCACATGGTAAAAGATTGTTACTACAATCCTGCCAGCACACATTGTGCAAATAATGTTAGGAAAGAAGTAGTCAGGGAAGGTTTCATATTTGGACCTTTTCAAACGGTTCAAGTAATGAAAAAGGGAAGGCTAGTCTCGGAAGCCAGGTTTCTTTCGGAATGGAAAATGGCTTCGGAAGCAAGCGCTACTAAGGTTCGAAAGAACAAGAAAGCTCCCTTGAAACCATCCAAGAAGAAGAGTGCTTCGGAAGAAAAGGTGGTGAAGGCTTCTTCCGAAAAGAAAGAAGCTTCGGAAGAAGGCCATGCTACAAAAGCTTCAACAAGCTCATCCTCCAAGGTAAGTCAAAGGGTGGACTGGAAGATCAAGGAAGATGCTGCAGCCCAAACCTCTTCTTCAAAGACCTCTATTGAACCCCCATGCATAACATTTGGTTCAATTATGTCATTATCCTTGGAAGAACCTAAGACCAGCAAGGCTTGGGCTTCCAAACAAAACTAACAATCTCATCTTATGTGTAGGGACATCCATTTGACAAGAACAACAATGTATGGACTGTAGATAGTGGATGCTCCAGGCACATGACAGGGAACAGATCTCTCCTTCAACAGTTTCAGAACTATGATAGAGGTCCTGTCCAATTCGGAGGTGAGGCCGGAGGATATATTTCTGGCAAAGGGAGTATATCCAACGGTAAATTAAAAGTTGACAAAGTCCACTTTGTCAAGCAGCTTGAACACAATCTGTTAAGTGTTTCTCAATTTTGTGATCAAAAGCACCAGATGCTTTGCACAAAACATGAGTGCATTATCCTCAAACCAGGGATGACAATTCCTCTGGAATTGGTGCTTCTTATATCTCCCAGAAAGGGGGATATGTACAAGCTAGATATGAACAATGCTTCCCCAATGGGTGAAGTATCATGCTTCTTTCCAAAGCTGATAGTGATGAGTCAACACTGTGGCATAAGCGTATGTGTCAGGTAAATTTTAAGACAATGAACAAATTGGCTAAAAATAACTTGGTACATGGTTTGCCTAAAAAGGAGTTTTTTTACAAAGATAAGTGTGTTGCATGCCTAAAAGGGAAACAACACAGGACATCTCATAAATCCAAATGTGTTAACTCTATCACTACTCCATTACACTTATTGCACATTGTTGGACCAAAAGAACCAATGAGCATGATCAGAAAAACCTCTAAGTCCAACAGACATCACAACAACTGCTGAAGACTTGATCAGCTGTTTGACAAAGTCTGAAGATTTCAACAGCTGAAGAACTAAAGTACTGAAGACTTCAAAAGCTGAAGACCAAAGTTTGAAGATCAACAGCTGAAGACTAAAGTACTGAAGACTTCAATAGCTGAAGACTTCAATAGCTGAAGACTAAAGTACCGAAGACTTCAACAGCTGAAGACCAAAGTCTGAAGATCAACAGCTGAAGAACAAAGTACTGAAGATCAACAGCTGAAGTACAAAGACTGAAGACATTAGCTGATGACAACAGCTGAAGTTCAAGTACAAGTACTGAAGCCTTCAGAGTTTGTTACAACAGCTGAAGAAGCATTCTTCAGTTGTTGTGATGGTTTCCTTTCAGTAGTTTTCTTTTTGTTTCAGTATTTGTAAAACGATTGAAGAGCATGTTCTTCAGTCGTTGTAGTTTCAGTAGTTTTCTTTTCAGTAGTTGTAGTGATAGTTAACACTTAGCATTTTTGTAAGAAGATGTCAGCTGTTTGACATCTTCAGTAGTTGTGTTAACTATCAGTAGTTTGAATAAATTCTGTTAGATGTCACTATCAAGTGACATCAGCAGACGTCACATCTCCTATATAAGAGGTGTTGACCTAATTGTATTTGTGACATTCTGTTACCACGAAAGCGAATATTGAATGAAATATATTTGCAGAATTCTTTCTGTCTATAACCGTTTGTTCTTACCTTGAATATCTTTTGTGTTCTTGTGAATTAGCTAATTTATTGTTTGATTTCCGCTGCTATACTCTCTAATCAATCAAACGTAGATCGCAGATCCTAACAAATGGTATCAGAGCAGGTTAATCATTCATCGATCTAACAGTTGATCATTGAAACTGCTATTTGATATCTATGTTTGATTGAATTAGCTTATTTGCAAGAACTGGTTATAGATTATTGATTTTCTGCCGCTTTCGTTTATTAATTTTGAGATCTCTCTTGTTTAATTTGGTTCGTTGTGTTTTGTTCTAAATCTGTTATAGCTTAATTGAATTTTGTTGAATCTGAGATGACTACTCGTTCTAATGACCCTCACAATACCGGTTCCTCAACCAAGCCTCCGATGCTGGTTAGGACTGAGTATAACATATGGAAACAAAGGATGCTTCATCACCTGTCTGTTAACAGTTCAGGTTGTTGGACATCTGTGGTACATGGACCACATAAGCCTATAGTGAACAATCCGGAAACCAATCAATGGTTCCGAAGAAAAAGGAACAATACTTAGATGAAGATCGGAAACTGTTTGAGATTGATGCTAAAGCCCATGGAATTCTTGCCATGGCACTGCCTAATGAAATCTATTCAGGCTTATGCATCATGAAACTGCTCATGACCTCTGTGTTGGACCAAAAGAACCAATGAGCCAAGATCAGAAAAACCTCTAAGTCCCACATGGTATCACAACAACTGCTGAAAGCCTCATCAGCACTTTGACAAGTGCTGAAGACTTCAACAGCTGAAGATCAAGTGCTGAAGACTTCAAAAGCTGAAGAACTAAAGTGCTGAAGTACAACAGCTGAAGAACACAAGCGCTGAAGCTGAAAGACCAAAGTACTGAAGTACAACAGCTGAAGAGTTTACAAGTGCTGAAGATCAACAACTGATGTACAAAGTCTGAAGACAAAGACTGAAGACATCAGCTGATGATATCTACTGAAGTCATCAGCTGATGAAACATCTGAAGGTCAAAGTCTGAAGATCAAGTACTGAAGCGTCAGTAGTTTGTCACAACTGCTGAAGAGTACTTCTTCAGTAGTTGTGATATCAGTAGTTTTATATTTTTATGTTTCAGTAGTTTTGTAAAACGACTGAAGAGCTTGTTCTTCAGTCGTTGTAGTTTCAGTAGTTTTATATTCTGTACTCAACACTCTGATATGTTCTCAGTAGTTGTGAACATTTCAGTAGTTTGTTAAGAGTTAGTTATTTTTGTATTAGATCTGCCAGTTGTCACTTTCCCGTGATAACAGCAGCGATTGCACTCTATATAAGGAGTGTCAACCTATTGTAATAATGGTGTGAATGACGGGAATGATATGAATGATTTGATTAGAAATATTCTATATCTATAAACATTCCTTGAATCAGAAATATATATTCTCTCACTATAACCGTATGTGCTCTTAATGCATACAAGTATCGATTACTTGCTACAATTTGTCTAATTCCTGTTCGTATTCTGCTGCTTTGAACTCTAATACATCAAACTTGTGATCGCTGATCCTGTCACTCTGGAATGCACTGAAGGAACAATTCGGTGGAACTGATGAGGTCTTAGCAAACAACAGAGAAATCCTCGCCCAACAATATGAGACATTCTCTCATAAAAAGGGTGAGACACTGACTCAACAGTTTGAGCGTTTTTCCTATTTGATCTCTGAGCTGAAAATGGTGAAACAGGAATACACCAACAGCCAGATGAATAACAGATTCCTCAGATCACTGCCTGAGAGATGGGACACATACACTATTGTCCTACGCTCTAGTGCAATCTGGATAGCCTATCTCTCACCCAACTTCATGGGAAACTGCTTACATTCGAAAGAGAGATAGGGCAGAAAAGGAAACTATCATCATCAGGAAAGCTCACTGATGACTTTGTACCAGGGAACACTGCCTTGGTTGGTCATGAGTCAGAATATGCTGCATCTAAAAGCAATTATGATGAGCATATTGATTTCTCTTCAAACAGTTCTGATCATGCATTTGTTGGTATTGATAGTCATTCTGGCAGTAATAGTGACAATCTATGCTTCATCATGGATGATCTGAAGGGAATTGCTGATGATGATTTAGAAGAGATGGATATTCTAAGCCAAATGGCCTTAGTTAATATCAGATCTCAGAAGTTCTACAAGAGAACTGGCAGGAAATTTCTTGGACTCTCTGGCAAAACCAAAGTTGGTTTTGACAAGAGTAAGTTGAGGTGTCACAAATGCCAAGGCTTGGACACTTTGCAAGAGAATGTAGATCAAATGGATCTAACTCTTCTGCACCCTTTGTGACTTTTCCTAGCACTAGTGTACAAAACAGAGGGCAACATCCTGCTGGTTCTGGTCATCAATCACACCCTGTATCTCCTGCATACTTTGTCCCCCATGGTCCAATGTCATATCCTTTTCCCTGGTATTACTTGCCTCAGCCAAATCCGGTTCAAGCTCCAATTGCACAACAACCACATGCATTACCTGAACCTCAACCTTCCCAATCTCATCAACAAACTCAACCTCAACAACATAGCTTTTTCACCCCAGGAGTTGTTGACTGGAGCAGTTTACCAGATGACTTGTCTGGTCATGAACAACTGTTCTTTGGTGCTGGTCAACATGGTGGTGATAGTCCTTTTGGAAATCTAGCTCTTATGGCTTTGGAGTCTGCTGATATTTCATCCTCTAATGCCTCTACACCACAGGTATCACAGGTATCCTCTGAGGCAAAAGCCAAACTATGTTCTAAAACATGCATAGCCGCATTTGCATCTATTAGAGAAGCAAATGTAGCTTTAATCAACAAGAACATTGAGCTAGAACAAACAATTTCCAAAAGCAAAGTTGAATTTGAGTATGTGATTAATGATAAGAATGATGAGATTTACAAACTTAAATGCCAAATCACTGATGATAAGGCTAGGGAAGAGATACTTCTAGAGAAGTATAGAGACCTTAAAGAAACACTTGCAACTACCTAGGTAGAGTGTGATCGATAGGTAAATTCTTGCAAGGGTTTTGAAATGCTTCTTAGTAAGCAATCTGCTCCCAATATGAAGTTTGGCATTGGTTATAATCACACTGTTCCTCCTACAGACTTTACTCCCAGAGTAGAGGTAGAATCTGATGGTGAAAGCAATAACCAATCCTTTTCATCATGTGATCTACTATCTGATACAGCACCATCAGAAGTAAAAGTCAGCATTAATTCCTCTCAGAAACTATCAGCTGATGTTGATGGTTCAAATGCTGACACTCACATGATCACAAAGTTGATCACTCCAGGTGATATTTCACAAAGTACTGAAAGTACTAAAAAGAATGTCATAACACCTGGAGAACAAGCCCAAACTACTACATGTACTAAAGGAAAGAAAACTGCAAGTAGAAAGGGTGGGAAAACTACTGAAGAAGATATCAAGAAAGCAGGTACTAAAGTAAAGAAAACTGCTAGTACTGATAGCAAACTGCTGAAGAACAAGTCTTCAGTAGTTTCATCTTCTTCAGCAGATGATCAACTTAAGATGAAGAAAAATCCATGTGAAATATGTGGCTTATTCAATCATCTTACTGATGATTGCTGGTATAAAAAGGGCTCCAAACTCAAACATAATGAAAACATTAAAGAGAAAATGGATAAAATGAAAATTGAGTTTGAAATCAAATTTGTACCAGCAACATCAAAACATGTAACCCCAAAATCCAAAAATAAATCCAAAAAGAAAGGGGTTAAACAGGCAACAACTGAGGTTGCTCAAAGAGAGATGGTACAACACAGGAACCCGTCCAACTCAAGCACTAATGTGTCTGATGAGCTGAAGGCTTTATCACAAAATCAGACACAACTTGTTATGATGGTTCAACATCTATTGGGGAGAGTCAACCAATTAGATGCTCCTGTGTTGAAACCACAGAGAAGAAAATCCATGCCAAAGGAATCTTCTTCTTCACCATCTCCATCCCCTCAGGCTGTTATTCATAGCAAGTCTATTAGTTTACCATCTGTTGATGTGAATAGACCCAAAACCAAAAGGTTTGGGTCTCAAAAACTAACTAATTGTTTATGATTGCAGGGTTCCTTAACATGCCAAAGTAGCATCTGGTATGTAGACAGTGGGGGGATCTATGCATATGACAGGGAACAACTTTCTTCTTCATGACTACTCTCAAGGAAAGAAGGGGTTTATTTCTTTTGGCAATGATGCTAAGGGTTACATCATTGGAAAAGGCTTTGTCTCCAATGGAGAAATAAAGTTTGATGATGTTAATCATGTGGAAAATCTCAAGTACAATCTCTTGAGTGTCAGTCAAATGTGTGATAAAGGCCATGTTGCTCTTTTCACCAGTTAGAACTGCAGGATTCTGTCATCCAAAGTTCAGAATTTGATTGATAAGGTGTTGGATGATCACACTCTCCTGAGGGCCAACAGGACAGGAAGAGTGTATGCCTTAGATCTTTCCAAAAAAAATAAATATCAGAGGCCATCCTTGCCTATTTTCCAAAGCCTCTCCTCAGGAATCTAAACTGTGGCACAGAAGGCTGGGTCATGTTAATTTCAAAAACATGAATCAGCTCATCCACAATAGTTTAGTGAGAGGCTTACCAATAAAGGAGTTCCACTGTGATGAAACCTGCACTGCTTGTTTAAAAGGAAAACAACACAAACTCTCATTCCCTCCTATTGAAGAGCCTAAGTCCACTGCCTGCTTGCACTTACTGCATATGGATCTATTTGGTCCTGTGAGAGTGATGAGCATGGCAAAGAAGAAATACTGTCTGTAATTGTGGATGATTACTCCAGATTTGTATGGACTTTCTTTCTACATTCAAGGATGAGGTTGCTCAGAAGATTATCAACTTTGTGTTGTATGTTGAGAAGCAGTATTCCCTTTCAGTCAAGTGTATAAGGAGTGACAATGGAACTGAATTCAGAAACCATATACTTGATGAATTTTATCTTTCAAGGGAATCAAAAGGCAGTTTAGCATCCCAAGGACTCCAGAACGAAATGGAGTAGTGGAGAGAAAGAACAGGACCCTAATTGAAGCTGCAAGGTGTATGTTGGCTGACTCTGGTTTGCCACTGACCTTTTGGGCTGAAGCTGTTAACACAGCTTGCTATGTGCAGAATAGAGCCTTAGTAAATCAGAGGTTGATGAAGACTCCATATGAAGTTCTACATCACTTGGCTCCTCTAATTTCATTTTTCAAAGCATTTAGGTGTCCCTGTTTTATTCTCAACACAAAGGATCAACTCCAAAAATTTGATCCTAAGGTGGATGTAGGGTATTTTGTTGGTTTTTCATCTACTTGCAAAGCGTACAGAGTCTTCAACTGCAGAACAAAGATAGTTGAAGAGACTTTGCATGTGAAGTTTAATGAATCTCTAATGGACAAGATTCCATAAAACCCTGTGGAGTTGTTTGATTTGGACATACTATAATATGTTCCTTATCAACCTCCAGTTGTTGCAGACCATGTGGATAAATCATCTTCTGCAGCATGTCTTCCACCTGGTGGTATTGATGATGATGATGATAATATCAATACTCACCTATTCAAGTTTAGTGACCAACTGCCTGAGTCTGCTAAACCTGATGTTCCTGTAGCTTCAGCAGTTCCATCCACAACAAATGCTGATGAGATTTCAGATTTCTCTACATCTTTTGAGTTACCATCAAATTCTTGGTTTCAAGAGTCTGCATCAACATCTGTTGCTGCTGAAGGTTCTACAAACACTTGCACAGATATCATTGTTTATCAAGAGCTGAAAATCACCCAATGTCTTAAATCATTGGTGATATCAATGCCGGTGTTTCAACAAGAAGTCAATTGTCTAACTTCTGCTTCTATGCTCTCTTCATCAGTCAGCTAGAGCCAAAGAACTATCATGTTGCTTTAAGAGACAATGGATGGGTTGAAGCCATGAAGCTTGAGCTATTTCAGTTCAAGAAACAGCAAGTGTGGGAACTGGTTCCTCTACCCCCAGGTAAGTGTGCAATAGGCACTAAATGGGTGTTTAGGAATAAAACTGATGAAAATGGGCTTATTGTTAAGAACAAGGCTAGACAGTTTGTACAGGGGTTCTCACAAGAAGAAGGTATTGATTATGATGAAACCTTTGCCCCTGTAGCCAGACTAGAGGCAATTAGATTGTTCTTAGCCTATGCTATATTCCACCATCTTAAAGTTTTTCAAATGGATGTCAAAAGTGCATTTTTATATGGTAAAATAAAAGAAGAAGTTTATGTGTGTCAACCACTAGGTTTTGAGGACAATAAACATCCTGAATGGGTGTATAAACTTGATAAGGCTCTTTATGGGCTGAAACAAGCTCCTAGAGCCTGGTATGAGACACTTTCCATTTTCTTCTCAAGAATAATTTCACTAGAGGCTCCATAGATAAAACTTGTTTATTAAGAAGGTGGATCAGCATAAGCTACTTGTTCAAATTTATGTTGATGATATTATTTTTGCATCCTCTGATCCCCAGTTGTGTGATGATTTTACCAAATTAATGAAAAAGAGGTTTGAAATGAGTGCAATGGGAGAATTACAGTTCTTTCTAGGCTTGCAAATCAAACAAAAGGCTGATGGAACCTTTATTCATCAGTCCAAATATACAAAAGATCTTTTGAATAAGTTTGATTTACAAAAATGTAAGCCCTGTTCTACTCCCATGTGCAACACCACACAACTGGATGCGGATCAGAAAGGTAAAGCTGTTGATAAAACACTTTACAGATGTATGATTGGGTCCTTGATGTACTTAACAGCTTCTAGACCAGATATTATGTTTGCTACTTGTGTCTGTGCTAGATTTCAGGCTGCTCCTAAAGAGTCTCATTTGATTGCAGTCAAGAGGATCTTTAGATATTTGCAAGGTACACAATCTCTAGGTTTATGGTATTCCACTAGACACTCTTGCAAATTAGTTGCTTTTTCAGATAGTGACTATGTAGGGTGCAAGTTAACTAGAAAGTCAACTTCTGGCGGTTGTCAATTCCTAGGCAACTGTTTGATTTCTTGGCAGAGTAAGAAACAAACATCTGTTGTTACATCCACTGCTGAAGCAGAGTACATTGCAGCTGCAAGTTGTACTTCTTAGGTACTCTGGCTTCAGAACCAACTTTTGGATTATGGCATTACAGAGACTAAGATTCCATTATTAATGGATAGTGCTTCAACTCTGTGCATTGTCAAAAATCCAGTCCAGCACTCTAGGACCAAACATATAGAGATCAGACATCATTTTATTAGGGATTGTTTTGAAAAAGGTCTGATTGATCCTAAGTTTGTGCCTAGTGCTGATGAGCTTGCAAATATTTTTACTAAGCCTTTGGATAGTTCAACTTTCCAAAACCTAGTGTTAAGGCTTGGTATGCTGCAGCTAGAATAAGTGATAACTACTGATGATCTCAGTATATAAGTACTGATGCTCATTAGTACCATATCACATATAGTACTGATTCTGTTAAAACAACTGATAAAGTTACAACTACTGATGTAGTTATAACTACTGATGTCAGTAAAAACAGATAAGTACTGATGTCCTATGAAACAACTGAAAACAGCTAAAAGACTGATGAGTAAGTGTTGAGGACAGTATGAAACAGCTGAAAGGCTATGAATTGACGAAAACTACTGATGAGAACTTTCTCCTCAGTTGTTTCTACAACTGTTGTTTCATCCTAAACAACTGATGACAAAACCATGTCTTCAGTAGTTTTACAACTACTGATGACTTACACCAAGTCATCAGCTGTTTACAACAACTGATGACAAAACCATGTCTTCAGTAGTTTCACAACTACTGATGACTAATACCAAGTTATCAGTTGTTTACAACACCTGAAGACCAAACCGAGTCTTCAGTTGTTTTCAAACATCTGAAGCCAAAACCATGGTTTTCAGTAGTTTTATAACTACTGATGCCTAAAACCAGACTTCAGTTGTTTCAATTTCTGAAAGGGTAATACCATGTCATCAATCGTTTACAACTACTGATGACTAACACCAAACCCTTCAGTCGTTTTCTAAACCTTACCCTATAAATACACCATACCTAATCCTTCAGCGCTTCATCCTCTCAAACCTAACGTTCAAATCTCCAAAACTTCTCTCTCATTAATGGTGACCATGCAGCTCAAACCACGCCATAACTGTGTTGCCTACCTCACAAAATCACCTTTCTGGACAAAGTTCGACAACGCCATTGATCTAATGGTCCAATCTCCCTACCAAACGGCCTTCCTTCTAAATCCCACCATTCATGTCGAATCCTTACACCAGTTTTGGACGAACGTCACCCTTCTAACTAGGGAGAACAACACCGAGTCTCTCCAATCGTTTGTCAACAATCATCAAGTGGTCATCACTCCGGAAGTCATTCGCCAAACCCTTAACCTGAATGATGCCACTTTCCCTGCTGGGTATCCAAAGGGCACAACTGATTTATCCTTTGCCCATCATGGATATCAGGGAAACCTCAGTGCCTCTACCATCCAGAAGAAGCATTTCCATGATGCAGAACGTCTTATCTTTCACATGGTTAATGTTTGCTTAGCTCTTAAGACATCCTCTTGGGATCAAATGTCTACCAGGTGGCAGCAGGTACTATTCCCTCCTTGAGCAACAAGACTTAAACTTTTCTGAAATTATTTTTCTTGAACTTAAGGATATGGCCTCAAAATCTCTTTCTAATCGATGGATATTATATCCTCGATTCATTATGGCCATCATAGAGAATCAGCTGCAAGCTGAGGGACTTGTTGGCCTTGGAGTCCCTGCAACGGTTGTATTGCCTGAAGTATACTCCAGGCACAACTCTGACCACACACTAAAACAGGTGCCAAACTGCGAAAACCCACGCAGTTGGAACCCACGGCCACCACCTCCAGAACCAGAGTCCCCACCAAACCTAAATCCAAAAAGCCAAAAACGGCTACTCAGGGAGATGAGTCCCCTGAGGATGCCCCTGTACCACAAACACAGGAAGCACATACTGGTATTAACCCCCCAGTTATGACACTGACTCAACCTCCCAAAGCCGCACAGGTATCCTCTCAACAGGATCCTGTTGCAACCAATATTAGGGAACCCACACTGCTGGAACCTATCTCACTTGAGAGGGTTACCATTGAAGCGCACCATTCACCCCGGGTGCAATCTGCTTCTACCCAATCACCACATGCAACCGCCCCCCAAAGTCCTACATTATTGTTGCACAAGTGCTGAGTCAGTTGCACTTCTCAACCCCTCCCCAGATACCAATTACAACTGGGCATACCTCTACCATTAAAGGGGAGGATCAAAGTGCATCTGATAACCCACAGCATAGGGGTTACAATGTTCCATTCCTAGTGTAGAACCCCCCTGAGCAAATAGCTGCTATCTTTCAAAATTCCCTACCTCTCATCACACCAATAATCACTGATATAGTGATCGAAACCATTGACGAGAGGCTTTCCTCAGTAATACAACCCTTGATAGAAGAAGTTGTGGGCAAACAACTTTCTGACAATCAAACCCTTGCAACCAATGCAACCAAAAAGGGGGAGATTCAGTCAGTGAAAGCAAAAAAAAGAGGAGTGCAGAGAGGAAGAGAAAGAGAAAGAAACAGAAGTGGAAAAAGAGAAGGAGTTGGCTGTGGAGATTGAAAAAGAGAAGGGGAAGGAAGCTGACATGGAGAAATCAAAGAAAAGAAAGAATGAGAAGGAGACTGACTTGGAGCTGATGGTAAAAGAGGCTGATGCTGAACACAACAGATCAATGGATAAAATCATTGATCAGTTGTTTAGGCAAGGCCATGACACTGACAAACTTAACTCTGAGATTAGAAGATTAGAGATTGAAGAAATCCAAAACAGATGGGCAAGTTATGATGTGTTAGAAAGAGAAAGGCTGGAGATCATGATCAGATTTATAGCAAAATACCTTGGAAGATCAATGATCGAAATCAAGGCTTGGTCCAGGGACAGCATCTTGGCAATAACCACCAAGATCTTTTCGTCTGAAGTATACACTAAAGGATTAGTTATTGAAGCTTTGAATGAAGCTGGTGCTGGGAGCAGGACTGAACTAGCCAAGCAATCTAAAGCCACACTCACTTCCAAAATGCTAGAACAGCCTATCAACATTCCCACACCTAAACCACCAAAACAACAACCCACCAAACAACTCCCTTACCCTCAAAACCAATAGCTGATGATGTACCCCAAAAGAAGAAGAGAAGGGTATTGAGGCTAGAAGATGATGAAGAAGATGATGATGAAGATAGAATGCCACTCTCAGCTGTTATACAATTGCCGAAGGCCACAAGTCACTCCCCAACAATTACTCCTGAAACTCAAAGACAAATTGTGAAAGTGAAGCTAGAAGAAGAAGAACTTCACAAACAACACGATGAGGAATTGTTGAGGAGGGTTGACAAAGCATATGCAACCACATCTTCTATCATCAACATGAAGAAGCATGCTCTCAGATTATACACTCTTAATCATACATTTCAATATCAAAAGGACAGAGTAAGGATTTGGCCTGATCCTAGGGTGTCTCACATGATTCACAAGAAAAACATTCCACAGAGATACATTGGCCAGGTGAAAAAGATTGTAGATGAAGTGATCTCCCTGGTCTTTGTAGTATCACCCTGGGAAATCCTAGAAGACTTCAAGAAAGCTTATAAAGCTAACCAAACCCCACAGAAGATGCTTGAAAATAAAATGGTGAAAAAGGGGTTAGTTTATAAGAGGCTTGAAGAAGTCAGAAAGAATGAGCTCCAGTTGTTTCTAGAGGGTAATCACCCTGATGAATTTGCTTATAGAATAATAACAACTATGGAGCTAAAGAATAGGAAACAGATCAAATACCTATCTGAGTACTATGGGCCTGAATCATTATTTGAAGGAGGTGCTGAAGAGCTGACCATGGAGGAACAAATTACCTTCCTTGAGGCCTACACAAGAGAGTCATACAGACTCATAGTGGGGAAGTAGATCTCATGGATGGGGTAACAACTCTGTGTCCAGTTCCCCAAGACAGAGTTCCCATTCATACTTTGCCAAACAGATCATTGGGACTTCTTCCCAGGCCTGTGCTTAAAAGGGTCACTTCTGAGCTGATCTAGAAGACAAAAAGACCAATCCTTCTGCCATAATAAGTGGGACATCTTCAATAAGTTTAGAGGTTTTGGCTGCATTGGTTCAGGGAGAGTTTGTTGGACCAAAAGAACCAATGAGCCTGATCAGAAAAACCTCTAAGTCCCACAGACATCACAACAACTGCTGAAGACTTGATCAGCTGTTTGACAAAGTCTGAAGATTTCAACAGCTGAAGAACTAAAGTACTAAAGACTTCAAAAGCTGAAGACCAAAGTCTGAAGATCAATAGCTGAAGACTAAAATACTAAAGACTTCAACAGCTGAAGACTAAAGTACCGAAGACTTCAACAGCTGAAGACCAAAGTCTGAAGATCAACAGCTGAAGAACAAAGTACTGAAGATCACAGCTGAAGTACAAAGACTAAGACATTAGCTGATGACAACAGCTGAAGTTCAAGTACAAGTACTGAAGCCTTCAGAGTTTGTTACAACAGCTGAAGAAACATTCTTCAGTTGTTGTGATGGTTTCCTTTCAGTAGTTTTCTTTTTGTTTCAGTATTTGTAAAACGACTAAAGAGCATGTTCTTCAGTCGTTGTAGTTTCAGTAGTTTTCTTTTTAGTAGTTGTAGTGATAGTTAACACTTAGCATTTTTGTAAGAAGATGTCAGCTATTTGACATCTTCAGTAGTTGTGTTAACTATCAGTAGTTTGAATAAATTCTATTAGATGTCACTATCAAGTGACATCAGTAGACGTCACATCTCCTATATAAGAGGTGTTGACCTAATTGTATTTGTGACATTCTGTTACCACGAAAGCGAATATTGAATGAAATATATTTGCAGAAGTCTTTCTGTCTATAACCGTTTGTTCTTACCTTGAATATCTTTTGTGTTCTTGTGAATTAGCTAATTCATTGTTTGATTTCCGCTGCTATACTCTCTAATCAATCAAACGTAGACCGCTGATCCTAACACACATGGATCTTTTTGGTCCACATGTATAATGAGCATTGGAAGGAAATCATACCGCCTTGTGACAGTTGATGATTTTACAAGATTCACATGGGTATTCTTTTTAAGAACTAAAGATGAAACTACTGAAACATTAAAATCTTTTATTCTTAAAATAGAAAATCAAATTGATCACAAGGTTACAATCATTAGAAGTGATCAAGGGACTGAGTTTAAGAACTTCGTTCTTGACTCATTCTGTAACTCAAAAGGAATTGCCAGACAATACAGTGCTCCCCGAACTCCACAACAAAACGGTGTTGCTGAGAGGAGGAATAAGACACTTATTGAGGCTGCTCAAACTATGTTAGCTGATTCAAAGCTACCTCTAACATTCTACGCAGAGGCAGTCAGCACTGCATGCTATGTGCAGAACATAGTTCTTGTGGTTAAGCCACATGGAAAGACCCCTTATGAGCTATGGAACAAAAGGCCACCGTTCATTGGCTTTCTAAGGTCCTTTGGCAGCAGGTGTACCATACTTAACACAAAGGACAATTTAGCAAAATTTGCTGAAAAGTCGGATGATGCTATCTTTGTTGGACATTCTTCTAGCTCCAAAGCTTACAGAGTATATAACATTAAGAATCAACAATTTGAGGAGTCATCCAATATAGTTGTTAATGAGCACACTCCTTGTGTTAGGGGGAATGACCCTGATCATATTTTTGATTTAGAATTGTTTCCAAACTATTCTAAACCATCTTGTGAGAATGTTTCAGTTGGAACAGGTGCTCAAAATGATACTGATGCTACTGCTAATGATCAACTGTTTGAGCTTCCTAGATCTAGTCCAAATTCTCCAAGTGCTACAATACATCAAGCTTCCACTATTCACAGATCTGATAGTTTAACTATAACAAGGAACAGTGAAGCTTTAACAAGTGAATCACTTACTTAGCCTCAAAACTCATCAGGTGATCCACCATAACACCAGGCAGAAGGAAGTAGTATTTTGAAGGAACAGGAAACTATAAATACTACTTCACAGCCAACCATTGATGATGTTTCTCATTCATTCAATCAGTCCTCATTGAATGACTTTGAAACAGCAGCGAGACAGAGTGTTCCAGTTCCTGAGCAGAATATGTCCAATCTAGACTTATCTCTGCAATTGGAAGTGATCCCTCGTCTTAGGATTCACAACACTCATCCAACTGAGAACATCACAGGGGATGTCACTGAAGGTGTGAGAACAAGAGGACATACTCATCAAGGGACGTCTGCTTGTACTCATGCTTTCTATCTCCGATAGAACCTAAGAAGGTAGAGATGCCTTGAAAGACAATAGTTGGATTGAATCGATGCAAGAGGAGCTGCTTCAATTCAAGAGACAGAAGGTATGGAACCTATGTCCGCTACCATCTGGTCAAGTACCTATAGGCACCAAATGGGTTTTCAAAACAAGAGAGATGATAAAGGCTTGATCATCAAGAATAAAGCAAGACTTGTAGTTAAAGGATACACTCAAGAGGAAGGAATCGATTATACTGATGTCTTTGCACCAGTTGCAAGACTTAAGGCAATTAGGATCTTCCTTGCTTATGCTGCATCCAAGGACTTCACTATCTATCCACTTGATGTTAAGTGTGCATTTCTATATGGGGATATAGATAGGGAAGCCTATGTATGCCAACCTCCTGGATTTGAAGACCCACAGCACCCCAACTATGTGTGCAAGTTGGATAAAGCTCTGTATGGGTTGCACCAAGCACCTAGGCTATGGTATGAGACTTTGTCTTAGTTACTTCTGAAGAATGGCTACACTAAGGGTACATTGATAAGACTCTCTTCATCAAAAAGTCTGAAAAGGACATCTTGCTCGTTCAAGTCTATGTTGATGACATCATATTTGGTTCCTCAAATGACCAAATGTGTAAGGACTTTGAGAGCATTATGAAGAAAAAGTTTGAGATGAGTTCCATGGGAAAAATGGACTTTTTCCTTGAATTCAGGTAAAGCAGATGAAGGAAGGGTTTTTCATTAATCAATCTAAGTATGTCTCTGACATCTTAGAAAGATTCGAAATGAAAGATTGCAAGCCTACCATGACACCCATACCCAGAAACCATAATCTTTATCCTGACCTTGAGGGGGAGGACACTGATCAACATCAGTATAGGGCAATTATTGGTTCTCTGATGTATCTCACAGCTAGTAAACATGATATCATGTTTGCTACTTGTATCTGTGCAAGATATTAGGCTGCTCCAAAGGTGTCTCACCTAGCTGCTGTTAAGAGAATCCTTAGATACCTCAAAGGAGAACCTAAACTAGGTCTCTGGTATCCCAGAAACAAAGATTTCAATCTCTATGGATACTCTGACAATGACTATGGAGGCTGCAATGTTGACAAGAAATCAACATCAAGAGGATGTCAATTTCTTGGTGGAAGGATCATCTCATGGCAATGCTAGAAACAATCCCGTGTCTCTACATCAATTGTTGAAGTTGAATACATTGCTGCTGCTAGATGTTGTGCTCAACTGCTATGGATTCAAAATCAGATGTTAGAATATGGATTCAACTTTATGAGTACTCCTATCCATATTGACAACAACAGTGCTATCTCAATTATTGAAAATCCAGTAAGCACTCCAAGACAAAGCATATTGACATCAGGTATCATTTCATTAGAGATATTCATGAGAAAAATCTAATTAAGCTAATCAAAGTTGATTCAAATGAACAATATGTTGATCTGTTCACCAAAGCATTTGATGAACAAGATTTAAGTATCTAATAACACTTATTGGGATGATAAACATTGATTAATTTAATCTCTTTTGAAAACCTTTTAATATGTAAGTCTTGCATCAATACAATTTAAGCCCTGTTATCAGAAGTTCTCTCCAAAATTTTCTAAGTGTAAAGTCCTTTCGAAGAGAAATTAACCCTCGGAAGACATTCTCATATCTTCCAAAGCAAGATTTCTCAAAGGATAACTTTCTTCTCGGAAGAATTTTTGGCCTCGGAAGAAGCGGTTGATTGCATATCAGATCTACTTCCGACACTTACAGATTCTCTATTCGGAAGCAACTCTAACCTTCGGAAGCAAAGTTTTGGCTTCGGAAATAGGAATTGCCTTAGGAAGACAAATTACCTTCGGAAATGTTTTCCACTCGGAAGAGAGACTCTACTGTGTAACGTAAATCTCTTGGGCCCCACACTGTAAAAAGCAAAGATTTTGTTAATGATGTCGGATTATTTAATGGACTTTAACCTTACCGCCACTGTCAATTCATCCACTATACCATCACATCACCTTATCCTAAACTCCATTACCGCCTTACCATCCTCTTTTAAATAATCTCGACTGTTCAATTTCATCTTCTTACTTGCAATTTTACTGCCCTAGAAATTTCTGCTCTCCAACTTTACCCAAGCTCAAATTCATCTACATTCACCTTTCCCAAATGGCACTCAAACCTCAACACAACCAAGTCGCACTTCTTGATTCTTCAAGAGATGCTGACTTCTCTGAAATTATCTCCTTTCTCACCCAATCAACCTACTACACTGCCCTTACCGTTAACCCCACTGTTTACTCTAACCAAATGGCAGAATTTTGGTGAAATGGTCAGGTCGAAAACCTAAATAGGATTCGTGTACTGCGGTCCAGCATTTGTGGACAGGAGTTGATCGTCACTGAACAACTCATTAGGGAGCACCTTGAGCTTCATGATGAAGGAGCTCCTACTAAATTCCCAAAGGAAGATTTGGATAGCACTTATATCCTAATGGGATATGGTGGAGACATCAACAGGTCGACTGTTTACAAGTTCAACTTCTCTTACAATTGGAAGTTCCTCCAGCATGTTGTTCTTCATTGCTTGTCCAACAAATCCGAAGGATGGGATCAAATCCCTTATGAACTAGGATGCTTAGTTCATGGATTGGTGAGAGGCCCGCGCTTCAATTACTCACGATTTGTGTTCTCAAATCTAATAAGGAATCTGCAAAGGGGGACATTCTTCATGTATCCTAGATTCCTTCAACACATAATCAATTGTGAGTTGGACCAGAGCATGCTTGTCTGTGCAGCTGCTCAGACTGTTCCCCGCATGCGGCCTACCATCTTCAAGACATTGAAGAAGATATCCACCAACTTCACTAGAAGGTACACCACTCTGCTTCCAGGTATGATTGAGCGTATAGCTCCTGGTGACATCCATGTTCACCCCACAGGTGATGAACCCACACCAGCAACCACCACCACAATGCCAACACTACCTTCTCCACCCATCACCATCACTTATCAAAGATGCCCCAAACGAACCCTTGTTCAATCTACTCTGATTGAACAAGCTCCTCCTGTTCAATCCAAAAGGACTAGAGTTGAAACATGGGCTCCCACTTAGTTAGAGGTCTCTCCATCCTTCTCTTTCGACCTCAATTTGGGTTTTGAATCTCCTCAGTCTCAAACCCAGGATGCCGATACCCAAACCACAGCCCTCAGAATAAGTATCTACACTCTTCTTGTTGGGTTTTGTCACATGTAAAACATCTTAGTTTAACCATTTAAACTATGAAAATGCAGCGGAAAAAATGAGTTTAATACATGGTTTATAATCTGAAATATTTGCCATATTAAACTACAAACAAAACCCAAGAATAAGGATCAAATGTATGTGAAATAATATGCTATCAACCAACACAAAACCAACCATAGGGTGTTAATAGAAGACAACCTTTCTTGTGCAAATGTTGTGGATGAAAAGAGATTGATGATGATGTTCTTGAGTGTGTCTAGCATTCAAAAGTGGGGGCCTCAAGAAGTGATACCCACAAGCTCTTCAAACACCTTGCTTGTTAAGATGCAACACCAAAGATAGCCCTTCTTTAGCTTCTCCAAAAACCGAAATAGGCAGCCCCTTTCAAGCTTCTAAAAACCGAAAATCAGTCCACTTTTTCAGCTTCTAAAACCCGAAAATGCAGCCTTGTTTTGAAGGTTCTTTTGCTTGTGATGTTAGAGAGAAAAGTGTGTAATAATATGGAGTGTTAGAGAGGAGAAAGAACACTCAAAAACCAAGACAAAAGCTGGTCACAATGGACCCATTTGGGCGGCCGATTTTGAGCTTCCAAAATGGGTTTTCCCCCCATTTTGGTTTTTGATAAAATTACTCTCTTAACCCTTAACTTTATAAAATTAAAACCACTTTTAATTTATAACAATAACACACTTTTATTTGTTATTATTTAACCAAGTTAAATAATAAAACAAATAATATCTCATGAACGAACTATCCATATAGTATTGTTGTATTACAAAGAAAAATTTTAGAAAACCCATTTTCTAAATTGGTGTCAATGTTTATATGTATGATCTCATCAACGAATAAACATTTATTGGTGTTTGGGTTAGCTTGTTATTGGATATGACCCGACTTGGATCATAATGTACTAACCACATCAATCTTGTATGTGTTTTGGGCATACAAGATTCAACAATCTCCCACTTGCACAAGATTCATAAAAGATTGATGCAAGCAGTAAATACCGCCTAACAACGGTTCACTACCCTTATACGTATGACTAAGTGCCATTCAATAACATCACCTCCTTCAAGTACCATACTTGAAATGTTTTAGGGGAACCAATCATCTATCCTTTTGTCACAGATGTCATGTTAAATCCTAGAGACACAGAGTGATCATTCTCCATTGATTTAACTTTATAAGGCCTTAGACATCTTACTCTCAACGAATAAGAGGCACAAATCCCATCTTGACAACATACGTCTCTCACAATTACCTTATATCATACCTGAACTCAGACTTACGTACTGCCATGTTTCAGAACAGCAAAGAGCTGAGTCAAAGTATAATATTCGGTAAATATCAAGACCCAATATGTGTCTCAGGTCAGAGGATACCGAATGATGTTCGCCATTAATCAAAATTACTTATGATCATCAGAAAGACTCCATGTAGTAATATTTGAGATGTAGGTCAGTCCAATATTTGCATCCCCAAATATCTATGAACTTTGGTAGCAACCTTTTGCTCTACATTCATCTATATGAATGTCTACTAATCCAAGTTCATAATAGCATTACCTTTATGCTCGTTCCCATAAGCATGAACAACTATGGACATTCTGAGTAAATACTTTACTCATGGATTTTAAACATGCAAAATAGGAATATTAGTTGAATCATTATAACCGAATAATTCATTCAAGTAATAAAGGGTTTCAATATCTCAATACAAAATTAAGATCAATCCAGTCACTAGAATATTGAAGTCCCATGGCACAAGCATGACTTTCATGCTTCGCCTTTTCAAGAAGCTTCGCGAGTGGATCCGCAATGTTTTGATCCGTGTGAACTTTGCGAACACATATCTTTCCCTTTTCAACTTCATCCCTTATGTAGTTGAATCTTCGTTCAATGTGCCTAGTCTTCTGATGTGCATGGGGTTCCTTGATTTGAGCAATCGCACCCTCGTTATCACAAAGAATTTCTAGGGTTCCTAAATGGAAGGAACCACCCCTAGATCGACAATGAACTTCTTTAACCATGCAGCTTCCTGAGCTGCTAATGAAGTAGCAATGTATTCTGACTCTATAGTTGATAATGCCACCACATCTTGCTTAGAGCTCTTCCAAGAGATTGCTCCTCCATTCAAGATGAAAATGTATCCCGATTGTGATCGTGAGTCATCCTGATCAGTTTGGAAACTCGCATCCGTGTAACCTTTTACTACGAGCTCTTCTTCACCAGATCCATAGATTAGGAACATATCTTTAGTCCTCCTTAGGTACTTAAGTATGTTCTTAACAACCATCCAATGAATGCTTCTAGGATTTTGTTGGTATCGGCTTGCCATGCTTAAGGTGCATGACACGTTAGGTCTAGTGCATATCATTGCATACATGATGGATCCTATGGCAGACACATACGGGATTCCCTTCATTTTGTCTTGCTCATCCTTTGAGCTTGGACATTGAGTCTTACTCAATATCGTTCCTCTTTGAATAGGTACAATACCCTTTTTGGAGTTTTCCATCTTGAACCTTTTCAAGATCTTATCAATGTATGCACTTTGATTCGAACCTATCAACCGCCTTGATCTATCCCTATATATATTTATTCCTAAAATATAGGCGGCTTCACCAAGATCCTTAATGGAGAAACAGCTTCCAAGCCAGGCTTTTACACCTTCCATGGTTGGAATGTCATTTCCAAATAGTAGAATGTCATCCACATACAATACTAAGAAAATGGTGATGCTCCCACTAGCCTTCTTATATACACATGCTTCATCAGTGTTTTTGATGAACCCAAATTTGGTTATCTCTTCATCAAAATGGTGATTCCAACTTCTTGATGCATGCTTCAATCCATAGATTGATTTCCTTAACTTGCATACTTTGTTAGGATGTTTTGAGTTGACAAATCCTTCAGGCTGAACCATAAGGACATCTTCCTTAAGATATCCATTTAGAAAAGCGGTTTTGACATCCATTTGCCAGATTTCATAATCATAATGAGCAGCTATGGCAAATAATATCCTAATAGACTTTAGCATTGCAACTAGTGAGAAAGTCTCATCATAATCAACCCCTTGAGTTTGAGTTAAACCTTTTGCTACAAATCTAGCTTTATAAGTATCCAAGTTTCCATGCATATCGGTTTTCTTCTTGAAAACCCACTTACATCCAATTATCTTGGAGTTTAGAGGTGGTTCAACCAAGTCCCATACTTGTTTGTCATACATGGATTGCATCTCAATGTTCATGGCTTCAAGCCATTTGTCACAATCCAAATTGGACACTGCATCATGATAGGTGGTTGGTTCATCGGAATCTACCACATAGCATCCATCTACGAAGAATCCCTATCTTTCAGGTGGATTACTAGTTCTACCAGATCTACGAACGTTTTGTGTATATTGATCAACTACTTGATCATTCTCAACATCCTCATGATGAGTGCTAGTGTCAACCAAATGTGTATCGGTTTGTGGTTCTTGATCCTCCTCAAGATCCACAGTTCTACTGCTAGCTCCTTCCGTAAGGAACTTAGCTTCTAAGAACTCACCTTCTTGGCAACAACTCCTTTTGTTCCAATGGATCATAGAAATAATATCCCATAGAATCTATGGGATATCCAATGAATATACACTTAGTGGAACGAATTTCAAGCTTGTTTGAGGTGGGAGTCTTAGCATAAGCCTCATAACCCCCCATACCTTTAAATATGACAATGATGGAACTCTTTCATGCCATATTTCAAAAGGTGTCGTTTCCACTTTCTTGGTTGGGGCCATATTCAAAATATGGGACGCAGAGAGCAAAGTGAAACCCCAAAATGATAGAGGCAGTGAGCTTCTAGCCATCATTGGTCGAACCATATCTAATAGAGTTCGATTTCTCCTCTCGGACACACCATTATGTTCTGGTGTTCCAGGTGGAGATAGTTGTGAGACAATACCACAACTTTTAAGATGGTCTCTAAAGGCATCACTTAGGTATTCACCTCCTCTATCGGTGTAGAAAATTTTTATCTTCTTATTGAGTTGATTTTCTTCTTCATTTTGGAAGATTTTAAACATTTTAAAAGCTTCATCTTTGTGTCTTAACAAGTACACATAACCATATCGACTATAGTCGTCGGTAAAGGTAATGAAGTATCTTTCATGGTACCTTGACATTGGCTTAAAGGGATCACATACATCCAAATGTATGATGCCTAATAAATCTTTTGCCCGTTCGAACTTGCCGCTAAAAGGCGCCTTAGTCATTTTACCTTGTAAACAAGACTCACATACATCGAATGAATCATATTCATTTGCTTTTAAAAGACCGTTCTTTTGAAGTGTTTGTATGCGCTTCTTGTTTATATGACCAAGACGGCAATGCCAAAGATAGGTATCACTCAAATCCAATTTGAGTTTCTTAGTGGTGGTCTGGTACAATGAGCTATCATATAATGTGTTTTCACGAACCAATTCATAAATACCATTAACGGGAATAGCTTAAAATAAAACATGCCATTAAAGAAACATGATTTTCATTCTCAATAAATGACAAAACATAACCATATTGTCTTAATTGGGCAACAAAAATAATGTTCCTAGTCAAACTAGGAGCGTAGAAAATATTGTTCAAAATTACTTCAAAACCATTTGGAAGCTTCAAGATGTAGTCCCCCGACCCTCAACTTGAACCTTTTCCCCATTGCCCATGAAGAGGCTCAAATCCCCTTTCTTGAAGTCCTTACTTCTTTTGTACCCCTGCAATAAGTTGCAAATATGAGTTCCACATCCAGTATCCAATACCCATGTGTTAGAGGATATTAAATTTAGACCAATATGGATCATGAAACATGTACTTAAGGTTTGCCCGACATCCCTCTTTGCTTTCAACTCTTTGAGATGGACTGGGCATTTCTTGCCCAATGTCCATCTCCCCACACATAAAGCATGGGTCATTTGAAGCAACCTTTTGCTTTTTCTCCGCTGATTTTGGTGGTGGCGCTCTAACCATTCCCTTTCCCTTTCCCCTAATGTGCCCTTTACCCTTGGCAACATTTGCCTTGGGTGCGGGGTGAGGCCTCTTCTTGTTCCCACCTTCATTGATGGTGAGAACGGGTAAAACCCTTTTACCCATGGCCGCCTCGGTAGGTTTGAGCATAGAGTGAAGCTCACTTATGTTCTTGTCCCACCCGATCATGTTATAATTCATGACAAAATTTTCAAACCTTTTTGACAAAGAGTTGAGGATCAACTCCGTAGCCAACTCTTTCGAGACGGGACAATCAGTCGTTCGAGGCAGTCAATGTGGCTTTTCATCTTAAGTACATATGATGGAACATATTGGGTGTTGTCCATACGACACGCATGGAGTGCTCGAACCGTTTCGAAGCGCTCAACCCGTGCTTGTTGTTGGACGTTTCCTTCAACTGGGTTATCATGTCGTATGCTCCATCATGCTCATACTCCTTTTGGAGATCTGGAGTCATACTTGCTAACATGAGGCAAGACACTTGGACTGAGTCCTCAGTGTATTTCACCCAATTATTATAGGCTCCTGTTGGACCAAAAGAACCAATGAGCCAAGATCAGAAAACCTCTAAGTCCCACATGGTATCACAACAACTGCTGAAAGCCTCATCAGTAGTTTGACAAATGCTGAAGACTTCAACAGCTGAAGATCAAGTGCTGAAGACCTCAACAGCTGAAGAACCAAAGTGCTGAAGTACAACAGCTGAAGAACACAAGTGCTGAAGCTGAAAGACCAAAGTGCTGAAGTACAACAGCTGAAGAACACAAGTGCTGAAGCTGAAAGACCAAAGTGCTGAAGTACAACAGCTGAAGAACACAAGTGCTGAAGCTGAAAGACCAAAGTACTGAAGTACAACAGCTGAAGAGTTTACAAGTGCTGAAGATCAACAACTGATGTACAAGTCTGAAGACAAAGACTGAAGACATCAGCTGATGATATCTACTGAAGTCATCAGCTGATGAAACTCCTGAAGGTCAAAAGATCAAGTACTGAAGCCTCAGTAGTTTGTCACAACTGCTGAAGAGTACTTCTTCAGTAGTTGTGATATCAGTAGTTTTATATTTTTATGTTTCAGTAGTTTTGTAAAACGACTGAAGAGCTTGTTCTTCAGTCGTTGTAGTTTCAGTAGTTTTATATTTTGTACTTAACATGCTGATATGTTCTCAGTAGTTGTGAACATTTCAGTAGTTTGTTAAGAATTAGTTATTTTTGTATTAGATCTGCCAGTTGTCACTTTCCGTGATAACAGCAGTGATTGTTGCACTCTATATAAGGAGTGACAACATATTGTAATTTGGATGAATGGAATGAATGAATGATTTGATTAGAGATATTCTACTCTATAAACATTCCTTCAAATTAGAAATATATATTCTCTCCCTATAACCGTATGCACTCTTAATGCTTACAAGTATCGATTGCTTGCTACAATTTGTCTAATTCTAGTCTGTATTCCGCTGCTTTGTATTCTAATACATCAAACTTGTGATCACTGATCCTGTCAAATGGTATCAGAGCAGGTTAATCATTGATCGATCTAACAATTGATCATTGAAACTGCTATTCAAGATCTAAGTTTGATTGAATTAGCCTTTGTTTTTGCAAGAAACGGTTATAGAGATTGAATTTTCTGTATTTCTTGGTTCTCATTGAGTTTGTTGTGGTCTGTCTAAAACTTTTTAAAACTTGAACTAAATTTCTTTTGAACTGAAAATGACCACTCCTTCCAATCATCCTCACAATACTGGTTCCTCAACCAAGCCACCTATGCTGGTTAGGAATGAGTATAACATATGGCAAAGACGTATGCTCCATCACCTGTCTGTAAACAGCGCAGGGTGTTGGACATCAGTGGTACATGGTCCACACAAGCCTATGGTGAATAACCCGGAAACCAATCAAATGGTTCCGAAGAGGAGGGAGCAATACTCAGATGAGGATAAGAAGTTGCTTGAAATTGATGCAAAAGCCCATGGAATTCTGGCCATGGCATTGCCCAATGAAATCTATTCTGGGCTAATGCATCATGAAACTGCCCATGACCTCTGGATTGCCTTGAAAGAACAATTTGGAGGAACAGATGAGGTCTTGGCAAATAATAGAGAAATTCTTGCCCAACAATATGAGACATTCTCTCATAGAAAGGGTGAGACACTGACTCAACAATATGAGCGGTTCTCTTGTTTGATCTCTGAACTAAAAATGGTCAAACTTGAATACACCAATATTCAGATGAATAACAGATTTCTCAGATCACTGCCTGAGAGATGGGACACATATACTATTGTCCTACGCTCCAGTGCAAGTTTGGACAAACTATCTCTCACCCAACTCCATGGGAAACTGCTCACTTTTGAGAGAGAGATAGAACAGAAGAGAAAGCTGTCTTCATCTGGAAAGCTTACTGAAGACTTTATACAAGGCAACACTGCCTTGGTGGGTCATGAGTCAGAATATGCTTCATCTGAATGCCAGTATGATGAGCATATTAATTTCTCTTCAAGCACTTCTGATTCTGCATTGTGAGTGTTGATGGTCAGTTTACTGGGTGTAATAATGACAATCTATGTTTCATTATGGATGATCTCAAGGGGATTGCTGATGATGACTTAGAAGAGATGGATATTTTGAGCCAAATGGCCTTGATAAATATCAGATCTCAAAAGTTCTATAAAAGAACTGGAAGAAAATTCCCAGGACTCTCTGGCAAAACCAAAGTTGGGTTTGACAAGAGCAAGTTGAGGTGTCACAAATGCCAAAGGCTTGGACACTTTGCAAGAGAGTGTAGATCAACTGGATCTAACTCTACTGCACCCTTTGTGACTTTTCCTGGCAATAGTCAACAACACAGAGGGCAACATCCTGTCACCTCTAGTCATCATCCTCAACAACAATCTCCGGCATATTTTGTTCCTCAGGGTCAAATGCCATATCCGTACCCTTGTTATTACATGCCACAGTCAATCAAGTTCAAGTTCCTATGACACCACAGCTTCATGCACTACCAGAACCTCAGCCTTCCCTATCTCATCAACAACCTCAATCTCAACAACATAGCTTCTTCACCCCAGGAGTTGTTGACTGGAGCAGTTTACCAGATGACTTGTCTGGTCATGATCAACTGTTCTCAGGTGCTGGTCAACATAGTGGTGACAGTCCCTTTGGGAATCTAGCTCTTATGGCTTTGGAGTCTGCTGATACTTCATTTTCCAATGCCTCTAACCTCAGGTATCACAGGTATCCTCTGAGGCAAAAGCCAAATTATGTTCTGAACCATGCATAGCAGCATTTGCTTCCATTAGAGAAGCAAATGTAGCTCTAATAATAAGAACATTGAGCTAGAACAAATAATTTCCAAAAACAAAGCTGAGTTTAAGTTTGTGCTCAAAGATAAAATGATGAGATTTATAAACTGAATTGCCAAATAATTGATGATAAGGCTAGAGAAGAAGTACTTCTAGAGAAGTACAAAGATCTCAAAGAAACCCTTGCAGTTACCCAGGTCGAGTGTGATAGATGGGTACAATCATGCAAAGGTTTTGAAATGCTTCTTAGTAAGCAATCTGCTTCAAATGTGAATTTTGGAATTGGTTACAATCACACTGCTCCACCTACAGATTTTACCCCAAGAGTAGAGGTAGAATCTGATGGTGAGAGTGATAACCAATCCATCACATCATGTGATCTACCTTCTGATACAGCACAATCAGAAGTAGCAGTCAGCATCAAGCCTCTTTGAACCTATCAGCTGATGTTGATGGTTCAAATGCTGACATTCACATGATCAATGAGTTGATCAACTCAGGAGTTAATCCTGAAGGTCCTGAAAGGACTAGAGAGCAGGATTTAACACCTGAAGTTCAAACTTCAACTGCTGTCAGTACTGAAGAGAAGAAAACTGGCAGTAGAAAGAGTTTGAAGACTACTAAAGAGGTAGTCAAGAAAGCACCAATGCTTCCAAAGCATTGAAGAACAAGTCTTCTGTTGCTTCACCATCTTTAGTTGATGATCAACCTAAGATGAAGAAGAAACCATGTGAAGTATGTGGTTTGTTCAATCATCTTACAGATGATTGTTGGTACAAAAAAGGTTCCAAACTCAACAAAAAGAAGAAATTAATGAGAAAATGGTAAAAATGAAAACTGAGTTTGAGACCACATTTGTATCAGCAACATCAAATCCTATAACCCTTAAGTCCTTAAAGAAATCCAAAAAGGAAGGGTTTAAACAGGTGACAGCTAAGGGTGCTCAAAAGAAGAAGGTGCAACATAGGAACTTATCTAACTCCACTAGCAATGTGTCTGATGAGCTGAAAGCTTTATCACAAAATCAGACACAGCTGGTGATGATGGTACAACATCTGTTGGGTAGAGTTAACCAACTAGATGCTCCTATGTTGAAACCACAGAAAAGGAGGTCCAAGCCAAAGGACTCCTCTTCTACACCATCTCTTCCTCTCAGGCTGTTGTTTCAAATAAACCTGTTAGTTTACCATCTATTGATGAGACCAGGCCCAAAACCAAAAAGGTTTGGGTCTCTAAAACTAACTAATTGTTTATTATTGCAGGGTTCTTCAACATGCCAAAGTAGCATCTGGTATGTAGACAGTGGGGATCTATGCACATGACTGGGAACAGCTCTCTTCTTCATGACTACTCTCAAGGAAAGAAGGGATTTGTCTCTTTTGGCAATGATGCTAGGGGTTACATCATCGGTAAGGGGTTTGTCTCCAATGGAGAAATCAAATTTGATGATGTTAATCATGTGGAAAATCTCAAGTACAACCTCTTGAGTGTCAGTCAAATGTGTGATAAAGGCCATGTTGCCCTTTTCACCAGTCAAAACTGTAGGATTCTGTCATCCAAGTTTTGCACTTGATTGACAAGGTGTTGGATGATCACACTCTCCTGAAAGCCAACAGGACAGGAAGAGTGTATGCCTTAGATCTCTCTAAGAAGATAGATCTCAAAGGCAATCCTTGCCTATTTTCCAAAGCCTCTTCTCAAGAATCTAAACTGTGGCACAGGAGGCTTGGTCATGTTAATCTCAAAAACATGAATCAGCTTAGCCACAATAGTTTAGTCAGAGGCTTACCAATAAAGGAGTTCCACTGTGATGAAACCTGCACTGCTTGTTTAAAAGGAAAACAACACAAAGTATCATTCCCTCCTATTGAAGTGTCCAAGTCCACTGCCTGCTTGCAATTACTGCATATGGATCTATTTGGTCCTGTGAGAGTAATGAGCATGGCAAAGAAGAAATACTGTCTGGTAATTGTGGATGATTACTCCAGATTTGTATGGACTTTCTTTCTACATTCAAAGGATGAGGCTGCTCAGAAGATTATTCACTTTGTGCTGTACATTGAGAAGCAGTTTCCCTTCCAGTCAAGTGTATTAGGAGTGATAATGGAACTGAGTTCAGAAATCATACACTTGATGACTTCTATCTTTCAAAAGGAATCAAAAGGCAGTTCAGCATTCCAAGGACTCCAGAACAAAATGGAGTAGTGGAGAGAAAGAACAGGACCCTCATTGAAGCTGCAAGGTCCATGCTGGCTGACTCAGGTTTGCCATTGACCTTCTGGGCTGAAGCTGTCAACACAGCTTGTTATGTGCAAAATAGAGTTTTAGTAAATCAGAGGTTGATGAAGACTCCATATGAAGTTCTCCATCATTTGGCTCCTCTAATTTCATTTTTCAAAGCATTTGGGTGTCCCTGTTTCATTCTCAACACAAAGGATCAACTCCATAAATTTGATCCTAAGGTGGATGCAGGGTACTTTGTTGGTTATTCATCTACTTGCAAGGCATACAGAGTCTTCAACTGCAGAACAAAGATGGTTGAAGAAACTATACATGTTAAGTTTAATGAATTTCCAAAGGACAAGATTCCACAAAGTCCTGTGGAGTTATTTGATTTGGACATACTGCAATATGTTCCTTATCAAACTCGTGCTGTTGCTCCTGTCAACAGTTCACCACCTAGTGGTACTGCTGATGATGATGATGATTGCAGTACTTACCTCTTCAGGTTTAGTGATCAGCTGCCTGACTCAGCTAGACCTGATGTTCCTGTAGCTCCAGTAGCACCATCCACAACAAATGCTGATGAGATTTCTTCGAATTCAACTTCCTTTGAATTACCACCCACTGATTGGTTCAAGGAAATGATTACCCATCACCATCTGTTGCTGCTGAACCGGCTACAAACACTTGCACAGATCTCATTGTGTATCAAGATCTGAAGAATCACCCTATGTCTCAAATCATTGGTGATATCACTGCTGGAGTATCAACAAGAAGTCAATTGTCAAATTTCTGCTTCTATGCTCTCTTCATCAGTCAGCAAGAGCCAAAGAATTATCACATTGCTTTAAAAGACAATGGATGGGTTGATGCCATGCAGCTTGAGCTTCTTCAGTTCAAGAAACAGCAAGTGTGGGAACTGGTTCCTCTACCTCCAGGTAAGTGTGCAATAGGCACTAAATGGGTGTTTAGGAACAAAACTGATGAAAATGGGCTTATTGTTAAGAACAAGGCCAGACTGGTTGTTCAGGGTTTGCACAGAAGAAGGTATTGATTATGATGAAACCTTTGTGTTGGACCAAAAGAACCAATGAGCCAAGATCAGAAAACCTCTAAGTCCCACACGGTATCACAACAACTGCTGAAAGCCTCATCAGTAGTTTGACAAGTGCTGAAGACTTCAACAGCTGAAGATCAAGTGCTGAAGACCTTAACAGCTGAAGAACCAAAGTGCGAAGTACAACAGCTGAAGAACACAAGTGCTGAAGCTGAAAGACCAAAGTACTGAAGTACAACAGCTGAAGAGTTCACAAGTGCTGAAGATCAACAACTGATGTACAAAGTCTGAAGACAAAGACTGAAGACATCAGCTGATGATATCTACTGAAGTCATCAGCTGATGACCTGAAGGTCAAAGTCTGAAGATCAAGTACTGAAGCCTCAGTAGTTTGTCACAACTGCTGAAGAGTACTTCTTCAGTAGTTGTGATATCAGTAGTTTTATTTTCTATGTTTCAGTAGTTTTGTAAAACGACTGAAGAGCTTGTTCTTCAGTCGTTGTAGTTTCAGTAGTTTTATATTTTGTACTTAACTTGCTGATATGTTCTCAGTAGTTGTGAACATTTCAGTAGTTTGTTAAGAATTAGTTATTTCTGTATTGGATCTGCCAGTTGTCACTTTCCGTGACAACAGCAGTGACTGTTGCACTCTATATAAGGAGTGAAAACTATTGTAATCAATGAGTGAAATGAGTAATTGAATGGAATGGAGATTGATTCGATTAGAAATATTCTACATCTATAAACATTCCTAGAATCAGAATACATATTCTCTCCCTATAACCGTATGCGGTTAATGCTTACAAATATCGATTGCTTGCTACAATTTGTCTAATTCGTGTTCGTATTCCGCTGCTTTATATTCTGATACATCAAACTTGTGATCACTGATCCTGTCAAATGGTATCAGAGCAGGTTAATCATTGATCGATCTAATAATTGATCATTGAAACTGCTATTCAAGATCCAAGTTTGATTGAATTAGCTTTGTTTTTGCAAGAAACGGTTATAGAGATTGAATTTTCTGTATTTCTGCTCATTCATCCTGAGATCTTTTTCTTGGTTCTCTTTGAGTTTGTTGTGGTTTGTCTAAAACTTTTTAAAACTTGAACTAAACTGTTTTTGAACTGAAAATGACCACTCCCTCCAATGATCCTCACAATTGGTTCCTCAACCAAGCCTCCTATGCTGGTTAGGAATGAGTATAACATATGGCAAAGACGTATGCTCCATCGCCTGTCTGTTAACAGCGCAGGATGTTGGACATCAGTGGTACATGGTCCACACAGCCTATGGTGAATAACCCGGAAACCAATCAAATGGTTCCGAAGAGGAGGAGCAATACTCAGATGAGGATAAGAAGTTGCTTGAGATTGATGCAAAAGCCCTTGGAATTCTGGCCATGGCTTTGCCAATGAAATCTATTCTGGGCTAATGCATCATGAAACTGCCCATGACCTCTGGATTGCTTTGAAAGAACAATTTGGAGGAACAGATGAGGTCTTGGCAAATAATAGAGAAATTCTTGCCCAACAATATGAGACATTCTCTCATAGAAAGGGTGAGACACTGACTCAACAATATGAGCGGTTTTCTTGTTTGATCTCTGAACTAAAAATGGTCAAACTTGAATACACCAATATTCAGATGAATAACAGATTTCTCAGATCACTGCCTGAGAGATGGGCACATATACTATTGTCCTACGCTCCAGTGCAAGTTTAGACAAACTATCTCTCACCCAACTCCATGGGAAATTGCTCACTTTTGAGAGAGAGATAGAACAGAAGAGAAAGCTGTCTTCATCTGGAAAGCTCACTGAAGACTTTATACAAGGCAACACTGCCTTGGTGGTCATGAGTCAGAATATGCTTCATCTGAATGCCAGTATGATGAGCATATTAATTTCTCTTCGAGCACTTCTAATTCTGCATTTGTTAGTGTTGATGGTCAGTTCACTGGGTGTAATAATGACAATCTATGTTTCATTATGGATGATCTCAAGGGGATTGCTGATGATGACTTATAAGAGATGGATATTTTGAGCCAAATGGCCTTGATAAATATCAGATCTCAGAAGTTCTACAAAGAACTGGAAGAAAATTCCCAGGACTCTCTGGCAAAACCAAAGTTGGTTTGACAAGAGCAAGTTGAGGTGTCACAAATGCCAACGGCTTGGACACTTTGCAAGAGAGTGTAGATCAACTGGATCTAACTCTACTGCACCCTTTGTGAATTTTCCTGGCAATAGTCAACAACACAGAGGGCAACATCCTGTCACATCTAGTCATCATCCTCAACAACAATCTCCGGCATATTTTGTTCCTCAGGGCCAATGCCATATCAGTACCCTGGTTATTACATGCCACAGTCAAATCAAGTTCAAGTTCCTATGACACCACAACCTCATGCATTACCAGAACCTCAGCCTTCCCTTCTCATCAACAACCTTCATCTCAACAACACAGCTTCTTCACCCCAGGAGTTGTTGACTGGAGCAGTTTACCAGATGACTTGTCTGGTCATGATCAACTGTTCTCAGGTGCTGGTCAACATGGTGGTGACAGTCCCTTTGGGATCTAGCTCTTATGGCTTTGGAGTCTGCTGATACTTCATCTTCCAATGCCTCTACACCTCAGGTATCACAGGTATCCTCTGAGGCAAAAGCCAAATTATGTTCTGAACAATGCATAGCAGCATTTGCTTCCATTAGAGAAGCAAATGTAGCTTTAATTAATAAGAACATTGAGCTAGAACAAATAATTTCCAAAAACAAAGCTGAGTTTGAGTTTGTGCTCAAAGATAAAATGATGAGGTTTATAAACTGAATTGCAAAATAATTGATGATAAGGCTAGAGAAGATGTACTTCTAGAGAAGTACAAAGATCTCAAAGAAACCCTTGCAGTTACCCAGGTCGAGTGTGATAGATGGGTACAATCATGCAAAGGTTTTGAAATGCTTCTTAGTAAGCAATCTGCTTCAAATGTGAAGTTTGGCATTGGCTACAATCACACTGCTCCACCTACAGATTTTACCCCAAGAGCAGAGGTAGAATCTGATGGTGAGAGTGATAACCAATCCATCAAATCATGTGATCTACCTTCTGATACAGCACAATCAGAAGTAGCAGTCAGCATCAAGTCCTCCTTGAACCTATCAGCTGATGTTGATGGTCCAAATGCTGACATTCACATGATCAATAAGTTGATCAATCAGGAGTTAATCCTGAAGGTCCTGAAAGGAGGGGAGCAGGATTTAACACCTGAAGTTCAAACTTCAACTGCTGTCAGCACTGAAGAGAAGAAAACTGGCAGTAGAAAGAGTTTGAAGACTACTAAAGAGGTTGTCAAGAAAGCAACCAATGCTTCCAAAGCATTGAAGAACAAGTCTTCTGTTGCTTCACCATCTTTAGTTGATGATCAACCTAAGATGAAGAAGAAACCATGTGAAATATGTGGTTTGTTCAATCATTTACAGATGATTGTTGGTACAAAAGAGGTTCCAAACTCAAAACAAAGAAGAAATAATGAGAAAATGGTAAAAATGAAAACTGAGTTTTGAGACACATTTGTATCAGCAACATCAAATCCTGTAACCCTTAAGTCCTTAAAGCAATCCAAAAAGGAAGGAGTTAAACAGGTGACAGCTGAGGGTGCTCAAAAGAAGAAGGTGCAACATAGGACCTTATCTAACTCCACTAGCAATGTGTCTGATGAGCTGAAAGCTTTATCACAAAATCAGACACAGCTGGTGATGATGGTACAACATCTGTTGGGTAGAGTTAACCAACTAGATTCTCCTATGTTGAAACCACAGAAAAGGAGGTCTAAGCCAAAGGACTCCTCTTCTACACCATCTTCTTCTTCTCAGGCTGTTGTTACAAATAAACATGTTAGTTTACCATCTATTGATGAGACCAGGCCCAAAACCAAAAAGGTTTGGGTCTCTAAAACTAACTGATTGTTTATTATTGCAGGGTTCTTCAACATGCCAAAGTAGCATCTGGTATGTAGACAGTGGGGGATCTATGCACATGACTGGGAACATCTCTCTTCTTCATGACTACTCTCAAGGAAAGAAGGGATTTGTCTCTTTTGGCAATGATGCTAGGGGTTACATCTCGGTAAGGGCTTTGTCCACTGGAAAAGAAATCAAATTTGATGATGTTAATCATGTGGAAAATCTCAAGTACAACCTCTTGAGTGTCAGTCAAATGTGTGATAAAGGCCATGTTGCCCTTTTCACAAGTCAAAACTGTAGGATTCTGTCATCCAAAGTTTTGCACTTGATTGACAAGGTGTTGGATGATCACACTCTCCTGAAAGCCAACAGGACAGGAAGAGTGTATGCCTTAGATCTCTCTAAGAAGATAGATCTCAAAGGCAATCCTTGCCTATTTTCCAAAGCCTCTTTTCAAGAATCTAAACTGTGGCACAGGAGGCTTGGTCATGTCAATCTCAAAAACATGAATCAGCTTAGCCACAATAGTTTAGTCAGAGGCTTACCAATAAAGGAGTTCCACTGTGATGAAACATGCACTGCTTGTTTAAAAGGAAAACAGCACAAGGTCTCATTTCCTCCTATTGAAGTGTCCAAGTCCACTGCCTGCTTGCAATTACTGCATATGGATCTATTTGGTCCTGTGAGAGTAATGGAGCATGGCAAAGAAGAAATACTGTCTGGTAATTGTGGATGATTACTCCAGATTTGTATGGACTTTCTTTCTACATTCAAAGGATGAGGCTGCTCAGAAGATTATCCACTTTGTGCTGTACATTAAGAAGCGTTTTCCCTTCCAGTCAAGTGTATTAGGAGTGATAATGGAACTGAGTTCAAAAATCATACACTTGATGACTTCTATCTTTCAAAGGGAATCAAAAGGCAGTTCAGCATTCCAAGGACTCCAGAACAAAATGGAGTAGTGGAGAGAAAGAACAGGACCCTCATTGAAGCTGCAAGGTCCATGCTGGCTGACTCAGGTTTGCCATTGACCTTTTGGCCGAAGCTGTCAATACAGCTTGTTATGTGCAAAATAGAGTTTTAGTAAATCAGAGGTTGATGAAGACTCCATATGAAGTTCTCCATCATTTGGCTCCTCTGATTTCATTTTTCAAAGCATTTGGGTGTCCCTGTTTCATTCTCAACACAAGGATCAACTCCACAAATTTGATCCTAAGGTGGATGCAGGATACTTTGTTGGTTATTCATCTACTTGCAAGGCATACAGAGTCTTCAACTGCAGAACAAAGATGGTTGAAGAAACTCTACATGTTAAGTTTAATGAACTCCAATGACAAGATTCCACAAAGTCCTGTGGAGTTATTTGATTTGGACATACTGCAATATGTTCCTTATCAAACTCCTGCTGTTGCTCCTGTCAACAGTTCACCACTGGTGGTACTGCTGTGATGATGATGATTGAGCAGTACTCACCTCTTCAGGTTTAGTGATCAGCTGCCTGACTCAACTAGACCTGATGTTCCTGTAGCGCCAATAGCACCATCCACAACAAATGCTGATGAGATTTCTTCGAATTCAACTTCATTTGAATTACCATCCACTGATTGGTTTCAAGGAAATGATTCACCATCACCATCTGTTGCTGCTGAACCGGCTACAAACACTTGCACAGATCTCATTGTGTATCAAGATCTGAAGAATCACCCTATGTCTCAAATCATTGGTGATATCACTGCTGGAGTATCAACAAGAAGTCAATTGTCAAATTTCTGCTTCTATGCTCTCTTCATCAGTCAGCAAGAGCCAAAGAATTATCACATTGCTTAAAGGACAATGGATGGGTTGATGCCATGCAGCTTGAGCTTCTTCAGTTCAAGAAACAGCAAGTGTGGGAACTGGTTCCTCTACCTCCAGGTAAGTGTGCAATAGGCACTAAAGGGGTGTTTAGGAACAAAACTGATGAAAATGGGCTTATTGTTAAGAACAAGGCCAGACTGGTTGTTCAGGGGTTTGCACAAGAAGAAGAGGTATTGATTATGATGAAACCTTTGCCCCTGTAGCCAGACTGGAAGCAATTCGATTGTTTTTAGCTTATGCTGCTTATCAAAACCTTAAAGTCTTTCAAATGGATGTCAAAGTGCATTTTTGTATGGAAAAGTTAAAGAAGGTTTATGTATGTCAACCTCCAGGCTTTGAGGACAATAAACATCCTAATTGGGGTATAAGCTTGATAAAGCTCTTTATGGGTTAAAACAAGCTCCCAGAGCCTGGTATGAGACATTATCAAACTTTCTTCTGGAAAACAATTTCACTAGAGGCTCCATAGACAAGACTTTATTTATTAAGAAAGCTGGGCAGCATAATCTACTTGCTCAAATTTATGTAGATGATATCATTTTTGCATCCTCTGATCCAAAGTTGTGTGATGCCTTTACAAAGTTGATGCAACAGAAGTTTGAAATGAGTGCCATGGGAGAATTACAGTTCTTTCTGGGGTTGCAAATCAAACAAAAGGCTGATGGAATTTTTATTCATCAATCCAAATATACAAAAGATCTTTTGCAAAAGTTTGATTTACAAAACTGTAAGCCCTGTTCTACTCCCATGAGCAGCACACACAACTGGACTCAGATCAGAAAGGTAAAGTGGTTGATGAAACACTTTACAGATGTATGATTGGGTCCTTGATGTATTTAACAGCTTCTAGACCAGATATTATGTTTGCTACATGTGTTTGTGCTAGATTTCAGGCTGCACCTAAAGAGTCTCATCTGATTGCAGTCAAGAGGATCTTTAGATATCTGCAAGGCACTCCATCTCTAGGTTTATGGTATTCTACCGGACATTCTGGTAAATTAGTTGCTTTTTCTGACAGTGACTATGCAGGGTGTAAGTTGACCAGGATATCAACTTCTGGTGGATGTCAATTCCTAGGCAACTTTGATTTCTTGGCAGAGCAAGAAACAGACCTCAGTTGCTACATCCACTGCGGAAGCAGAGTACATTGCTGCTGCAAGCTGTACATCTCAGGTACTCTGGCTTCAAAACCAACTTTTGGATTATGGCATTACAGAGACTAAGACTCCATTGTTAATGGATAGTGCTTCAGCTCTTTGCATTGTCAAAAATCCAGTCCAGCACTCTAGGACCAAACATATAGAGATCAAACATCATTTTATAAGGGATTGTTTTGAAAAAGGTCTGATTGATCCTAAGTTTGTGCCTAGTGCTGATGAGCTTGCAGACATTTTTACTAAGCCTTTGGATAGTTCAACTTTCCAAAACCTGGTGTTAAGGCTTGGTATGCTGCAGCTAGAATAGGTGACAACTACTGATGATCTCAGTATTCATACTGATGATCATGAGTACCTGTCACATATAAGTACTGATGAGCTCTTTTAACCTCAGTAGTTTTATAACTACTGAAGGCTAAATGTCTCACAAGTACTGAGTACTTCATCTGTTCGAAAAACTACTGAGTAGTTACAACTACTGATGCAGTCATAACTACTGCAATCAGTAAAAACAGATAAGTACTGATGTCCTATGAAACAACTGAAATCAGCCATAAAGACTGATGAATGTGTTGAGGACAGTTGAAACAGCTGAAAAGCTAAGAATTGACGAAAACAGCTGAAGAGAACTTTCTCTTCAGTCGTTTGTACAACTGCTGTTTCATTTTAAACAACTGAAGCAAACCACGTCTTCAGTAGTTTTATAACTACTGATGACCAATACCAAGTCTTCAGTTGTTTACAACAGCTGATGACAAAACCACTGTTTAGTAGTTTCATAACTACTGATGACAAACACCATGTCCTCAGTTGTTTCAATCATCTGAAGTCAAAACCACGGTCTTCAGTAGTTTTCTAAACTACTGATGCCTAACACCACGACTTCAGCTGTTTCAACGTCTGAAAGGATTATACCATGTCAACGGTCGTTTAAAACTACTGATGACTAACACCACATCCTTTAGTCGTTTCCTCACCCGTACCCTATAAATACCTTAACCTTAGCTCTCATTGCTTCATCTTCTTCAAACCTAACGTTCCTCTCCAAAACTTCCATGGCGTCTATGCAAATTAAACCGCGACACAACTGTGTTGCCTACCTCACAAAATCGCCGATCTGGACTAAGTTCGATACTGCTATCGATCTTATGGTTCAGTCCCAATACAACAAGGCATTCCTTCTGAACCCCGTCTTACATGCCGAATCCTTGAACCAATTTTGGATGAACGTTACTGTTACAACTGGAGGAGAGCAACACACGATCCCTCCGGTCAGTCGTCAACAACAAAGAAGTAGTGATTACTCCTGCAACAATCCGTAAAATTCTTCAACTGAGTGATGCTACCTCTCCTGCTGGATATCCGAAGGGCACCATAGATCTATCATTTGCTCAGCATGGATATCAAGGTGATCTCAGTGCCACCACCATCATGAAGAAACACTTTAATGACGCTGAGCGCCTGATTTTTCACATGGTCAATGTATGTTTGGCCCCTAAGACATCGTCTTGGGATCAAATGTCCACCAAATGGTAGCAGGTAATGTATTCTATCCTTGAGCAACAACCACTGAACTTTTCAAAATTAATATTTTCAGAGCTCAAAGATATGGCTCAAAAACTAACTGCCAACCGTTGGATACTATATCCACGGTTCATAATGGCCATTATTATAGACCAGCTTAATGCTGAGGGACTTGTTGGCTTGGGAGTCCCTGCTACGGCTGTTCTGCCAGAAGTATACTCCCGGCACAACTCTGACCGGGACACAAAAACTGGCTGCCAAGCTGCGCAAAACCCACGCAGCTGGAACCCACAGCCACCACCTCCAAATCCAATGTCCCCACCAAACCCACCAAAAAGAAACCCAAAATGGCTACTCAGGGAATTGAGTCCCCTGAGGATGCTCCTGCACCACAAACGCAGGATATATCCACTAGTCCTAACCCCCTAGTGGATACAATGACTCTTCCAGCCACAGCCGCTCAGGCTTCCTCTCAACAGGAACCTGCAGCAACCCAAGGGGCACCTACTTATCTGGGATCTTACTCACTTGAGGAGATTGCCATTGAAGAGCACCATCCACCCCAGGTGCACACTGCTTCTAACCCCTTACCCCAAACAACCGCCCCTCACAGCCCAACTTTAATAGTTGCACAAGTGCTGACTCAATTGCACTCCTCACCCCCTCCCCAGAAACCACTTACTACTGGGAATTCCTCTACAATTGAGGGGGGGAACACAGTGCACCTGAGAACCACAGACAGGGGTTTCCAAATTCTATCTCCTGGTGTAGACAAGGAGCTTAGAATATCTAGTGAGGCTGCCACCTCTCTGACTCAGCACATGACCAGAGTGAGGCTGGTAACATTGCTAAGACCTCCCTAGAGGCAACAGCTGATGATAGACATTGTCCTGAGGCTGGAAGTCCCCAGTACCAAGCACAAGGGGCACATGCACCAACGGTCTACACCCAGTGCATGTAAATCCTGCTCTAAGCAGGAGGTCAGGTGATTCAGTATCAACTGATGATGACCTGAGCTTCTTCTATGATGTAGTTGCTCAAAATACCATTCTAGAGGATGAGGTTAGCAGACTCAAAGAGCTGCTGGCCAAGATGTCTCAGGATGCAAGTCCATCTGCCACCATCATACACCCACAGATGGCACCTTCCCTTGAAGGTTTCCCAAACACAGAGCCACCCCAAAATCAACCACCTGCCTCTGCTTCAGGCCCTACTTCTCAGGAACAGAACCCTCCTGAGCAAATAGGTGCTGCACTCCAAAATTCCCTTCCTCTCATCACCCCAATAATCACTGATATAGTGATCAAAGCCCTTGATGAGAGGCTTTCCTAACATTACAGCCCTTGGTTGATGCTGCTGTCCAAAAGACTCTTTCTGCGGTACAACCCCTTCTCCAATGCAACCAAAAAGGGGGAGAGTACTACAGTGAAAGAAAGGAAGAGGAAAAGATCTGAGGAAAAGGAAGAGGAGGAGAAAGAACAGCAACCAATGCTCACCTATAAGAGAAGAAAGGTGCTGATGAGCACATTGCTGAAGATAAAGCCTTGGAGCTACTGATAAAAGAGGCTGATGCCGAACACAGCAGATCAATGGACAACATCATTGATCAGCTTGTTTAGGCAAGGCCATGACACCAATAAACTTGACTCTAGATTCGACGACTAGAGATTGAAGAAATCCAGAACAGATGGGCAAGTTATGAAGTGTTAGAAAGAGAAAGGCTTGAAATCATGATCAGATTATTGCAAAATATCTTGGAAGGTCAATGATCGAAATCAAAGCTTGGTCCAGGGACAGTATCTTGGCAATCACCACCAAGATCTGTTCATCTGAAGTATATACTAAGGGGCTTGTTATTGAAGCTTTGAATGAAGCGGGTGCTGGGAGCAGGACTGAGCTAGCCAAGCAATCAAAAGCCACACTCACCTCAAGGATGTTAGAACAGCCTGTCAACATTCCCACACCAAAACCACCCAAAACACAACCCACCAAAACCAACTCCCTTACCCTCAAAACCCATAGCCGATGATATACCCTTGAAGAAGAAGAGAAGGATATTGAGGCTAGAAATGATGACGAAGAGATGATGAAGACAGGCTGCCGCTCTCAGCTGTGATTCAGTTGCCTAAGGCCACAAGTCACTCCTCAGCAATTACTCCTGAAGTCCAGAGACAAATGGTTAAAGTGAAGCTAGAAGAGAAGAGCTTCATAAACTGCATGATGAGGAATTGTGAAGAGAGTTGACAAAGCTTATGCAGCCACATCTTCTATCATCAATATGAAGGAGCAAGCCCTCAGACTTTACACTCTCAGGCATACCTTTCAATATCAAAAGGAAAGAGTGAGGATTTGGCCTGATCCTAGGGTCTCTCACAGAATTCATAAGAACAATATACCTCAGAGATACATTGGCCAGGTTGAAAAAGATCGTAGATGAAGTGATCTCTCTGGTCTTTGTAGTTTCACCCTGGGAAATCCTAGAAGACTTCAAGAAGGCCTACAAAGCTAATCTAACCCCTCAGAAGATGCTGGAAAACAAAATAGTGAAAAAGGGGTTAGTTTACAAGAGGCTTGAGGAAGTCAGGAAAATGAGCTCCAGTTGTTCCTAGAGGGAATCACCCGGATGAGTTTGCTTACAGAATAATAACAACTGTGGAGCTAAAGAATGGGAAACAGGCAAATACCTGTCTGAGTATTATGGGCCTGAATCATTGTTTGAAGGAGGTTGAAAGTGCTAACTATGGAGGAACAAATCACCTTCCTTGAGGCCTACACAAGAGAGTCGTACAGACTCATTATGGGGAAGTAAATCTCATGAATGGGATAACAACTCTGTGTCCAGTTCCCCAAAACAGAGTTCCCATTCATACTCTGCCAAAACAATATTTTGAGATTTCTTCCCAGGCCGGAGCTTACATGGGTCATCTTCTCTACTGATCAAGAAGGAAAAAGACCAACATTTTGCCATCAATAAGTGGGGAATAAATAAGTTAGAGGTTTGGCTGCATGGTTCAGGGGGAGTTTGTTGGACCAAAAGAACCAATGAGCCAAGATCAGAAAACCTCTAAGTCCCACACGTATCACAACAACTGCTGAAAGCCTCATCAGTAGTTTGACAAGTGCTGAAGACTTCAACAGCTGAAGATCAAGTGCTGAAGACCTTAACAGCTAAAGAACCAAGTGCTGAAGTACAACAGCTGAAGAACACAAGTGCTGAAGCTGAAAGAAAAAGTACTGAAGTACAACAGCTGAAGAGTTCACAAGTGCTGAAGATCAACAATTGATGTACAAAGTCTGAAGACAAGACTGAAGACATCAGCTGATGATATCTACTGATGTCATCAGCTGATGAAACACCTGAAGGTCAAAGTCTGAAGATCAAGTACTGAAGCCTCAGTAGTTTGTCACAACTGCTGAAGAGTACTTCTTCAGTAGTTGTGATATCAGTAGTTTTATTGTCTATGTTTCAGTAGTTTTGTAAAACGACTGAAGAGCTTGTCTTCAGTCGTTGTAGTTTCAGTAGTTTTATATTTTGTACTTAACTTGCTGATATGTTCTTAGTAGTTGTGAACATTTCAGTAGTTTGTTAAGAATTAGTTATTCTGTATTGGATCTGCCAGTTGTCACTTCCGTGACAACAGCAGTGACTGTTGCACTCTATATAAGGAGTGACAACCTATTGTAATCAATGAGTGAAATGAGTAATTGAATGGAATGGATGATTGATTCGATTAGAAATATTCTACATCTATAAATATTCCTAGAAATCAGAAAACATATTCTCTCCCTATAACCGTATGCGGTCTCTTAATGCTTACAAATATCGATTGCTTGCTACAATTTGTCTAATTCGTGTTCGTATTCCGCTGCTTTATATTCTGATACATCAAACTTGTGATCACTGATCCTGTCAAACAATCAAATGGATGTCAAAAGTGCATTTTTGTAGGAAAATTATTAAGAAGAGGTTTATGTATGTCAACCTCCAGGCTTGAGGACAATAAACATCCTAATGGGTGTATAAGCTTGATAAAGCTCTTTATGGGTAAAACAAGCTCCCAGAGCTTGGTATGAGACATATCAAACTTTCTCTGGAAAACAATTTCACTAGAGGCTCCATAGACAAGACTTTATTCATTAAGAAATAATCTACTTGTTCAAATTATGTATGATATCATTTTTGCATCCTCTGATCCAAAGTTGTGTGATGCCTTTACAAAGTTGATGCAACAGAAGTTGGAAATGAGTGCCATGGGAGAATTACAGTTCTTTCTGGGTTGCAAATCAAACAAAAGGCTGATGGAATTTTATTCTCAGTCCAAATATACAAAAGTCTTTTGCAAAAGTTTAATTTAAAAACTGTAAGCCTTGTTCTACTCCCATGAGCAGCACCACACAACTGGACTCAGATCAGAAAGGTAAAGTGGTTGATGAAACACTTTACAGATGTATGATTGGGTCCTTGATGTATTTAACAGCTTCTAGACCAGATATTATGTGCTACATGTGTTTGTGCTAGATTTCAGGCTGCACCTAAAGAGTCTCATCTGATTGCAGTCAAGAGGATCTTTAGATATCTGCAAGGCACTCCATCTCTAGGTTTATGGTATTCTACCGGACATTCTGGTAAATTAGTTGCTTTTTCTGACAGTGACTATGCAGGGTGTAAGTTGACCAGGAAATCAACTTCTGGTGGATGTCAATTCCTAGGCAACTGCTTGATTCTTGGCAGAGCAAGAAACAGACCTCAGTTGCTACATCCACTGCTGAAGCAGAGTACATTGCAGCTGCAAGTTGTACATCTCAGGTACTCTGGCTTCAAAACCAACTTTTGGATTATGGCATTACAGAGACTAAGACTCCATTGTTAATGGATAGTGCTTCAGCTCTTTGTATTGTCAAAAATCCAGTCCAGCACTCTAGGACCAAACATATAGAGATCAGACATCATTTTATAAGAGATTGTTTTGAAAAAGGTCTGATTGATCCTAAGTTTGTGCCTAGTGCTGATGAGCTTGCAGACATTTTTACTAAGCCTGGATAGTTCAACTTTCCAAAACCTGGTGTTAAGGCTTGGTATGCTGCAACTAGAATAAGTGACAACTACTGATGATCTTAGTAATTCATACTGATGATCATAAGTACCTATGTCACATATAAGTACTGATGAGCTCTTTTACCCTCAGTAGTTTTATAACTACTGAAGGCTAAATGTCTCACAAGTACTGAAGTACTTCATATGTTCTAAACTACTGATGTAGTCACAACTACTGATGTAGTTACAACCACTGCAATCAGTAAAAACAGATAAGTACTGATGTCCTATGAAACAACTGAAATCAGCCACAAGACTGATGAAGGTGTTGAGGACAGATTGAAACAGCTGAAAAGCTAAAATTGACGAAAACAGCTGAAGAGAACTTTCTCTTCAGTCGTTTGTACAACTGCTGTTTCATTTTAAACAACTGAAGCAAAACCACGTCTTCAGTAGTTTTATAACTACTGATGACTAATCCCTAGTCTTCAGTTGTTTACAACCGCTGATGACAAAACCACTATCTTCAGTAGTTTCATAACTACTGATGACAAACACCAAGCCTCAGTGTTTCAATCATCTGAAGTCAAAACCACGGTCTTCAGTAGTTTTCTAAACTACTGATGCCTAACACCACGACTTCAGCTGTTTCAACGTCTGAAAGGATAATACCATGTCAACGGTCGTTTAAAACTACTGATGACTAACACCACATCCTTCAGTCGTTTCCTTACCCGTACCCTATATATACCCCTAACCTTAGCTTTCATTGCTTCATCTTCTTCAAACCTAACGTTCCTCTCCAAAACTTCCCTCTTCTCAATGGCGTCTATGCAAATTAAACCGCGACACAACTGTTGCCTACCTCACTAAATCGCCGATCTGGACTAAGTTCGATATTGCTATCGATCTTATGGTTCAGTCCCAATACAACAAGGCATTTCTTCTGAACCCCATCTTACATGCCGAATCCTTGCACCAATTTTGGATGAACGTTACTGTTACCACTGGGGAGAACAACACACCATCCCTCCGGTCGGTCGTCAACAACAAAGAAATAGTCATTACTCCTGCAATAATCCGCCAAATTCTTCAACTGAATGATGCTACTTCTCCTGCTGGATATCCGAAGGGCACCATAGATCTATCCTTTGCTCAACATGGATATCAAGGCGATCTCAGTGCCTCCCCATCATGAAGAAACACTTTAATGACGCTGAGCGCCTGATTTTTCACATGGTAAATGTATGTTTGGCCCCTAAGATGTCGTCTTGGGATCAAATGTCCACCAAATGGCAGCAGGTAATGTATCTATCCTTGAGCAACAACCACTAAACTTTTTAGAATTAATATTTTCAGAGCTCAAAGATATGGCTCAAAAACTAACTGCCAACCGTTGGATACTTTATCCACGGTTCTTAATGGCCATTATTACTGACCAGCTTAATGCTGAGGGACTTGTTGGCTTGGAGTCCCTGCTACGGCTGTTCTGCCGGAAGTATACTCCCGGCACAACTCTGACCGGACACTCAAAATGGCTGCCAAGCTACGAAAACCCACGTAGCTGGAACCCACAGCCACCACCTCCAAATCCAAAGTCCCCACCAAACCCACCAAAAAGAAACCCAAAACGGCTACTCAGGGAATTGAGTCCCCTGAGGATGTCCCTGCAACACAAACGCAGGATATATCCACTAGTCCAAACCCCCTAGTGGATACAATGACTCCTCCAGCCACAGCCGCTCAGGCTTCCTCTCAACAGGAGCCTGCAGCAACCACACAAGGGGTACCTAATATCTGGGATCTTCCTCACTTGAGGAGATTGCCATTGAAGAGCACCAACTCCCCAGGTGCACACTGCTTCTATCCCCTCACCCCAAACAACCGCCCCTCACAGCCCAACTTTAATAGTTGCACAAGTGCTGACTCAATTGCACTCCTCACCCCCTCCCCAGAAACCACTTACTACTGGAAATACCTCTACAATTGAGGGGGAGGAACAAAGTGCACTTGAGAACCCACAGCATAGGGGTTTCCCAATTCTATCTCCTGGTGTAGACAAGGAGCTTAGAATATCTAGTGAGGCTGCCACCTCCTCTGACTCAGCACATGCCTAGAGTGAGGCTGGTAACATTGCTAAGACCTCACTAGAGGCAACAGCTGATGATGGACATTGTCCTGAGGCTGGAAGTCCCCAGTACCAAGCACAAGGGGCACATGCACCAACTGGTCTACACCCAGTGCATGTAAATCCTGCTCTAAGCAGGAGGTCAGCTGATTCAGCTTCGGCTGATGATGAACCTGGGCTTTTTTCTATGTTTTCTTGCCCAGAACACACTCCTTGAAGAGAAAGTCAGTAGGCTGCAAAACCTACTTGACCAACTCTCACAAGGAGAAAGACCATCTGCCTCTATCCCCCACAGATGGCACCCTCACTTGAAGGTTTCCCAAACACCGAGCCACTCCAAAATCAACCACCTGCCTCTGCTTCAGGCCCTACTTCTCAGGAACAGAACCCTCCTGAGCAAAGGTGCTGTACTCCAAAATTCCCTCCCTCTCATCACACCCATAATCACTGATATAGTGATCAAAGCCATTGATGAGAGGCTTTCCTCAACATTACAGCCCTTGGTTGATGCTGCTGTCCAAAGACTCTTTCTGCGGTACAAACCCCTTCCTCCAATGCAACCAAAAGGGAGAGTACTGCAGTGAAAGAAAAGAAGAGGAAAAGATCCGAGGAAAGAAGGAAGTGATGCAAGCCCAAAAGGAGAGAAAGAACAGCAACCAATGCTCACCTACAAGCGAAAGAAAGGTGCAGATGAGCACATTGCTGAAGATAAAGCCTTGGAGCTACTGATAAAAGAGGCTGATGCCGACACAGCAGATCAATGGACAACATCATTGATCATTGTTCAGGCAAGGCCATGACACCAACAAACTTGACTCTGAGATTCGACTAGAGATTGAAGAAATCGAGAATAGATGGGCAAGTTATGAAGTGTTAGAAAGAGAAGGCTTGAAATCATGATAAGATTTATTGCAAAATATCTTGAAGATCAATGATTGAAATCAAAGCTTGTCCAGGGACAGTATCTTGGCAATCACCACCAAGATCTGTTCGTCTGAAGCATACACTAAGGGGCTTGTTATTGAGGCTTTGAATGAAGTGGGTGCTGGGAGCAGGACTGAGCTAGCCAAGCAATCAAAAGCCACACTCACCTCAAGGATGCTAGCACAGCCTGTCACATTCCCACACCAAAACCACCCAAAACACAACCCCAAACCAACTCCCTTACCCTCAAACCCATAGCCGATGATATACCCTTGAAGAAGAAGAGAAGGATATTGAGGCTAGAAGAAGATGAAGAAGATGATGAAGACAGGCTGCCGCTATCAGCTGTGATTCAGTTGCCTAAGGCCCAAGCCCTCCTCAGCAATTACTCCTGAAGTCCAGAGACAAATGGCTAAAGTGAAGCTAGAAGAAGAAGAGCTTCATAAACAGCATGATGAGGAATTGCTGAAGAGAGTTGACAAAGCTTATGCAGCCATATCTTCTATCATCAATATGAAGGAGCAAGCCCTCAGACTTTCACTCTCAGGCATACCTTTCAATATCAAAAGGAAAGAGTGGGATTTGGCCTGATCCCAGGGTCTCTCACCGAATTCATAAGAACAATATACCTCGGAGATACATTGGCCAGGTGAAAAAGATCGTAGATGAAGTGATCTCTCTGGTCTTTGTAGTTTCACCCTGGGAAATCCTAGAAGACTTCAAGAAGGCCTACAAAGCTAATCTAACCCCTCAGAGATGCTGGAAAACAAAATAGTGAAAAGGGGTTAGTTTACAAGAGGCTGAGGAAGTCAGGAAAAATAAGCTCCAGTTGTTCCTAGAGGGTAATCACCCGGATGAGTTTGCTTACAGAATAATACAACTGTGGAGCTAAAGAATGGGAAACAGGCCAAATACCTGTCTGAGTATTATGGCCGGAATCATGTTTGAAGGAGGTGCTGAAGAGCTAACCATGGAGGAACAAATCACCTTCCTTGAGGCCTACACAAGAGAGTCGTACAGACTCATTATGGGGAAGTGAATCTCATGAATGGGATAACAACTCTGTGTCCTGTTCCCCAAAACAGAGTTCCCATTCATACTCTGCCAAACAAATATTTGAGGTTCGTCCAGGCCGGAGCTTACATGGGTCATCTTCTCTACTGATCAAGAAGGAAAAAGACCAACATTTTGCCATCAATAAGTGGGAGAATAAATAAGTTAGAGGTTTTGGCTGCATTGGTTCAGGGGGAGTTTGTTGGACCAAAAGAACCAATGAGCCAAGATCAGAAAACCTCTAAGTCCCACATGGTATCACAACAACTGCTGAAAGCCTCATCAGTAGTTTGACAAGTGCTGAAGACTTCAACTGCTGAAGACCTCAATAGCTGAAGAACCAAAGTGCTGAAGTACACAGCTGAAGAACACAAGTGCTAAAGCTGAAAGACCAAAGTGCTGAAGTACAACAGCTGAAGAACACAAGTGCTGAAGCTGAAAGACCAAGTGCTGAAGTACAACAGCTGAAGAACACAAGTGCTGAAGCTGAAAGACCAAAGTACTGAAGTACAACAGCTGAAGAGTTTACAAGTGCTGAAGATCAACAACTGATGTACAAGGTCTGAAGACAAAGACTGAAGACATCAGCTGATGATATCTACTGAAGTCATCAGCTGATGAAACTCCTGAAGGTCAAAAGATCAAGTACTGAAGCCTCAGTAGTTTGTCACAACTGCTGAATAGTACTTCTTCAGTAGTTGTGATATCAGTAGTTTTATATTTTTATGTTTCAGTAGTTTTGTAAAACGACTGAAGAGCTTGTTCTTCAGTCGTTGTAGTTTCAGTAGTTTTATATTTTGTACTTAACATGCTGATATGTTCTCAGTAGTTCTGAACATTTCAGTAGTTTGTTAAGAATTAGTTATTTTTGTATTATCTGCCAGTTGTCACTTTCCGTGATAACAGCAGTGATTGTTGCACTCTATATAAGGATGACAACGTATTGTAATTTGGATGAATGGAATGAATGATGATTGATTAGAGATATTCTACCTCTATAAACATTCCTTCAAATTAGAAGTATATATTTCTCCCTATAACCGTATGCACTCTTAATGCTTACAAGTATCGATTGCTTGCTACAATTTGTCTAATTCTAATCTGTATTCCGCTGCTTTGTATTCTAATACATCAAACTTGTGATCACTGATCCTGTCACCTCCTCATCATCCTCACTAGGTTGATCGGGAATCAGATCGTCTAATATGTATGATCGTTTCTCTTGCTTGAGAACAATTCTCAAGTTTCGAAACCAATCAATAAAGTTGTTATGGTTTAGACGCTCCTTTTGGAGAATGGTTCTTAGTGATAGCGAGTGAGCGGTCGGGATTTCGTTGTTATCATTATTGTTGGTGGCCATATACAAAGTATATCAAAGTTCAATTTTAGTAATTACGATATGTTCATATTTTAATAATTAAAACACTTTTAAGTGTCTTACACAATTTTAAAATCTAGAATCCAACGTTACATTAAAATAGTGGTTAGGTGACCTTTATCCCATTATTTAACTTAACAAGGTAGTCATGTTTTGACAATTGCAACCCTTTGCAACTTCTAGGGTATGGATCGACTTTAAACATTATATGTATTGTCGGCATGTTAATCCCATCAACACCTTTGTAAACCATATTGTAGGTGATCCATTTAATATGGTTTGCAAATCAAGTTACCCTACTTGCACACACATGTGAGTTTTCCAACATAAGTGGTTAGGTGACCTTTATCCCATAAATATGATATCCCCACCTCAAGTCACAAGTTCCCTCAAAATGGTTAGGTGACCTTTATCCATTAAGAGATTCCAAATGACTCAAGTGTTATGCAAAAGGATGGTGTTAAACTTGTTAAATGAATTTAAGTTTTCATGATCTTAGTTTAGAAAACTCTATGTACCTTATATTTGCATGCTTTCAAATACAAGGTACCCTATGGTTCACTTTTAATAAAACCTCTTTTATTAAAACCATTAATCCTTTAATAACCTTTTATTAACCACTTAATGATAAAAAACCATCAAATTTTTAGCTTGTTAAGTTTGTTAATGAGTTTCTAATGCATATCCAATATCAACCAAACAATCAAACAACAAACATACAAACAAGCATAAACATACAAACATGGGTGCATAACCATAGCTACTAAGTTGACCACACTTGTTTTCCATCACAAGTGTTGTCATAAGGTCTTTCCTAAGGGTGAAGATGACACATCAAAATGTATTCATTAACTCCCACTTGAATCCACATCCAAATGCTTCGAGTGTCCATGTCTTTTATGTCCTTCCTTGAGTCTTCATCTTGTGCATCTCCTTTTACAAAATCATATCCTAATACAAATTTTCTAATAAAAGAAATGCACCTAATCTATTTATTACATAACCAAATGAATAAATAAATTACAACCCAAGATACAAAACACAAATTACATACCTTTCAAGAACAAACCAACATGACAAAACACAATCAACCAAAACCAACACATAAGGCCAAGGCTATATTATGCACCATAATAAAAAACACATACAACATCCAAGATTCCTTATTTCAGCCCTAAAGTTTCAGCCACATAAACTAAAACTTTAAGGTTGGTCCAAACAACACAATCAACCATTTGATGTAAGTCTTTCAAGGTTTAAACCAAAGCATGCAAGATTAAACCTTGAAATGTAAGGGATTCATAAATCCACAAAAAAGCAGCCCCTAATGCGTTGAAAAAGTCCATGAAAACTAATTTTTCAAGACCTTTTGAAGCACATATTCCACATAACTGGCTCTAGATGCCATTGTTGGGTTTTGCTACACGTTAATCAAGCTAGTTTAACCATTTAAACTAGAAAAACGCAGCGGAAAAAGGAGTCTAACATATGGTTAATAATCTGAAAATTTTTGCCATATTAAACTACAAACAAAACCCATATCTAATAGAGTTCGATTTCTCCTCTCGGACACACCATTATGTTGTGGTGTTCCAGGTGGAGATAGTTGTGAGACAATACCACAACTTTTAAGATGGTCTCTAAAGGCATCACTTAGGTATTCACCTCCTCTATCGGTGTAGAAAATTTTTATATTCTTATTGAGTTGATTTTCTTCTTCATTTTGGAAGATTTTAAACATTTCAAAAGCTTCATCTTTGTGTCTTAACAAGTACACATAACCATATCGACTATAGTCGTCGGTAAAGGTAATGAAGTATCTTTCATGGTACCTTGACATTGGCTTAAAGGGACCACATACATCGAATGTATGATGCCTAATAAATCTTTTGCCCGTTCGAACTTGCCGCTAAAAGGTGCCTTAGTCATTTTACCTTGTAAACAAGACTCATATACATCGAATGAATCATATTCATTTACTTTTAAAAGACCGTTCTTTTGAAGTGTTTGTATGCGCTTCTTGTTTATATGACCAAGACGGCAATGCCAAAGATAGGTATCACTCAAATCCAATTTGAGTTTCTTAGTGGTGGTCTGGTACAATGAGCTATCATATAATGCGTTTTCACGAACCAATTCATAAATTCCATTAACAGGAATATCTTTAAAATAAAACATGCCATTTAAAGAAACATGATTTTCATTCTCAATAAATGACAAAACATAACCATATTGTCTTAATTGGGCAACAAAAATAATGTTCCTAGTCAAACTAGGAGCATAGAAAATATTGTTCAAAATTACTTCAAAACCATTTGGAAGCTTCAAGATGTAGTCCCCTCGACCCTCAACTTGAACCTTTTCCCCATTGCCCATGAAGAGGCTCACATCCCCTTTCTTAAAGTCCTTACTTCTTTTGTACCCCTGCAATAAGTTGCAAATATGAGTTCCACATCCGGTATCCAATACCCATGTGTTAGAGGATATTAAATTTAGACCAATATGGATCATGAAACATGTACTGAGGTTTGCCCGACATCCCTCTTTGCTTTCAACTCTTTGAGATGGACTGGGCAATTTCTTGCCCAATGTCCAATCTCCCCACACATAAAGCATGGGTCATTTGAAGCAACCTTTTGCTTTTTCTCCGCTGATTTTGGTGGTGGCGCTCTAACCATTCCCTTTCCCTTTCCCCTAATGTGCCATTTACCCTTGGCAACATTTGCCTTGGGTGCGGGGTGAGGCCTCTTCTTGTTCCCACCTTCATTGATGGTGAGAACGGGTAAAACCCTTTTACCCATGGCCGCCTCGATAGGTTTGAGCATAAAGTGAAGCTCACTTATGTTCTTGTCCCACCCGTTCATGTTATAATTCATGACAAAATTTCAAACCTTTTTGACAAAGAGTTGAGGATCAACTCCGTAGCCAACTCTTTCGAGACGGGACAATCAGTCGTTCGAGGCAGTCAATGTGGCTTTTCATGTTAAGTACATATGATGGAACATATTGGTGTTGTCCATACGACACGCATGGAGTGCTCGAACCGTTTCGAAGCGCTCAACCCGTGCTTGTTGTTGGAACGTTTCCTTCAACTGGGTTATCATGTCGTATGCTCCATCATGCTCATACTCCTTTTGGAGATCTGGAGTCATACTTGCTAACATGAGGCAAGACACTTGGACTGAGTCCTCAGTGTATTTCACCCAATTATTATAGGCCTCCTCATCATCCTCACTAGGTTGATCGGGAATCAGATCGTCTAATATGTATGATTGTTTCTCTTGCTTGAGAACAATTCTCAAGTTTCGAAACCAATCAATAAAGTTGTTATGGTTTAGACGCTCCTTTTGGAGAATGGTTCGATAGCGAGTGAGCGGTCGGGATTTCGTTGTTATCATTATTGTTGGTGGCCATATACAAAGTATATCAATGTTCAATTTTAGTAATTACGATATTGTTCATATTTTAATAATTAAAACACTTTTAAGTGTCTTACACAATTTTAAAATCTAGAATCCAACATTACATTAAAATAGTGGTTAGGTGACCATTATCCCATTATTTAACTTAACAAGGTAGTCAATGTTTTGACAATTGCAACCCTTTGCAACTTCTAGGGTATGGGATCGACTTTAAACATCATATGTATTGTCGGCATGTTAATCCCATGAACACCTTTGTAAACCATATTGTAGGTGATCCATTTAATATGGTTTGCAAATCAAGTTACCCTACTTGCACACACATGTGAGTTTTCCAACATAAGTGGTTAGGTGAACTTTATCCCATAAATATGATATCCCCACCTCAAGTCACAAGTTCCCACAAAATGGTTAGGTGACCTTTATCCCATTAAGAGTTTCCAAATGACTCAAGTGTTATGCAAAAGGATGGTGTTAAACTTGTTTAAAATGAATTTAAGTTTTCATGATCTTAGTTTAGAAAACTCTATGTACCTTATATTTGCATGCTTTCAAATACAAGGTACCCTATGGTTCACTTTTAATAAAACCTCTTTTATTAAAACCATTAATCCTTTAATAACCTTTTATTAACCACTTAATGATAAAAAACCATCAAATTTTTAGCTTGTTAAGTTTGTTAATGAGTTTCTAATGCATATCCAATATCAACCAAACAATCAAACAACAAACATACAAACAAGCATAAACATACAAACATGGGTGCATAACCATAGCTACTAAGTTGACCACACTTGTTTTCCATCACAAGTGTTGTCATAAGGTCTTCCTAAGGGTGAAGATGACACATCAAAATGTGTTCATTAACTCCCACTTGAATCCACATCCAAATGCTTCGAGTGTCCATGTCTTTTATGTCCTTCCTTGTGTCTTCATCTTGTGCATCTCCTTTTACAAAATCATATCCTAATACAAATTTTCTAATAAAAGAAATGCACCTAATCTATTTATTACATAACTAAATGAATAAATAAATTACAACCCAAGATACAAAACACAAATTACATACCTTTCAAGAACAAACCAACATGACAAAACACAATCAACCAAAACCAACACATAAGGCCAAGGCTATATTATGCACCATAATAAAAAACACATACAACATCCAAGAACAACAATAAATCCCTTATTTCAGCCCTAAAGTTTCAGCCAACATAAACTAAAACTTTAAGGTTGGTCCAAACAACACAATCAACCATTTGATGTAAGTCTTTCAAGGTTTAAACCAAAGCATGCATGATTAAACCTTGAAATGTAAGGGATTCATAAATACACAACAAAGCAGCCCCTAATGGGTTGAAAAAGTCCATGAAAACTAATTTTTCAAGACCTTTTGAAGCACATATTCCACATAACTGGCTCTAGATGTCATTGTTGGGTTTTGCTACATGTTAATCAAGCTAGTTTAACCATTTAAACTAGAAAAACGCAGCGGAAAAAGGAGTTTAACATATGGTTAATAATCTGAAAATTTTTGCCATATTAAACTACAAACAAAACCCATATCTAATAGAGTTCGATTTTTCCTCTCGGACACACCATTATGTTGTGGTGTTCCAGGTGGAGATAGTTGTGAGACAATACCACAACTTTTAAGATGGTCTCTAAAGGCATCACTTAGGTATTCACCTCCTCTATCGGTGTAGAAAATTTTTATATTCTTATTGAGTTGATTTTCTTCTTCATTTTGGAAGATTTTAAACATTTCAAAAGCTTCATCTTTGTGTCTTAACAAGTACACATAACCATATCGACTATAGTCGTCGGTAAAGGTAATGAAGTATCTTTCATGGTACCTTGACATTGGCTTAAAGGGATCACATACATCCGAATGTATGATGCCTAATAAATCTTTTGCCCGTTCTAACTTGCCGCTAAAAGGTGCCTTAGTCATTTTACCTTGTAAACAAGACTCACATACATCGAATGAATCATATTCATTTGCTTTTAAAAGACCGTTCTTTTGAAGTGTTTGTATGCGCTTCTTGTTTATATGACCAAGACGGTAATGCCAAAGATAGGTATCACTCAAATCCAATTTGAGTTTCTTAGTGGTGGTTTGGTACAATGAGCTATCATATAATGTGTTTTCACGAACCAATTCATAAATACCATTAACAGGAATAGCTTTAAAATAAAACATGCCATTTAAAGAAACATGATTTTCATTCTCAATAAATGACAAAACATAACCATATTGTCTTAATTGGGCAACAAAAATAATGTTCCTAGTCAAACTAGGAGCATAGAAAATATTGTTCAAAATTACTTCAAAACCATTTGGAAGCTTCAAGATGTAGTCCCCTCGACCCTCAACTTGAACCTTTTCCCCATTGCCCATGAAGAGGCTCACATCCCCTTTCTTGAAGTCCTTACTTCTTTTGTACCCCTGCAATAAGTTGCAAATATGAGTTCCACATCCGGTATCCAATACCCATGTGTTAGTGGATATTAAATTTAGACCAATATGGATCATGAAACATGTACTTGAGGTTTGCCCGACATCCCTCTTTGCTTTCAACTCTTTGAGATGGACTGGGCAATTTCTTGCCCAATGTCCAATCTCCCCACACATAAAGCATGGGTCATTTGAAGCAACCTTTTGCTTTTTCTCCGCTGATTTTGGTGGTGGCGCTCTAACCATTCCCTTTCCCTTTCCCCTAATGTGCCCTTTACCCTTGGCAACATTTGCCTTGGTGCGGGGTGAGGTCTCTTCTTGTTCCCACCTTCATTGATGGTGAGAACGGGTAAAACCCTTTTACCCATGGCCGCCTCGGCAGGTTTGAGCATAGAGTGAAGCTCACTTATGTTCTTGTCCCACCCGTTCATGTTATAATTCATGACAAAATTTTCAAACCTTTTTGACAAAGAGTTGAGGATCAACTCTGTAGCCAACTCTTTCGAGACGGGACAATTCAGTCGTTCGAGGCAGTCAATGTGGCTTTTCATCTTAAGTACATTTGCTGGAACATATTGGGTGTTGTCCATACGACACGCATGGAGTGCTCGAACCGTTTCGAAGCGCTCAACCCGTGCTTGTTGGTGGAACGTTTCCTTCAACTGGGTTATCATGTCGTATGCTCCATCATGCTCATACTCCTTTTGGAGATCTGGAGTCATACTTGCTAACATGAGGCAAGACACTTGGACTGAGTCCTCAGTGTATTTCACCCAATTATTATAGGCCTCCTCATCATCCTCACTAGGTTGATTGGGAATCAGATCGTCTAATATGTATGATCGTTTCTCTTGCTTGAGAACAATTCTCAAGTTTCGAAACCAATCAATAAAGTTGTTATGGTTTAGACGCTCCTTTTGGAGAATGGTTCTTAGTGATAGCGAGTGAGCGGTCGGGATTTCGTTGTTATCATTATTGTTGGTGGCCATATACAAAGTATATCAAAGTTCAATTTTAGATTGAGGGATTATTTGTAAACACATATTTTGCAATCTAATTGAAGATCAAAGGGGTTTTGATTGTGATTATCATATTTTGATCTAATCTTCATGATTTGATTCAAGTTTGATCAACCTAGGTTAACAATTTGGTAATAGGGCCTTATTGCTCATGATTTGTTGAGTTTTTGGTTGTTTTAGTTCAATATCAAGTTTTTAGTTCAAAATAGTGTGTATTTGACATGGAAATTGATTGAGTTTTGCTGGTTATTGATTAGGGAAGCTTTGTTAATCATCAGATCTCAAATTCATTGAGTTTTTGATGATTTCAGATTGATTTCATGTTGAAAAAGGGTTCAAACTTCATCCAATGAAATTAGTTGTTCTTTAAGCAAAACTGTTAAGTTCTTTATGCGAACAACTGGTGTTATCACTATTGAAATTGTTTTTTGTAGTTCTACGAAACTAGTCTCTTTGAACAAAAGCTCATTAGTGCTAGTGAGGGTTTAACAAGCGCAATTGCTGCCAAAAGTAATTTTGAACGAAAGCTCAAGCTTGTTTCGTGCGAACTTATCGGCGAAACTAAGCTATTTGTGACATTCGGCTAACGAAACTGCTGCCAAAATTGTCAGCGAAATTACAACAACTCAGCGAAATTAGCTTTCTCAGCGAAATTGTCTGCGAATTTACCTTTCTTCAGCGAAACTACTTCATTTTCAGAGAAATTTCTTCTTCTTTTGCCAAAATTACATCAGTCCCAGCGATATTACCATGTCAAAGTTAACCTCATTCACTCTTGCCGATCTTGAAAGTGTTGCTCCCAATAGGCCACCGAGACTCATTAACGGTGTTAATTTCGAGGATTGGAAGAGATTTCTCAAAGCTTTCTTCTTCTACACCGACCATAACCAATGGGAATCAATTATTTCTCGTCCTCACATACCAACTGTCACTGTTGGTGATGTTGTCTCTCAAAAATTGAAAAGGATTTGAAGCTGATCGATCGTGACCAGAAAGCTTTTGGAGCAATAACACTATGTCTGGCACCAAACATATACAATTGATATACGGAGCATAAAAATGCTAAGTCCCTTTACGATGCCCTATGTGAGTTCTATGATGGTAATGATGAACAGGTAAAGGATAAGAGCATTCAAGTAGAGGAGGAATTCAATTCCTTTGTTGGATACAAGAACGAGAGTCTGACAAATCTCACAAATCACTTGTTGATAGTTTCAAGCACCTTATAGAAATACGATGAAAAACTTTCCAACAGTGAACAAGTTAACAGGAATATTATCAATAAGATTAAATCTTTTGAGTTGGACATGAAGAAACGGGAATTTAACCAGACCATGATGGCTACATCTGGGTTTACTCAAATTGTTGCTTTACTATCATCCACTGCAAGTTCTCAAATATAGACTTCAATTCAAGGATAAGTTACTACAGGTAATTTTTTAGGTGGAAACGTTAGTGTTGGAAGAGATCAGGATAATTCTAAGGCAAATGTTGAAACTTCAGTTCCATCAGAAACAATGGCTCTTTTTGAAATGTTTGTTCAAAGCTATGAAGCACTTGTGGCTGGAGAGTTGAAAGGGAAGGGAATGAAAATGGAGGATGTGTATCAGGTGGATCCTGATGATGTAGAAGAAACTGGCATTCAGTGGCAAATGGCAATGTTGACTCATAGAGCTTGGAGATTTATGGAGCACACTGGTTGAAAGAACTTTGGACACCAAACCTCTAATTCAAAACTGGGATTTGATAAGGCCAAACTGAGGTGTTTCAACTGTCAACTACTGGGACGTTTTAAATGTGAATGTCCATCACCAATTGTCACCGATTCAGGATTCCACGATTAACCATTAAGAGGGAGAAGGAAGATATGAATCACAAAAACGAGACTGTTTTGATTTCTAACTTTGATTGGAGTGTAGAGGTTGAAGGGACAAGGACTGAAACTAATCATGCATTGGTGGCTGAGTTTGTTAAAGGGAAGGGGAAGGCAGATAGTAAAGATGAATTTGATCCTTTCAAGGAATTCAAAGAGGAGGCTGAGTTGTCTGTGAAAGAGAAAGAAAAGAATGATGAGAGAATGAGAGAAGGTAAATCTGAAGGACTGAACCAGGAAGAAAATATATCCATAGAGCAAGGAAAGGAATATGACGATGCTACTATCAATGTTGAGGAAAGCAAGTCAAGTTCTCCGGTGTGCCAATGTGAAAAGGCCTTAGCAGCAGAAAAGGTGGTGATGAGACTTCCATATGAGATAATTCAGGATATGTGTTCATTTACTTGCAAAATAAGATTATTTGGGATTTATAAAGCTAATCGGTCATTAATTGATAATGAAAAAGATTTAAAAAGAATTAATGAGGAACATAAAATCAATGAATCAAAATATTTTGTTAAATCAAATAAGGCCTTGAAAGAAAATGATCACTTAAAACAAATTGTTTTGGAAAGAAATGTTGAGGTTAATACCTTGACTGAAAGAGTTGCTCTTGCTAAATTTGAAACAAGAAAACTTTAGTCAGTGTTAGACAAATGGACCGTATCAGGAATGAAACATGATGATTTATGTAAATCTCAACGGGGAGCTAGGATTAAAACAGGATTGGGATATGAAAATGTTAAAGTTTATCCTCCGCCTAGTACATACTGTCATTCTCCTATGCTTGTTCCTCATCCTTCTAATGATTAATCAAAATAGATAATAACAGTATGTCTGTAGGTTTAGAGAGTGTTAATCCTAAGCATGTTCGTGAGGACTACGACTATGGACCAACTAGTGGCCTTGGATGCACTAGTATTAGTTACCTACTTTTCAGCATTCTGTTTTAAATCATAAGTCTAGTTTAAATTCTGTTTTTGTTTCTAGTACACCTATAACAGACACTATCGTATCATGTTCTCATGATGTTCCTATTTTTCTTTAAATTCTGTATACTGTGGTGATGCTTTTTGTTCTGATTATGATAATGGTGCAACTAATTTCACTACAAAGACTAATGAGAGACTTAAAACTAATTGTTTTGATAAATTCTTTCCTCATCCAATTCCATCTTTTACTCCAATGAATATTTATTTATCAAATGAAAGAACTGTAACTTCATCTGAAGCTAGCAGAAGTGGTACTAGTTCTACTTGTACTTCAGATGATCATTCATCTACTTTTGTCAATAATAATAATTGTTCACATAAACTCCGACCTCATGTCATGTATGAGACATATAGTAACATTGATTCTAGTGCGTCTGAATGTGATGAGGAAATTCTCATTGATCCTACTCCTATCTTATCACATCACAGACCTAGACACAAACCACACTGTTTCAAGTGCGGTCAAAAGGATCATCTTGTCAAGGATTGTCCTACACTACTTCATGGTCATGTAAATAGGAACTATTTTGGAAATAAATTAACAAAATTAGTTAATAATTTCGTTTGTAAGAAATCTGCTTCTTCTAAAGCTAAAATTGTTCAAACTTGGGTTCCTATTTCACTTGGTTAATCTATTCTTTATTTGATTGCAGGAGTCATCCACTAAGATTGTAAATAGCATATGACATGTAGATATGGATGCTCTAGACATATGACGGGGTTGAAAGAGTTTCTAACCAATTATCAGATTATAAATGGAGAATATGTTGCTTTTGCTAGTGATAAAAAGGGTGGACAGATGATTGGTCAAGGAGAAGTATCCAATGGTTCTTTGACTTTGGAGAAAGTCAACTATGTCCCTGAGCTTGCGTTTAATCTCTTATGTGTCTCTCAAATATGCGAAAAAGACATTCCAGTCCTGTTTAAATCCGATGAATGTCTATTTTTAAAATCAAAGATTGATATTCCAGAAGATTTGGTTCTTATGCGTTCTCCGAGAAAGCATGATACATATCTTCTTGATACGAACTCAAGGGAGTCAAAGTCTACTGCCACCTATCTTCTTTCAAAAGCTTCAACCTTTGAGTCTCTGCTATGGCATCGCCAATTAGGCCACGTTAATTTTAAAATAATAAACAAATTAGTCAAAAACAATCTTGTTAGAGGACATCCTTTAAAAGATTTCTCTGTGAACGATAAATGTATGGCTTGTGCCAAGGGCAAACAACATAAGAAACCACATAAGCCCAAACTTGAAAATAGCATAACTTGTCCTCTCGAGTTGTTACATACTGTTTTTTGGCCCAATTACCGTTATATCAATTGCTAAAAAATCCTTCTATCTTGTTGTTACAGATGATTTCTTAAGATATTCATGGGTGAGATTTTTTGCTCACAAGGGAGAGGTTGTTGAGGAATTGCAGAAGTTAATACTTTCGATTGAGATGATAAGCCAGAGAAAGGTTCTGGCCATGAGAAGTGACAATGGTACTGAATTCAAAAATTAGATTATTGATTCGTTCTGTGCTCAAAAAGATATTGTGAGACAATTTAGTGCCGCAAGGACGCCTCAATAGAATGGTGTAGCTAAAAGAAAGAATCACACTCTTATTGAAGCTGCCCGTACAATGTTGATAGAATCAACGTTACCCATTATCTTTTGGGCTGAAGCAGTAAACTGTGCTTCATACGTTCTAAACCGAGTGTTGATAGTCAAGGAAAAAATAAAGACTCCTTACAAAATTTTTCATAAACGGAAACCTTTAATTGACTTATTTCGACCATTTTGTGGTTCATGTCTCTTGAATAGTCAATCCCAAAAGACAAAGTTCAGTGCTGTAACACCCGGTTATTTTAAAGTCAATAAAGAATAATAAAGTGAAGAAAAAGGAAGAAAAGAAATAAAACCCAAGTCTAGGGGTATAAAGTGTCCAAAAGGACAAAATCTTTGAAAAGTGGGTGTAAAAGGTGGTATGGCCGCCCATATGTCACATACACCACTGATCTTTGGGTTTTAGAGAGAGAGAGAGAGTAGCTGGGAGCAGCAAGTTCTTCGTTTTAAAGGAAGAACAAGAAATAATTCGAATTCAAGGTGAGAATTCATGTTTTTATGGTGTTCTTAACCGGTTATGTCTTTGGGTTTATGCTTATGTGTGTTTATGTTTGTTCGGGTACGTTTTTAGTGGGTTTCTAGGCGGTTGAATTCAATTTGCAAATGAGTTTGGAAGAAGCCATACTCAAGAGCTGCAAAGGTGAGTTCTAGGACCCCTATTTTACCTGTTTTAACTGATTTTGGGGCTGGAAATGCATGAATGTATGTTTTCATTAAACTGGGTTTTTGACCCGTATGTTTCATTTGGTATATGTTGTATGTATGATTATGTTCATGCTTGATGATGTATGATGATGTTTCTGAGGCTTAGGATGTAAGATTTAAGCTTAGAACATGATGAATGGTGATTTGAGATTGAAATCTAATGTTTAAGGCTCATATGTTATGTTTTAGAATCTGCATAAGTGTTGAAAGGTCAATGCGGATGGAAAGGTTAATGCGGATGAGCAAAGTAAGTCAATGCGGATGAGCATTGACTAAGTATGACAAATGCGTATGAAGTTCAATGCGGATGAAGTCAATGCGGATGAGCATTGACTAAGTCTGAGAAATACGGATGAATATGGGCTAAGTAAAGGGAAATGCAGATGAGTACCGGGAAGAAATGCGGATGAACGGTTAATGCGGATGAGTATTAACTGCAAACTAAGTAAATGCGGATGAACAGTTAATGCAGATGGGGTCAATGCGGAGGATCATTTGACTAAGTATATGAAATGCGAATGAGTAAGTCAAATGCGGATGACAAATGCGGATGAAGTATGTCGATGCGGGTGAAGCAAATCAAATGCGGATGAAGCAAATCAAATGCGGATGAACAATAAGGTCAATACGGATGAACACTTAGAAAATTCTAAATTTTTGGAGAAAAGGAGTAATGTAGGCTTTGACTTGAGATGTTCCTGGGGGTTCATCTAGGTTGACTTTTGAGGTCATAGATGGAATTATGGGCATGTATGATGTATTGATGCATATGAATAGTGATGATGTATGATGTTGTATGATTAGACATAATGTATGTTATGAATGTATGAAGATGCCCTGTATGATGATGATGACTGAATGTTATGTTCCTTATTATGACGTATGTTTATCTTTCCGTGGGTTTACGTGTTATGATAATGAATGAACCGAAAGTATTATGTAACGTAAAGTGAAAGATAATGAAAGAGGAACATGATGAATGAATGCATGCATTAATGAACGAATGAATGTAAGAAGGCTTGCAAGTAAATGTATGGAGGTGCACACCCAATGCAGGTGTTAGCTCAACAGTGTGCGGGTTAGCTACCCCGAAGGATGCACATTGGGGTCTAATCTTTGTGATTGACCATATGAATGGGATCCTTTCCGCTTGCCCTAATTACTGAAGTCAGCTTCTTGCACAATGTTCGAGGTCTATGAAAAACCTCAAGCCCAGTTACCTGCTTCGTGCACAATGTTCGGGGTATAGCATATGGCACTGATTCGGAATGAAAGAGAAAAGATAATTGGTGAATGTACTTGCCCTAGGTACTGGGTCAGCTTTGTGCACAATGTTCGAGGTCTATGAAAGACCTCAGGCCCGCCCAGTTAACCGCTTCGTGCATAATGTTCGTGGTAATGTACATGTCAGTGGAAGTAATGAATAAACGAATGAAAGTAAGAACGTATGGAAGAATAAAATTAATGAATGAATGAATGACGAAGATAATAATGATATATTCTGTGTATACGTATGATGTATGATCGCATGAAAGTAAAGAAATGTTTTAATGAAAGAAAAGTATGTTTTTATTTATAAAACTAGAACTCACTCAGCAACGCTGACTTTTATGCATTTTCTAGTTGGCAGGTGAGCATTGCTGAGGATGGCATGGAGCAGCTACTTGGCATTTTGAATGTCATTCTTTTGTTAATATTTTTGCATTGTAATGCGAACGAACGATGTTTTGAAATGAACGCTTGTATTAACTTGCAAAAGCCATTGTAATGATATGAAAAAAATTAGTTTTATGTTTCCGCTACAATGTTTTAATGAATGATTAAATGTAAAGTATATGTTTTATGTGCGATGATTTACCAGTTGTAAGCGTCCCGAGAACGGGGCCTTACAAGTTGGTATCAGAGCCAAAGTTTAAGTGAAATGGGTAAATTTTCAAACTAAACCTTAAGTTAAATTGAGAATGGGACTGAAAGGGAAGGGATGCCAATCTAAGTAGTTGTGTGCCATCAGGTATTTTGTAAAGTTAACTGGTATATATGCGCATGTTATGTGGTTTATTTGTTGCTGTTAGATTTAGATACTGATGTAGTCAAGATAGTTAATGCTTGGGGTATGAAGAGTAAAGTAAGTAGCTAATCATAACTGGCCACTATAATTAGGGACTTACTATACTTGACATAAAACGAGCTATTACCTTGAATGATCATGTTGGTGTTTGAATCTTTCAGCGTGTGTGTGTGAGGATAGCCGGTGGTAGATCATCCAAAACTTCCCGTGGTGGAGGTCATCATGCTAAACCACGGGTTACGAGGCCTAGGGCCGAAAAGGTGGTTCATGAAGAACTAGAAACCCCTCATCCGGAGGGCGGAGATGAGAGTCCTAACCTGAGAGCCTCAGTGAAGGAGGCGGTTGTGGAGGAAGTGCATCAAGTCATGCAGACGATCCTACCGTCTGTGGTGACTGAAGTGATAAAGGCAGTTAGAGAGGGGGAGAGAAGGGAAGGAGTAGATCTACGGGTGAAAGGAGACAGCCCGAGACTGAGACGGTTCCGTCTGATGACGAAGAAGAAGAGGAAGAAGCAGAGCCTGTGCAGGAGGTGGTACGAGGCTGTAACTATGGTGTGTTTATGAGATGCAAGCCCCCTAGTTTTGACGGTAATGGCACTGCTGCTGCTGCTCACCGGTGGGTGAGGGAAATGGAGGCTGTACTTGATATCAGCGAGTGCCAAGAGGAACAGAAAGTTAAGTTCGCTACCTACTCTTTTGTGGACTCAGCTCTATGTTGGTGGGACAATATTGTCCAAGCTGAGGGCAGCATGGCCATTAGGAGGATGAGATGGTCCAAACTGAAAAGTTGGTGATTGAGGAGTTTGTCCTTACCAGGAAATGGACAAGGTTGAGAGGGAGTTTTTGCAATTAGAGGCGGGAACGATGACACACCAAGAGTACACCACAAAGTTCAATGAAATGGCACGGCTGGTGCCGGATCAAGTGACGCCTCTTTCACGGAAGATTAAAAGGTACATCCAGGGTTTGATAGCAGATATTTGCAGGGACGTGATCGCCGCCTGACCGAGCACATTTAGGTCAGTGGTGGATTTAGGAGGGAGATTGTATGATGAGAGGACTATGGTGGTGGTCGCTGAAGGTAGTCGGAAGGGTGGAGGTGATATAAATTAGAATGGGAAGAGGTTTGGTCGGGTGGTGCCTCAACGGGTAACAAGAAGGCACGAGTGGATGACCGTCATGTGGTCACATCAAGTGCGGGGTTGAAAAAGTGTGGCAAGTGTGGGAAGGAGCACGGTGGCGAGTGTAGATGGGGGTTGAAGTTTGTTTCAAGTGTAGGAAGCCTGGTCATATGGCTAGAGACTATGGAGGTATGAAGTGTTTCAATTGCGGGGAAAGTGGTCATATGAGTAGAGATTGTAAGAAGCCAAGAGCTAAGGGTTATGGGGTGAAGAAAACTAGAGGTGAAGGACCAAGGGCGAGTGCCAAGACATTCACGATGACACATGAGGAAGCTAGGACAGACCTGATGTCGTGTCCGGTACGTTTCTGGTGAACCAAACTTTAGCTTCTGTGCTATTTGATCTTGGTGCTAGTAAAAGTTTTATTTCTGCTGCTATCTGTGCTAAGCTGCCTGTTAGTAGTAGACATGTTGATGCGCCCTTTGATGTAGAAACTGCCATAGGTAAGCCTACCAGGATCTTTGAGAGGATAGAGAACTGTGATGTGGAGCTAGAAGGTCATAAGTTTCCTGTTAGACCGTTTGTGATGACCTTAGGTGGTTTTGAATTGGTTCTTGGGATGGATTGGTTGGCGGACTCCAAAGCGAACATTGTGTGTCGCAAGAAGATGATTCGTTTGATAGCGCCTGACGGGAGTTTGGTAACTGTTTATGGGGATCGGGTTACTACGATCCCGAAGGTAATCTCAATGGCAGTGGCAGGAAAGTGTATGAGACGTGGATGTAGCGCCTACTTGGCTTATGTAAAGGATGTGGATACACCAACACCACAACTATCTAGGGTACCTATTGTGTGTGACTTTCCAAACGTGTTCCTAGAAGATTTATCAGGAGTGTCACCTGACCGTAAGATCGAGTTTGAGACTGATTTGATACTAGGTGCCCAACTTGTTGCCAAGGCACCGTATCGGTTGCCCCCGACTGAGATGAAGGAGTTGATGGGGCAGTTGCAAGAGCTGCTGGATAAGGGGTTCATCAGACTGAGTATCTCTCCTTGGGGTGCTCCGGTCTTGTTTGTGAAGAAGAAAGACGGTAGCATGAGGATGTGCATTGACTACCATGAGTTGAACAAGCTGACGGTGAAGAACCGATACCCCTTACCGAGGATAGATGATTTGTTCGATCAGCTTCAAGGTGCTAGTTGGTTTTCAAGGATCGATCTTCGATCGGGCTATCAGCAACTGATGGTGAAAGAGCAGGATTTCCTAAAACAACATTTCGCTTGCGCTACAATCACTATGAGTTTCTTGTCATGTCTTTTGGTTTGACCAATGCGCCAGTTGCTTTTATGGATCTGATGAACCGTATGTGTCGGCCTATGTTGGATAAATCAGTGATTGTGTTTATTGATGATATCCTGATTTATTCGAATAGCGAGATTGAGCATGCCGGTCACATTCGAGAGGTTCTGGAGACGTTGAGGAGGGAGAAGTTGTATGCAAAATTCTCTAAGTGTGCGTTCTAGTACGCGAAGTTCAATTCTTGGGTCATGTGGTAAACCCTGATGGGATTATGGTGGATCCAGCTAAGGTGGAGGCAGTGATGCAATGGAAATCTCCAAAGATGCCATCCAAGATTCGCAGTTTCTTGGGTATGGCGGGCTACTACAGGAGATTCATTCAAGACTTCTCCAAGATCGCTTCTCCATTAACTAAGTTGACCCGAAAGGATATGAAGTTTTTATGGGGTCAAGCTCAAGAGAAGGCATTCGAGGAATTAAAGGTGAGGTTGACCCAAGCTCTAGTTCTATCATTACCTTATGGGAGTGAAGATCTGGTGGTTTATTCTGATGTTTCTTACTCGGGGTTGGGGTGTGTACTAATGCAGAGAGGAAAGGTTATAGCTTATGCATTCTGGCAGTTGAAGGTTCATGAGGTCAACTACCCTACTCATGACTTGGAGCTAGCAGCTGTGGTTTTTGCGTTAAAGATTTGGAGGCACTATCTGTACGGGACGAAGTGCACTATTTTCACTAACCACAAGACTATGATTACGAGACAAAGAAAATGGTTGGAGCTCATAAAAGACTATGATTGCGAGATCCATTACCATCCAGGCAAAGCCAATGTGGTGGCGGATGCCCATAGCCGAAAGGAGAGGCCCAAACCGATTCGGATGAAAGCATATCAGCTGATCATGACCTCTGATGTGATGAAGCAGGTCAAAGAGTTTCAAGATGAGGCACTGAAAGAAGATCATCTTAACTCTGAGAGAATGAGAGGTCTGGTCGCAGAATTGGGTGAAAACACGCTTGGTGTTATAACTCGATCGGGAGAATGTGGGTTCCTTGTTTTGGGGATCTACGGGTGAAGATTATGGATGAAGCTCACAAGACTCGATACTCCATTCATCCAAGTGCCATGAAAATGTACCAAGATATGAAGAAAGATTATTGGTGGTCGGGTATGAAGCGCGATGTAGTGGAGTATGTAAGTAAGTGCCTACTTGTTTACAAGTGAAGGCCGAGCATCAAAAGCCGTATGGGTAGATCCAACCTTTGGATATACTGGAATGGAAGTGGGAGCACATCACCATGGATTTCATTACGAAGCTGCCACGTACTCCGAAAGGGTACGATGCCATATGGGTGATTGTGGACCGTCTGACGAATAGTGCTCACTTCCTACCGATCCGCGAGACATATTCATCAGAGAGGTTGGCGGATCTATTCATCAGGGAAATTGTAACTCGTCACGGTGTACCAGTGTCTATTGTGTCCGATCGTGACACCCAGTTTACATCTAAATTTTTGAAGAAATTCCATGACGCCTTGGGAACGAGGTTACATATTAGCACGGCTTATCATCCCCAAACTGATGGTTAGTCAGAAAGGACCATTCTGACATTAGAAGACATGCTTCGGGCATGTGTGATTGATTTTGGGGGAAGTTGGGATGATCACTTACCGTTAGCTGAATTTTCATACAACAACAGCTATCATGCCAGCATTGGTATGCCACCATATGAGATGCTATATGGTAGGAGATGTAGAACACCCATTTTTTGGGGTGATATTGGTCAGAAGGAATTAGGGAGCGTCGAGGTAATCGAGGCTACGATTGAGAAGCTTGAAAAGATCAAGGCCTTCATGAGGCAGCCAAAGATAGGCAGAAGTCGTATGCCGATAAAAGACGCAGACCAATTGAGTTCCAGGTGGGTGACCGGGGTATGTTGAAGGTCTCACCTTGGAATGGTATCATTCGTTTCCGAAAGGGGGGCAAGTTAAGCCCGAGATACATAGGCCCTTTCCGAATCATTGCTTGAGTAGGAGAGGTGGCCTATAGGCTTGAGTTACGAGAATAGTTAAGTGGAATTCACCCGACATTCCATGTATCTCATCTGAGAAAGTGCTTAGCTGATGAAGACATGATTGTTCCACTCGAGGATATCGAAGTAGATGAACGACTCAATTATGTGGAGCAACAAGTGACAATCATTGATCGAAAAGAGAAGAGGCTGAGAAATAAAGTGGTTCCTCTTGTGCTGTACAGTGGAAGCACAGGAAGGATCTGAGTCAACGTGGGAGACTGAAGAAGAGATGAGACGACATTACCCACTATTCTTTGAGGAAAAGCAGGTTTTGGGGACGAAACCTATTTAAGGGGATGGACTTGTAACACCCGGTTATTTTAAAGTCAAGAAAGAAGAATAAAGTGAAGAAAAAGGAAGAAAAGAAATAAAACCCAAGTAAAGGGGTAAAAAGTGTCCAACAGGACAAAATGTTTGAAAAGTGGGTATAAAAGTGGTATGGCCACCCATATGTCACATACACCACTAATCTTCGGGTTTTAGAGAGAGAGAGAGAGTAGCTGGGAGTAGCAAATTCTCGGTTTTGAAGGAAGAACAAGAAAGAATTCGAATTCAAGGTGAGAATTCATGTTTTTATGGTGTTCTTAACCGGTTATGTCCTCAGGTTTATGCTTATTTGTGTTTATGTTTGTTCGGGTATGTTTTTAGTGGGTTTCTAGGCTGTTGAATTCAATTTGCAAACGAGTTGTGTTTGGGAAGAAGCCATACTCAAGAGCTACAAAGGTGTGTTCTAGGACCCCTCTTTTACCTGTTTTAACTGATTTTGGGGCTGGAAATGCATGAATGTATGTTTTCAATAAACAGGGTTTCAGACCTGTATGTTTCATTTGGTATATGTTATATGTATGATTATGTTCATGCTTGATGATGTATGATGATTTTTCTAAGGCTTAGGATGTATGATTTAAGCTTAGAACATGATGAATGGTGATTTGAGATTGAAATCTGGTTTTTAAGGCTCATACGTTAAGTTTTAGAATCTGCATAAGTGTTGAAAGGTCAATGCGGGTGGAAAGGTTAATGCGGTTGAGCAAAGTAAGTCAATGCGGATAAGCATTGACTAAGTATGACAAATGCGTATGAAGGTCAATGCGGATGAAGTCAATGCGGATGAGCATTGGACTAAGTCTAAGAAATGCGGATGAATATGGGCTAGGTAAAGGGAAATGCGGATGAGTACTGGGAAGAAATGCGGATGAACAGTTAATGTGGATAAGTATTAACTGCAAAGTAAGTAAATGCGAATGAACAGTTAATGCAGATGGGGTCAATGCGGATGAGCATTTGACAAAGTATATGAAATACGGATGAGTAAGTCAAATGCGGATGAGTAAGTTAAATGTGGATGACAAATGCGGATGAAGTATGTCGATGCAGGTGAGCAAATCAAATGCAGAGGAAGCAAATAAAATGCAGATGAACAATAAGGTCAATGCGGATGAACACTTAGAAAATTCTGACTTTTGGAGAAAAAAGAGTAATGTAGGCTTCGACTTGAGATGTTCCTGGGGGTTTATCTAGGTTGACTTTTGAGGTCATAGATGGTATTATGGGCATGTATGATGTATTGATGCATATGCCTAATGATGATGTATGATTTGTATGATTATACATGATGTATGTTATGAATGTATGATGATGCCCTATATGATGATGATGACTGAATGTTATGTTCCTTATTATGATGTATGTTTATCTTTCCATGGCTTTATGTGTATGATAATGAATGAACCGAATGTATTATGTAACACAAAGTGAAAGATAATGAAAGAGGAACATAATGAATGAATGCATGCATTAATGAATGAATGAATATAAGAAGGCTTGCAAGCAAATATATGGAGGTGCACACCCAATGCAGGTGTTAGCTCAACGGTGTGCGGGTTAGCTACCCGAAGGATGCACATTGAGGTCTAATCTTTGTGATTGACCATATGAATGGGATCCTTACCGCTTGCCCTAGGTACTGGAGTTAGCTTTGTGCGTAATATTCGAGGTCTATGAAACCTAAGGCCCAGTTACCCTCCTCATGCACAATGTTCGGGGTATAGCATATGGCATTGATCCGGAATGAAAGAGAAAAGATAATTGGTGAATGTACTTGCCCTAGGTACCGGGTCAGCTTCGTGCATAATGTTCAAGGTCTATGAAAGACCTCAGGCCCAGTTACCCGCTTCGTGCATAATGTTCGGGTAATGTACATGTCAGTGGAAGTAATGAATGAACGAATGAAAGTAAGAACGTATGGAAGAATAAAAGTAATGAATGAATGAATGACGAAGATAATAATGATATTTTCTGTGTATACGTATGATGTATGATCGCATGAAAGTAAAGAAAGGTTTTAATGAAAGAAAAGTATGTTTTATTTATAAAATTAGAACTCACTCAGCCACACTGACTTTTATGCATTTTCCAGTTGGCAGGTGAGCATTGCTGAGGATGGCGTGGAGCAGCTACTTGGCATTTTGAATGGCATTCTTTGTTGTAATGTTTTTGCATTGTAATGCGAACGAATGATGTTTTGAAATGAACGCTTGTATTAACTTGCAAAAGTATTTGTAGTGATATGAAAAAATTAGTTTTATGTTTCCGCTGCAATGTTTTAATGAATGATTAAATGTAAAGTATATGTTTATGTGCGATGATTTAGCAGCGGTTAGCATCCCGGGAATGAGGCCTTACAAGTGCCGTGTCTGACGAGTGTTACCTTGTCTGTTATTCTTTTTCTCAAAAGGCTTATCGGGTATATAACATGAGAACACTTATCGTTCAAAAGCCGTTCTATGTTGATTGGTAGGAGTCTAACTCTTCTGATTTCGATATGAACCAGCATGGTGCTTTGACTCTGATGCTGTGTTTAATTCTTTTAATCTTCCAGTTTTCTACGATGATGCGTCCATCTCAAATGTTCAAACAATATCATTTCCTCAACTCCATCTCCTATCCATTCCACCTCTTCAGCAAATGATGCCATGTCAGTTGATGTTGCATCATCTTCACCATCATTTGATCTTTCACCGCCACCTATTTCTACATCCCTTCTTTCATCACCGACATCTATCTCACCACAGCCTATTCCATCTCTCTCACCCTTATCTACTCATTCACAATCTGTCAGCGAATCATCTCCAAACATCTTGCCTTTATCCATAGATTTCAAAACTTTGAAAGATCGTCCTCATGATAACATTATTGGATGTATCACTGGTGGAGTACAGATGCAAAGTCATTTTGGTTTGATTAATATTTGTCTCTTCTTTTGCTTTATTTCTCAAACTGTCCCGAAAATCATGGACTTTGGTTGACCTGCTCCAAAAAAATGCCAAATTGGTACGAAATTGGTTTTTAAGAACAAACCCGATGATTGTGGTGTTGTGGTGTGTAACAAATCAAGAATGGTTGTGCAAGGATTTGCTCAAGAAGAAGGGATTGATTATATTGAAGTTTTTGCTCCTGTCGCTCATCTTGAAGCAATAAGGATTTTTCTCGCTCATGCTGCTCATAAACAGTTCAAGGTCTATTAGATGGATGTCAAGTGTGCTTTGCTTTACAAAGACATTGATGAGGAGATATATGTCTCGCTCATGCTGCTCATAAACCTGTCGCTCACCAGGTTTTGAGGATCTTAATTTTCTTGATAAAGTTTCTAAGCTTGACAAGTCTCTTTATGGTCTTCATCAGGCTCCGAGGATCTGGTATGAGACCCTAACACAATACCTCTTAAGCAATGGTTTCTCTCATGGCACCATCGATATGACTCTATTCAAGAGAGAAATGAATGGTGAAATGTTGATTGTCCAAGTTTATGTTGACGATATTATTTTTGGCTCCACCAATTTACAATTATGTCGGGAGTTCGAAGAGGTGATGCGTAATCAGTTTGAAATAGTATGATGGGAAAATGTGCTTTTTTCTTGGATTACAAGTGGAACAAGAGCTAGAAGGCATTCTCATTCAATAGGAGAAGTATGTTAAAGAAATTTTGAAGAAATTCAAGATGGATGACGAGTCTCCTGAAATGACTTCTTTTACTGCTCATACATGCCTTACTCCTTATGAGAACGAGAAACCTGTTGATCCTCATCTCTATAGATCTATGATCGGTTCCCTTATGTATCTTACAACAAGTCGCCCTGACATCACTTTTGCTCTAGGTTATTGTGCTCGATACCAATCGGCCCAAAAGAGTCCATGAAAAGGTTATCAATAGAATTTGTTGTTATCTCAAAGGCTCCTCTCGTTTAGGTCTTTAGTATCCCTATGGTGGGAATTTGGATTTACATGCTTATTCTGACTGTGATTCTAGTGGTTGCAGGTTAAACAGAAAATCGGTGACTGGAGGATGTCAATACCTGGGCAATTGTCTAGTTTCATGGCAAAGCAAGAAACAAACCATTGTTTCCCTCTCCACAGGGGAAGCAGAATACATTGTTGCCTCTAGTTGTTGTTCACAAGTTCTTTGGATACAAAACCATATGATTGACCATGGAATCAATTTTCTCCACACACCACTGTTTTGTGACAACGAAACCGCCATCGGGATCGCTAAAATCCTATTCATCATTCTCGAACCAAGCACATCGAAACACGGATTCATGCAATTTGTGATGCATAGGAAAAGGGTTTTATCGATATTATTCCTATTGAAACTAAAAATCAAAAGGCAGATATTTTCACAAAAACATTTGATAAACCTCGCTTTTATGAATTGATCTCTATGCTAGGGCTAATATCTTTTTAAACCTCTTTTCTTTTCTCTTATCTTTACAAAAATAAAAGGGTTTTCTAAAATAAAATTTTCAGGGGAGTGTATATAAGTTCTATAGAAAAAAAACTGGGAACTTGATTTGAGATGACGAGAAATGATTGTATATCTTCTGGATATGCTCGTTTGTGCATGACTGGCATTTAAAATGAGAAATGATAGTAACTAATGCTGCTCTCTGATTTACATCTTATTTTTAAATTTCAAATAAAAGAAAATGAAACAGATTCTTTAAATGATATGCTTGGTAGACTCAGCCTGAAGAATAAGTAGACAACAACATTTTGATTTAAATTAAAATATATGCTTAAGGATGTCTGGATTTACTCAATGATTTTTGGCCTGCACAAAAACTGAGTCTTGACAAAATTGGATTGAGAATTGATCTTTCACCCATCATGATACAATCTTATAAGCCATATCTTTGAATCATGTCTGTTGTATTTATGTGTCTGGTACTATTGTTTATCTCCTCTGCTGTATGGTAGTACTGATCTAGAGTGATGATCTCTCTGCTGTACGGTAGTACTGACCTGGAGCTCTCTTCGGCATATGATTAAATGGTCATCTCCTTTATTATACGTGAGTATAGACCTGGAGCTCTCACCATCTTGATCTAAGTTGTGTTAAATCATCTAAATTATGAGTTCATCACAGAATGCAATATTCTATTCATAATCACTTACACAGATCTGTACAAGCCTTGTTCTATAAAGATCGTATCAAAATTCAAGAAATCCTGAGGTTGGGTGAGGGTTTTTGCCAAATGATTGTGGGGTCCTAACATTCTAAAGCATCTAATCGAACCTTAATGAATCATCTGCTGTTTGTTGAAAAAGATAAGGTTTGGGTTTAAGTGGAAAAACATATCCACAATCATTATTGATATGTTTGAGAATTTCAAAATTCCTTCAAATACTGTGATCAGATTCAGTTATCGGTATGATCTCATTGCTTGTTGATGATTAAAGTCATCTTTGTGCTAATATATATCTTGAGGATGTGATCTCTGATCGATTTAGATCTCTGTTATTGATGTTAATTCTTAAAAAAAAAGTTTTGCCAAATTATACTTTCGCTAATTGTTTCGCTAGACGAAATTGCAATTTCGCTCAGCATTCTCATCCTATGATGTCATTTTCGATCTGAGTTTCGCTTAGCGAAATTGCAGCTTCGCTTGGCGAAATTGTAGATTCGTCTGGCGAAACTATAGTTTCGCTACCTGCAAAATTATATGATATTTAAGTTAGTTTGCAAAATTAACTTCTCACTTTCACTCCATCGAACTGTTAGGTATCTTAGGGTTGTTCTGTGACCTCTTCATGCGTTTCTGTGATTCTACCATTCTGTGATTTTGATATCTATTGTTGTTGATTCATACTCGCAAGTGAGTTTATAATATCACATTGTGAGTATATTTGATCGAGACTCTTTGGTACCTTCGCTGTTCTTCCAGCAAAATTACCGATAGTCCAGCAAAACTGAACGGAAGTTCTTGAATCCTCAGCGAAACTATAAGGTTATGCTGTCCGAGAGTATTTAACAGTTTCCCAGACTATTTTTCTGTTTCGGCTTGTCGAATCTACCTCATTATTTGGGCGAAACTGGTGTGATCTTGCTGGCGAAACTATACTTTCGCTTTCCGAAATTAATCTCATCATGCGAAACTATAGTTTCGGCCAGCGAATTTAATTTAATTTTAGATTTTTCTTTATTCTTTTCTTGTTTTTTATTATTTTATTACTTTATACTTTTTTCTAATATATTTCATTTGTATTTCAGGTTTAAATGGCTAATCTAAAGTTCGATGAGAGAAACAACATCACAACCATTTTGGATGATACACATCCTAAAGCGCAGGGTGTAGAGACTGTATTCGGGGGCTGCAAAGATCCCCTATAGCTTATGCTATCTCTCATTCTACTACCATCTATGATCTACACATCAGAGACTTTTGGAGATCCGCTGAGTATGGTACGAGAGGGAACACCCAAAGGATCACTGCTAAAGTCTTGGAGAATGAGGCGACTATTACAGCTGAGACAGTTTCAAGGAACCTAAGACTAGAAGAAGATTCAAGAGAAGAGGTACTATGTTAGATCTGAGGTGTTCGCAGCATTCAGGAGTATGGGATATGAGGGGCCAGCTTTTGGTTCCCAAAAAAGATCAAGAAGTCCTTTCTCTCAAAGAATGGAGATTCATTGCCCATGTCTTTATTATGTGTTTAGATCACCGTAAAGGTGGATCATATGGCTGAACATAAACTAGGCAAAAGCTATGGTGTTATGTTGTAAGGGGAAAGAGCAAACATTGCGAGACTGATATTTGCTTGTATGGCAGAGAATGTGATGGCCCTGAAGAAGGATAAGTGGCTTCTGTATCCTAGATTTCTTCAGATGATATTTGATGATCTAATTCCAAATGTGCCAAGACATAGGAAGGTGAAAAGGTTGGTGCAGATGAACCCATGTTTTTTTGCAGACTGTTGTGCCATCCAACATGACTTTAGCAGGAAGAACACCCGTTTGTGGGAAAACATGTACCCACCTGAAAGAGATATGAACAAAGGATTATTATTTCGAAGAAGAAGTGATGAAAGGGCTAAAGAGATAAGGGTTGAAAAGGAGAAGAGATCGAAGAAGAAAGCTGATATTGGAGAATCAGAAAGAGAATTGAACAGAGAGATCAAGCATTCATTGAAACACCAAGGAGGGACGAAAGAGGATGCTTAGATGAGGATATGATTTGTAACCTTAACAGATCACTGGCTAATGAATGAGCATGATAAAGGCCAAACTCACTAATCAAGAGATGCGGGAAAGGCAAAAAGATGAGTTGATAGAGGGAATGAAGAAGATGCAGGTAGATCAAAACTTACTGCTAAAGAAATTGTTTGAGGAAGTTGCTTAATTGAAAGCTGCTGCTAGCCTGCCCAATCAACTAACTCAATCTGAGTTACATGATTTAAATGATACTTCTAAATACCTATTCTTGAATGTGGGTACTTCCTCCGGGGCAGGAGACGGCACATCTAGGGCAGCAACTGCTAGTGTGGAAGGTTTTGAAATAAGGAATAAAGATGAAGGTAGGGAGAATGAGTAGAAATCCAGGAGGTTGGGTTTGTGAACATGGGACTTGATGTAGAAAAAGATCTGGTTGGAGAAGAGGTTGTGAGGGATAAGTCCGTTGAAAGAGATGATGAGAAAGGAAAAGGGCTGGTTGATGAAGAGGAGGATGATGAACTACTAGTAGATTATGATTCGGAGCCAGAATTCTATGATATTGATGAGAGACCATTGATATATGTATCCAAAAAGGGAGAGCTAGATGAAGATGCCTTTGAGATGGATAAAGATGAATGGTTTGTTAAAGAGAACAAGCCTGAAGAATTAACTCCCCTTTCTAACACTTGGAAGGGTTAAGTATAAAGGAGGTTGATAAGAGGATTATTAGTTGGTGTTACAACCCCGACCTCAAGATGTTCATGATCAAGAGGAGAGGGGGTTGAATTAGTTACATGCATAAGTACAAGGCATTCAAGACCTTGCCTAAATGGGATCTGAGGAGGTTGGCGGCTCACCCATTACTAAATGCCAATTTTAGTGAACGAGCCTCACTTTTGGAGAAGAGATTAAGAATGGCCTAAATGACAACTTTGAGTCTTTTGGATACATGAAGGCAAAGAGGAAACGATCAAAGAAAGACAAAGATTGGTAAATTGGAAAAAGAAGAATTGTCCTAAGGGTAAAACCACCGAAGACTATGAAAGAGTTAGGTTAGCAGATCCCCTTCTCCAACAGTTACAGATTTTGAGAAGTGGTATTATGATAATAACATGGGGGAGGTAGTGATTAGAGTTAAGAATGGTAAAGAATTCAAAGTACATGATCCTATGGAGCTTTTCAGCTTTTGATGAAGATTTGCTAGTTTTATGTGAGAATCATATCAAGGTTGGGGAAGAGAAGAGACAAGGAAAGAGGCTAGTCTATTTATGAATGTGGCAAATAAGATTAGAGGAGTGAGAGCAAAAGTGAAAAGGCTTGCAGAGAGAGTAAGGGCTCAAGATGATCCGAACATGGATATATAAGATCTAACAAGGTAGTTTGGCAAGCTAGTGCTCATTCCAAAAGGGTTCGCGAAGTAGGAAAAGACCGTGGAGAATCATTTGCTGAAGCCACTAAGGAAGTTGTTGCAGGAGGTGTTGAAGACAAATCAAAGGCAACGAAGGAAACTGGAGCTCATAAGATACATCAAGACGAGTGAAGGTGGTGAGTTCCAACCTAGGGGGGGTATTGAAGATCATGTATAAGTTGGACTCACCTTAGATTAGAATGTTTATTTTTTGCTTGTAATAGGTCTTTTGTTCGTTTCCTCTTGTATGTAATTAGCTTTATGTAGTTTTGCAGTCCAGCGAAACTGTGAGCGAAACTTATAGGTTCGCTCATAGTCAACTGATTAGTTCACTCGGTGAAACTACAGTTTCGACAGAACAGTTTCGCTAACAGCGAAACTATTTGCGAAACTAAGACTGCTATATATAGTTTTTGATCATTATTATTGTGGGTAAGCTTGCAAAACCCTAATTGTTGATCCTTGTTGCAAGTTACCTTTCCTAAGCAGTAAATTCACAGAAATATCATCGTGCTTTGATGTTGTTGAATGTATTGATCTTCATTGTTTTATATTGAATGAGTTGTTATTGTTTTCAATCTTAATTGTTCATCTTGTTTAGTATGTGTGTTTGATATTGAACGATTCGTCAATTTATTTGCATTGTAATACGTTCAAATAGACCAACAAAAGCCAATATGTATCTCAAGTCGGACGATACTAAATGATATTTGCCTTTACTCAAATTTACTTATGATCAATCAAGAAGATTCCATGTAGTAAAATTTCAGACACGGGTCAGTCCAATATTCGTATCCTACAAATATCTATGAACTTTGGCAGCAACCAATTGCTCTATATTCATGCCTTATGAATATCCACCAATCCATGTTCATAATAGTCTTAGGTTCATATTTGTTCCCACAAACATGACCGACTACAGACATTTAGAATAATAAACATATTCATGGATGTATACATGCTAAAAGGAACATAACTCAGAATATCACAAATATATAAAAGAGTTAATATTACATTGTTCCAAACTTTTAAATACTAAACTATATCAATTCCAATCACTAGAATATCGAAGTCCTAAGGCACAAGTATGACTTTCATGCTTTGCCCTTTCAAGGAGCTTCGTGAGTGGATGTGCAATGTTTTGATCGGTATGAACTTTACGAGTACATTTCTTTTCTTTTTCAACTTCATCCCTTATGTAGTCGAATCTCCGCTCAATGTGTCTAGTCTTTTGATGTGCACGGGGTTCCTTGATTTGTGCAATCGCACCCTCATTATCACAAAAGATTTTAGGGGGTGCCTAAGACACATACAAGATTTATGTGGTTTGTACGTTATGATCCAAGTTAGGTTATATCCAATAACAAGCTAATCAAACACCAATAAATATTTATTTGTTGATGAGATCATACTAATAAATATTAACACCAATTTTGAAAATAGATTTTCTAAAACATTGCTTTTGTAATAGAACAAAATATATGGATAATTTGTTCATGAGATATTATTTGTATCATTATTTAAGTAAGTTAAATAATAACAAATAATAGTGTGTTAATGTTATAAAATTAAAAGAGGTATTAATTTTATAAACATATGGGTTAAAAGAGTGGAAGTTTAATAAAATTAAAATGGGGGGAACCCATTTTAAAATCCCACTTTCGGCCACCCAAGGGTGGACCACTCCTTGGATTGCATGTCTTGGTTAATACAAGACTTCAATCCTTTATTGCACTCAACCTAACTAACACTCTCTCTCACACACACATTGCAAGAACTCTCTCCTAACAAGCTGAAAATATTCGGATCTAAGGCAAAAAGAGTGCTGAAATTTCGGTTTTGAGAAAGGCACAGGAAGAGGATTTGGTGTTCTACTACCTAACAAGTTAGGTGTTTGCAAGAGATTGTGGGTATACAAGCTTGAGGACTTCTCTTTCGGAGGCTAGGAATCCAAGAAGCATCATCATCTTCTTCTCATCCATACCACATCACTTGTTCTTGAAAGGTAGTTTCAAGAACACCCTATGGTTGTTCTTTTTCCTTTTTGATTGCATTTCATTTCACATACATATGATCCTTGTTCTTGACTTTTGTTTTGGTTTAAAATGGTTCATATTTTCAGATTGTTCAACCCACTTTTAAACCCTTATATCCGCTGCATTTTGTAGTTTAAATGGTTAAACTAGCTTTGATAAACATGTAACAAAACCAACAATGGCATCTAGAGCCAGTTATATGGAATACTTGCTTCAAAAGTTCTTGAAAAGTTAGTTTTCATGGACTTTTTCAACCCATTCAGGGCTGTTTTGTTATGGATGAATGAATCCCTTATGTTTCAAGGTTTTATGTTACATGCTTTAGTATAAACCTTGAAAGATTAACATCAAATGGTTGATTAATTTTGTTTGGACAAAACCCTTGAGTTTTGGTTCATGTTGGCCGAAACTTTAAGGTTAAAAAGCGGTTCATGGTTGTTTTGTATATTGTATATGATACATATTTTTGGTACATAACATAGCCTTGACCTTATATGTTTTGGATTTGGTTAGTTGTGATTTTGTCATGTTGGTTTTGTTCTTGAAAGGGTTGTAATATTTGTGTTTGCATTTTGGAGTGTAATTTATTTATTCATTGGTTATGTAATAAATAGATTAGGTTCATTTCTTTTAATAGAAAAAATTGTATTAGGATATGATTTTTTAAAAGAAGATGCATAAGATGAAGACCCAAAGAAGGACATAAAAGACATGGACACTTGAAGCATTTGGATTTGGATTCAAGTGGGAGTTCATGGACACATTTTGATGTGTCACTGTTAACCCTTAGAAAAGACCTAATGACAACACTTGTGATGGCAAACAAGTGTAGTCAACTTAGTGACTATGGTTATGCACTTGTGATTGTATGCTTATGCTTGTTTGGTTTTTTGTTTTATGGTTGTTTGATATTTGGATATGCATAACAAACTTATTAACAAACCTGAAAATTGATTGTTATGTATCATTAAGTGATTAATAAAAGGTTATTAAAAGGATTAATGATTTTAATAAAATGGGTTTTATTAAAAAATGAACCATAGGGTACCTTGTATTTGAAAGCATACAAATATAAGGTACATAGAGTTTTCTAAACTAGAATTATGAAAACTTAAAATTTCTTTTATAAACAAGTTTAACATCATCCTCTTTCACAACACTTGCCCAATTAAGAGAATATGGTTATGTTTTAACATTTATTGAAAATGAAATTCATGTTTCTTTAAATGACATATTTTATTTTAAAGCTATTCCTATTAATGGTATTTATGAATTGGTTTGTGAAAACACATTATATGATAGCTCATTGCACCAACCCACCACCAAGAAGCTCAAATTGGATTTGAGTGACACCTATCTTTGGCATTGCTGTCTTGATCATATAAACAAGAAGCGCATACAAACACTTCAAAAGAACGGTCTTTTAAAAGCAAGGGAATATGATTCATTTGATGTATGTGAATCTTGTTTACAAGGTAAAATGACTAAGGCACCTTTTAGTGGCAAAATCGAAAGGGCAAAAGATTTATTAGGAATTATACATTCGGATGTATGTGGTCCTTTTAAACCAATGACTAGGTACAATGAAAGATACTTCATTACCTTTATCGATGACTATAGTCAATATGGCTATGTGTACTTGTTAAGACACAAAGATGAAGCTTTTGAAGTGTTCAAAATCTTCTAGAATGAAGTAGAAAATCAACTTATCAAGAAAATAAAAATTCTCCAAACCGATAGAGGAGGTAAATACCTAAGTGATGCTTTAGAGATCATCTTAGAAGTTGTGGTATTGTCTCACAACTATCTCCACCTAGAACACCACAACACAATGGTGTGTCCGAGAGGAGAAATCGAACTCTATTGGATATGGTTCGATCTATGATGGCTAGAAGCTCATTGCCTTTATCATTTTGGGGTTTTGCTTTGCTCTTTGCAGCCCGTATTTTAAATATGGCCCCAACCAAGAAAGTGGAAAAGACACCTTTTGAAATATGGCATGGAAGGGTTCCATCACTATCATATTTAAAGGTATGGGGTTGTGAGGCTTATGTTAAGACTCCCACCTCAAACAAGTTAGAAAGCCATTCCACATAGTGTATCTTCATTGGATATCATAGAGATTCTATGGGATATTATTTCTATGATCCATTAGAACAAAAGGAGTTTCTTTCCAAGAAGGCTGAGTTCTTAGAAGCTAAGTTCCTTATGGAAGGAACTAGCAATAGAATAGTGGATCTTGAGGAGGATCAAGAATCACAAAACAATACACGTTTGGTTGATACTAGCACTCAACATTAGGATGTTGAGAATGATCAAGTGGTTGATCAATCTACACAGAACGTTCATAGATCTGGTAGAATTAGTAATCAACCTGAAAGATATGGATTTTTCATAGATGGATGCTATGTGGTAGATTCCGATGTACCAACCACCTATCATGATGAAATGTCCAATTTGGATTGTGACAAATGGCTTGAAGCCATGAACGTAGAGATGCAATCAATGTATGACAACCAAGTATGGGACTTGGTTGAACCACCTCTTAACTCCAAGATAGTTGGAAGTAAGTGGGTTTTCAAGAAGAAAACCGATATGCATGGAAACTTGGATACTTATAAAGCTAGACTTGTAGCAAAAGGTTTCACTCAAACTCAAGGGGTTGATTATGATAAGACCTTCTCAACGGTTGCAATACTAGAGTCTATTAGGATATTATTTGCCATAACTGCTCATTATGATTACGAGATTTGGCAAATGGATGTCAAACCACTTTTCTAAATGGGTATCTTGAGGAAGATGTCTATATGGTTCAACCTGAAGGTTTTGTCGATCCAAAGCATCCTAACAAAGTATGCAAGTTAAGAAATCAATCTATGGATTGAAGCAAGCATCAAGAAATTGGAATCACCATTTTGATGAAGAGATAATAAAATTTGAGTTCATAAAAAATGCTAATGAAGCATGTGTATATAAGAAAGTTAGTGGGAGCATCATCACTTTCCTAGTATTGTATGTCGATGACATTCTACTATTTGGAAATGACATTCCAACCTTGGAGGGTGTAAAAGCCTGGCTTGGAAGCTGTTTCTCCATTAAGGATCTTGGTGAAGCCGCCTATATTTTAGGAATAAAGATCTATAGGGATAGATCAAGGCAGTTGATAGGTTTAAATCAAAATACATACATTGATAAGATCTTGAAAAGGTTTAAGATGGAAAACTCTAAGAAAGGTACGGTACCTGTCCAAAGAGGAATGATATTGAGTAAGACTCAATGTCCAAGCTCAAAGGATGAGCAAGACAAAATGAAAGGAATCCTGTATGTATCTGCCATAGGATCCATCATGTATGGAATGATATGCACTAGGCCGGACGTGTCATGCGCCTTGAGCATGACAAGCCGATACCAGCAAAATCCTAGAAACAGTCATTGGATGGTTGTTAAGAACATACTTAAGTACCTAAGAGGACCAAAGATATATATGGATCTGGTGAGGAGGAACTCGTAGTAAAGGGTTACATGGATGCGAGTTTCTAAACTGATCGGGGTACATTTTCATCTTGAATGGAGGGGCAGTCTCTTGGAAGAGCTCTAAGCAAGATGTGGTGGCATTATCAACTACAGAGTCAGAATACATCGTCGCTTCATTAACAGCTCAGGAAGCTACATGGTTAAAAAAAGTTCATTGCCGGTCTTAGGGTGGTCCCTTCCATTCAGGACCCCCTAGAAATTTTTTGTGATAACGAGGGTACGGTTGCTCAAATCAAGGAACCCCGTGCACGTCAAAAGACTAGCCACATTGAAGGGATATTCAACTACATAAGGGATGAAGTTGAAAAGGGAAAGATATGTATTCTCAAAGTTCACACGGGTCAAAACATTTTGGATCCACTCACGAATCATCTTGAAAGGGCAAAGCATGAAAGTCATGTTTGCGCCATGGGACTTTAATATTCTAGTGACTGGATTTGATCCTTAATTTTGTATTTAGATATTGTAACCCTTTATTACTTGAATGAGTTATTTGTTTATAGTGGTTCAACTAATATTCCTTTTCGCATGTTTAAAATCCATGAGTAAATCATTTACTCAGAATGTCCGTAGTCGTTCATACTTGTGTGTAACACCCCGAATTTCTATTTAAACGGAAGGAAAAGAAGTTCTTGGTGTTTAGTGTTTGTTTTCGGGATTCAAGAGCTGAATTGAAGGTGGGTCTCGAACTGGAAGAGTGCTGCTCAAAGGCTGCTCAAGGTGAGTTTCTAAAACCCCTCTTTTACTGATATTCAACTTGTTTGGGGCTATTATGCATACTAAGTAAACATTTTGCAAGTAACCGTGGGTCTACAGCCTTATGTTCGAAATGATGTATGTATGTATGTATGATATAGTGTTGATTATGGGTTAGTGATGATGTGTAGCATGCTTAGATGCCCTTAGTATGTTAGATCTGTGCTTGGGTATCATTAGAATGATAATCAGGTGATGTTGTAGCATAGAAAATATTTCAGAAGGTTTTGATGAACATGAACAGTGGCCCATGCGCCCAACATATTGGCCAGACGCCTAAGTGTTGGCCTGCGCCCAAGAGTGGGTCTTGAGCCCAACCAGTGGCCTGCGCCCAACATGTTGCCATGCGTCTAAGTGTGGCCATGTGCCCAGAGGGGATGCATGCACCTAAACAGTGGCCCATGCACTAAGTGTTGGCCATGCGCCCAAGTGTTGGCCATGCGCCTAAATAGTGCCCATGCGCCCAAAGTGCCAAAACGGCTAAGTGTTGGTGATGCGCCTGTATAGGCGCCATGCGCCTGCATAGTGAAAGCGTCTGAACAGGGCAGAAGCGCCCAATAGTGCCCATGCGCCCAAACTGTTTTACACTTAAATTTTATGCTCATGTGCCTGGAAGGACCCATGCGCCCAATTTTGGACTTAAGGTTTTTCTAAGTGGTGTTTAAGGGGTATAATGGGGAGATTGGCCTGGTTATGATGTATGGCTTATATTTTAATTGTGTTATGCATTAGATGTGTCGGTAAATTGGTGATGTGGTATGTATGATATGTGTATGTTCCTTAATAATTGTAGGGTCTTCTTCCCTTGGCTTTGCGTTAACGTTTGAATGTAATGAAAGTATTATGGTAATGTAGTGGAAGATAATGAATAGAGGAAACGTAATGAATGAATGATGCATTAATGAAGATATGAATCGATGAAGGCTTGCAATCATATGTATAGGTGAGCGCTCTTCTCACAACGACTCGAAGAGGTCTTGTCCATGCCCCGGTACTGTGTCCGTCTATCTTCGGACTGATCGAGGGTTTTTTTGCAGGATCGTTCAGGGCTTGAACACAATTACAACACAACAACACAATGAGGAGATTTACTAACGTTAATCAAACAGTGAACTAGGTAACCAAGGTGATGCAGAGAACACAAGTAAAGCAAGAGACAGAACAAGAGAGTATAGTTTTCAAGGTAGCAGTATATTGCTTTCTCAAGTTCTTTTACAAGTGTTACAAAGCATACGAAAGATACAAGAACTTGGAATACTTATACTACAACCTACAGCCGGCTATACTATGAAAGCCAGCTGGATACAATTGACTAGACACTAACAAAATCAATTGTAGGATCAAAAGGCATATCTGCCTTTTGACCTTGTGACTATGACATGCCATAGCTCACATCCTTATACATTACAAAAAGGATAAAGTACATAAAGTGGAAAGTTTCAGACTCAAGACCTCAATGTACAGTTACCAAAAGCATGGACCTTTTCACCAACTCTTGTAAGTTGGTGACTTATCAGAGACGCAGCGGAAAAGGTGCTTTATGGAACAGTACATCAGATAAAGCATGTGTACTAAAAGTCTTCGGAAGAAATCTGTCTTCATAGGTTGAAGCTTCGGAAGACTTTGTCTCTTCAAGCTTCGGAAGACTTCATGTTAGGCTTCGGAAGATATTGGTCTTGGCTTCGGAAGATATTACACTTAGAGTATTTTCTAATGCTTTGTGTAATTCTTCCGAAGCATTCTTCACTTCAGTACTTAGTGCATGTTGCTGAAACACTTAGGCAGTTTTGGGTTGCATCAGACTTCAGGAATCCTTACAAACTCCCCCTAGGCTGATGCTACCAAAACACCTAGAAGATCTTTAAATGTTTGTAGTCTTCAGAATAATCAATACCATCCCTTCTTCATTTGATGGTCAGGATCATCAAGACTCTCATAGTATCTTCTCATTTCAAAGAGATCATGCAGAGGTAAGTTGATTATGTCTTGCCATGAGTAGACATTTTCAACACCTTGATCTCTGATAACATTCCATCTTTCTGGATTGGTAGAGTAAGTCCAGGATAAGATGGGTGTCTCGTTGCTAGAGGAGCCACTTGCATAGGAGTTGATTGGGCTGCCTCATCATGCACTTCCTCAGGTTGATCTGATTCAGCCTGGGAGTAGAGGTAGATGACTTTGGCTTCTTCTTTTTAGTCTTTGGTTTAGAGGCCATTTTCTTCTTCCTCTTTAATGTCTTTAACTGAGAAGACTGGTCTGCAGCACCATGTTGATCATCAGTGTCTTTCTCAGTTGGGTGTTCCTCCCTCACAGGTTCAGAAGGAGAGGGAGTTTGACCCTGTCTTGGATCAGAAGATGAAGTTTGCTGAGGCTCAGCTGGAGGTTCTGGTTCAGGTGTCTCTGGTTGTTCAAACTTGACCTCCACTTCAGGTGGGACTTGACTTGGAAGAGAGTGCAAATCAATGAGTTCACCACTTTTAATCTTCTGCTTGATTACCCTTATATGCTCATCCATTGTAGATAGAGACATGGGACCAAGTCTCCTTCCGGAGAATCCATATGACTTCAAGAAGCTCATCATTCTTTGTCTGTCAGCAGACTTCTTTGCATTCTTTTGAATGATGGCTCTTGACTTTGCAGCTTCTTCCCTTAGCTTCCTTTTGGTTGTTTTTCTTTCTTTGACTAACTCAAGCTCAAGTTGCTTTAAGTACTCGAACTCAATGAAGTCATAGGCAAGGGAAGAAGTGTATTTGCCTGATAGAAGCCTGTGGCACTCAGGTAGTTTATCATTTTGATTCTATCCTCTTCTTTATCTACCTGAGGTTCTTGTGGAGCCACATCTTCCTGTGCAGGACTTTCTTGAACTGGAGAGAGAGTGGGAGTATGCTTGTGAAGTCTTTTCTGTCTCCTCTCCTCTTTGAATTGGAGAAGTAACCTTGCATCCTCTTTCTCCTTTATCTCTCTTGACACTTCCATGTCAGCCAGTTCATTCAACTCTTAAGGGGAGGGAGATGATTTCATCAACATCATAGTTCCTGGTCTGTAAATAATTAATCCTGACTGCCCTTTGTTCATCATTTTGAGTATTTGGTCTGGGGGCAGCCCTGATTGCAGCTTGCATGAATTTTGATGACCCAGAAGAACTTTCTCCCCTTAGCCTCCTTTTCCTCTCTCTCTCTTCCTCCTCAATTTCCTCAGGAGTCATTATCCTTTTCCCTTGTCACAACAGACCTTTGTGACTCAGGGTGGATTGAGGCTTGGCCTTCATTGCTTGGTGTAGCTTCCATGCTCTGGCCAGAGAGAGGCTGAGAGACACCTTCACCAGCAGGTGTCTCAGATGGAGTTTGGACCTCTGCAGCAGTTGTTGATGGTGAGACAGGGGTCTCAGGTTCTGCCACTGGGCCTTCAGCCAAGGTTTCCCCTATGAAACTAATCTTAGGGTCCACCTCAGCATCCAGTTGACCGATGACATTGCCTGATTGCCTAAGTCTCCTTCTTAGAGAGAACTCTGCAAGGATCCTGTCTTGGATTCTTTGAGCCAGCCTGTCAGCTTGTCTAGATTTGCTTGGATTGACAAGTGGCATGTTGACTAAATCCAGTCCTTCATAGAAGCTCAGGCTTTGGAACTGAAAGACTTCTTGTTGACCTTGAACTCTGTGAAGTATGAGGGCTCTTCTGTCATCATCATACCTCCATCTGATAATGTAGTTGCCAGTTCCATGTGGTGGAGATGAGACAGCCCTTGGTATACCTTCCTCAAAGAGACTCCTGATGAGAGAGTCTATAGAGTCCACATTAATGTGAACTTGAGGAAGTTGCTGAGAATGCACAACAGCAAGTGAGGATGGTGAGTCCTCTATGTCCATTCTCTTTGAAGAACTCCCAGGTTCTGTGGTTGTGATAACTTTCTCCCCCTTTTTGGTAGCATCACCCACTTGCATAGGTGAGCTGGAGGATAATCATCACTTCCACAGGTTCTTGTGTTCCTGGTTGAGCTCTCCTTAAAGGTCTCTCAGCTAGTTTTTCCTGCAGATATGAAATCTGGAGTTGCTGATCATTGACCCTGTTTTGCAGGGTAGTCACCTGAGATTCCAAGTGACTAACCTTAGAGACTAGATAGGTGCATGTTTGTGACAATTGTTGTACCTTTAGTCTCAAATTCCCCTCATCTTCATCAGAAGAATCACTGGGGGATGAGAGGATTGGACCAAAGTCCCTTCTCTCACCACCAGCTTGAGTTTCTTGGCTGCTGGTTTTCCTCTGCTCACTGGCAACCTCAGTTAAGATGCCAATGGGCTGAGTTGCCATGGTTGAGGTCTTAATGATGTAATCACTTTCAAAAGTGAGAGCCTCTTCCATATGGACATCCTGAACAGGTTCAGATGTGTCCACCTCAGTAATAGGTGACTGATGAGGGATAGACTGAGGAGAGTCAGAGGTACTCATCTCTCTTTGAGTAGGGGAGGAGAAGAGAGACTCATGGTACTCACTGAATCCTAAGTCTTCATCAGTGTAAAAGGATAGGTTGGGAATTGGTTGGTTTAGATCCAAAGGCTGGGGATGGTAGCTGTCCCCTGAAGGTTGTTCACTTGAGTGTTGAGACTCAGAGTGAAGGCTTACAGTTGTTGGGCTAATGAGCTCATCAGGTTGAGCTTGAGGAACCTCAGCCCTGATAGGTAAAGTAATGGGAGTGGTTTGCTCCTCAGGAGAAGTGGGAGCTCTGGAGTCCACTTCTTCCTGTAAGGTTGAGTATTTGGGGGCCTGCACAGACTCAATAGCCTGAGCAGGGGTTCGTTGGGATTTTCTTTTGTAGGTGATGAATATGGAGGTTGTGAAGAGGGTAGGAGAGCAGTAGGTGTGGGTTCAACACTAGCTTGGACTGCTATGTTGTCACCTTGAGCAATGAGCTCTAACATTTTTGGGACTAGGGCTGTTTCTACCCCTGAGAAGCCTACAGTTGGCTTCTTCATAATTTTAAAGATGCCGGGCTTCATCTGTCCCAGTTTAAGAATATTGCCTGTTTCCCTCAACTGTGAGCCCAGTTCACAGTTAAGAATGTGTTGAACATATCTAGGAAACATGTAATATCTAAGGAGTCTAAGTTTGCAAGTAAATTAGTATAAACAAATTGTGAATACCTGAACTTGACCCCCTGAACCATCCCATGAACTATAAAGGAGAGATCCTCAGGAATCTGGTCCCATCCACCATGCTTGTTTGATAAGCTGTGGATAACCACATGGAGCAGGTATTTCCACTGGGATGAGACCTTCCCTTTCCTGAAGGTCTTTACAGAGAAATCTCCTTCATAGCCCATCTGCTCGAAGGAATGATTAACCGCTTCTTTTGGAAAGAACACTTCACCTGCTTCATCATCCAGCTGAAGATGTCGGTTGATGATGGCCGGAGTGATGAAAATTGTTCTCCCCTGCACTGTGGCAGACAGTGCCTTCTCCCCATCCATAATGACCTCTTGGCAGGTCTTCCAGAATTCAAGCAAATGATCCTCATATAGAGGAGGATCAATGGTTAGGGAGGTGAAGTAGTGAGACAAAGACAAGAAACGGCAAACCTCTGAGAAATGAGGATCTTTGTCAGAGCATAACAGAGCAACCTGATTGTGTTGTCTGTGTAGCTGCATGGCAAAGTGAGGATCATTTCTGTGTGTAAGGTCAGCCATTGTGAGGTAGCTCAGAGATGAAGAGAAAAGAATGGGAAGTAATTTCAGAGAGAAAGCTTTGGGTTTTAGGTATGGAAGAAAAGCAGATGATAGAAGAGGGGGAAACCGTTGGGTTTATATGAGAGAGAAGGATTTCAGATAAAGTTTAATGAAAGAGGATAAACTTTGAAATCCGTATGTCGGTCCCACCTCTGAAAAAGTAGTTTACCTTTTTGCTCAAAAAGTAGTTTTCTTGGAATTCGAAAAGCTTCCGAAAGTAATTTGTCTTCGGAAGTTTGATTGAAAAAGCTTCCGAAGCTAAAGTGACTTCGGAAGAATTTTCCTGAGAGTCTTAAAGATTTATGCTTCGGAAGAGAAATAAACTTTTGGATGCTTTGTATAAGAATGAACAAAGCTTCCGAAAGTAATTTTTGCTTCGGAAGGAAAAAGTCCTTAAAAATGAATAAGTGTCTAAGTTGAGAATTTTAAGCTTCGGAAGATAAAGTTTGACTTCTTCCGAAGGTAAAATTTCTTAGACAGTCATTTATTTTGAAGACATATTTTTCTTCGAAGGTAAAATGTTATCTTCCGAAGTGTCAGAAAATTTTCAAGATCCAAGGAAAGTCTTCAAAAAAGTTTTTCATTCAAAGAAAACATGAGCTTATGAAAGTGATGAACTAGACAACTTAGGACACACATATTTTAAGAAGAAATAATTAGAATTAGTTTTTTTAAAAATCTACTCAAAGTTAATCATCCCAATAGCTGATATCAGATATTTAAATCTCTGTTCATCAAAAGCTTTTGTGAACAGATCAGCATATTGTTCATCTGTGTGAACTTTGACTAGTTTAATTAACCCCTTTTCATAGTTATCTCTTATTAAATGATACCTGATGTTGATGTGTTTGGTCCTTGAGTGCTGCACAGGGTTCTCAGTGATAGAGATAGCACTGTTGTTGTCTATGTGGATAGGAGTCTCTTTGAAGTTAAATCCGTAGTCTAGCATCTGATTTTGAATCCAAAGCACTTGAGCACAGCAGCTTGCAGCAGCAATGTATTCAGCCTCAGCAGTTGATGCAGACACACAGGTTTGTTTCTTGCATTGCCATGAGACAACCCTTCCACCAAGGAATTGACATCCCCCAGATGTAGACTTTGCAGTCATGTTGCAACCACCATAATCACTGTCTGTATAGGCATACAGATTGAAATTAGAATTCTTTGGATACCATAAACCAAGTGTTGAAGCACCTTTGAGGTATCTTAAAATCCTTTTCACAGTGATTAAGTGAGACATCTTAGGATTAGCTTGATATCTTGCACAAATACATGTAGCAAACATGATATCAGGCCTGCTAGCTGTAAGATACATAAGAGACCCAATCATAGCCCTGTATAAGTGCTCATCTACACACTCCCCCTCAAGATCTGGACCAAGAGAGTGGTTTCTGGCTATGGGTGTCTTAGCAGTCTTACAATCAGTCATGTTGAACCTCTTGAGTATATCTTGAATATACTTTGACTGACTTATGAAAATGCCATCTTCAACCTGCTTCACTTGAATTCCCAGAAAGAAATTAAGTTCTCCCATTGAACTCATTTCAAATCTATCTTTCATCAGCTTTTCAAAGTCTTTGCAGAGCCTTGAATTGGTTGAGCCAAAGATGATGTCATCCACATATACTTGAACTAGCAGAATGTCGTTTCCTTGTCCTTTGATGAAGAGAGTTCCATCTATAGTACCTCTCCTGTAACCATGTTTACAGAGATACTCAGACAGTGTCTCATACCACTTCCTGGGTGCCTGATGCAGCCCATAGAGAGCTTTGTCAAGCTTGCAGACATAATCAGGATGATCAGGATCTACAAAACCAGGTGGTTGTTTGACATAAACCTCCTCATCAATCACTCCATATAAGAAAGCACACTTTACATCAAGTTGGTAGACCTTGAAGTTCTTGGATGCAGCAAATGCCAGGAATATCCTAACAGCTTCTAGTCTAGCTACAGGAGCAAAGACATCAGTGTAGTCAATCCCTTCTTCTTGTGTGTATCCTTGAACAACTAGTCTAGCCTTGTTCTTGATGATGATTCCTCTATCATCCTTTTTATTCCTAAAAACCCATTTGGTTCCAATGGTAGTCTTCCCATGAGGAAGAGGACAAAGGTTCCAAACTTTCTGTCTTTTGAATTGAAGCAGCTCTTGTTGCATAGCTTCAACCCAACTTCCATCCTTTAGAGCCTCCTCAACTTTCTTTGGCTCTAACTGGGATAGAAAACAAGAGTGAAGACAAACATTTGCTTCATGGGTTTGCCTCTTGTCTTTACCCCGGAGATAACATCTCCAATGATGTTGTAGTAGGATGAGACTTGTGGATCCTTAGCTGAGGGATCACAGCAAGTTGCTGAGATAGATCCAAATTTGAGAAATTTAGATCTGGTCTTGAAGATTGATCCTCCACATTATCACACTTATCAAGATTAACTTGATCCAATGAGTGTGTGACATCATTGATGTTATCATCTATGGTATGGTTATTAGCATCAAGAGATTCTTGATCACTTTCACCATCACCATTGTTATCTTCTGCAATTGAGATGTCTTTATCTGGTTGAGAGGCCTCTGAACTGGAATTTGAAGGCATGCCAGATGTATCAGCTGGATTTGTCATTGTTGTGCTGATAGAAACTCATTTGCTGAAGTAGTTCCAACTGGAGCTGAAGGTCTTCCAAGCTCAAATCTTGGATCAGGATCACCTGTATTTAAATTTTCTGCAGATCCTGAAACATGCTCACAAGATTTATTAAAACAGTTGGTAACTAAATCAAGATCAAATAGCCAATCCGGACCAGAACCAGCCACACTGGGAGTGTGCTCATTGAAAGTCACATTGGCTGACTCCTCAATGATTCTAGTTCTGAGATTGTATACTCTATAAGCTTTAGCTTGAGAAGAGTATCCAATGAAGTGTCCATCGTCTGATTTCTCAGCAAACTTGGCAACTTGATCTTTGGTATTCAAGATGGTGCAGGGACATCCAAATGACCTGAGAAAACCAATGAAAGGTTTCCTCTTGTGCCAAAGTTCATAAGGAGTCTTACCATGTGTCTTAACTACTAAGACTCTGTTTTGCACATAGCAGGCAGTATTAACTGCCTCTGCCCAGAAGGTGATAGGCAGTTTAGAGTCAGACAACATAGTTCTTGCAGCTTCAATAAGTGTCCTGTTTCTCCTCTCAGCAACTCCGTTTTGCTGAGGAGTCCTGGGAGCACTGTATTGTCTTGTAATACCCTTTTCATCACAAAATGTATCAAGGATTTGGTTTTTGAATTCAGTTCCTTGATCACATCTTATGGTTTTGACCTTGTGATCACATTGATTCTCAATCTTTAAGATGAAATTCTTTAGAATCTCAGGAGTCTCATCTTTAGTTCTAAGAAAGAAAACCCAAGTGAATCTTGTAAAATCATCTGTGATCACTAGACAGTATAAGGTCCTTCCTAAACTCATTACACTGGTGGGGCCAAAGAGATCCATATGTAATAAGTGTAGGGGAGTAGTGATGGAGTTCCTTTCCTTAGGCTTGTGAGATACCTTGTGTTGCTTCCCTTTCAGGCATGCAACACAATGATCATCACTTGTAAACTCTTTCTTTGGCATTCCAGTTACCAGATCATGTTTGATTAATTTATTCATATTCTTAAAGTTTACATGGCACATTCTTTTATGCCATAGGAAAGACTCATCACTATTTGCTTTAGATAGAAAGCATGAAACTTCTCCAGAGGGAGATGTTTCTTGCAAATCCATCTTGTACATGTTCCCTTTCCTGGGGGCTCTGAGCAGAATATGCTCATGAGGAATGACCACTCCAGGTTTGAGAACAATGCACTCATGCTCAGTGAAGAGCATGTTATGACTCTGATCACAAAATTGAGATACACTCAGAAGATTGTACCCAAGCTCCTTAACAAAGTTTACCTTCTCAATGCTGAGCTTACCATTTGTGACCTTGCCCCTTCCATAAATGTAACCACCTTCATTTCCTCCAAAAGCAACTGGTCCTCCATCAATTCTCTCAAAATTATGAAGTAAAGACCTATCGCCTGTCATGTGCCTGGAACAGCCACTGTCAATTATCCAGACATTCTTGTTTGTCTTGAGCTGTTCCTGCACAAAGAAAATGATTAGTTACATTTGGAAACCCAAGCCTTACTTGTCTTGGGTTCAGTAAGTGTAATAGAAGGTAATGCAACAGTAATAGATCCTATGGTTGTACAGGGGGATCTTCGGCTGTTGTTGATGGAGAAACCTCAGTCATTTGGTCTTTCTTAGACTTCCACACCACCTTTGGAGTCTTGGACTTGACCTTCAAAACCTTAGAAGCTTTTGGAGCTTCACAAGTTTTAATGACTGATACTTCGGAAGAATCTACAGTCACTGCAGTAGACTTTAGTACTTCGGAAGAATCCTTTCTTCCGAGACCAACTTTGCTTCCGAAGGTAATTTTCCATTTACCTTCTTCTTTGATTTGGAGCTTCCGAAGAAACAGACTTTCCTTCCGAAGCTTGAGACTTCTTGAGATTCTTTGAAGTCTTTGTATTGGTCATGTGGATAGTACTTTTAGGATTGTATGGACAATCCTTGGCAATATGAGAAGTACTTTCACACATAACACACAACATTTTCTTCTTCAAAGAAATCTCCTTTTGAGAGCAAGACTGGCCTTGGTCACATCCCTTTTTCACCTTCATCTTGGTAGATTCAGATACAGTTCCCTTGGGCTGTGAACTGTTCTTGGAATTTGATGGTCCAGGCTGTGCAGCAGTGGTACACAGCAGCTCAGTCTTCTTCTTTGTACTGAGATGATTTGAACATGAACCAGAACTCTTGATAAGAGGCTTTGGTGGATGTCTTCAGTCCTTATTGCTTTGAAACCTGCAGAGATAACACTTGTTTCTGCTTAGCATCAAAGGTAGCCTTGATTTCTTGAGCCTTCTTTGCTTTCCTTTTGCTCTTCCTGATCAAGTTCTTTCTCTTGGACTTGGTCATCACAGTTAATTTCTTCCCTCAGAAGGATAGTGGCCCTTGGAGGAATCCTCTTCTTCACTCTTCTCAGAGGGATTCCTCACTATCACTTCTTCATCATCCTCACTTACTGGATCTATGAGAGGAAGCTCATCTTCACAAGTTCCACACCTAGGAGATCTTACAGACAAGATTGTGTGTGGAGGAGCTATCTCATTTGATCCCAGTCCCTGTCTATTTTGATAACAAACCTTATTGTGTAGGGATGAGGATATCATGTTCTTGAAGGTCTCTTCTTCAAGAACACTTTTCTCTGCCAGGGCTTTGCTGATCACAAGCTCAGCCTGGCACTTAGTCAACTTAGTGATGAGATCTTGGATCTGAGTTCTAAAATCTGTATGTTCATGTTTTAGTACTGAAATAGTTTTCTCCAAGTCTTCTATCTTTAACTTGTAATCATTTTCAGACTTTCTAAAGTCAGATTTTAATATGTTTAATGACTCAAGATCAGATCTCATCTCTAGGTTGTAGGACCTGTATCTATTTACTTTAGCAATGCATTCAGGGGAGCAAAGATGTTCTAATACCTTGGCTTCATCATGATCAGCCATCAATGCTTGGTTTGGAGAAGCATCCTCCACCTGAAAACTCCAGTCAAATCCTCCCTCTTCAACAGCAACAACGCAGCATGTTGCTTTGTCTTCTCAGCCTGAGGGGTATTGTTGGTGTAGTTTGGTCTGAGTTGTGTTTGACCCCCATTTGCTCTGGGTGCCTTACACTCCCTGGCGAAGTGACCCATAAGGTTACAATTGTAACACTTAACTTTGCTTTTATCCAGCCCAAACTTACCACTGGTAGCATTGCTTGGAAATTTTCTTCCTGTCCTCTTGTAGAACTTCTTGGCTCTGTGAGTGAGAAGAGCCATCTGCTGAACTATCTCCATGTATTCCAGGTCATCTGGATGGATACAGTCTAGATCTTCAAGAGTGAAGAGATAATTTCCACAGCTTTCATCTGCAGACACAAAGGCTTGAGAAGAACTTGTCTCTTGGAATGGGCTTCCTTGAGTAAAGTTCTCCCTTGGTGTCTCCGGGAAGGTGATGAAAGGACCCTTTTGTGAGTTGTCAGGGTAGCATAGGAGATGATGTTGGGGTTCTATGCTGTCCCTTTCAACCACATGAAGGGCTGAACCCATTTGATTGTTAGAGTTGCCAGATGAACCTTGTAAGTTCATTCCATCTGGTATCCACTGAGAATCCCATATAACTCTGTCAGAGTAAGAGTTTTAAGGTTCTCAGTCCTCTTGATTACCACACAATAGTGTGTCCATTGCCTAGGAAGTGAGGACATGAACTTCCTTACAATGTCTCTGTTCTCAAGAGGAACTCCTCCATCCACAAGGGTATCCACAATCTCAACATACCTGAAGTATTGTTGGGTCATGGTTTCACCTGTTTTAAAGGTGAAATTTTCAAACTGCTGCTTCAGAAGATCTTTCTTGTTCTCCTTGGCTTCAGAGGAGCCTTCATACATCAGCTTCAGTGCATCCCACAGCTGTTTAGCTGTTTTGCACTTCTTAAAACCTCTGTACACAGAGTTTGGGATAGCAGTCTGAAGAGCAGTCATGGCCTTCCTGTCAATCTCTACTCTTTTCCTATCTTCATCTGAGTAGTTGGCCACATCTTTAGGAATCATACCAGCACCGGTAGCAGAGGGGGTGCTAGGTATGAAAGGTCCATATTCAACAGATTCCCACATTCTTGAGTCAAGAGACCTGATGAAGCCTTCCATCCTCATGCACCAGGTGTCGAAGTCATCAAGAGTGATCAATGGGGATTTGTTCATGGTTCCAGTCTCCATATCAGTCTTTGAGATGGAAGCCATTTGAAAAGTTTAGTTTTTGTGTGTGTGAGGATCTTAGATGGTTAGATCTTATATCACGAGCCTGAATGCTCTGATACCAATTGCAGGATCGTTCAAGGGCTTGAACACAATTACACACAAACAACACAATGAGGAGATTAACTAAACGTTAATCAAACAGTGAACTAGGTAACCAAAGGTGATGCAGAGAACACAAGTAAAGCAAGAGACAGAACAAGAGAGTATAGTTTTCAAGGTAGCAGTATATTGCTTTCTCAAGTTCTTTTACAAGTGTTACAAAGCATACAGAAAGATACAAGAACTTGGAATACTTATACTACAACCTACAGCCGCTATACTATGAAAGCCAGCTGGATACAATTGACTAGACACTAACAAAATCAATTGTAGGATCAAAAGGCATATCTGCCTTTTGACCTTGTGACTATGACATGCCATAGCTCACATCCTTATACATTACAAAAAGGATAAAGTACATAAAGTGGAAAGTTTCAGACTCAAGACCTTAATGTACAGTTACCAAAAGCATGGACCTTTTCACCAACTCTTGTAAGTTGGTGACTTATTAGAGACGCATCGGAAAAGGTGCTTTATGGAACAGTACATCAGATAAAGCATGTGTACTAAAAGTCTTCGGAAGAAATCTGTCTTCATAGGTTGAAGCTTCGGAAGACTTTGTCTCTTCAAGCTTCGGAAGACTTCATGTTAGGCTTCGGAAGATATTGGTCTTGGCTTCGGAAGATATTACACTTAGAGTATTTTCTAATGCTTTGTGTAATTCTTCCGAAGCATTCTTCACTTAAGTACTTAGTGCATGTTGCTGAAACACTTAGGCAGTTTTGGGTTGCATCAGACTTCAGGAATCCTTACAGGTTTGTTTATCGGCCACCTACACAATATCAGTCTTCGAACATGATCGGGGTCTTGCTGAGACAGATCTGATGAATGAGCAGAGGATCGTGTACTAATGTTACTGTGTCATTCTTCGACATGATTTGGGGGTTGTGTTCAGACCCGGCACAGTATCGGTCTTCTCAAACATAGTTGGGGAGTAGTGCGTGAAACTGAGATGAGATGAAAGAGGTCTTGTCGCGTACTCCGGTACTGTGTCCTGCTCGACATGAGTCGGGGGTTTGTTATCCCCTCGGCACAGTATCAGTCTTGTCTTCGGGCGTGAGTCGGGAGTATTGCATGAAGACGAGATAATGAGGTGAGCGACTTTATTTGCAACATACTCGTAGGAGGTTCAATCCTTTTATTGACTCGAATGGATCTTTGTCCTATCCCTGTGTTGTGTCGTGTTTCGGACATGAGTCGGGTTTTGTGAGCAGGCCCGACACAGCATCAGCTTTCGAGCATGATCGGGGATATTGCACGAGACAGATTCGAGTAATAACTAGTATGAGCAAGAGATGAATTAAATGAACGAAAGATAATGTAGAAGAACAAACATATAAATGAACTTAATGATTATCGTATAATGTACTAAACATGATCCTTGTCATTCGACCTCAGTAACGTGCTGAGTGCCACGAAGAGGGTAAGTCTGACCGGATCTAAAAAGAGAAGTGAACGATAATGTAATGTGTTGAATGAACAGAGTTAATGAATGTCATGATGAAGATACTAATGAATATCTATATGTACGTATGATATGATCACAAACGATTGTAAAGTATAGTATAATTTGAAATAAGTAAAGGATAGTTTTAACGAAAGTAAAGTATTTTATATAAAACTAGAACTCACTCAGCGTCGTTTACTTTTGTATGCATGATAGTTGGCAGTATTTGTTGATGCTGAGAGTTTGCAGGCATGGATGCATAAGCTACTGGGAGCATTTTGAGGTGGCATCCGTTATTTTGACATGTCTTTGTATTTTGAGATGAAAACAAATGTTGTAAATGAATGAATGATGTGTTTTTTATAAATGAAAGTTTTAAATTCCCTGCAATATATTTATTTTTAAAATTTTTATCTGCAATGAATGACCACTGTGAGGTGCGGGTACGGGGCTTACATTGTGGTAACAAGTATGAGGGTAAGACTATTATGACTTGGATTGGTAGATTTCAATGGATGAATATAGAGCAAGGATTTCTACCAAGTTCATAAATATTTGTGGGAAACATGTAACACCGTTATTTTTACTTATTTTGAAGCTAACGAATGGAGAAAGAATAAAGTCCAAAGTCAAGGGACCAAACTCGCCAACGAAAAAGTCGGGTGAGTGGGAGTACATAGGGAAAGGCAGCCCTTTCCCTCTCCCCCACACTCACAAATCAGCCAAAGAAAAGAGAGAAGAAGAGAAAGGACGAAAAGAGGAAAAGTGTTGATTCGGGTTGGTTCGAGTGAGCCAAAATCGTCGAGAAGCGAGTCAAACCGAAGCTCTACTTCTTGGTGTCATTTGTGTTAGTTCTAGGACCCCTCTTTTACTTGTGTTTAAATGATTTTGGAGCTGGAACACATCTGAAATCAGGTTTTCGTGTGTGTGTATGCTTGACCCGTTTGTGTATGTGTGTGTGTGTGTATGCATCCCGAAGGTTTAGGATGGTTGTTTTGGGCTTAGAATGGGTTTAGATGAGCTTGGAGGCTGAAAACCCTCGGTTGCAGTCGGGATGAACTGCATTCTGCATCAGCTAGGGCTAGGCGACCGACTGGAGGCTGAATGAGGCCATATGGCCGAGTAGGATGCAATTGGGGTCCATTCGCACGATTGGGTTCCATTCGCATGATTGGGGTCCATTCGCATGAGTGAAAGGCCAGTCGCACGGAGGTCATGCGATTGAAGATCCAATCGCATAAGTGCTCATCCGCATTAGTTCCATTCGCATAAGGTCCATCCGCATTAGTCCATTCGCACGATTGGGTGTTCATTCGCATGAGTGTTCATCCGCATTGGTTTATTCGCATGATGTTCAGTCGCATGGAGGCCATGCGACTGAAGGGTGTCCATACGCCTGAATAGGGTTGTTGCACCCGAGGAAAGTGTAGTTTGACTTCTAACTTTCGAGGGAAAGTGCAGATGTAAGTCTTGACGTAAGGGTTCCTGTAAGAGCATATAAGATGATGATTGAGGCCTTAGAGAGCATGTTTGGCATGATGATGATATTGCATGATTATGTATGTTATGTATGTATGATGTTGCCCTTTCTGATGTTGATGTATGTGTTTATTATGTTCCTTATTATGATGTATGTTTATCTTTCCCATGGCTTTACGTTGAATGTTAATGAATGAAATGAAGTATTACGTAATGTAAAGTGAAAGACAAAGAAAAGAGGAATAAGAAGTAAGAATGCATGCATTAATGAGTAATGAAAGCCAAGATAGTCTTCAAGTATTGGATATCGGAGTCCTTCTTTGTGATCGACCATTTATATAGAACCTCTACCGCTTACCTCTAGTACTGTGGCATACGCTCAGCTATTCATTTATTGACTACGGCCCAGTAGCTAAATAGTTCGGGGTGTCGCATATGGTATTGGTACAGAAGATATCTTATGCGCAAGAAAAGATATAAAGATTAACGAACGAATGAAGAAGATAAATTAACTATTATTTATGTATACGTATGATGTATGATTGCATGAAAGAAAAGAATGGTTGTAACGAAAGAAAAGTATGCTTTATTTTATAAAAGTAGAACTCACTCAGCAACGCTGACTTTGATGTGTTTCCAGTTGGCAGGTAACGGTTGCTGAGGATGGCACGGGCGGCAACTCGGCTCTTTTGGGAGGGCATCCATTTATTTAATGCTTTTGTGATATAATACAACAATGTATTTTGTAACCATTTGACAATGTATTATTTGGCAAAAGTTTTTATAATGAAATGTGATGTCATTTTTCGAATGTTTCCGCTGCAACCTTTTTGTAAGACAAATGTATATATATGTTTTATAAGCGATGAGTAACTAACTGTAAGCGTCCCCGGAACGAGGCCTTACAATACAAATATTGGACTCTCCCGCATCTCAAATATTACTACATGGAATCTTCTTGCTTGAACATAAGTAAATTTGAGTGAAGGCGAACATTATTTGGTATCCTCTGACCTGAGATACATATTGGGCCTTACAAGTTGGTATCAGAGCCAAAGTTTAAGTGAAATGGGTAAATTTTCAAAATAAACTTAACCTAAACTGAGAATGGGACGGAATAGGAATGGGATGCCAATCTGAGTAGTTGTGTGCCATCAGGTATTTCGTAAAGTAAACTGGTTTTATGTGTGCATGGTATGTGGTTATGTGTTGTTTGTAGATTTAAATACTGATGTAGTTAGGACAGGTAATACTTGGGGTATGGAGAGTAAAGTAAGTGGCTAATCACAACTGGCCATTGTAATTAGGGACTTACTATAATTGACATAAACTGAGCTGTTCCATTGAATAACCGTGTTGGCGTTTGAATCTTTCAATGTGCGTGTGAATGGCTGGTGGTAGATCTTCGAAAGCTTCAAGGGGTAGAGGTCACGATGCTGAACCGCGACCCAAGAGGGGGAGACCCAGAGTTGAGAAGGTAGTTCACGAAGAACCCGAAACCCCTCACCCGGAGGGTGGTGATGAGAGTGCGAACCTTAGGGCCTCGGTGAAAGAGGAAGTGGTTGAGAAAGTTCATCAGGTCATGCAGACGATCCTGCCGTCCGTAGTGACCGAAATTTTAAAAGCTATAAGGGAGTGGGAAAAAAGGAGAGAAATAGTTCCTCGAGAGGACGGGATTAACCAGAGCCTGAAACGGTTCCATCTGATGACGAAGATGAAGAAGAAGAGCCTATGCCAAAGACAACACGAGGCTGTAACTACGGGGCGTTTATGAGATGCAATCCCCCTACTTTTGACGGTAACAACACTGCTGCAGCTGCTCACCGGTGGGTGAGGGAGATGGAGGCAGTTCTTGATATCAGCGAGTGCCAGGAGGACCAAAAGGTGAAGTTCGTAACCCATTCTTTTGTGGACTCGGCTTTGTGCTAGTGGGACAACATAGTCCAAGCCTAGGTTAACCGGTGATAGGAAGGATGCGGTGGAAGGAGTTGAAGAAGATGGTGATTGTGGAGTTATGTCCTCATAGGGAGATGGATAAAATAGAGAGAGAGAGTTCCTACAGCTGGAGGCGTGAGCCATGACACACCAGCAATACACCACCAAATTCAATGAAATGGCACGACTCGTGCCAGATCAGGTGATGCCTCTGTCTCAGAAGATCAAGAGGTACATTCAGGACTTACCGGTGGATGTTCATAGGCACATGATCGCCGCCCGACCAAGCACGTTTAGGTCGGCAATCGATTTGGCAGGTAGGCTATATGATGAGCAGGAGGTGGTGGTGACTGAAGCGAACAAGAAGGGTGGTGGTTATTGGAACTGGAACAGGAAAAGGTTTGGGCGGGGTGATGCCTCGACGGGTAACAAAATGGCACGGGTGGACGATCGTCGTGGGGCCACCTCGAGTGCGGGCTCAAAGAGGTGTGGCAAGTGTGGAAGGAGCATGCAGGAGAGTGTAGGATGAGATTGAATGTGTGCTTCAAATGTGGGAAGATGGGGCACATTGCAAAGGATTGCCTTGCGGGCAAATATTTTAACTGTGGGGAAAGTGGTCATATGAGTAAGGATTGTAAGAAGCCGAGAGCTGAGGGTTCCGGGGCGAAGAAGACGGGAGGTGAAGGACCGAGGGCGAGCGCCAGGGCATTCACCATGACACAGGAGGAAGCTAGGATGGACCTTGATGTTGTGTCCAGTACGTTTCTAGTGAACCAAACATTAGCTCTTGTGTTATTTGATTCGGGTGCAAGTAAGAGTTTTATTTCTGCTGCTTTCTGTACTAAGCTGCCTATTAGTAGTAGACGTGTTGACGTGCCCTTCGATGTAGAGACTGCCATAGGTAAGTCTACCAGGATTTCTGATGATAGAGAACTGTGATGTGGAACTTGAAGGTTGTAAGTTTTCTGTCAGACCGTTTGTGATGACCTTAGGAGGTTTTGATTTGGTTCTTGGGATGAATTGGTTGGCGGAGTTCGAGGCGCACATTGTGTGTCGCAAGAAGATGATTCGCTTGACGGCACCTGACGGCACCTGACGGCAGTTTAGTGACGGTTTATGGTGATTGGGTTACTATGATCCCGAAGGTGATCTCAATGGGGATGGCGGGAAGTGTGTGAGGCGTGGATGTAGCGCCTACTTGGCTTATGTAAAGGATGTAGATACGCCAACACCACAACCGTCTGATGTACCGGTTGTGTGTGACTTTCCAGACATGTTCCCAGAAGACTTACCAGGAGTGCCACCTGACCGAGAGATTGAATTTCAGATTGACCTGATACCCGGTGCCCAACCTGTTTCCAAGGCACCGTATCGGTTAGCTCCAACGGAGATGAAGGAGCTGATGGAGCAGTTGCAAGAGCTTCTTGATAAGGGGTTCATTAGACCAAGTATCTCTCCTTAGGGTGCTTTGGTCTTGTTTGTGAAGAAGAAAGACGGTAGTATGAGGATGTGTATTGACTATCGTGAGCTGAATAAGTTGACGGTGAAGAACCGCTACCCCTTACCAAGAATTGATGACTTGTTTGATCAGCTCCAGGGTGCCAGTTGGTTTTCAAGACTAGACCTCCGATCTGGTTATCATCAATTGAAGGTGAGGTAGCAGGATATCCCTAAACAGCTTTTCGCACGCGCTACGGTCACTACGAGTTTCTCGTTATGTCCTTTGGTCTGACTAATGCGCCAGCCGCTTTTATGGATGTGATGAACGTGTGTGTCGGCCTATGTTGGATAAATCAGTGATTGTGTTTATTGATGATATCTTGATTTATCGAAGAGTGAGATTGAGCATGCCGGTCACATTCGGGAGGTTCTGGAGACGCTGAGGAGGGAGAAGTTGTATGCTAAATTCTCCAAGTGCGCATTCTGGCTTTGCAAAGTTCGGTTCTTGGGTCATGTGGTGAATCCCGAGGGGATTATGGTAGACCCGGTGAAAGTGGAGACGGTTATGCAATGGAAGTCACCAAAGACGCCATCCGAGATTCGTATTTTCTTGGGATTGGCGGGCTGCTATAGAAGATTTATCCAAGACTTCTCTACGATTGCTTCTCCACTGACTAAGTTGACCCGGAAGGATGTAAAGTTTGTATGGGGCCAGGCTCAGGAGAAGGCGTTCGAAGAATTGAAGACAAGATTGACTCAACCTCCTGTTCTGTCATTACCTGGCGGAAGCGAAGATCTGGTGGTCTATTCTAAGGCTTCCTACTCAGGGTTGGGGTGTGTGTTAATGCAGAGAGGGAAAGTTATAGCATATGCATCCCGACAGTTGAAGGTTCATGAGGTCAATTATCCTACTCATGTCCTGGAGCTAGCAGGCGTGGTCTTTGCACTAAAGATTTGGAGGCACTATCTTTACGGGATGAAGTGCACCATTTTCACTGACCACAAGAGCCTGAAGTACTTCTTCGAGCAGAAGGATTTGAACATGAGGCAGAGATGGTGGTTGGAACTTATAAAAGATTATGATTGTGAGATCTACTACCATCCGGGCAAGGCCAATATGGTGGCTGATGCCCTTAGCCGAAAAGAGAGGCCCGAGCCGATTCGGGTGAAAGCATATCAGCTGATCATGACCTCTGATGTGATGAAGCAAGTCAAAGAGTTTCAAGATGAGGCACTAAAAGAAGATCACCTTAACTCTGAGAGGATGAGAGGTCTGGTTGGGGAATTGGGTGAAAACACACTCGGTGTTAGAACCCGATTCGATCGTCTGTGGATTCCTCGTTTTGGGGATCTACGGGTGAAGATAATAGATGAGGCTCATAAGACTTGATACTCCATTCATCTTGGTGACACAAAGATGTACCAAGACATGAAGATGAATTATTGGTGGCCGGTTATGAAGCGCGATGTGGTGGAGTATGTGAGTAAGTGCCTTACTTGTTTACAGGTGAAGGCCGAGCATCAAAAGCCGTATGGGAAGATCCAACCTTTGGATATACTGGAATGGAAGTTGGAGCACATCACCATGGACTTCATTACGAAGCTGACGCGTACCCCGAAAGGGTACGATGCCAAATGGGTGATAGTTGACCGTTTGACGAAGAGTGCCCACTTCTTACTAATCCGCGAGACATATTCATGTGAGAGGTTGGCTGGTCTGTTCATCAAGGAATTGTATCTCGTCATGGTGCGGCAGTGTCTATTGTGTCTGATCACGACACCCGGTATACATCTAAATTTTGGAAGAAAATCCACGACGCTATGGGGACGAGGTTACATATTAGCACGGCTTATCATACCCAAAGTGATGGTCAGTCAGAAAGGACCATTCAGACATTAGAAGACATGCTTCGGGCATGTGTGATTGATTTTGGGGGAAGTTGGGATGACCACCAACCGCTAGCCGAATTCTTATACAACAACAGCTATCATGCCAGCATTGGTATGCCACCATATGAGATGCTATACTGTAGGAGATGCAGAACACCCGTTGTTGGGGTGATATCAGTCATAAGGATATGGGAAGCGCCGAGGTAATCGAGGCTACGACTGAGAAGCTTGAGAAGATCAAGGCCTTCAAGAAGCAGCCAAAGATAGGCAGAAGTCGTATGCCGATAAACAACACAGACCGATTGAGTTCCAGGTGGGCGACCGGTTATGTTGAAGTTCTCACCTTGGAAGGGCATAATTCATTTCCGAAAGCGGGGCAAGTTGAGCCCGAGATACATAGGCCCTTTCCGAATCATCGCTCGAGTAAGAGAGGTGGCCTATAGACTAGAGTTACTAGATGAATTAAGTGGAATCCACCCGACATTCCATGTATCTCACCTGAGAAAGTGCTTGGCGGATGAAGACATGATTGTTCCACTGGAGG